>CM074744.1:16063068-16663068 GCA_037367245.1 Phrynocephalus guinanensis
AATCAGTAGGAGGAGACCTAGCCAGCCCAGGATTAGTGAGGTCGCGAACCACATGGAACAATTCCGCTTGACGGTTCGAGGCGTCACTAATTCTCAGGGAGTGATAAGATGAGACTAGATATCTGTCTCCTGATAGCACTCCCCTGCATCTGGCCCTTGAAGTACTCCGATTTTAAGCCTGGGGATTTCACATCTCCATCATGGTTTGTAACCTGTGATGGACTTTTCCTCCAGGAATCTGTCCAATCCCCTTTTGAAGGCATCCAGGCCAGATGCCATCACCACATCCTGTGGCAGGGAGTTCCACAGACTAACAACGCGCTGGGTGAAAAAATATTTTCTTTTGTCTGTTCTTACTCTCCCAGCCCTCAATTTGAGTGTATGTCCCCTAGTTCTGGTATTTTGTGAGAGGGAGAAGAGCTTCCCTCTATCCACTTGACTCATGCCCTGCATTATTTTGTACGTCTCAATCATATTCCCCCTCAGGCACCTTTTTTCCCAGACTAAAGAGCCCCAAATGTTTTAGCCTTTCCTCATAAGGGAGGTGCTCCAGCCCAGTAATCATTTTAGTCGCTCTCTTCTGCACCTTTTCCAGTTCCACCATGTCTTTCTTGAGATGTGGTGACCAGAATTGTACACAATACTCCAGGTGCGGCCTTACTATTGTTTTGTATAGTGGCATTATAATGTTGGCTGTTTTATTTTCAATCCCCATTTTGATAATCCCTAGCAAGGGAAGGACTGGGTCCAGCTGAATGCTGTGCCCCCAATCCCCACCCCGAAAAGCCGGTCCAGCAGGATACCGTGGTCGACAGTATCACAGGCCTCTGACAAATCCAGGAGGACCAACAGGGCAGAGCAACCCCTGTCAGCCCCCCCGGAGGAGGTCATCTTGCAGTGCAACCAAGACTGTCTCAGTCCCCCGATACGGCCTGAACCCAGACTGGAATGGGTCAAGGACTTGTTCTTCCTCCAGGAACGACTAGATCTGGACGGCGGCCACCCTCTCGATGACCTTGCCCAGGAAGGGGACGTTGGCAATCTAACGGTAGTTGGCCAATTCGTCCGACGCCTGGGCAGATTTCTTTAGGGTGGGCTTCACCACCGTCTCCTTCAGGCGAGAGGGAAAGACCCCCTCCCTGAAGGAGGCAGTGGAAATATTGGAAGCCCACTGAGTCATACTCCTTCCCGCAGATTTAATAAGCCATGCAGGGCAAGGGTCGAAGGGGGAGGCCGCCGGCCTGCAACAAGCCAGGGCCCTGGAGGCCTCAATACTATTCTTATAGTAGAGAAGTCATTAATTATAACTTTTTGTGAATTTGGGAGTTGAGTCATGGCTACTGGACTTCTTTTTTGAGAGATAGAAACGTTTTGCTGTTCATCCAAACAGCTTCATCGGTCTGAATACAGCTAGTGCAAGAGACCTTCTTATAGTCAGCTTGACCTCTTGTCCCCTGGTCTGATTGGCTCATAAGATGAACAAAGCCTGAATAGGCTCGTTAGGGAGACATTAGTGTCCATGGCCTTAAGGTAAACAATGGCCTAAGGTGCTGAAACCCATCAAGAATGGGTCGTTAGCTGTCAAGAATGGGTCGTTAGCTGTGACCTGGTGGTGAAGGCTCCTTGATTTGCCTGGGTACTGTGGAAAGTACAGCCTGATAAGTAGCAGCTAGACTATGCCGGAGCCCCCCACCTCTGTTGAGGGAGGGATTTTCAATGCTGACATGAATGGCTTCCCTTACTCCTCTCTCAAACCACCTCTCTTCTTTGTCTAATATGTGTACATCCTCATCTTTGAAAGAGTGGCCTTTTTCCTTCAAATGGAGGTGTACTGCTGATTCTGGTCCTGAGCTGTTACCTCTCCTATGTTGGGCCATTCTTCTGTTTAATGGCTGTTTAGTTTCTCCAATGTAGAGGTCTGAACACTCTTCACTGCATTGGACTGCATATATTATATTGCTCCTTTTATGGTTTGTGAATTGGGACATTTAAACTTGCTTTTTTTTATTCCAATCTAAATTTAGTCGGAGTCGGAGTCGGTGCATTGTTTGCCGACTCCGACTCCAGGTACCCAAAATTTCCTCCGACTCCGACTCCACAGCCCTGCCTTTGGCACCCATGTCATAGGTTCGCCACCACTGGTCTAAGAAGAACTGTGTTGGATCTGACGAAAGGCAGATCTGTTTCTACATCCTGTTTCTCAGAGAGGTCCTAAAATGGTTCTGGACCCCAATACCTGCCAGAACGCATTCTTCCGGGGAGTCCTCCTACCCACCCTCCTCGTTTGATTCAGGCAGGGCAGCTGAGGGCGACTGTCCTCCCAAAGAGACTTGGGAGAAAAAGAGCAGAAACCGGGCCTTCTCAGCTGAGGCACCACATCTGTGTGATCTGATCCTTCCCAATACTGTATTCTCCTGGCCCCTTCACTAGGCACCTTGGAAAGAGAACTTAAAAAGATGGCCGTCCAGCTGAACCTTTCCATCATCATCAGTTCTACCAGCTCCTAAGTCAATGACTCTCCCGTCTGAACTGTTTTTTAATTGAATCTTAGTGTATTGTTGGTGGCGCACCTTTAAATTTAAGTCATATTGTTTTTCATGGATTCACTGTGTTTTGTATAAGTTGATGTTGATGTTGTTGATGATTGTTTTGTTTGGGTTGTGAACGGCTCAGAGTGGCGTTTGTAGCCAGATGGGCGGTATATGAAATAAAATAAAATTTAAATAAAAATTAAATTAAATTAAATTAAATTCTCAGAGTAGGATGAGGTATTTGCATCTAACAGGCTCTGTTAAGGGCTGTTTTAAATGTTTTTATAAGATAGTTGAATTGGATTTTAATTGGATTAATTGGATTTTAATTGTATCTGTATCTTTTTTAATATTGTAGTTTATGACCATTTTGTAAACCGCCCCAGGTAGTGCAGTTTGTACTAAGAGGGTGGTATAAATAAATAAATACATAAATAAAAAAATAGTTGACTAGTACACCCTTGGTAAACTTGTTCTCCAGTAGAAAGGTCCTGAAGGTCATTCATGGAAGTTAAGGCCTACGATACAATATGCAGCCACTTTTCTTTATTTGTTGCTTTGGCTTTCGGAAGTGGTCTTTATGAAAACTATGAGAAGGCCCTGTTTTTCCCCCCACCTCCATTTAGGATCCAGTGGCCTTTGAGGAGGTGGCGGTATGCTTCTCTTGGCAGGAGTGGGCCCTGCTGGATCCTGAGCAGAGGGACCTGCACCAGGAAGTCATGGAGGAGAACTGGCAAACCGTATCCTCTCTCAGTAAGTACAGTGGTACCTCTGATAATGAATTTAATTCGTTCCCAGAGGCAATTTGTTATCCGAAAAAAAATGTTATCCGAAACATAGTTTCCCATTGAAATGAATGGGAAACCGATTAATCCGTTCCAGAGGTCCGGAAAAAGGCTAAAAAGCTGTTCCCCCCCCCAGACCTCTTTATAAAGTGCACTTTAAAGGCATGCAGTGCTGGAGCACAAACCCCCAGAAACAGCTCCCTACCTTTCCAAGTTTGAAAGGTCCAAATTCATCAGCAAAAAAATGTCCAGAATGGCTCCAAAACACCATTACGAAACGCTCTAACTCCTCCCACCCCTCCACAAACTATGTGGGGTGCAATGCATTCTGGGTACACTTTTTTGCAAGGCATTTTGAAAACATTTGTTATCTGAGGCAGCCCTATACAGTGGTACCTTGTATAACGTAATTAATTCGTTCCAAATCAAATTACGTTATACAAGGTTTCCATTATACAAATTCTAATTTCCCATAGGAATGCACTGAAACTGGATTTAATCAGTTCCAATGCATTCCAATGGTGCTAGTTTTTTTGGGGCGAGGGGGGTGGGCGGGAATTCCCCCCCCGCGAACCTCTTCCCGGCGCCCGGGGAATTCCCCACCCGCTCACCTCTTGCGGGAGGTGGGAGGGCGCACCGGCGGCGGCGGCAGCCTGCTTCCCCTCCCCTCCCGCCCCGCGTCCTCTTCCCGGGCGGCCTTGGACGGGCCGCCCGGGAATTCTCCCCCGCCGGCTCACCTCTTGCGGGAGGCGGGAGGGCGCACCGGCCTCGTGGGGCCGTCCTGGGAGCCGCCGCTACCGCCGCCGCCTTGCTGCCCCCGCCGGAAGCGGCTCCCGTCACTGGCCTCGCGGGGCCGTCCTGGGAGCCGGCGCCGCCGCCGCCGCCGCTGCCGCCTTGCTGCCCCCGCCGGAAGCGGCTCCCGTCACCGGCCTCACGGGGCCGTCCCGGGAGCCGCCAGTGCCGCCGCCGGGAGGAACCTCAGCATCCGCGGCGGCGGCAAGCGGAGGACTCCTGCGCAGGTGCCAGGTAAGGGCACCCCTCCCTGGCTCGCCCCCCTCCCTGTCTGCCGCCCCCTCCCCTCCCCTCCCCTCTTTCCCCGACCACCCCCGTCCTCTTCCGGCCGCAGGTGGTGGACGGAGGTGGGGGGGGAGGGGGGGCGGATTTTTTTCCTTTGTACGGGTTTTTCGTTGTACGGACCCTCCGTTATACGAGGCTCCACTGTACCTGGAAATTTCCGTTTGTTATCCGAAACATTTGTTATCCAAGGCATTTGTTGTCCGAGGTATGACTGTAATCCCTCTTTCCCCTCAGCTGATGCACAGCTCAAGCTTTACCGGTGAGTGTGTGACTTGTAACAATAACATCAACCATGCTGTGTCTGGGTTGGAGTGGTGATCCAAGTCAAGCTAGCCACTCTGGGAACTGTAAGGCCAGAAAGGGCAAAAGCAAAGTATTCTGCTTATATACCACCTCATAGTGTTTAAAGCACTCTCTGGAGAGTTTATAATTTATTTATGTAAGCCGCCCTTTTCACCCAGCCAGCCAACCAGCAAGCTGGGTACTCATTTTATTAACCTCGGAAGGATGGAAGGCTGAGTGAACCTTGAGCCGGCTACCAGGGATTGAACCCTAGGTCATGAACACCATTTGGGCTGCTGTACAGGAGTTGAACCACTATTCCACGAGGCAACCTGTGCCCCCCCCCAAAAAAAATAGACTGAGCTCTAGCTCCCATCTCACTACCTAACTGCACCTTTATTGAGCCTTATCAAAATCCCACAAGGATGAACAAGTTTCAAAGCTTTCCTTGTGACGCAGTGGTTAAATGCCTGTGCTGCAGCTAAAACTGTGCTCACGACCTGGGGTTGAATCCCAGGTAGCCAACAAAAGGTTCCCTTCCTTCCGAGGTTGGTAAAATGAGGACCCAGCTTGCTGGGGGATGGGGCAATGTGTACCCTGCATTACTGTAATTAAACTGTAAACTACTCAGAGACTACGTGAAGTGGTATGGGGTGGTATATAAGCAGAACACTTTGCTTTTGCTTTTTAAAAAAGTATTTATTTATTTCATATAATCGGGGTCCCTACATAGGATGGGGGATGGGTGGGGTGGAAATTCTAAGGATAAAAGCAGGAAAGTTCAAGTGGTATATTTACAATATTTTCCTATATATTAATATACAGACTATATTTTAATTTCCCAATAGTGTTGGAGTCGCTCTTTTTTAAGCTAGAGTAACCCCCCATCAATTGCAGGGGTTGGGGACCCACCCCACCCGCGATGCAAGAAAATCCGCAATATGTGGAAATGGGTGGGGGGTGGGGGCATCTTACCTCCCGCCGCCGCCCCTCCCGGCCGTTCCCGATCGCTCCGCGCCTCCCATCCCTGCTGCCCTGAGGCTTCTCGGGGATGCGTGGGAGGGTGGCGCAAAGCGACCCAATTGCCCCCCGTCGCCCCCCACGCCACCCCGAGGCTTCTTGGGGGTGCGTGGGAGGGCAGCACGAAGCGACCCGATCACCCCCCACGCTGCCCTCCCACGCACCCCCGAGGCTTCTGAGCAACCCCCCCCTGTGCAGTTACTGCAATCCCGCGATGTAGCGGGGCCGCGGTACCTGAACCGCAAAATGGCGGGGGGGGGTGTCAATGTATTTAGTTCTTTTTCATAAAAGGTATATAGTGGTTTCCAGCAGTCTCTTGCCTTCTGTAACTCTGTGTCCTTCATCAGTTCTGATGTTATGTCCATTTCAGATGCTTTGAAGAATTTTTCCAAAAGTTCCTGTGTGGTTGGTGTTTCTACAACTTTCCAATATATGGCGTATAAATTTCTTGCTGTTGTGACAGTATACAGTAATAAATGCTTTATCTTAACATCCTTAATTTCTGTCATGATATTCAATAGAAATATTTCCGATTTAAATGGAACTGTATAGCACAGCATTTTTTGTAAGATCTCATATACCATTTTCCAATATCTGCTACATCACAAGTCCACCACATATGATAAAAAGACCCTTCTTTGTTGTTACATTTCCAGCATTTATCTGAGGTATTTCCATATATTTTTGCTAATTTTTGTGGTGTCATGTACCATCCATAAAACATCTTATATATTTTTTCTTTTAAATTTATTGCTTTAGGAAATTTTACATTACACTCCCATAACTGGCTCCATTGTGCTAATTCAATATTATGTCCTAGATTTTGTGCCCATAGTATCATACAATCTTTCACAATTTCATCCTGCATTTTCAATTCTAACATGTATTTATAAATTTTCTGAATCCACTTTCCCTCTGTTCCCAAGAGTAGTTTGTCCAATTCAGTTCTCTGTGTATAAAAACCCTCTTTCTTATCGTTAACAAACCTCGAGGTCAATTGTGATTTTGCCCACCAATCTAATAATGTCACTTTTTGATTTTTGAGTTCTTCCTCTGACTTTAGTTTCTCTTCATTTTTCAGTATCTTACAGTATTTCACTAATTTGTTTTCATTCATCAGTGTTTGTTGTGTAAATGCTTCAATTGGTGACACCCATCCAGGTATTTTTCTATACACTTGTTTCTGAATATTTCCCCACATCCAACAAAGTGCTTTTCTCACTATATGATTTCCAAAATGTTTCTGTTCCTTAGCCTTCTTAGACCAAACAAATGCATGCCACCTCACCCTTAAATCATGACCTAATTTCAAGATTCTCTGGTTTTCTAGCGTAATCCACTCCCTTATCCACACTATACAAGCTTTATAATACAATTCCCAATCTGGTAGACCCTACCTGCTCTAGAAATATCATCTTGTAGAGCTTTTTTTCCTGATCCTTGGTTTTTTTCCCTTGCCATATGAATTTCATTATTATTTTTTTCTAGCTCCTTGAAAAATGTTTTTTTTTAATAGCAATGGAATCATCTGAAATAAAAATAATAATTTTGGAACTATCATCATTTTAATTGCGGCTATTCATCCCAGTAATGATAAATGCAGTTTGTTCCATTTTTCCAGATCTATTTGTATAACCTTTAAAACTTTTAGATAGTTATCTTGCCATATTGTACATGCTTTTTTGGTTATCTTTATTCCCAGATATGTAATAGTCTTTTCCTCTTTAAAATGTGTTCGCTCCACTAATTCTCTAATTTCTTTTGTTGTCATATTCTTTGTTAAGATTTTAGTCTTTTCTTGGTTTTTCTTCAAACCAGCCATTTCTCCAAAGCTCTTTATAGTTTCCAACAGGCATTCCACTGAGTCATTGGGGTCTTCTAATATGAAATCTTCATCATCAGCAGATGCCTACAACTTATATTCTTCTTTTATTCTTAACCCTTTTATCACCTTCTGATCTCGGACTTGTTAATTTAATACCTCTAATGTCAAGATAAATAGCAGCGTTTGCTTTGATGGAGCAAAAGAAGTCTAGTAGCCATGACAACTTCCAGATTTGTAATTTAAATAAATATAAAAAGCACCCCCCCCACACACACACACTCACAAGGCCAAAGTCATTTAGTGGAAGAGAACAGGACAAATAAAGAGCCTCCGTTGTTGGAAAAAATTTGGCTTAATGGTTTGCAAGAGGCGTGGAGGGACCATGGTCTTGGGGGTGGGGCCAGGGGACACAGGGGAAGCATCAGCCCCACGTAAAAGGAATAATGGTGGAGCGGAAGGAGACTTCTGTGTGTGGAGACATCCAGTCCTCCACGACCAGTAGAAATCGGGAAAGGGAGGCTTGAGACATGCATACCTGAGCAGGTTTCCCACCCATTTTGGAGGCAGTGGAGCCAGAGAAACGAGGCCAAGATGTACTCTGTATCTTTGTCATTCCTGGAAAACCGTGGAGAACATCGGGCGAATGTGGAACATGGCGCTCCATGGGTATCCCTCAAGCTACCTCTAATATTTAGAAATAAAGAACAAAAAATTCATTAAAGGAAATCTCACTGCCTTGTATCCCTCTGGCTTTTGGCGAGCCTTAATTTAATTTAATCTAATCTATTTTTATTTAATTTATTCTATTCAATTTAATTCCCCCCACACACACCATCTGCTGGCTATTCATATATTATTATTATTTTCTTGTTATGGTTATTATTATAATTATCATTTTAATTGTCGACTTGATGTTTGTTCACCGCCCGGAGTTCCTCTGGAAGATGGGTGGTAAATAAATAAATGAATGAATGAATGAATGAATGAATAAATAAATAAATAAATAACATCATTTAGTGCACACATTTTTCACATGGGGAACCGGAGCCTTTGTGACAAGGATGCGAATCCTTTTCTACTCAAGGTTTTGGGTTTTAAGCTCACATTTTTAAGGTTGTGATCCTAATGTGAAACCAGCTCATGCGACTCGCTGGCCACCCCCCCCCCTTGATGTCTCCTGCAGGGGCCAGAAGGTGGTCAGCACAAAGTAATCCCTCGACTCTTCCTTGTGATGGACGGGGACCAGATCAGGTACAGAGAAAGCAACTGGTGGGTTTGTATCTTGGCCTGTTGTACCATCTTCCGTCCTAATTCAGCCTGGCCATTCCGTTTTTAATGGAAACTTCCACATTGATAATGCTTGTTTAGCAGGCTAGGCTGGTAAAACATGCTATTTCTCTCCATGTGGTGGTGCCAGTGTGTGTGTGTGGGGGGGGGGGGGAGGGAGTCACAATATTTATTGTATGGGGCTGTTGAAAACAGGGAAGGGTTTTGTGGTTGTTTTGCTTTGCTTAATTTTGAAGAATGGCCCAAATCTGTGAATTGTTTGAGGTTTGAAAATGAATACAGGGCAACAAGATTTATGTTCTGCTCCATACTCCTTGGCTCTGAATACGTCTCTTGCACCTTATTGACTTATTGATCAGCTAAGAATGTATGAGTGGTGGTGGATCTAATTAAAGGCCTCTCCCAGCTTTGCTCTGTGTGTCTTTTTGTGTGAGACAGCTAAGAGGGTAAGAAGGGCCGTGATCAATCAGAGCAAAAGCCTACCTAGTTTAACATCAAGTTTCCTACAAAGGTTCCCTAGATGCCTCCAGGAAGGTGCCAATGCAGGAAACTCACCTTTCCCTCCTCCTGTTGTTCTCCAGCAACTGGAATCCTGAGTTCTCCTTTCATAGAGGCAAAATGTAGCCAGAGTGATTACTAGCCCTTGGTAAATTTGTCCTGCAATAGAAAGGCTAAGGTAGCCACTCATGAAAGTTAAAACATGTAGTGCAGTGGTTCTCAACCTGTGGGTCCCCTGATGTTCCTGGAATGCAACTCCCAGAAATCCTGGCCAGCTCAGCTAGTGATGAAGACTTCTGGGAGTTGCAGTCCAGGGACCCACAGGTTGAGAACCATTGATGTAGTGCAGTGGTGGCGAACCTTCGGCACTCCAGATGTTTTGGACCCCAACTCCCAGAATTCCAAGCCTAGATTGCCAAGGACAAAAAACTGTAGGAGCTGTGGTCCAAAACACCTGGAGTGCCAAAGGTTCACCACCACTAGTGATGTAGTGTAATAGCAAGACACTTCTCTGTAATGGTTTTGGATTTAGGAGGTTATCTTGATGAATCCTATGTTAAATACCCATTTTCTTTTCTATTTAGGGCACAGTAGCCTTTGAGGAGGTGGCCGTGTCCTTCACCCAGGAGGAGTGGGCACTGCTGGATCCTGACCATAGGGCCTTGCACCGGGATGTCATGGAGGAGAACTGGCAAATAATATCCTCCCTCGGTAAACCCTCCTCCTTCCCCTTGATGATGCTAAACCTCAGATGTTACCAGTGCGATAACAGGGTTCTCACTTTTGAGAAAGCCGGGGAAAGTCAGGCAAATGGAATTTGGTCAGGGAAAGTCAGGGGAAATGGTCTCAAGTTGGGGAAATTGTGATTAAAATATATTCAAGCAGTGGATTTTTGACCTGCTAGGCAACTGGAATAGAGAAGTAGCAGAATGCAAGTCCTGGATGAGTTCGGGCCGGTTTCTTCTGCGGAGGCCTCCAGAGTTATGGCTCGTTGCCGGCCGGCGGCCACGCCCTTTGACCCTTGCCCAGTTTGTATTATAAAATCTGCCGAAGGGAACATGCCAGAGTGGGTCTCTTCCATCACCACGGCCTCCTTTCGGGAGGGTCGTTTCCCTTCCCGCCTGAAGGAGACCGTGGTAAAACCCACTCTTAAGAAACCTGGCTTGGCGACGGACGATCTCTTCAACTTCCGTCCGATCGCCATTGTTCCCTTCCTGGGCAAGGTTGTCGAGGGGGTGGCTGCTGTCCGGCTCCAGTCATACCTGGAGATAAACCATATCCTGGATCCCTTCCAGTCTGGATTCAGGCCTCTTCACGGGACCGAGACCGCCCTGGTCGCTCTGCAGGATGACCTCCTCAGGGAGGCCGACAGGGGGAGTTCCTCCCTGCTCGTCCTCCTTGATCTCTCAGCAGCCTTTGATACCGTCGACCACGGTAACCTTCTGGCCCAGCTCGCTGAGGCGGGAATTGGTGGTCAGGCCTTGGCCTGGCTCCGTTCCTTCCTCCGCGGCCGGACTCAGCGGGTTCAGCTGGGGGATGTTTTGTCGGCTCCTTGGACTCTCCCTTGTGGTGCCCGAAGGGGTCGGCAATCTCCCCCGTGCTGTTCAATGTTTATATGAGGCCGCTGGGGGAGGTCATCAGGAGATATGGAGTTCGCTGTCATCAGTACGCTGATGACACGCAGCTCTATATCTCCTTTTCTACGTCTGCAGAGGAGGCGGTTCGCTCCCTCGATCTGTGCCTGGAGGCCGTACTGGAATGGACCAGAGATAACCGGCTCAAACTTAATCCGGGGAAGACGGAGGTTCTGTTCTTTGGGGCGCCCTCGTCTCGGTACAATGGCCCCCTCCCTAGTCTGGGGGGTATTTCCCTCCAGCCTACAGACACGGCCAGGAATCTGGGCGTGGTCCTGGACTCGGCCCTCTCCCTAGAAGCCCAGGTGATGGCCGTCTCCAGGGCCGCTTTTTTCCACCTCCGCAGGATCGCCCAGATCCGTCAGTACCTTGATGAGTCCTCCCTGAGGGCAGTTGTGCAGGCCCTGGTGATCTCTAGGATCGACTATTGCAATGCCCTCTACATGGGGTTGCCCTTGACCCTGGTCCGGAGGTTACAGCGGGTTCAAAATGCGGTGGCCAGGCTGGTGGTGGGTGCCCGTAGATACGAGCACATCACCCCAGTCCTGGTCCGCCTGCATTGGCTCCCCGTTGTCTTCCGGATCAGGTTCAAGGTCCTGGTCTTGGTTTTCAAGGCCCTCCACGGCTTGGGACCAGGATACCTGGCGGAGCGCATCTCCCTGAGGGCATCCGGATCCAGACCCACGAGATCGTCGCAGGCGCGCTCATTGAGAGTGGCCCCACCCAGAGAAGCGCGGAAAACGTGTACGCGGAACCGCGCCTTCTCTGTGGTGGGGCCCTCGCTCTGGAACCATCTTCCTCCTGAGCTGCGCCTGCTGGAGTCCCTGCCCGCCTTTAAGAGGGCTCTGAAGACCTTCCTCTTCAAAGAAGCATATGGTGACCTTATTAGTTAGTTCCTCTTCCTTTTCCCCTGGTCCGTTTAATCGTTTGCCGCCATCTTGTCCTCCGCCGCCCTTGCCTGGTGGCTTTGCTATCTTTAGCTTTTAAGCCTTTTATGCTTTTTATGTTGTTAGCCGCCCAGGGTTCCCGTCGGGGAAGATGGAGCGGGATATAAGTACTTAAATAAATAAATAAATAAATAAATAAACCTAGTGGTGCCCCTTTTCAGCTCCACCTTTTTCTTAGCTCAGTGGTTCCTAACCTGGGGGTCGGGACCCCTTTGGGGGGGGGTCGAATGGCTATTTCACAGGGGGGTCGCCATGAGCCAGCGAAGAAAAAGGCCCAAACGGATGGGTCTGGAGGAGGAGGGGAGGAAGGGGGGGATGATGAGCGAGTTACAGTTTGATAGGTTGGAGGGGATGTCAGTCAACGGCACCGGAGGCTGCGATTGGCTGAGGGTGCCTGTAGAAGAGGGAAGTTCCCTGTGGCACCTGGGGTAGTGGCCTGCCCAAGGGGGGCTTGTGGCCTCTTCCAAGCAGGGCAAGGGGGTCCCCGCCACATGAGGAACTGCATTAAAGGGTCGCGGCATTAGGAAGGTTGGGAACCACTGTCTTAGGGCACGACCCCTAAAATCCGCTGGCCACTTAAATTCGGACCAGAGATCTTAGGGGTTCGTCGCTCTTCCTGCGTTCCCACCCCCCTCCGCACTTCCTAGTTGCTGGCTGCGTGAGGGGAGGGAGAAAAAGAGAAAGAAAAGCATGCCACTCACCTCTGTTCTGCTCTGCCTCTCATCTCTGTAAAAGTAGCTCTTAAAGGGGCGGGAGCCCAAAAACAACAAACAGAAGCAAGGAGAGCCCCGCACTCACTATCGTTACACCGGATCAAATAATTTTCACCTCCAAAGAGCAGGTACCTGAAAGGTGCGCTGGGACGCGCTAAAGTGGGCGGGGTCGCACTTAATTTCCTGTTAACTCCGGAGCTGTTGGGTAAACATTTTTAAGCTCCGGAGCTGGGAGCCATTTGCCCCGGAGTTTAGGGGTCGTGTATAAACGCCCTTAGCTCCACTCCCAGCAATAAGCCTAACAGGTTTGTTGAGCTTTGTCCCTGCCTGATTTCCAAGGTCTGCTTGTAGCATTTGCAAAGCAAGGGTTGTTTAACTGTTTAACAATATACATAACTTTAAATATCTGACTGTTTTCATCCTTACCTGTGTGTACTGCACTTACATATAAAGATAAGCATGTTTTGGGGTCATGCTTGTGTATGGAATGGAAGTTTTGTCTTCAGCCAAGCCCAGCACAGAGCCAGGGAAATTGACAAAATGTTGGTCAGGGAAAGTCAGGGAAATGAAAAATTAAATTTTTAGTGGTAACCTTGAGTGAGGACTTAACAATGACAATACTTTTATTTCGGTACTTATTTCATTTATACTCCACCCTGTTAGTTCAGTCATACTGTTTTGGACAATTCCCATCATAATAAAATAAACAGATATACAGTGGACCCTCGTATAACGGTTTGTATAGCATAAAATCTGTACAACAAAAATTTCTGGAAATGAATTTGCTTAACAGAATTGCCTATGGGGTGAATGTATAATAATGGACATAGAAATGAACAGAAAAAGGAGTTAGAACAGCTAAAAATTGAATAACCCATCTGTGTTGGAGTAATGTTTCAGCAAATACTTCTGTTAAAATGGAAGTTGCAGTAACAGCAAAAAAGGATTAAGAGTCCCTTTACAAATTCCCTAGTTCCCATCACTAAGGCATAGACTTTAGTTAACCTTTCAAAGGGTGTGGCATGAAAGAGTAGGACAACGCTTTTCACCACCCCTTATTGATTAATTTCCTACAGCAGGGCTGTCCAGCTTTGAACAGGCCAAGGTCTACTTTTTCCGGACAAAAGTGCCTGAAGGCTACTACACTAAAACCTCTACTTATGAATTTTATCTGTTCCGAGCATATGCTCCTAAGTAAAAAAAAGTGTAAGTAGAGCAGCGGTTTTCCATAGGAATGAATTGAAAATCAATTAATCCTTTCTGGAGAGTACATATTTCAATGCATTCCTATGGTAAAGCTGACCATGCACACACTTTCCTTACACCCGCTTGAGCCGGTGTGGACGGGTGCAAGGGAGGCGCATGCATGCTTGCGTAGATCGCCCCTTCTGCTTGCCCGGGCTGCTGGAAGACTGTTTTAAAAAGGTGCACTTTCCCTCCCAACCCGCCCAGGGCCTGACTTGACTCTACTTCTCCTCCTGTCTTTCCCCTTCTCCCTTCCAGCTTCCTCGCTGCTGCTGCTGCTGCTGCCCATAGTTTCTGCCATGTTCTATGTGCAGCTGGGATGGGCCAAGCCAGCAGGGGGGCAATCACATCGCCACGGTGGCACAAGGAGGAGGGAATTGCTCCGAAGGGGAGCAGGGGGAGCAGCAGGTCACAGTCTCTGTGAGGCAACTGTGGGGTGCGAGGAGGAGGAGGATGGGAGGAAGGAATTCTCTGGGGGGAGAAAAGGGGGATGTCACCACATAAAGGAGGTGGGCACACCCATGACCCCACCCCTCCCTGTCCCCTCCACTCCCCTTCCTCCGCTCTGCACCAATAACTCAAATGGTTATGAGACAGTGGCACACCAATCATCTGGCCGGTAGGGAGAGCAGGGGACTGTGCCATGGCCCTTGAACTGCCCCGCTTGGCGGAGACAGTGGGCTGGCAGACCCAGAGCTTTGCTGGGGCAGTGGTAGTCCTTGGGTGGGGGAGGTAGAGGTGGAGAACTTATCCCCTCACATTTTTAATTGACAGCTGGCGGGGCTACTTTTGAACCCTTCATGGGCTACTGGTAGCCCCCGGTCTACCTGTTGGGCAGGCCTGTCCTACAGAGACCCTCTCTTAAAGCCTCTTGCCTTTCATTGCTCCCCTTTAAACCTTCATCCTGAACATTTTGAACCCTGATCTCCAGGTCTTCATTCTGCTAATGCTCAGGCAAACTCAGCCGTTTGATGTAGAGGTGAAAAACAGGGGTGCAGTTTTAAGCTATAGCCGTATAAATCTCCGCTATGGATCACAGAACAGCAGAACCATGTTTGAACAGAGTTTCATGCTGGAATTCTTTATCCAGATGTGGATATCGGTATGTAGAAAAGACCGTGAGAGCCCAGATCATATCCAGAAGCGGCAACCAGTTTAAAAAGCATTTGAAAAGTGGTTAAGGGAGATGAGGATGTTAATTCCGGAGAGGAAAAAGATTCAAAAGGGGATGGAGTAGCTCTCTATAAATATTTGGGTGGTCGCAGAGCCCACCCAAATATTTATAGGAGGAACTTGCATTCTGCTGATGCTCCAGAGGGAGAATTCCGTCCAGTGGGTTCTGATTACAAATGCTGAAACTGCACTAACAGATGTGGTACCAAATTTTGGCTCCTTCTTAATCCTCCCTGACTCTCTCCTTCCCAAAACTTCAGTGCCTTTCTCCAGGGGAGAACAGGAAAACACAGGGAAGCTTGGGAAGAAGCCAAAAGAAGTTCCCATGGGGAAAGTCGGGAGGTTTATAAGTGCCAATAATAAACAAATAAATGAAATCTCTGCATCCAGATCGGGCAACTCATCAACTAGAGCGGTTAATACAACAAAAACTATCAAAGAAATGTGCAGGCCGACTATTCAGCTGCACTTGGTCCCCAGGCTGGACTTTGGACAAGTCTCTATAACATGCAAGGAGGCGGGAAGGACGCTGTAGCAATGGAGCCGGGGGCAGGTGGCTGGGGGGTGCGGGTGGGTGGACAGAGGCAGGGAGGGCAGGCAAACCATAAAACTGCAAGCTAATGCCTCCATCCGGTATGTGGAGGGGCCAGCTGGCGGGGAATGCGTGACAGGCTGAGCCGGTGGAGAGAAGAGGCCGCGGGCTGCTTGAAATTTGAAAACAGGCCGCATTTGCTCCTGGGCCTAACTTGGGACATGCCCGGCCTAGACCCTGAGACCCAGAGTTTGCACAATGCAGACTGAGGGCTTAATGCCTTTCCTTAGATATTGCTGTAAATGTGATGGAGGGAAAGGGAAAAGCCGCTGTGAAACTTTAAAAACTAGGAAATTTCTTTCCACATTTAGGCAAAAATCAAAGAAAAACAAAACAAAAGATACAAAACATGTGGTACCTTAAAGACTCACTTTCATATCTTAATGTAACGTTTCGTGGGCATGTCCACTTCATCAGACATATAGCAGCAGAAACTTCTTTCCACATGAGTATCAAAATCCAGTTCACAAAACTGTATTTTTGCACTGTAAATCAGTCTGTGTCTTCAGTTCTGTCTTTTCTTCCTTTTCTCCTCTTTTGCAGGAGATAACTGGATAGAGAACTATGTACGTTTAAAAAGCAAAAAGAACTTTGGACACAAGTTAGAGCTTGCCAAACACCAGAGAAGCTACACAGGAGAAGAAAGCTGTATGCAAGAGAAGCCCGATGAAAGTTTTGTGTGTGGAAAAGATTTGGCCATAAAGATTGCATTGCACAAAAGGATCCACTCTGGAAGAAACCACTTTGTAAATGAAGTCTCTGGGGACAGTTTAGATTCCCAGTTGCTCATTGTGAGCTGTCAAAGAGTCCCCACTGGAGATAAACCTTATCAGTGCCAGGACTGTGGGAAGTCTTTTGCTTGGAATTCAAGCCTCCTCGTTCATCAGAGAGTCCACACAGGAGAGAAACCCTACAAATGCCAGGAATGTGGGAAATACTTTGCTCGTAGTTCGCGGCTTGTAAGTCATAAGAGAATCCACACTGGAGAGAAACCCTACAAATGTCAGGAGTGTGGGAAATGCTTTGCTCAGGTGTCGTACCTTGTGTTTCATAAGAGAGTCCACACAGGAGAGAAACCATACCAGTGCCAGGACTGTGGGAAATGTTTTGCTCACAATTCAAGCCTTTTCAGTCACAAGAGACTCCACACAGGAGAAAAACCATACAAATGCGAGGAGTGTGGGCGATGTTTTGCTCACAGTTCGCGGCTTACAATTCATAAGAGAGTCCACACGGGAGAGAAACCATACCAGTGCCAGGAATGTGGGAAATGTTTTGCTCAGAATTCAAACCTCGTGAATCACACCAACGTCCACACGGGAGAGAAACAATTCAAATGTCAGGAGTGCGGGAAATGTTTCATTCAGAATTCCCAGCTTGTGAGGCATAAGAGAGTCCACACAAGAGCGAACCCACCCACATGTCAGGAGTGTGGGAAATGTTTTGCTCAGAATTCAAACCTTGTGAAGCATAAGCGAGTCCACACTGGAGAGAAACCGTACGAATGCCAGGAATGTGGAAAGTGTTTTGCTAGTAGCTCAGTGCTTGTGTGCCATAAGAGAGTCCACACAAGAGAGAACCCGTACAAATGCGAGGAGTGTGGGAAAGGTTTTTCTCAGAACTCAAACCTGGTGAAGCATAAGAGACTCCACACAGGAGAGAAACCGTACAAATGTCAGGAATGTGACAAATGTTTTGCTCAGAAATCACAGCTTATTAGTCATAACAGAGTCCATGCAAGAGGTAAACCGTGCAAATGCCAGGAATGTGGGAAGTGCTTTGTTCACAGTTCACTGCTTTTGAGTCATAAGAGAAACCACACAGGAGAGAAACAGTACAAATGCCAGGAATGTGGGAAATGTTTTGCCCGTAGTTCAAACCTTGTGAGGCATAAGAGTGTCCATACAGGAGAGAAACCCTACAAATGCCTGGAGTGTGGGAAATGTTTTGCTCGCAATTCGCAGCTTGCGTGTCATACGAGAGTCCACACGGGAGAGAAACCATACAAGTGCCAGGAATGTGGGAAATGTTTTGCTCAGAATTCAAACCTGGTGAGTCATAACACATTCCACACTGAAATGAAATCATTCAGATGCAAGGAATGTGTGGCCTCAGAGAAGCAACACAGGAGAGAAACTCTTCAGATCTCTGAAATATGGAAAATGTTTTGTTGATAGTTCAGAGTCCAGGTATTACGAACCACCAGCCACTCCTCCTAGGACATGAACCATACAAATGACAGAAGTGTGGGAAATGAGTTCACTGAGGTAATAATGGATAAGTGGATGCCCTGGCAGCTTTTTGGCATGGACAAAATGGGGTGGAGTAGGAGATACGCGCAGTGGCCTTTGTGAGTTTTCAGAGCAAACAAAGACCATATGAGTCCAGCACTGAGTGGCCTCTTTTCTTCTGCTTGAAGAGAAGAGGCTGAACAGGGTGACTGTCCAGGTTTGCAGCTTTCTAGCCACCTATACCAAGCGGCAGGTTGAGAACTCTCCAGAAACAATCGGGGGTCAGAGTACCGGTCTGTCACTCTACTGTAGTTACGTTCTGTAAGGTGCCTTCCGAATTCAGACTGTGAACTAAGACAGAGACTAGGAAGAGTCTGATTGCACCAAATCATTCCTCTCTCAACTGTTTGCCATGCATGATGTTATTTTTGTAGTTTGGCAGCGAGAAAGAAAGAATTCACAAGAAATGTGTGACTTTTGCCATTAGATCAATGGCTTTCCCTGCCAATGTGAAATATAGAGATTAAAAAGACTCTCCATGCCAGGGTTTTGTGAGAACTGTGATGCTTAGAAGCCTGAGGGACATATTTTGATTGTCAGAAGGTCAATCCCTTTCTGAGCAAACAGTAGAATTCTCAGCAGGCTCAAAAAGTACAAGAAAGAGACTTTAAACCCTAACCTCAGTTCCATCTTCTCAGTTAATTTGGGAGCAGAAAGTAACTTGGGGTAAGGTTTTTCTCAGTCCTGGTGCATAAAGTTCCTGCTGAATATTTCCTACCCGCTTGGAACACTTGGAATTAGTGCCTTTTGGATCAACCTATGAGATCTTCAAGAGATAGCTGAATCCAAAATGGCACTGGGGAAATACTGATTCGATTGCAAGAAATCGAATAAAGAAGCACTTAACACTTGTGCAGAACAGGAAATTAGCAGCCAGAAGCCTCTTGGTGAGTTATGCTTGCAGTAAGTGCAACAATGAACATATCCCTTATCATGCATCAGTTCATAGAGGCTAGGTGCATAACGAGGGATACAGGCTTGAATGTGTTAATTATGATACGAATCTTTAATACGGCCATAGACCAACATCCAAATACTATATACAAAGACAGGTTACAACATTCCACACTCCTATAAGAAGCAGGAACAAAGTTAAAATAGCCTAACAGAAATAGTAACCTAAACATCTCTCACTCACATCTTAATTTAAAAAGAGAGAAAGAAAGTAAGAGAAGAAAAAGGAGGAAAGATCCCACTGATAATTAAGGGTCTGTCCTTATTTTGTTAAAACCTTCCACTCCTGGATTTTAATAGCAGCAGCTAAGAATTTTGCCATATTATGCAAAGTGTCTGAATTTTGTCCTGATAGAAGTTAGAGGGTGTAAAATGCCTCAGAGCTCCCAAGGACTTTTAGGTGGGGTTCAGTGAGAGTTCTTTGGATATCAAAACAAAATTGTCATGACAGGAGAAGATGGGTTACAGTTTCTATTGCACCTGAGTTACAGGGACATTTCTGTTGTGTGTATGGAATCTTCTCAAACTTCCCTTCCAATACTGCAGATGGTAATACATTTAGGCGGGCAAGGGTATAGTTGAAAAATGACATGGAGACAGGGATAAGCAGTGAGGTGGCCAAGTTTACAGAAGACACTAAACATTTATGTGTGGTTAAAAACCAGAGAAGATTGTGAAGAACTAGGGGACATCTTCTCAAACTGAGGGTTGGGAGAGACCGCTCCGGGGTGTGGGAGTGTGATGCGGATCAAAGTTTGCTGCATATTTTATTGGTCGTGTGAAAGCAGCCAATGTGAAGAGAGGAACTCTGGTAAGGTGATGTGTTTGTATACAGATTGGTACCTGATGCAGGAGATAAGCCCAATGCATTATTTGATGCCCAAAGAAACAGAACACCTAGCCCTTATCAGGCCCTTCTACGTCAAAGTGAGCCTCCAGAGCAGTGGGGGTGAACCTTTGGCACTCCAGATGCTTTGGACCACAACTCCCACAGTCCGTTGTCATTGGCAACACAGGCTTGGAATTCTGGGAGTTGTGGTCCAGAACATCTGGGGTGCCGAAGGTTTGCCACCACTGCTCTAGGGTACAAAGACAGAAGTCCAAGGCTTCCGGCAGCACAACAACAGGCATAGGTGGGTCTGCATAATTTCCCAGGTGAGATGTGTGGGGAAAGGGACTGGGGATACCTGAATTTTACAGAGATATACCTAATGGCTGTTGCCATTCCCATCAAAGAGCAGTTGGTTCTCCTTCCGGGTTATGTTTTAGGAATTCCATAAAACGTGCGGCAACGTTTTATGAGGCTGACCACACATGTGACAAAAAATGGAACGTGCTTTCAAGGTCAGTATGCCTTCATCAGAAGCCTAGAGGCCATAAGCAGATCCGATCTCACCTGATCCCAGAAGCTAAGCATGGAGGAGCCTGGCGAGTAACTGGATGGTATCTGGAAGTTGAGTCATGGCAACTGGACTTCTTTTTCTTGAGAGACTGAAACGACGAAGCTGTTTGGATGAGCAGCGAAACGTTTCAGTCTCTCAAGAAAAAGAAGTCCAGTTGCCATGACTCAACTTCCAGATAAACTCACCAGGGTGCCTGAGAATTTTCACAGACATACTTGGATGGGCAACCACCAGGGAATACCAGGTGCCCTAGGCAACCTGGAGTAGGAACTGGGAAGCCACTCCAGTATTCCTGCCAAGAAAACCTCATGGACATGGGGTCACAGAGAGTCGGTCACGACTGTAACCATACAACAACAACAACAACAACAACATAATGCCTTCATCAGACAGTTTCTTAAAAAGCTGAACCAAAGTGAGCTGGAGAGTCCTTTTTATTTTCACACCTACTGTATAAAACAATAAATATTACTTACTCCTCCCAAACAGAGCATTTGAGGGTTCTAACACCAAGAGATGCCCCAAAAGTATCAAGAAATTGGGCTTTCTTGGTTGTTGCCCCTCATTTATGGAAGAAACTGCCCCCTGAAATATGTTTGGCTCCTACACTCAAAATTTTCAAATGCCAATTAAAAACTTGACTTTACAGGCTAGCATTCCCGGAATCTTAATTTTTACAAAGTATAATGCCTGGCGACGTCTTTCTCTCCTGTTGCGTTACGAATCACACGGGACACAGAGTTTCGGGGTGCAATCATCTGGCGCTCAGGGCAGCATTCCTGTTCGTCTCTCTGTCAGGGTTCCATTGGTGTCTGTGTGTCTGCATGTGTGTAGGCATGCGTGTATGAGAGTGTGTGAGATTGTGTGATGATGATTGTGTTTGCCTGCTGCCTGAGCCCAGCCTTTTATTAGAGGGTAAGCACAATAGATACAGGGAGACGTTCCTCGGGGGAGGAGAATGCAAGCCTTATCTGTGAGACCCCTGCTCAGTAAACAGGTACACAAAGGAAATAGGTTCCATGAGTGGGAGGGAGAAGGCTCCCTAGCTAGTGAGTGATTACTGATAAGGACGGAAAGGGCTTTCTGGTCTGTATCCTGATATCCTGTTTGCTCTGGCCTTTTTGCCTGCATCAGCATCAGCTTAGCTGCACCTGGGTGCCTGCTTGGCCATGGGGATTTCCAGGCCTCAGCTTCCTCTAGGTGCTGGCTTTGTGCTCTGCCCATTTCTTGGGGTACAGAGATATTGGGGTATGAAATCCCTACACTCTCCGCCTCTTGTTGATGCTCCTCTGTTCCATTCTGGTTTATTTTTGGTGTTATAATCTTATTTCTGTTAATAATTAGATCTGATTATCATTGCCTACTTTTATGTTTTATTTAATTTTGAATTAACTTTATATTGGATTTATTGTTGTTATTTGTATAATTTGTATTTTTTGTAAACCGCCCAGAGTAGCCTTTGGGCTAGAAGATGGTGCGGTATAAAAATCTAATAAATAAATAAAATAAATAAATATAAGGGCGGCATTCCTTTCGATGGATTTGGGGGGGAGGGAGAGATTGTCCCTCCAGTGAGGTGGGCCGTGTCTGTTCAACAAAGGTGGGATGTCCTTTAAGTCTACAAGCCAAAACACAAGGTGGGGCAAAAGGTATTTCCCCCTGTTCTATCTTTTGGAAGACCTGGTAAAAAAACCACTTGCCACCTAAGGGTTAAGTGCACTGAGTTGGGATTCCTAGAAGGGAAAGGGAGCAGGCAGCATATCCGTCCCTAGCAAATGGTCCCTCCCCAAAGAGGTCCCTTCCTGTCCCTTTTTTTTCTCTTTCCGGAGGGAAAACAAAATAATAATAATAATAATAATAATAATAATAATAATAATAATAATAATAATAATAATAATAATAATAATAATAATAACTTTATTTTTATGCCGCCTTTCTCCCCAAAGGGACCCAACGCGGCTTGGGCTGCTAGAAAGGCCGCCTGGGCTCTGCATTTCCCTTCGTGGGATCAGGGGAGCCTCCGCCTCCTTCCTCTCCCGCCATAATTGCAACTGGGAGGGATGGTGAATCTGTCCCAGCAGGGCTGCCTGGGATGGGTGGATTGGGGGGGGGACTGGGAGAGGCCGGAGGGAAGAGAGGAGAGGGAGGGAACCCCCCTCCCCCAAAACTCCAAATCCCAGTCCGAAGTTTGCATGTGTCCCAAGCAATTCTGCTGCCCGAGGTCCCAAACCCACGGCCTCGTCGCACGCCTGCCTGCTGCCCAAAAAAGGCTGGCTCCCAACTCATTTGCAAAAAGGAGATCGTTCCCTGTTGTTGGCTCCCTTTGAGGGCAAATCTGGAAGTTGAGAAAGCTGTTTGGATGAGCAGCGAAACGTTTCTATCTCTCAAAAAAGAAGTCCAGTAGCCATGACTCAACTTCCAGATAAACTTACCTGGATGACTGAGAATCTTCACAGACACTTTGAGGGCAAACGGATTCCTATAGTAGCTGCAGGGCAGGCAGAGGGGGAGACAGGACAGCCCCGTAACCCCCCCCCCCAAGGAATGGTTGACAGAGGTCCCTGCTTGGTCCTCCAGATCTCCTTCAGCACTGGTGCCATGAAAAGCAGAGGAGGAGAACTGGTTAAGTTGTGTGGGGTTTTTTTTTGTTTGTTTACAGTATTTTAGAAAGTGGGAATTAAAAGGAAATGTCTATGATTAATACCAACTGCCTAGATACCCAATGGCTAAGTACAGTGGTCCCTTGCTCTTTAGCGGTTCATATACTGCCATTCAGCTATATTGCCGGACTGCAGTACCACAAAAAGGCTTGGGGGAGGGGGGAAGATTTTGGGGCTTTTTAAACCATCCCCCCTTTCCTCAAGCCCCGTGCTCCAGCTGATTGGCGCTGGGGTGTGGAAACAAAAGGTTTTTCTCCCCCACCCCAGCGCCAATCAGCTGGAGCTTGGGGCTTGCCTCCCTGAGGCATCTCCCCACCCCTTCAGGGTGCTGGGAAGTGGCCCGCAATATTTAAAGGGCTTTCGGCCACAGAGCCAAGTGCTTGGCTCCGCTGCTGAAAGCTCTTTAAATATTGGGTGCTACTCACCCACACCCCGGAGGTGTACAGTCTTTGAAAGGGACTCTTGGCCCTGGAGCCAAGTGCAATGTTTAAAATTGTGCCCCCCACCCAACCTGCATTCCCATATCATGGATTTTCAATTATTTCGGGTCGAGTGAGTCCCTAACCCCCACAATAGATGGGGGGTTACTGTACATCTGATCCCGCCTGATTTCAGAAGCTAAGCAGGGTCCGCTCTGGTTAGTACTTGGATGGGAGACCTCCAGGGAATACCAGGTGCTGTAGGCGCCTGGAGTAGGAACTGGCAAATCAGTCCAGTCTTCCTGCCAAGAAAACTCCATGGACATGGGAGGTCAGGACAAAGACACAGCATGCACAAACACAAGATTAATACCAGACAAGGTGTGTGGGGGGGGGGAGAGGTGGAAAGGAGAGCAGGACCAGGTCACGTATGGAGAAGGCAGTTAAAAGATGCCTTGTGAAGATGAACCACAGTGTATCCAACCACTTGGCTCCTGAATGAAATGGGCCATTCAGTTTCTTCGTCTCCCACACTTACATAGCAGGCAGTATAACCTGGTTATTGCCTTGTTCTGAGTAGGTGCCTCTTCCTCTTGTTTCTTGTGGGAGGCCTAAGAGTGCAAGAGGAGCTGTGTTGGATTGGAGCAGCCGCTGATTACGTCTAGCAGCCTCCTGTTTCTCACAGAGGCTTCCTAGATGCCTCCAGGACGCTCCCAAGGAAGGCCAGCCACCAGTAGTCCTCTCTCTTTCCCTGCTGATCCGCAAACCCTGGAATTCGGGAAGCCTCATTACCTGGAGGGATCACATGGCTAAGGTGACTCATAGCCCAGACTCATGATGAGAATAGTTTTTCATCAACATAAGAACATAAGAAGAGCCATGCTGGATCCAGGCCAAAGGCTCATCTAGCCCAGCTTCCTGTATCTCACAGTGGCCCCACCAGATGTGTCCAGGAGCGCACAAGACTCGATCTCTGTCACCTGATACCACTCCCCTGCATCTGGCCCTTTAAGTGCCTCGGTTTTAAGCCTGGAGATGACACATCTCCATCATGGTTTGTAACCTGTGATGGACTTTTCCTCCAGGAATCTGTCCAATCCCCTTTTGAAGGCATCCAGGCCAGATGTCATCACCACATCTTGTGGCAGGGAGTTCCACAGACTAACAACGCACTGGGTTAAAAAAATATTTTCTTTTGTCTGTTCTTACTCTCCCAGCCCTCAATTTGAGTGGATGTCCCCTAGTTCTGGTATTTTGTGAGAGGGAGAAGGGCTTTGTCTGGTATTAAACATCTAAAGAGCTGCCTGATGAGGGTGGGATGACCTCAGGAAGCTGACTCCCAAGGGCAGGGACTCTTAGGGATGTGCCTTTTTTATATAAACATGCTTAAATTTATTTTCTACACTGAACCAAAGAAAACAAATATGTTGCTTGTCTCCTGTCGTGTTACCAATTCAATCACAATTTCCCCCAACATTACAGCCCAGTATAATTCATATCTCCTTTCCCAACTTAAAAGAAAATACTTTCATACTTTATTTCCTTACTGTCTCATCCATATTCTATCTTTACTTACATTTATTTTCTAATACAAAATATATAGCCTGTCTAATCTCAACAATATATTCAATCTCGATGTTTAATTCTTCAATTAGCTAAACAATTTAGAAAACATTATCATAAATGTCACCCACAGTATAATTACATATTATATTAAAAAATATCTAATTTAAAAAGCCATCTCTGACTCAAGTTAGTAGTTTATGGACTATTATAGAAGAGCTACCTCTTGGTCTACATATTTCACTTTATGTATAGAAGTTCTTACCTGTACCTGACTACCACAATTATTTTAAGGATCTAACTAACATTTATAACGTGGTACCTTGACTTACAAAATTAATCAATTCTGAATGCATTCTTGGAAGTCGGAAATTACATAAATAAATAAGTTGAAATGTGGTTTCCCATGGGAATGCACTGAAAATCAATTAATCCATTCTGGAGGTTGGAAAAAAATTCCCTAAGTTTACAAAAATTGGCTTTCTTAAATCAAGGAGTCTTGTCTGACTATGCTTAGCTTCATCTTCCAACTGTATAACAAATTCCAAGAGGGCATGGTCACTTTTACCTAAATATCCCATCACTTCGACCCCATTTATAAGGTCCTCCTTATTAAGACCAGATCTAAAATGGTTGTTGGGGGGGCAATGTGTAGCCTGCACTCTGTAATTAAAATTGTAAACCGCCCAGAGACTACTTGTAGTAGTATGGGGCGGTATATAAGCAGAACACTTTTTGCTTTGCTTTTTGTGCCTCTTGTTGCCTCCTCTACCTTCTGGACCATGAAATTGTCTGCAAGGGCAGTAAGGAATTTGTTAGACTTTGCATTCTTAGCTGAGTTGAACTGCCAGCATATATCAGGATAGTTAAAATCTCCCATTAGTACTATATCCCTCCCTTTTTACTGTGTGGCCATCTGCGCACAGAAGGCATCAACCCACTCCCTCGGCTGTCTTGGGGCCCTATAATATACCCCCAGAGTGATATCCCTCTCCGTTTTCTCACCACTGATTTACACCCAAATACTCTCAACATGCTTCCCCTGCTGTTTATCTTGTATTTCTTCTGCAGTATAAATGTCCTTAATATATAAAGCTACACCTCCTCCTTTCTTACTAGGTCTGTTCCTTTGAAACAGGTTATATCCTCCAGTAGCTATATTCCAATCATGAGTCTCATCCCACCATGTTTCAGTGATGCCAATTATGTCATATTTATTTTGCTGTATTAGGAGTTCTAGCTCCTCTTGTTTGTCCCCCATGCTCTGTGGATTGCTCTAGAGACATTTGAGGCTGCATGTGCTTCTTACATATCCTTTGCTTAACCTGTTTTTCCTCTCACTAATGGTCTGCACAACTCCTTTTCCTGTCCTATTGCAACATTTGGGCTAATCTCCACATCCCCTTTTGGATCTCTACCATTAAGAAAATTTTCTCCCTCCCCCTGCAAACTCAGTTTAAAGCTCTCCTTATTAAATCTGCAAGCCTTGGCAAAAAGATTCCTACCTGCATTGGTGAGGTGCACCCCATCCTCGCCCAATATCCCATCTGAATGAAATAGCAAACCGTGGTCCAAGAATCCAAATCGTTCCTGCCAGCACCATCTCCGAAGCCTATTGTTCACCTCCACTATTGTTCTTTCCCTTGATGGGCCACATCCTTCTACAGAGAGGATACATGAGATTACCACCTGGCCACCCAGGTCGTTCAGTTTCCTACCCATCTCTTCCTACTCTTTTGTGATATCTTGAAAGCTGTGTTTTAAAGTATTGTTAGTTCCTACATGGACCAAGAGAAAGGGGCTAGAATCACTGGGCTTGATGAGTCTCGTCAGTCTTTGTGTTATATCCTGAATCTTAGCTCCAGGGAGACAGCAAACTTCTTGGTTCATTTTGTCAGGCCTGCAGATGGCGCTTCTGTTCCTCTAAGCAAGGAATCCCCAACCACAACCACTCACCTCCTCTGAGGCTTGGTAGATGCCCCTTGGTGTGCTATTGGATTAGCGGACCCACCTCCAAGTGAGACAAACACTAAGAAAAAAAAGAGAAACACACCAGCTCATTGCCCAATGACAATCTAAAGATGTTGTCTGATGAGAATCAAGCAATAACACAATCAGTGACAAAACATTTATTCCCATGTTTAAACATTGGCAAAATGTTAAAATAAATCTCCATATTTCAATTGACTTGTATAGCTATGTAAGTTTTGGTTATTTTAATAAGGTTCTACATTGTGTCTTTGTTCCTGTCTGGCCACGTAGCCTTTCACTCTTCTATCAAATAACCAGGTCTATGACCATACAATAAAATTTGATTTGATTTGTAAAGGTGTGCAAGGTTTACGTTCTTGGACTTCACTTCCTAGAACTCCCCAGGAAATGCCCCATAGCTGCCTCAGGAGAATTCTAGAGGATGTAGTCCAAAAACGCAAACGTCCTCTCTGCTCGTCTTAACCTGCAGTAGTTTCTGGGAACAGTTGGAGCTTCAACTGTTCTTTAGAGGCACTGTCATAAAATGGATGCCATAAGAGAGGGGGCTGCCTTACAAAATGGCTGCCACCGCACTCAAAGAGGGAAACTGGCAAAACAAGGGGACAAACTGACTCTTTTCAACCTGGACGCTTTCTGCTCCAATGCAACCCTGACTTTGAAGGGAGGCAGGCTGGCTTTCTCTCAAAATCATCACTGGATAGTATGTCTAGATCAATTTCCTCAAATGGCCCACCCAGTTCCTGGTCTGGGATATTCCCTCTTCTCCAGAGCTGGGACTTTGAACATGCCTTGTCTTCCTGGCTGGAATCCACACCACGCTTCCCAACCAACCTAAAAAGCTGGGTTTTTTCTCCCTTCCATCAAATCGTCCCCTGGGCTGTTTCCGCACTCCTCATATTGGCACTTCTTCTTCTCTTCCCTGTGGCTGACCTGATGGTAGGCCAGGCCGCTGCTCTGCCGGAAGCTCTTCCCACACTCGAGGCACTGGTAGGGTTTCTCCCCCGTGTTGGTACGGTGGTGGAAAGTCAGGCTGTGGCTGGAGCAGAGGATCGTCCCGCAGATGGAGCACACATAGAGCTTCTCGTCCCTGTGGGTCCTCTCGTGGGCTGTCAGCTCACTGCTCAGCCCGAAGCTTTCGCCACACTATGAGCACTTGTGGGATTTCTCCACCATGTGGCTTCTCTTGTGGTAGGCCAGGCTTCCGTGCTGTTGGAAGCGCTATCCGCACTTGCACTGGTAGGGCTTCTCTCCCGTATGGTTCCGGTTGTGGACCGTCAGACTGTTACGGGAGCACAGTATATTCCAGCAGATGGAGCAGACGTAGAGCTTCTCACCTGTGTGGGTCCCCTCGTGGGCCGCCAGCTCGCTGCTCAGCCTGAAGCTCTTGCCACACTGCAAGCACTGTGGGATATCTTCACCTAATGGGTGATCTCGTGGTTAGTGAGGCCTCTGATGTACTTGAAGCTCTTCCCGCACTGGGAGCACTGGAAGGGCTTCTCCCCCGTGTGGGTCCGGTGGTGAACCGTCAGGCTATGCCCAGAGCAGAAGCATTTCCCGCACTCCAAGCATTTATAGGGCTTATGGCCCGAGTGGGTCCGCTGGTGGTAGGCGAGGGCACCATACTGAATGAAGCATTTCCCGCAGTCGAGGCATTTATAGGGCTTCTCCCCAGTGTGGGTCCTTTGATGGGACAACAGGGTTCCCTTCTGCCGGAAGCACTTCCCGCACTCAGAGCACTGGAAGGGCTTCTCCCCCGTGTGGGACATTTGGTGGTATGTCAGGTTTTCCTTATTCCTGAAGCTCTTCCCGCACTTGGAGCACTGGAAGGGCTTCTCCCCCGTGTGGGTCTTCTGGTGGGACACCAGGTTTCCCTTCCACCGGAAGCTCTTCCCGCACTCGGAGCACTGGAACGGCTTCTCCGCCATGTGGGTCCTCTGGTGGGACGCCAGCAGGCTGCTCAGCCTGAAGCTCTTACCGCACTGCAAGCACTTGTGGGATTTCTGTGCCATGTGGGTGATCTTGTGGTAGGTCAAGCCGCTGCTGTGCTTGTAGCTCTTCCCGCACTCCGAGCACTGGAAGGGCTTCTCCCCCGTGTGGGTCCTCTGATGGGACACCAATCTTCCCTTCTGCCAGAAGCTCTTCCCGCACTCGGAGCACTGGAAGGGCTTGTCCCCCATGTGGGTCCTCTGGTGGGACGCCAGGTTTCCCTTATCCCGGAAGCTCTTCCCGCACTCGGAGCACTGGAAGGGCTTCTCTCCTGTGTGAGTCCGGTAGTGGACTGTCAAATTGTTGCGGGAGGAGAGGATCTTCCCGCAGATGGAGCAGACGTAGGGCTTCTTGCCCGTGTGGGTCCTCTCGTGGGCCGCCAGCTCGCTGCTCAGCCCAAAGCTCTTTCTGCACTGAAAGCACTTGTGGGATTTCTCCGCCATGTGGGTGATCTTGTGGTAGGCCAGGCCGCTGCTGTGCTTGAAGCTCTTCCCACACTCTGAGCATTTAAATGGCTTTGTGCCTCTGTGGGTGTTTCGATGGGACTTTAGTTTACTGCTCCGACGGAAACTCTTCCCACATTCGGGACACTGAAATGGGTTCTCTCTTGTGTGGGTTCTTTTATGGACTGTAAGAGCACCGCCTCGTCTAAAACTCTTTCCACACTCTGGACATTTAAATACTTTCCCTCCCATGTGGAGTTTTTGATGTACAAGAAGATCGGCCCTTAAGCTGAAGCTCTTTCCACACTCAGAGCACTTAATTGGCTGCTTGACTCTAAGCACACGTGCCGGTATGCCAAGATTTGATAATTTCACTGATTTTTTTGCACTCCGAGAGGGGGTCTTCCCTTTTTTTCTTTCACTCCATCCCTCTGGAATTACAATTTTAGGGACGTCACCACCTCCCGACACTGAATACTTCTTCCTTCTGTTCTGCTTTCCTTTAGTGTTAGTCCACTGCTGGGCCCGCTTCCTTACATCATCTGCAGGAATAAGAAGAGAAGATTAATAATAAGAACATAAGAAGAGCCTTACTGGACCAGGCCAACGGCCCATCTAGTCTAGCTTCCTGTATCTCACAGTGGCCCCACCAGATGCCTCTGGGAGTGCACAAGATCTCTGTCTCTTGACATCACTCCCTTGTTTCTGGCCCTTGAAGTACGCTGCTTTTAAGCCTCGAGATCACACATTTCCATCATGGTTTGTAACTAGGGATGGGCACCTTACAAAAAAAGACACACTGTTTTGTCGTTTTGTAAGGTTTTGAAACGTCACAAAATGCAACGCAGATAGTGTGTTATCCAAACCAAAAACAAAATAAGGCAAGGGGCTGTGATTGGTTGGCTGTTTCCCTGTTCTCACCACCACTTCCCAGCTGATTTTGACAGCTCAAGCTGCCAAAATAAACCAGCTGGGAGGTGGTGGGGAATCCCAGGGCAGGGGGTTGAGAGGGCAGCACTGACATCAGCGCTGTCAAGAATATTCTTGTGAGTGAGTTTTTCAACTTGCAATTAGAGATATGGAGTCCAGCTGTGGACTGAAGCAAGCTCAGTAAAGTGACCTTGACAGGAAGGCGAGTGTTCAAGGACAGTGGAGCGTAGCTCAGAAGCGTGGATGAGAGAAGCACTGTGACATGTGATGTAAAAGTAATGAACTGATTGGAAAGAAATGCTATATATACCTTATGTATTGTAATATGTTCTTGCTGTTTAGCCAGGGCTGTTTAGCCAGTAAGCCTGATGGCTGTGATAAGGAAGAGTAGCTGGATTATGTATGCTACTGGATGTAAGTCTGGAAACCAAATGGAAACTGTATATATTTTGTAAATAGACTGCAATAGAAAACCAGCAACGGAGTCTGTCATATTTTTGCCTCTAATCCTTGACATTGCTGCAACTCTGCTAATTGAGGTTAGCTCCTCATACATTCCTTGACAAGTGCTACCCTCCCAGGCCCCTGCTGGGGGGATTCCCTTACCAGACAGACTATCCCTGGGCCATTTTAAACAGGCTCCAGCCTAGCCGTCAGGAAAAGCTCTTCAGATCAGGAAAGAGAGCCAATTCTAAATTCACTCGGGTAAATTCTGATCCTCGCCATCTCCACCTGCTTCTGCAACACATAGCTCCCCTCAGCCCCACCTCCTCGAGTCCATTATACCCAAGTACACTATGGAAACTGCTTGAGAGGCCATGCAGGTGAAGCAGTCACATGAGAATAGGCCCACTGAATGAGTCAGTGAGGACTTGGTGAACCAGTGGCCATTTCTTGTTCTTTAAAGCCACTCTCCCCTCCCCCAAATTCCCAAAGGCTTCCCAGAAAGGTGGGAAGGCTTCAATAAATTTAACCTTGACTGAGCTGGTTAGGATGAAACATAAGTCATGATCTAAGTCTTGATGGCAGGGCAGTACTGCAGTTTATTCCCTTATGCTTTTTGATTTCTTGGACTACAAATCTCCCATTTCCCCATTTTTGGAATTCTACTGGATGGTACTGTGAGGATTGTGGAGTTTGGCCAACAAGTTTAGCTAACCCAGACGTTTCAGGGTCAGTCAATACAGATTCATTTTTTAAACCTTAACAGGGTTGGATTTTATTTCCAAAGCAACACAAAAACCTGATACATCAACAGGAATAGGTTACTCTTCATTTTGCTCAACTAGAGTAACAAAAGCCTTAGAATCGGTAAATGCAACAGGCTCGTCAAACCTGCCCCACTGTGGGACTGGTGTATTAACAGTCCTCTCTCTCTCTCTAGATATGACCCGGGGTGGGGGGTGCCAGCATCAAGGAAACAGTCTCTTCAGTGACCCATTCTCCCCACAATCAGTCCTGGTTGAATAGGAATTTCTCCCCGGACCCTTCTTTTCTCTCCTTTTCATCTTCTGATGCCAAATCCATTCCGCAAGTTCTTTCTTTTCTCTACCGGCCCAGGCTGTTTCCTCAAGGATCTTTCTCTGTCACTCTCCTGCCTCTTTCTCACCCCGAGAGGATGTACCCCCCCCTTGTTCTTTGTCAGCCACACACCTTCTACCCTTAGCTTCTTCCCCAGACAACAACTCTCTCCCATTTACATGTCCACGTGTTTTCTAACCCAATCCACTCCCAGCCCTCTGGTAGCTTTTCCTCTCAATACTGCCTCTCCAGCCTCAGACACATTTGTTTTATTCTCCTCCCTCCCCTCCTCCAATCTCCTCCTTTGGCTTTCCCGCCTTTTTTCTCTGAGCCAATCAGATCCAATCCCCCTTTTTTCCTCCTTCCTCTGGTCTTTCTCCACACATCCACAGGCCAAACCTACCTAGGGCTCACCTGGCAGAAAAGGCCACAAATGGAAGGCAATAGAGGCATTTAAAGCATAGCTGGGCCTAGCTTTCCCAGTCTTCTTGTTTCTGCTCTAGTATCAGCTATTCTGTTTCAACCAACTTATATAAATAGGATGCTGTTATTTTTCCCGGCCATCTGATAAAATTCTATTAGTTCTTTATTTTGTCAAACTGTACTTATTTTGAATTGTCAAATCATTTTGATTTCTTGTATTTGTGTTTATTTGCTTATTTCTTTTTATTATTATGATTGGATTATTTGGTCTGACTGATTAGTTTTTATTCACTATTTTAAGTTGTTTAATGTGTTTTTGTATTTTGTATATGTTTGTAAACCACCCAGAGTAGCTTTTTTGCTAGAGCGTTGCGGTATATAAATCAAATCAAATCAAATCAAATCAAATAAATAAATAAATAAATAAATAAATAAATAAATAAATAAATACGCCTCAGTGACTTCCATTTTAGGCCACTTTTCCTAGGGGAGACATATTCTAAAAGTGTTCTGCTTATATATTGCCCTAGAACAGTTAAAGCAGTCACCGGGCGGTTTACAGTTCAATTATGCAGGCTACACATGGCCTCCCCCCTCCACCCCCCCAAAAGCTCGTTACTCGTTTAATTAACCTTGAAAGGATGGAAGGCTGAATGAATCTTGAGGCTGCTACCTGGGATTGAACCCCAGGTCATGAGCAGAGTTTTAGCTGCAGTACAGCAATTTATCCACTGTGCCATGAGGTTCCTATTTAGGGGTCAGTAAGGAGTATGTGTGCATCAGGTAGAATTCACAGAAAGGGAATAATGGGATTTGGAATTCAAGAAAATGCTCTTTGAATTCTCTTCTAAGTAGCAATGCTAAAAAGGGAGATGCCGAGAGACCTTTACCTATTGAGGTCATGTTCCTCCACGTCTCTTCCACCACTTCCTTGTGCAAAGCTCTCTGGCCTGGATCCAACTGGCCCCACTCTTCCTCCGTGAAACTCACCACCACCTCCTCAAAGGTCACTGGGCGCTAGAAGAGAAGAGAAGAGAAAAGGAAGCAGTTGCTCAACTCGGGGAAGGTCGCGATCCAAAAAGTCAGTAAAGATCAGATTGCAGTAAGTTCTTCTGTAGGTTCTTAACAGAGGAAGCAGACTTAAAAGGCCACTTGCCAACATAGGTAAAGAACTGGAATATACTCACAGAAGCCTGCAATGTTTTTTTTTTAAATCAGTGGCCTAGAAACATATCACTTATTCATAGAATCATAGAGTTGGAAGAGACCTCAAGGGCCATCCAGTCCAACCCCCTGCCATGCAGGAACCCCCATCACAGGACTCCCAACACATGGCCATCCAGCCTCTGCTTAAAAACCTCCAAAGAGGGAAACACAACAACCCTCCGTGGCAGCATATTTAATTCCCAAACTTCTCTAACTATCATGAAGTTCGTCCTAATGTTCAAATGGAATCTAGTCTCTGAAGCCATGGAAAACAGAAATAGATGTTTCCAACGGGGAACTACTACAACTGACCATGAGTTGGAACCAGAAACCACATTATAAAGAGGGAGGTTAAGGGAAACACACTCATGGCTTGACATCACCTGCTGGAAAGCAGCTTCCAATGAAATGGGGAAGCCACGTTTGGGGCAGGGAAGGGGGCTGGAGGGAGAAATTTAGGCTGCTTTTACATGACCCCTAAAATCAGAGGCTAAGGGCTCCCAGATGTGGAGCTTAAAATTGTTTTCCCACCAGCTGCGGACTTTAAAAAAATTAAGTACGACCACGCCCACCTAAGCACACCCCAGAACATTTTACAAGTACCTGGTCTCCAGAGGTAAAAAAAAAAATCCGATGCGGATTATAAAGCTGTGGATGCCGGCTCTCCTCGCCTTCTGTTTGTTTTTTTCTCCCCGCCGCCCTTTAATAGCCTGAAATCCCTACGGGGCTGCTCCAACGGCAGACGGAGGTGAGCGGAGGTGAGCCTGCATTCTTTTCTCCCTTTTTTTCTCCCTCCCCTCACACAGACAGAAGCAATGGAGTGCGGAAGGGTGGGAACACAGGAAGCAGAACAAATCCCCACGATCTCTAGTCCGAATTTAAGTTGCCAGCAGATTTTAGAGGTCGTGTAAAAGTGCTCTTAATTTACAACACCCTGCTTTAGCTGAAGGCATGGCGTGAAGAAAGTTAACAAGGAGACGGTCTATTTTGCCTTCCTTGCTCATAACATTAACTACACAAAGAATGAAAAAGAGGGTCAAGATGGGCCCTTGGTTAGAATCCAGAAAGGTCTTCTTATGTTCCCCTTATTTCTTGTGCTTTGGGATCTGAGACATGTGGGAAGGGCCAACGTCTTTCTCTCTCTCTTCGTTCTTCATCTCCTACCTGATCTCTTCGTCCAAATCCTGTTTCTGCTCCTTCAGAGGGAGGCCACGAATGAAGCCATGTGGTCCTTCCACTACCTGTTCAGGTAGGATGGGAGAGGAATAAGTATCTGGCATTTACAATCCGGGATTCAAATCTGCCAATTAGGATGACTGTTTATTCTTTATTCATTTATTTTTTATAGTTCAAAAAAAAAACCCCACCCACCTTTGATTCTTATATGTTCAGGGTTCATGAGGATATAAATTGACAAATTGGCAATTTGCAATGAATTTTTGCAATTTGCTTTTCAATCTGTGATAAACTTGACTTAAAACAATAAGTAGTTTCTGACTGATGGCAACCCCAATAGGGCTTCTCAAGGCGCATGAGATTTGGATGCTATATTATGTCATTTAATCTAAATCCAATCATTCAATCACTCATTAGAACATAAAAAGAGCCATGCTGGATCCATCCAAAGGCCCATCTAGTCCAGCTTCCTGTATCTCACAGTGGCCCCACCAGATGCGTTTCGGAGCACATGAGACTAGATCTCTGTCTCCTGATAGCACTCCCCTGCCTCCAGCCCTTGAAGTACCCAGGTTTTAAGCCTAGAGATGAGACATCTCCATCACGGTTTGTAATCTGTGATGGACTTTTCCTCCAGGAATCTGTCCAATCTCCTTTTGAAGGCATCCAGGCCAGATGCCATCACCACATCCTGTGCCTGGGAGGTACGTCTCAGTCATGTCCCCCCCCCTCAGGTGCCTTTTTTCCAGACTAAAGAGTCCCAAATGGTATAGCCTTTCCTCATAAGGAAGGTCCTCCAGCCCAGTAATCATTTTAGTCACTCTCTTCTGCACCTTTTCCACTTCTACTATGTCTTTTTTGAGATGCGGTGACCAGAATTGTACACAATAATCCAGGTGTGGCCTTACTATCGTTTTATGTTCAAGGATTAGTTGACCATTCCATCCACCATTTGGTGGATATGGTGGCACAGAGATTTCAACTCCGATGTCCTGCTTCCTAGTCTGACACTTTCCCCACTACAACTATATTGCCTCTCACAGGGATGTGACAGCACAGGATTTTCCGCTGTACGATGAGGGCTATTTCGGCTGGCCATATTCTGCTTTGAGCAATCCCATTTCCAGAAACCCACAGGAAGTCACTTAACAGAGATATAAAGCTTTGTTCATATGCAATACTAAGACCTGGCTAGGATTCTTACAATATCTTATAGCAGTGGTTCTCAACCTTCCTAATGCCGCGACCCTTTAATACAGTTCCTCCTGTTGTGGTGACCCCATTGCCCTGCTTGGAAGAGGCCGCAAGCCCCCTTTGGCAGGCCACTGTCCCAGGTGCCATAGAGACCGTCCTCTACAGGCACCCTCAGCCAATCGCTGCCTCTGGTGCCATTGACTGACATCCCCTCCAACCTATCAAGCTGTAACTCACTCTTTCCTCCCTTCCTCCCCCTCCTCCTCCAGACCCAAGCTCTTTGTGCCTTTTTCGTCACTGGCTCATGGCGACCCCTGTGAAAAGGCCGTTCGACCCCCCCCCCAGAGGGGTCCTGACCACCCAGGTTGGGAACCACTGCCGTATAGGAAGGAGCTGGCTTTGTAGCTCAGAGCTTAGATGTCAGGCTGCACAGCCAGATGTTCAGAGGATCCCCTACTGAGCATCCCAGGGGCAATTTAATTCCTGTGTAGCTTTGGGCAAGCTGTACAGTCCGAGGGCAACCCCAGAAAAAGGGAATGGGGAAACCACTTCGGGGTACACTCTCTACCTAGAAAACCCCAAAGAGGGTCAGTATAGGACAGAAAGGCCTCAACGACACAGACCTTTTTAAAACTAGGAACGCACACAGATTTTGAAACGCACACAAGGCTAAAGAGAAGGACACCTTTCCTGAGTCGTGTTGAGACGAACATTACAGCAGCCAGAACTCCTGAGAAAGGGAGGCCAAACGAAAAAAGAGCCCCTGTCTGTCTCTTACCAAAGGAGGCTGCGCTTCCTTTGTTCTCCGGCAGAATCAGAGGGTGCTCCTGCTTCTGCCTGATGTCTCCGTCTGCGGCTGAGTGGCTCGACATCTCCATCATCTGAAAGAAAAGGGGAGATCAGAATCTCTAGATCAGGGTTGTCCAAACTTCGGCCCTCCAGATGTTTTGTACCACAACTTCAAGTGGGGTCTGACCAGAGCAGAGTAGAGTAGTTCTATCACTTCCCTTGATCTAGACACGATGCTTCTGTTGATGCAACCAAGCATCACATTGGCTTTCTTGGCCGTCACATCACACTGCTGACTCATGTTCAGTTTGTGGTCCACCAAGACTCCCTGATCCCGTTCACAGGTACTATTCTCCAGCCAGATGTCTCCCATTCTATATCTGTGCAATTCATTCTTTTTACCGAGATGCACCACCCTACTTTTCCTTCTGTTGAACCCCATCCCGTTAGCTTTGGTCCCGGACTCCAAATTGCCAAATCCAACCTTGGTCTTCTAGTCCAACCCCTTCCCAAGGCAGGAGACCTCAGACCTACTTGGACAGATGCCCGCCCAATCTTTTCTTGATGGGACACCCACAACATTGTGAGGCCAGCTGTTCCCCTCTTGAATTGCTCTCCTTGTCAGGAAATTTGTCCTTATTTCCAGGTTGGCGCTCCTTCTAATGAATATCCACACATTGGTTTCTTGTTGTAATCTCAGGGGCAACTGAGAATACCTCCCTGCCCTCGTCCCTGTGGCAACCCTTCAGGTATTAGAAGACTGTGATCATGTCTCCCCTCAGTCTTCTCTTCATCAGGCTAAACATGCCTGGTTCTTTAAGTTGTTCTTTGTACAATTTAGCCTCCGCTTTAATTAATTTAGGTAAATAATCAAGATATAGCTGCCTAGATGCCCTAAGCACATCTGATCTCACTTGATTTTGGAAGCTAAGCAGGGTTGGTCCTGGTTAGTACTTGGATGGGAGACCTCCAGGGAATACCAGGTGCTGTAGGCGCCTGGAGTAGGAACTGGCAAGCCACTCCAGTATTCCTGCCAAGAAAACTCCATGGACATGGAGTCACGAAGAGTCGGTCACGACTGTAACAACACAAAACACAATCAAGATATACAAAAGAGAGAAAAATCACAAGTCTGAAGCTACCAAAAGTCTCCAACTGATATGACCGTTTCATTTCAGGGGGTTATCCTACAGCAAACCTGGCCCTCAGAACTGTGGAGCTGAAATGGTCTCGCCTGTTTCTGTTCTTTCTCCTCTGCTTGGCTCAGGAGGAACCCCTCCGCCAGAGCCACCGCCTGAGAAGTGGTCTCTGCTCCACATTCCCGGATCCAGCTCTCCATCTCTGGGGGCACGGCAGTCAGGAACTGCTCCAGGATCACCAGGTCCAGGATCTGGCTTTTGGTGTGCCTTTCAGGCTTCAGCCACTGGTGGCACAGATAATGGAGTTGGCTGCAAAGCTCTCGGGGTCCCTCGGCCTCTAGGTAGCAGAACCTCTGGAAGCGCTCGTGCCATTGCTCTGCACTGCCCACGTCCACCTTCCTTGGGCTTTCCGGCTCCGCATTTTTCCAGCATGACCCAGCCTTCGAAGCATCATCACCAGCTGCATCAGGACCACCACCTTCCATCTTGGATTTCTGTTCCAGCGTAGCCTCTGAGAGGCTCCAAAGAACGCCTTCTTCTTGCTGTACTTGGCCCTAGGAGTCGCCACGTGATTTCTGGTTTCTCCCTGTAACACATAAGAGCCAGGTTTCATAGAGACCCTCTATGGAGGCAGGCAGGAGATACCTGCAAATAAACTACCACCACCACCACAATTATCTAGACATCCAATACTTCTCCTTCCTTTCTTGTCCTTGGAATACAACACACAAATTCACCCGTTATGAGAATAGGAGAACCCTGATAAAGGGAGTCTCCACAGAATAGACTGATAAGTCAGTAGTTTAGGCACCTGTGCCTGAAAAGCCAGAGGGTTGGAGTTCAATTCCCCACTGTGTCTCTTGCAAACAGCCTGGGTGGCCTTGGGCAAGCTGCATAGTCCCAGAGCACCCCCAGGAGAAGACAAGGCCAATTTCTTCTCTTATCTAACTGTAAAACTCTGGAAAAAGTCACTGTATGTTAGAATTAGTTTGACGAGACACTGTGATTATTATTAAGGATCACAGGCTGATCAATACTCCTTCAGCTGCCTGTGCTATGAAACTTTAATACTCCTCTTGCATGGACCCCTATATGTACAATAAAACACCTTTGTGTACAATAAAACATGTAACTAGACCAGCACTAGTGAAATTAGCTTTAGCCAATCCAGGGCTGCTGTTCTTTGCATTTCTGGGAAGCGTTCTTCCGTAGGCCAGAACTTTTTTCTTTCTTTCTTATGGCACAACGGAAGGCAACGTTAATTCCTATGCCTTTGCAAAAGCAACATGAAATCTGTATATAACAAAAGACGTTAAAAGGATAAATTATACGAGATTCATCATCATCTACAAGGCTAGCCCGCTCTGCGGTTTAGCCCACGCCCCGGCTAGACAGGCTAGCTATGCATTTTAGGTGCTGAACCTCAAAAGTCTGAATTTAACTTGGTGGCACGTGATTAGTGCAAATAATTTGTTTCTCCCTTATTTAAAGGACATTTCCTTCCCTTCTCCTCGGACTGTATTTTTGTATTTATTTATTGCCTTGCCTGTCCTTCCCAACCCCTCCTTTCCTTCCTCTCTATAGAGATCCTGCAGGCGCTCACCAGAACCCTTCGGAGGACGAGGTGTGTGTGCAGCGTGGTGTCAAAGGCGGCCCCTTTCTCACCGGGAAACGGGGGGCGGCCGGAAGGTGATGTTGGACGCGCAGCCTGTTGCTGCCTCTCTAGGAGCGAAGGCCTCGCTGGTCCGGTGCTTTTGGGACGGGAGGGGGGGAGTGTGCTTCTTCTTCCTCGCCTTGTCCTCAGGCGGCGCAGAACCGGGGTGGGCGGTGGGGTGAGGCTTCCTTCCTTCCGCAGCGCAGAGCCTGCGACTTGTTCCTTGTCGTTTGGGGGACTACATGCCCCATAATCCCCCAGACAGCTCTGGGAGTGGTAGCTCCCCCCTGAAAAATAACAGCCTAGCAGGGGGATTCTGGAATTTGCCAGCCTCTCCAAGGGATTCTGGGAATTGTAGTCCTCCCTCCCCTATGAGGCACGTAGGGATAGTGAGTGAGATGCCTGACCGTGTTAAAGTTGTAAATCCTAATCCGGAGGTCTCCAACCTTGGGTCCTCAAATGTTCTTGAACTACAACACCCATAACTCCTGGCTAACACACTCCAGCCACTTCTACTGGGATACTGTGTGTGTCCTGGGACATTGCAGCTTCCCCAAGGACATGCCGGCTGGTACTTTCCCCAGGAGACACAATGGAGTATTGAACCCACCCAACTCCTGCCTCAAGAGCTAGATATCTAAAAAAAAAAACTGAGCTCTCTCTCTCTCTCTCTCTCTGGTTGTGTTCATTTATGGAGTTCAGCCCCTTTAAAGTTACAAAAGTATATAGCTAAACAGCTATCCTGAGTTGTCACTGATGAACTGACCTTTCAAGGAATTAAGCCACATGAACTACATCCTTGCAATAACCCAATAAAAAAAATCCTTACAATCTCCGATAAAAACATTAAGAAATCATAAATTAAAAACTAAGAACAGCGATTTCCATGCTAGTTTCCACCCCTCATAATGGATTGTTTTTCTTTTGTGTGTATGCTCTTTGTAGCTTCAATGTTACATTTTAATGTTCTAAAATGCCTCTCCTAATTCCCAGTTCCTAATTTCAATATTGCTTAAATATTATGGCCTGTATATAATCCCTCTTTATTGTAAGCCACTGTGAGTCCTTTTCCAAGGAGAAAGGTGGGGTAAAAATATTCAAAATAAATAAATAATGTATTGCATCAGAGTATCATCTACAGTATGATCATGTACACATTTACTAGGAAATCAAGTTCTGTGTGGCTTAACAGCTGGACAGAACAAGTCACCAAAAGCTCCTTTGTGTCGTGCAAACTGAAACATGTTTATTGAACCAATCCCCATTTAGGGAACTTGGCTTCTGAAAAAAGACACTGAAGAGTTACATTATAAGACTACAGTAGGACCCCAGCATCTGCTGGGGATTGGTTCCAGGCCTTCCCGTGGATAATGAAAACCGTGGATAAGAGAGACCACCAAGGAAATCCCCCAAAACTGCTGTTTTATGACAGTAGCTTGCTTTACAGCTGCTGTTTGCTCATGACCTGGGGCTCAATCCCAGGTAGCAGGCTCATGGTTGACTCAGCCTTCCATCCTTCTGAGGTCAGTAAAATGAGTACCCAGCTTGCTGGGGGGGTAGGTGGGCAATGTGTACTTGCATACTGTAAGCCACCCAGAGACTACTTGAGTGGTATAGGGCGGTATATAAGCAGAACTTTGCTTTTTACACCTGCTGTTTTATGACAGTAGCTTGCTTTGCAGCTGCAGGATTATGTATTTATTTTTTCTTTTGATGTGGACAATTGAATCAGTGGATACGGTGGTCCTACTGTACTGTATATTTATTTCTCTGAATCAAGCAAGTTGAAAATGTGTAACCCTTTCAGGACTTTGAACATAAAATCTGGGTCTGACCCGAGATCCAAGATAGAAATATCGATAGATCTGCATTCAAATCCCCACTTGGCCACAGAACCTCCTTGGGGGGTGACAACGTTCGGCCTTCTGCATCTCATCCCACTTGCAAATTCTGTCACTATAAGTCAGACATGTCACCACCTGTTATAACAAATCAAAGGTTTCTAACTGGGCACCTAAGACCAGTATAAAAATATGCCTCTTGGGAAGAGGGAAAGCAATGATCAGATCAGCCCTTTAAAAAAAAAGAGCATTGCTCCATGACGATAGCTTTGTCCCGAGACGATTCATGGCTTCAAAAATAGGATGGGAAATGGACCCACTCTTGGTGGAGAGAGAGCGTCAAGATGAGAAATAAACCCAAGTCAGCCACTTGTATGGTGGAGAACTTTATTTCCTTTGGGCAAAAGACCCAGAACCCTCTCCCACATTTAATATGTTGATAACATGGAAGGTGGATCTCCCCACCCCCGGTTCCTTGAGAGTCAAGCCATCAAAGGAACGGATCCAACTGAGCAGAAAGGAGACTTCAGCTCAACACTAGGAGCTTCCAGTCCCGTAAGAGCAGTGTGACCGCCTTGGAAGACAGTGGATAAGAAAAACCGCCAATAAAGGGGTTCTACTGCACACCTTTTGACTTATTCTGGCTCTTCCAGTGTTAACTTGCTGGCCCGTCAGCACACTTTCCTTTTTCTGGAGAGCACCTTTCTCATCTAGGAGGTCAGGCCACCTAGCTGGCATCCTTTAGTCCAGTGGTTCTCAACCTGTGGGTCCCCAGATTGTTCCTGGAATGCAACTCTCAGAAGTCTTCATCACGAGCTGAACTGTCCAGGATTTCTGGGAGTTGCAGTCCAGGAACATCTGGGGACCCACAGGTCGAGAACCCACTGCTTTAGTCCATTGTGGCCAGCTGGAGGCCAACAAACAAGAATACTTTCAGCTCAAATAGGTACAGTGGTACCTTGTATAAAGGAATTAATTCATTCCCAATGAAATTATGTTAAGCAAAATTTCCTTTATACAAATTTCCCATAGGAATGCATTGAAAAGAGTAATCCCATTTTTATGTTGTACGGATTTCCCCCACAGGTGATTATGTTAAGCAAATTTCCCCTATCTCCGGAAATTTTTTATGTTGTACAAATTTTATGTTATACAAACCGTTTGTTATACAAGGGTACACTGTATTAGCTATCTGTTATATTCCTCTTTACTGCATTCCCCATTTTTCCATTTCCTGTACTTGTTTTGCTTTATAGTTCGCTGAGTTGAAAGTTCTTTTGTAAACCATTGTGGTTTCTTTAGACCTCTCCCCTTTTTTCTTCTTGTTGGAACAGTTTTGGATTGTGCCTTTAATATCTCGCTTTTAAGGAACTTCTATCCATCTTGGACTCCCTTCTCTTTCAGTGTTTTTATGTTATACAAGCTGTTTGTTATACAAGGGTCCACTGTAGTACAGAGTTATTTCATTTCTACACTCCCATCCTGCCATGAAGTGCAATGCAAAAGTTGGCTGATGATGGTAAGAAGACACAAACAATAAAGTTGGCCAAGGAATGACCAGGAGCCACAAAGGTGGGCGCTCTCTACCTTCTGGACGAGTCTCATTCCAAATCTTTCACTCTTCCCCAGAAACTCCAGGTTGATGTTAAGCAAGGTGGAGGACAAGGTGGAACCCTGAAGGACACTCTGTTGAAACCCTCCTCCTACGTAGACCCTGATAAGGAGATATCTGCGCGAACGACACGGCCAATGCCTTCAAAACCTGCTAGGAAGTTTGGGACGAAGGTGGCTTATCCATTGCCAAGTCACAAGGCAACGGACCAAGGCCACCACAGTGCTTTCAGTCCTCAATTGCAGGTGAAAGCACGACTTGACACGGACAGATAACCAGCCCTGTCCAGGAACATAAGAACATAAGAAGAGCCATGCTGGATCAGGCCAAAGGCCCATCTAGTCCAGCTTCCTGTATCTCACAGCGGCCCCACCAGATGTGTTTGGGAGCGCATGAGACTAGATATCTGTCTCCTGATACCACTCTCCTGCATCTGGCCCTTGAAGTACCCAGGAGTGTTTGACATTTCATTGCAACCGCTTGCCGTGTCATTTCAGCCTAAAATGGCCCATCTCTCATGACTTCTGAGTCAATGGTAGCTTTTTAATTTTATTTTAAAGCAGAGGTTTCATAAATGCCCCTTCCTGTGATGAAGCACTGGTCTTCAGGAGCTGCTGGCCTTCCGTTACAACTTTTGACCAAAATAATATTATTAATAGTAGTAGTAATGTAATAGAGCAGGACCCGCTATCCGTGGATCCGTATTGGCTGATTTACTTATCCACACTGCAAAAATATATAAAAAATTAATAATTTAAAAACTCCTAGAAATACATATACCAGTGACGGCGAAACCTTTAGAGACCGAGTGCTCAAACGGCGATTTAAACTAAGCCTGCTTATTTTTCACAAATTTAATATGGTTGTACCCCAGGTTACAAATGCTTTGGGTGTTAACTTTCAGGAAAGCAAGGATCAGAACAGGCTTTTGAACTTCCTGAAGCCACAGGAAGGGCCATCAGGGGGAGCCAGAGTCCATGCTATGTGTAGTGTTCATTATTAAAACAGTGTTCACTATTATACAGTAATCCACATTTTTCAGCATATGTGGTGGGGCGTGTGGAATGAATCACCCACAGGTATAGGCACCTGAATGAATTATCATTTTGTCACTACTTCTACTTGCATAAAATCATTGGAAGATCATGTTCCAATATGGCCCATTGTAGAGGTGTGCAAGAGCCTCGTGGCGCAGTGGTTAAATGCCTATATGGCAGGTAAAACTGTGCTCACGACCTGGGGGTTCAATCCCAGGGAGTCGGCTCATGGTTGGCTCAGCCTTCCATTCTTCCGAGGTTGGTAAAATGAGTGCCCAGCTTGCTGGAGGTGTTTGTGTGTGTGTGGGGGGGATGTGTAGCCTGCATCACTGTAATTAAACTGTAAACCGCCCAGAGACTACCTGAAGTGGTATGGGACGGTATATAAGCAGAACACTTCACTTTGCTTTTATGTTTTTGGACTTCACCTCCCAGAATTCCCAGCTAATGCCACATAGCCACACCTGGAGAATTCTAGGGGATGTAGTCCAAAAACCCAAACACACACTCTGCTCGCTTTAACCTGTCTTAGTTTGCCCTAAGCACATCCGATCTCGCCTGATTTCGGAAGCTAAACAGGGTCAGGCCTGGTTAGTCCTTGGATGGGAGACCACCAGGGAATACCAGGTGCTGTAGGCGCCTGGAGTAGGAACTGGCAAACTAACGACACAACACGCGCACACACACAGTTTGTGGGAACAGAAGGAGCTTCAGCTGTTGTTTAGAGGCCCTGTCACAAAATGGCTGCCACAAGGGGGTGGGTCTGCCTTACAAAATGGCTGCCACGCAACTCTGGGCAGTCAATGCACTCACTGCAAACGAGAGGAAAACTGGCGAGACAAAGGAGACAGACGTCTTTGAACCTGGGCGCCTTCTGCTCCCACGCAACCCTGAGTTTGTAGCGAGGCAGGCTGGTTTACCCTCAAAATCATCGCTGGATAATATGTCAAGATCGGTTTCCTCAAATGGCCCACTCAATTCCTGGTCTGGGACATTCTCCCTTCTCCAGAGCTGGGACTTCGAACTCCGCTTCGTCTTCCCTGCCAGATTCCACCCCACCCTTCCCAACCTCCTCCATCGAATCGTCCCCCGGGTTGTTTCCGCACTCCTCGTATTGGCACTGCTTCCCCTCTTCCTTGTGGCTGACCTGATGGTAGGCCAGGCCGCTGCTCTGCCGGAAGCTCTTCCCGCACTCCAGGCACTGGTAGGGCTTCTCTCCTGTGTGGGTCCGGTGGTGGAACATCAGGCTCTGGCTGGAGCAGAGGATCTTCCCGCAGACGGAGCAGACGTAGAGCTTCTCGCCCGTGTGGGTCCTCTCGTGGGCCGCCAGCTCGCTGCTCAGCCCGAAGCTCTTTCCACACTGCAAGCACTTGTGGGACTTCTCCGCCGTGTGGGTGATCTCGTGGTAGGCCAGGCCGCTGCTGTGCTTGAAGCTCTTCCCGCAATCGGAGCACTGGAAGGGCTTCTCCCCCGTGTGGGTCCGGTGGTGGACCGTCAGGCTCTGGCTGGAGCAGAAACATTTCCCGCACTCCAAGCATTTGTAGGGCTTATGGCCCAAGTGGGTCCGCCGGTGGTAGGCGAGGCCCCCGCCCTGAATGAAGCTCTTCCCGCAATCGGGGCATTTGTAGGGCTTCTCACCGGTGTGGGTCCTCTGGTGGGAGGCCAGGTTCCCCTTCTGCCGGAAGCTCTTCCCGCACTCGGGGCACCGGTAGGGCTTCTCCTGGGTGTGGATCATCCGATGGGCGGCCAAGGTGGCGCTCTGGCTGAAGCACCTCCCGCAGTCGTAGCACCGGTGCGGCTTTTTCCGCCGTGTGGCTGGCCTGATGGCAGAGGAGGCTGTTGCTGTGGCGGAAGGCCTTCCCGCAGTGGAGGCAGGCGTACGGCTTCTCGCCCGTGTGGATGCGCCGGTGGAAGCCCAGGCTCTGGCTGGTGCTGAGAGCCTTCCCGCAGTCGCCGCACTGATAGGGTTTCTCGCCCGCGTGGGCCCTGAGGTGGTAGGCCAGGCCTTGGCTCTGCCTGAAGGTCTTCCCGCACTTGGGGCACCGGTGAGGTTTCTCCTCCGTGGAGCTCCTGGGGGATTAAAAGAACATAAGAACCTAAGAAGAGCCCTGCTGGATCAGGCCAAAGGCCCATCTAGTCCAGCTTCCTGTATCTCACAGTGGCCCCACCGGATGCGTCTGTGGGCGCACAAGACTAGATATCTGTCTCCTGATACCACTCCCCTGCCTCTGGCCCTTGAAGTACCCGGGTTTTAAGCCTGGAGATGATACATCTCCCTCATGGTTTGTAACCTGTTGTGGACTTTTCCTCCAGGAATCTGTCCAATCCCCTTTTGAAGGCATCCAGGCCAGATGCCATCACCACATCCTGTGGCAGGGAGTTCCACAGACTAACAATGTGCTGGGTGAAAAAATATTTCTTTTGTCTGTTCTTACTCTCCCAGCCCTCAATTTGAGTGGATGTCCCCTAGTTCTGGTATTTAGTGAGAGGGAGAAGAGCGTCCCTCTATCTACTTTACTCATGCCCTGCATTATTTTGTACGTCTGAATACTCATTCTAACTATTATCGACCTAGAAAACGCTGGAAGGGTCACCAGAGGTCATAATTGACCTGATGGCACATGATGATGATGATGATGATGATGATGATGATGAAGATTATTAAGGCTCATCTACTGACCAAGACTCCTTCAGCTGCCTGTTCCTATGGAACTTCTCGTCTCTTGGGTGGGTGCCTTGATGTCTAAGAAAACATCTTTCTGTGCCTGAAATTCTTCCCCCACACACCGATCACTTAACTGGCACTTTCTTTTCTACAGACATGTTCCTCGGCCAGCCCTAGGATATCTTAAGTGAAATTGGTTTTACCCAATGCAGGACTGTTCTTCTTTGCATTTCTGGCCGGCGCTCTTCCGGCAGTGGGATTTCATAGAAGCCAGCACTTGGAGGAATAAAAAAATAAATCAAATTAAAATGTGGAACGTGGCAGTGAATTTTGCTGCTGCCTCCTCCGCGAGGCCCTCCCTCTCCCCCATGCTGGAAATGGGCCCTTCCTCCCATCAGACCAGCCGCCCCATGAAACAAGAAAAAAAATAAAACAAGGAACGCCTGCCACCATATTCCCCTTTTAAAAATACTTATCCACTTCTTTCGAGCTATGTTTTTGTTCTGCTTGACCTGATGGCCTGATGCTCCAGGACCCTTGTAGTCTGAAGCAAAAGAGGAGAAAACCAGAACCCCTGGGACGACAATTTTTAGAAACAAATACAGTACTCCGTTCATATATATATATATGTCATGAAAAATATAAGAGTCCGAAACTTGACGGAGGACCCTAAACATAGTGGGGAGGGGATTACAGTCACTTTCTTAATGGCTAGAGGTAGAAGAAGTTTCTGGATAGGTTCTCTGAGTGAAACACATACTATGGGAGGAAGATGGGGCATTTTTATATGCCACTTAGAATCACAGAATCATAGAGTTGGAAGAGACCTCGAGGGCCATCCAGTCCAACCCTCTGCCATGCAGGAACCCCCATCACAGTATTCCCACAGATGGGCCATCCAGCCTCTGCTTAAAAACCTCCAAAGAAGGAGACTCCACCACCCTCCTTTGTGGCAGCAGATTCCACTTGCGTTCTTAATGATATTTTTAGCATCATTGCTATCCCGATCACGAATTGTGATGAATAGGTGAATGCCACGTTGTCTGAAATCCTGTGTAGCTGAAATCACATGAGAAACACGGACGATTGAGTGAATACACTCCTATGGGATTTCCAAGAATTTCAAATGATCTACCCGGGTTTCGACCTCTTATGCTAAAGTAAGTTACAAAGCAAAGTGTTCTGCTTATATACCGCCCCATACCACTTCAAGTAGTCTCTGGGTGGTTTACAGTTTAATTACTGCATGCAGGCTACACATTGCCCCCCCTCCCCCAGCAAGCTGGGTATACCTTCTTTCCTACTTTGGAAGGATGGAAGGCTGAGTGAACCCTGAGACGGCTACCTGGGATTGAACCCTCAGGTCATGAGCACAGTTTTACCTGCAGTGCAGGCATTTAACCACTGCCACACGAGGCTCATACAACAAGAGTACACCTATTTAAATCCATAGATCTTATGAAGAAGTGGACTCACCCAATCCCCACTCATTCAATGGGGCAACTCCCTACTAGAGATGGGCACGAACCACCAGTTCAGTTTGTGCCCGTTCCTTTCTTGGCCAGGCAGGTGTTCACCAATTCCCAACCCTACTGTCTCCACGACTCAGAGGCAACACCCGGAAAAAGTGGAGTAAGGAAGCCGAGACCCTTACGCTAAGCTCATTAGAATTTCACACCATACAATCGGAACCCACCCACCCCCCTTTTGCAACACCAGTATCCGCTGATTCATTTATAAGAACATAAGAACATAAGAGCTGTGCTGGATCAGGCCAAAGGCCCATCTAGTCCAGCTTCCTGTATCTCACGGTGGCCCCACCAAATGCGCCGGGGAGCTCACGAGACTAGATCTCTGTCTCCTGATCCCACTCCCCTGCATCTGGCCCTCGAAGCACCCTGGTTTCTCCATCATGGTTTGTAACCTGTGATGGACTTTTCCTCCAGGAATCTGTCCAATCCCCTTTTGAAGGCATCCAGGCCAGATGCCACCACCACATCCTGTGGCAGGGAGTTCCAAAGACTTACAACGCGCTGGGTGAAAAAATATTTTCTTTTGTCAGTTCTTACTCTCCCAGCCCTCAATTTGAGTGTATGTCCCCTAGTTCTGGTATTTTGGGAGAGAGAGAAGAGCTTCCCTCTGTCCACTTTACTCATACCCTGCATTATTTTGTATGTCTCAATCATATCCCCCCTCAAGCACCTTTTTTCCAGACTAAAGAGGCCCAAATGTTTTAGCCTTTCTTCATAAGGGAGGTGCCTAAAATACTAAACAAAAGCAAAGCAAAGCAAAGTGTTCTGCTTATATACCGCCCCATACCACTACAAGTGGTCTCTGGGCGGTTTACAATTTTAATTACAGTGTGCAGGCTACACATTGCCCCCCCCCAGCAAGCTGGGTACTCATTTTACCGACCTCGGAAGGATGGAAGGCTGAGTGAACCTTGAGCCTGCTACTGGGGATTGAACCCCCAGGTCGTGAGCACAATTTTACCTGCAGGACAGGCATTTAACCACTGCGCCACATGCGTGGCCCAAACATGTGGTCTCAAAATGGCTCCGTGGAGACAGCCGGTTGAAGGGGAGGCAGTGGTTTGTGGGCTCCTTCATAGCCACTGTTTACTCTCCAGCCATGCTGCTTTTGGGATGCCCAGAGCGGCGTGGCTGGAGAGTAAACTAAAGCTACGAAGGAGCCCACAAGCCACCGTCACACCCCCTGGCTTTCCCCGACGGTGTAGCACTCTCTTCCCAGGGAAGAGAGGCAGATGGGGTGCTAACCTTCGGGAAAGTGAGGATCGAAGAGCCGGTTTTTGAATTGTCCGTGGCCACAACACCCCTGCTGCGGCTGCGGGAACTTCAAAGGCCTGCTTTTCGATCCTCGCTTTCCCGACGGGTAGCGCCTGGAGAACTTGTAACCTGGGGTACCAGTGTATTCAAGCTAAATTGCCGTAGTGGCACTTTTGAGAAAAATCAGTGGGTTTTGAATTGCAGTTTGGGCACTCACTTCTCAAAAGGTTCAACATCACCGGTGTATAGCGTCTGCTACTTTCATGTTTTTCGACATGGGAAGCCAGAACGGATCCCCCCGCTAATACTGAAGTCAGAACAGGATTTCCCCCCCCCCCCGCCGCTAATACTGCAGTCCTACTATACTTAAATTTCTCCTGCAAATCTTCCAAGTTGTTTTTTTCCACAGCCAAACCTTTCAGCTCTTAAGAACATAAGAACATAAGAAGAGCCCTGCTGGATCAGGCCAAAGGCCCATCGAGTCCAGCTTCCTGTATCTCACAGTGGCCCCACCAGATGCGTCTGGGAGTGCATGAGACGAGATCTCTGTCTCCTGATCCCACTCCCCTGCCTCTGGCCCTTGAAGTACCCCGGTTTTAAGCCTGGAGATTACACATCCCCCATCATGGTTTGTAACCTGTGACGGACTTTTCCTGCAGGAATCTGTCCAATCCCCTTTGGAAGACATCCAAGCCAGATGCCCTCACCACCTCCTGTGGCAGGGAGTTCCACAGACTAACAGTGCGCTTCATTCAAAGGATGCATCAAAGCACAACCCTGAAGCCTGGGGGGGGGGGAGCCTTACCCACAGAGGTGACATTCCTCCAATTCTCGTCCATGACTTCCCGGTGAAGAGCCCTCCGGCCTGGGTCCAGCCGGGCCCATTCTTCCTCCGTGAGCTTCACCGACACCTCCTCGAACGTCACCAGGCCCTGAAACGAGAAGGACACCGTTTCCCCTTGCAGGTCCACAGGGAGACCCCGACCAAGAGAGGACAGATCGGGGAGTTGCCGAAGATTCCTCATCGACGGTCGAGAGTCAATTCCGTGTTTAGGGGGTCTTGACCAAAATGAGCCTGTCAAAACTGTTTTTCCAGATACAGTCAGAGCCCTTCCACAACCGGAATGCATTGCAGCTTTGGACATCCCATCGCCAGAATATAATACTGGAGACTCGGAAAAGGTGTACAAAATGTCAAGGGGAGAAATCAGTGCCATGATAAACTCCTCTCTCTTAGGGATGGGCTGCTCGTTTCAGAACCAGTCAGGTTCCGAAACATAAGAACATAAGAGAAGCCCTGCTGGATCAGGCCAAAGGCCCATCTAGTCCAGCTTCCTGGATCTCACAGTGGCCCCACCAGATGCTTTTGGAAGCGCATGAGACTAGATATCTGTCTCCTGATACCACTCCCCTGCATCTGGCCCTTGAAGTACCCTGGTTTTAAGACTGGAGATGACACATCCCCATCATGGCTTGTAACCTGCAATGGACTTTTCCTCCAGAAATCTGTCCAATCCCCTTTGGAAGGCATCCAGGCCAGATGCCATCACCACATCTTGTGGCAGGGAGTTCCACAGACTCACAACGCGCTGGGTGAAAAGCGAAGTGTGCGAGCCCAGCTGGGATTCGGAACCAGAGACCAGTAATCAACCAATGCCTTACCCTGCTGCTGGGCTCGCGCGGGGTTAAACTCCCAACGAGGAAGCAGGCTCTCCGGATGTCATCTTTCCTTCTCCTGACGCTGGCCTGTCAGGAGCTGTGCAGGGACAGACGCCATCCCGTGTCCTTGTCTGACTGGCCAGCACGAGGCAGAAGGAAAGATGACATCAGAGACCCTGCTTCCTTGTTGGGAGTTTAACCCCGCGCGAGCCCAGTGCGAGGTAAGGCATTGGTTGATCAGAATCAGAATCCTTTTATTGGCCAAGTGTGGTTGGACACACCTGGAATTTGTTTTGGTAAAAAAATGCTCTCCCTGTGTAAGAAGGAAATATAAGAATCATATATTCAACGATAAAAACAGTGCAACAACACAATATAACCTATTATTAAAAATAGAAGAAAAGAAAAGAAATTAATTATTCAACAGTTTGATTGCACTTGGAAAGAAGCTGTCTTTATATCTAGTTGTCCTAGTGTGCAATGCCCTAAAAAGTCGTCCTGAGAGCAACAATTGAAACAGATTATGTCCAGGATGTGTGGAATCTGTATATAGCTTCATCGCCCTCTTTTTAGCTCGTGTGGTATACAATTCCACAACAGATGGCAGATTAGTAGCAATAATTTTTTCCGCAGTTCCAATTATCCGTTGAAGCCTGTATGTGCCCTGCTTAGTCGCAGAACTAAGCCAGACAGTTTTAGAGGAACAGATGATAGATTCAATAAGACCTCTAGAAAAATTGAATCAACAGTTCTTTATCTCCGGTTCCGAATCCCAGCTGGGGTCGTGCACTTCGTTTTGGAACCTGACTGGTTCCGAAATGAATAGCCCATCCCTAACTCTCTGGAAGGGCAGATTTTGAAGCTGAGGCTCCAGTACTTTGGCCACCTCATGAGGAGAGAGGACTCCTTGGAAAAGTCCCCGATGTTGGGAAAGATGGAAGGCAAAAGGAAAAAGGGACAGCAGAGAATGAGATGGTTGGATGGTGTCATCGATGCAACCAATATGGATTTGACCAAACTCCGGGAGGCAGTGGAAGACAGGAAGGCCTGGCAAGCTCTGGTCCATGATGGGGTCACGAAGAGTCGGACACGGCTGAACGACCGAACAACAACAACAACAGCTCTCTATAGATCAGGCATGCCCAAAGTTTGGCCCTCCAGATGTTTTGGACCGCAACTCCCACAGTCCTTTGCCACTGGCAACCTAAACTTAGAATTCTGGGAGTTTGTGGTCCAAAACATCAGGAGGGCCAAACTTTGGGCATGCCTGATCTATAGATCTTGGTAGGTAGGTTGGCTGGTTTGCTTTCGCACACAGACGCTGCACTGCCTTTTTAAAGCCCGCATCCTCCATTTGGGAAGGACCCGGCAGGAGAAGACATCTCAACGATCCCACCGCCACTCCCAGCGCCCGTCTCCTCTTTGTCTCTTTACCTTCTCCGCTTGGACCTTGGCCATTTCCACGGCTCCGGGAAAAGGCCCCGACCAAGGCCACAGGCTTATTCCGTGACCTGCGGAGGAGAGAGAGAGGGATTTGAAAAAGAAAGACGTTTGAAACTTGAAACACATTTGCGTTCAAACCCACCTGTCAAAAGGAATGCTGTTTAAAAAATGCTTCGCCCTCTGAAAGAGTCATGGGACGGCCTGCCCAAAATTAGAATGCTCACGACGGATGAGGTAGAATCTGAGCAAATGCCTCATTACTACGAAGTACAGTAGGACCCCAGTATCCGCTAGGGATTGGTTCCACGCCTTCCCGTGGATAATGAAAACCGTGGATAACAGAGAACACACCAAAAAAATCCCCAAAACGTCTGTTTTGTGGCAGTAGCTTGCCTTATGGCAGCTGTTTTGTGACAGTAGCTAGCTTTACGAATGCTGAATTATTTATTTAATTCCTCCCCGCCAACCGTGGAGAACAGAATCAGTGGATAACAAATCAGTGGATATGGGGGTCCTACTGTATATAATAAATCTGTGTAAATCCAAGGATCACACAACTGGGGGCATCGCACAGGAGCACCGGGATTTTATGAAGTCCAGTTCATGGAAAAATCCATACCGAAAGCATCCCTAAGAGATGGCCACCTAACCAAAAGTTCAAACAGGGAAGACACTCCCATTTCCCAAGGTCACCTTCACCTCTATTCAAGGAGCTCTTTACTGTGTCTGCATTCTTCCCGTTTAAGTGTAAACCTTTCTGTTTATAATTTAAACCCCAATCGCTGCAGAGAAAGGTCTTACTCTCTGTCACGCCCTCCGACCCACCTTCTACTTTTCACACATTAGAAAAGTGAGACTAGGACACCCGTATCCACAAGTGACTGGTTCCACGTACTACCGTAGATGCCCGAATCCGCGGATACAAGGGACCCCTATCTATGTCATACAAGGGGGAAAGGCCACCAGACGGTGCCTTTATAGGTTGCATACAGGGCTCCACAAACTGTGAGTAGGTGAAACCAGCAGATAATGGATCCCGTGGATACTAGGGTCCTCCTGAATCTCTCTCTCCCCCAAATATAGCCTCTGTAAACCTCCCAGTGGAAGCCAGGACTTCCCGGCAGGCTCGTTGATAGAGAGGCACAAGGTGGAACAGAGACCCTGCTAAGCTAAACCCTTACCCAGTGAGGTGGCATCTCCGTCATGCTCCGGCTTGATCCAAAGGACCTCTGTCTGCCGTTGGGTGTCCGGTGGAGCCTCGTCGGCCTGAGAGAACTCAGCGGCCGCTTCGCCCAACAGCAGCTTGAACTGAAAGAGGAGCAAAGAGGTGGACGTCAAGGGAAGGGACCAGCCTCGCACAACCCTTGGCCCAGGGGTGTCCAAACGTTTTGCAAGGAGGGCCGACCCTCCAGCCCAGAAGAGTCCCGAGAGCTGGCTTTTTGGGGCTCCCAGCCAGAGCCTGGGCGAGGGTCCTCCCGCCCCATCGCTTGCCGCTGGCTCCCCTTCGCTGGGCTCCTCTCTCGCCTCCCACCTGGTTCCACTCGGCCTCCTGGGAAGTGCTACATCTAGGGTGCTGCATCTAGGTAAAAAGAATGAATTGCACAGATATAGGATGGGGGACACTTGGCTGGAGAATAGTACCTGGGAAAGGGATCTGGGAGTCCTGGTGGACCACAAGTTGAACATGAGTCAGCAGTGTGATGCGGTGGGCCAGGAAAGCCAATGCGATTCTTGGTTGCATCAACAGAAGCATCGTGTCTAGATCAGTGGTTCTCAACCTGTGGGTCCCCCAGTGTTCCTGGACTGCAACTCCCAGAAGCCTCCACCACTTGCTGTGCTGGAAGGGGTTTCTGGGTGTTGTAGTCCAGGAACATCTGGGGACCCACAGGTTGAGAACCACTGGTCTAGATCAAGGGAAGTGATAGCCCCACTCTATTCTGCTCTGGTCAGACCCCACCTGGAGTCCTGTGTCCAGTTCTGTGCGCCTCAGTTTAAAAAGGATGTTGACAACCTCGAGCAGGTACAGAGGAGGGCGACCAGGATGGTTGAGAGTCTGGAGGAAATGTCTTATGAGGAACGGCTTAGGGAACTGGGAAGGTTTAGCCTTTCAAAAAGAAGGCTGAGAGGGGATAGGATAGCTATGTTTAAATACAGTATTTGAAAGGATGTCATATTGAGGAGGGAACAGGTTTGTTTTCCATGGCTTCGGAGACTAGGATGCAGGGCAATGGTATCAAACTCCAGGAAAAGAGATTCCATTTGAACATCAGGAAGAACTTCATGACAGTTAGAGCTGTTCAGCAGTGGAATATGTTGCCACAAAGCAATTGTGGAGTCTCCTTCTTTGGTGGTTTTTAAGCAGAGGATGGATGGCCCATCTGTCGGAAATATTGTGAAGGGGTTCCTGCATGGCAGGGGGTTGGACTAGATGGCCCTCGGGGTCTCTTCCAACTCTATGGTTCTATGATTCTAAGTGGAACCCACCACTGAGTTGCACAGAAGAGGAGCCAGAGAGTTATTGCATGCCAGTGATTCCCCCTCATTGTCTTTCCCCACCACGAGTGATTGCTGGACCTCCCAAACACCACCAGCGGCACCCGCAAAAGAACAACCGAGAACACCTCTGAGAAAATTCCTCGGCCCAGATCTCGCCTCCTCTGCCTCGATCAGCCGCAGGGAGAGACAAAAAAGCCAGAGCACACGGTGCAGCCCCAACAGGGCTGGCCCGGGTGGCTGGCAGGTAGGGAGGAGGAGGGGGGGATCTCAACTCTGGCGGGGCACCCCCTCTGTCTTCTGCTGGGGTCCGTCAGCCGACGAGGAAGAGGAAGAGGAGGAGGAGGAAGGAAACAGAGGGGGCCTCCCTCCCAACCTTCCTCCCTCTCTCTCTCCAAGGCAGGAGCAATGCAAGTGAGCACGTGTAATCGCCAGCTGCTGCCACACTTGCTTGTTCACTCACATCCCCTCTGCCGGGCCACTTGAAATTTGAAAACGGGTCCCATTTGGCCCCCGGGCCGGACTTTAGACATGCCTGCCTGAGCCAAAATTGTAAAATGAAGTGGAACAGTTGGTCCTGATAATTTTGGACCACAACTCCCGTAGGCCTTTGCCATTGGCAATCTAAGCTTAGAGTTCTGGGAATTGTGGTCCAAAAAACATCAGGAGGGCCGAAGTCTGGACATGCCACCCCCTCTATCAAAGCTGATTCCATCATTTCTTTGTGGCGCAGCAGGAAATTCCCCAAATATAGTTAAAGAGGCGTTGCACGGGAGGTCGAAATCATTACGCCTTTCTACGTGTATCGTATACCTATGTGCATTGCTCTAACTGGTAAGCTTCAGCTTTGTAACAAGAGATAGTGCTTTAATTGGCAAAGCTTAACTACGTAACAGTCAAAGACAAAGAGATCTCGTTTTGGCAAGCTTAACGAAGGAAAAAATGAGGTAAGAAAGAGGGGAGGGCTAGTGTGCGGGCATCATCTTGTCGGCTGTTGCAGGCAAACTCGGGACCAAGCCACCAAGAAGCTTTTGCCTCTGAAATGCCAAAATGGCTCCAGTTATGCCAACTCAGAAGCTTAATCCCACATGATCCCTTTTCCACCAAGGAAAGGCGAGGAGGCCGAGGGGCTCCAAAAAGCTTGGTTGAAACACACGGTCTCCTTGTGCTGTTTTCCTGACAAGGGCTGCCTTTATACTTGAGAGCTTCGTTAGCGTTCTCTAGCTAGACACTTCTTTCCGCAGCGGGTCTTGCCGCCATTTTAACGCCACTCTCCAAACCGGGAAAGACCCAGCGGGGAGATACATCACTGTCGTCCCTCCCTCACCCTCAACGCCGCCTCTTGTCCTTCTCCCGGTGGTCTCCTACCTCCTCAGCCTGGATTTCGTCCATTTCCATGGCTCCAGAAAAAGTCCTCGGCCACGGCCACGGGCTCTTTTCCGTACCTGCGAGGAACCCAGAGAGAAATGGTAGGTCACTTTCCCCACTTTCCCCCAGAGCCACAGATCCAGATGGGGAAACAGTTTCCGACAAAGGCTGCCTTCATACACTCTCCTGTGCTGTCCTCCGGGCTTGCGTCAGCTCCTCCTCTGTTAGTGATGCCCAGAAGAGACCAGTATTTATTTATTTTAAAGAAAGGAAAGATGTCTTTATTTCCCACAGAATGGTCCCTGTGAAGTCTCAGCACCCTGTCTGCTTTCTCTTCATTCCCATTCCAAGGTGGTCCCAAGCGGGTTGAGGCTGTGAGGAGTCGCAAACCTTCTACACCTGAGTGTATATATACTTCAGGAGGGACAAGAGTGAGGCGCAGTGGTTAAATGCCTGTCCTGCAGCTAAAACTGTGCTCACGACCCCGGGGGTTCAATCCCAGGTAGCAGGCTCAAGGTTCACTCAGCCTTCCGTCCTTCCGAGGTCGGTAAAATGAGTACCCAGTTTGCTGGTGGGGCAACATGTAGCCTGCATGCCCTGATTAAAATTGTAAACCACCCAGAGACTACTTGAAGTGGTATGGGGCGGTTTAGATAATAGAGGTTTAATTTCTTGGAAAGAGTGGTGGGGGAGGGGCAATGTGTAGCCTACATGCTGTAATTAAAACTGTAAACTGCCCAGAGACTACTTGAAGTAGGATGGGGTGGTACGTAAACAGAACATTTTGCTTTAAAGGGTGGAAGGGGAAGGTGTGGACGTCTGAAATCATGGAACAGGGCATTGAAAATGAGGCTGAAATCTTGGTTCCCTCCAGGGAGAAAGGCGGCATAAAAATAAAGTTGTTTATTATTATTATTATTATTATTATTATTATTATTATTATTATTATTATTATTATTATTATTATTATTATTATTATTATTATTATTATTAATAATAATAATAATAATAATAATAATAATAATAATAATCTGGCTTTCTGTCATTTGAGCCCACTGTTGCGTGTCATGCACGCTCGCCCCCCCCCCGAGAACAGAACGAGCCCCTCCTCTATAGGGCAGCCCTTCAAGTGTGTGAAAAGTGTGATCTTATCTCCCTCCAGTCTCCTTTTCTCAAGGCTAAACGTGAGCGAACCAGAACTCTTTTTATTGAACCTAACTGGCATGAACATTTCATATGACCCAAAGTACGTATTGCACCATGTAATGGTTGCAGCAAGGATCCTGTACGCACAGTTCTGGAAGCAATCTGAAGTACCCACGGAGAGAAACCTTTGCAAAAAGGTAAGAGAACGTATTGAAATCGACAGACTTTCTGGATATCTGAAAGGAGATTATGAAGAGACTACTAAAAGAAGATGGCGAGTAGTAGTTCAAATACTAGTTACCTGATATGTCACTATATTCTGTTACGTATGATCTTTGACTGGATATATTCAATGTAACCCTTCGTGTTTTTCCTTTTCCCCTTTCCCTTTCCCATTAAAACTAATAAAATCTTTAAATATAAAAACAAAAATGCTAAATGTGAACGTCTGTCTGTCTTTGTGTGGCGGAAGAGACCGGCTCTCTTCTGCCTTCTCACAAGCTTCTTCTCTGGAGAAGGAGAAGACCGGCCACCATTTTGTCCTCTGTAGTGATGTATGGAAGTGAGAGCTGGACTATAAAGAAGGCTGATCGCCGCAGAATCGATGCTTTTGAGCTGTGGTGCTGGAGGAGAGTCTTGAGAGTCCCCTGGACTGCAAGGAGATCAAACCTATCCATCCTGAAAGAAATCAACCCCGAACGTTCCCTGGAAGGACAGGTTTTGAAGCTGAGGCTCCAGTACTTTGGCCACCTCATGAGGAGAGAGGACTCCTTGGAAAAGTCCCTGATGTTGGGAAAGATGGAAGGCAAAAGGAAAAGAGGACGGCAGAGAATGAGATGGTTGGACGGTGTCACCGATGCAACCAATATGGATTTGACCAAACTCCGGGAGGCAGTGGAAGATAGGAAGGCCTGGCGAGCTCTGGTCCATGATGGGGTCACGAAGAGTCGGACACGACTGAACAACTGAACAACAACAACAACAGAACATGAGATAGGAGACAAGCAAGAGAGATGGAGGCTGGTTCTCGTCCCTCACCACACGTATCACTCATAGAACCATCCCAAGCGATGCCTTCAGCGAATTCCGGAAGTCTCTGTGGGTAGAACTGAACCAATAATGCATTCAGCTACATTGGAGGTCAGCAATCTCCTTCTCACTGGAGCTCAAGGAAGTCAGGAAGTTCCCTCTCCTCAAGGGGAGGCAAGCCGAACGGGGGGTCCGGCCAATGCTCACCTAGTGAAGTAGTAGCTCCACGTCTCTCTCGCTTGATCCAAGGGCCTCCCGTCTTCTGTTGAGGCCCCAGCGGGACCTCCTTTGCTTCAGAAAGCTCAGACGCCGCTCTGTCCAACAGCAACGTCAACTGAAGGAAGAGGGAACAGTGTAGACAAGGAGGGGAACCAGTCAGGCAAAATGGCTAGTCTCTGCCGGCTGAGACTTGATAATGTCACGGGGACTCTCTTCCCATACCAGCCTGGCCCTGCATTAAGGTCTTTGCTGAACCTCTTCTTACGTCCACCACTTATACAGTGGTACCTTGTATAAAGGAATTAATTTGTTCCAAATGAAATTATGTTAAGCAAATTTTCCTCTATACAAATTTCCCGTTGGAATGCATTGAAAACAGAGTCATCCCTAAGTGCAACCATTTTTACGTTGTACGGATTCGCCCCATAGACAATTCTGTTAAGCAAATTTCCCCTAGCTCCAGAATGGTTTATGTTGTACAGATTTTAGGTTATACAAACCGTGTGTTATACGAGGGTCCACTGTAGTAGGATCCCTGTATCTGAGGCAGATTCGTTCCCCCCCTCCCCAAGTGGATATTGGAATTTGTGGATAATAGTGAATGCTATAGTAAAAGGATAAAAAAAAACAAGAAAACACATTTTAATGTGCATTACCAGCACTGGCCACTAGAGAGAGCCAGATACCAAAGTATGTACAGCACAGTACTCTCCTACCATATCACGCTTCACATACTGTAATCCCGGTATATCACTGATTTACTGGGACTGCAAGTACGGGCGGGCACAGGGCAAGCTTCAGGTCGTGACCGGTAGGTCTGCTTGTGGCCTCATATACTTACCCCAGGTCTGGTGCTGCCTGGAGTGAGCCTCCGGCAAGCTTCCTAAGCCTGTAAAAGCCCCAAAGTTGAATTCCAGTTCCCCGGCTCAACCCACAGATAAAGGTGTCCGCATATCACGGATTTTCCTTTATTGCGGGTCGTGTCGGAAACGTAACGCCTACGATAAACGGGGGAGTACTGTATACTATTTTCAGACTGCGGATAAATGAATCTGCGGATACAGGGATCCTACTCTACTCGCTTGTACAGTAAGCCCCCGCCTATCGCGGGCGTTAGGGACCCACCCCACCCGCGACCATTGAAAATCCGCGATATGCAGGTGCAGGCGGGGGGGCCCATTATTTTTGTGCACCGCTGGCCCACATCCCGGGGGTGGGGGTGGGGGAGCGGCGTGCAATGTTTAAAAAGGGCTCTCTGCCGCGGAGCCCAGCGCTTAGCTCCGCAGCCGAAAGCCCCTTTGCCATCGCGCGCCGCTTGCCCGGACCTCCCGGGAGGCGCGGGCAGGCGGCGCGCGATCTGCCAAAAGGAATCTCTGCCACGGAGCCCAGCGCTGGGCTCCGTGGCTGAAAACCCCGAGAAAGCCCCTTTGGCATCCCATGCCGCTTGCCCGCACTCCGAGGGGGTGCGATACCTCCAAAGGCAGGCCCCAGGCTCCAGCTGGGGTGGGGGAAAAAAAAACTTTTGTTTCCCCACCCCAGTGCCAATGAGCTGGTGCCGGAGGCTTGGGGAAAGGGCTCCCTCAAGCCCTTTCTGGGTCCTGCGGTCCTGCGATATAGCGGTCCCGCAGTATGTGAACTGCGAAACGGCGGGGGACCACTGTACTGAACCTTGCTGCCCTTTTAACGCTCATCCCCAGAGAGATGCAGTGGGAAGACAACCCATCGGTCCCCTGCAAATGCTGGTGGGCTTCTCCCGTTCCTCCCTCACCTCATCTTCTTGGACTTCTTCCATTTCCAGAGGTCCAGGAAAGGCCCCTGACCAAGGCCAGAGGTTCTTCTCACCACCTGGGAAGGACGAGAGAGGAAAACGTAGACACTTGGCGCTCAAGAAAACTGGACTATGGGTGATACCTTCCGTAGGCTGCTCGAAAAATAGCAAAGTTCACTTGGCAAGATGGACACCAGACGTGAAGCAGTATGGTCAGTTTGGGATTAGAACCATAGAATCCTACAGTTGGAAGAGACCTCAAGGGCCATCCGGTCCAACCCCCTGCCATGCAGGAACCCCCATCACAGGATCCCTGACGAATGGCCATCCAGCCTCTGCTTAAAAACTTCCAAGGAAGGAGACTCCACCACCCTCCTTTGTGGCAGCATATTCCACTGCTGAACAGCTCTAAACGTCATGAAGTTCTTCCTGATGTTCAAATGGAATCTCTTTTCCTGTAGTTTGAAACCATTGCCCCGGGTCCTAGTCTCTGAAGCCATGGGAAACAAACCTGTTCCCTCTTCAATATGACATCCTTCCAAATATTTAAACATAGCTATCATATCCCCTCTCAGCCTTCTTTTTGAAAGGCTAAACATTCCCAGCTCCCTAAGCTATTCTTCATATGACATTTCTTCCAGACCCTCAACCATCCTGGTCACCCTCCTCTGAGGTTGTCAACATCCTTTTTAAACTGAGGCGCACAGAACTGGACACAGGACTCCAGGTGGGGTCTGACCAGAGCAGAATAGAGTGGTACTATCACTTCCCTTGATGTAGACCAGTGTTTTTCAACCACTGTTCCGTGGCACACTAGTGTGCCGCGAGATGTTGCCTGGTGTGCCGTTGGAAAAATTGAAAAATTCGAAAGATTAAAAAAAAATGTCGAATTTTGGCATTGCTCCCATTTTCCACTACATATCTCTGTGAGATGAGCTTTTCAAGCATGATTGCTATAAAAACTAAATACAGAGAGAGACTGAGAGCTGTTGCCTTTCTTCGATTCCAGCCAGAATATCAGCTTTGTGTTCAGCCAAACAGGCCCAAGTTGCGCACTGAATAAAGTATTTTATAATTTTTCATATTTCTCTTTACTTACTATTTCATAATAAAGTAATTATAAAATACTTTATTTGTGTTTATTTGATTCCTATTCAAGAGAATCACTTTATATATAGGAGCGGCTTAGGGAGCTGGGAATGTCTAGCCTTTCAAAAAGAAGCCTGAGGGGGGATATGATAGCTATGTTTAAATATTTTAAAGGGTGTCATATTGAAGAGGGAACAGGTTTGTTTTCCATGGCTTCAGAGACTAGGACTCGGGGCAATGGTTTCAAACTACAGAAGATATTCCATTTGAACATTAGGAAGAACTTCATGACGGTTTGAGCTGTTCGGCAGTGGAATATGCTGCCACAAAGGAGGGTGGTGGGCTCTCCTTCTTTGGAGGTTTTGAAGCAGAGGCTGGATGGCCATCTGTCGGGAGTCCTCTGATGGGGGTTCCTGCAGGGCAAGGAGTTGGACTGGATGGCCCTCCAGGTATCTTCCAACTCTGTGATTCTATGACTAACTTTCATATTTTAATGTAATGTTTTGAGGACATGTCCACTTCAGGAAGTCGGAGGGCAGTTGTAAAAGCTGCTTAAGTGCTGGGTTTCACATCCCCGTTCTTCAAACAAAGGAACATGGGTCATACACTTCTGCCACTCACTCACCCCCTCATCTCCATTTGGCTGTACGGGGCATACAAGTCCCTGTTGGCCTTATTAGAACTTTATTAGAGAAGTCTATGAATTCCAGGCAGACTCAAGGTAGATAGACCAGTCTGAATCTAGTCCAGTGTTGGCAAACCTATGGCACGGGTGCTAAAGGTGGCGCTCAGAGCCCTTTCTGTGGGCACCCGCCATCGTCCCTTTCACAGCCACCTGTATTCAGGTTAAACTGCTGTATTGGCACATTGTGAAAAATTATTGGGTGTTGAATCGCCATTTGGGCACTCAGTCTCTAGAAGGTTCACCATCACGGATCTAGTCCCTATTATTCATTTATACTGTATTATGCTTCCAGGCTGGGACTCAAGGGGGATCAGGATTTCAAATCATCGAACCGTCTGCTAACCTTACCGAGCGTAGTGGCACTTCCGTTGCTCTCCTGTTTGACACAAGGGACCTCTGTCTTGTTCCGGATGTCCAGTGGAGTTTTCTGTGCCTTAGGCAAGTCAACAGCCACACCGCCAAGCAGCAAGTTCAACTGGAAGAAAAAGCGAAACGTGACGTCAAGGCAGAGGCTAGTTTGTGGAGGATCCTGCTTTTAAGCCTGGAGATGACACATCTCCATTATTATTATTATTATTATTATTATTATTATTATTATTATTATTATTATTATTATTATTATTATACCACCCATCTTCCGAAGGAACTCTGGGCAGTTAATAAGGTTAAAAGAGCAATAAAAGACAACATCATGGTTTCTAGCCTGTGGTGGACTTTTCCTCCAGGAATCTGTCCAATCCCCTTTTGAAGGCATTCAGGCCACATGCCATCACCACCTCCTGTGGCAGGGAGTTCCACAGACTAACAACGGGCTGGGTGAAAAAAACATTTTCTTTTGTCTGTTCTCACTCTCCCAACCCTCCGGTTTAGTGGACGTCCCTTAGATCTGCTGTTTTGTGAGAGGGAGAAGAGCATCCCTCTATCCACAGAGGACCCTCCTGTGATTAGTTTTATTCCCCTTGGAATGAAAAAAAAAGACAAAGGGCTCTTACCTGCTGTTCCTCCTCTGTCTGGCTTAAGAGGAAGCCTTCGGCCAGGGCCACCGCCTGAGAACTCGTCTCCGGCCCACATTCCCTCACCCAGCTGGACATCTCGGGCGGCAAGGCGTACAGGAACTGCTCCAGAATCACCAAGTCCAGGATCTGAGTCTTGGTGTACTTTTCCGGCTTCAGCCACTGGCGACACAGTTTGTGGAGTTGCGTACAGAAGTCTCGTGGCCCTTTGGCATTCTGGTAGATGAATCCCCGGAAGAGACGGCGCCGGGCTTCCGAATTGTCTGGGCACGGATCCCCGCCGCTTCCGGCATCAGCGTCACCTCCGCTATATGGCTTCATCATTGTGGATTTCCACTTTTCTGGTTTTTGTTTTTTTTTACCGGTCCTCCCACTCACTTTCCTACAGGGCTCGAAACGATCTCTTTCCTGCGATCCAGAAGGACAGAGCCCAGGTGTGAGTGAAAAGGAGCGTGAATGAATTAATGTTTATTTACGGTTGTGAACCAAAGCACACAAAATAAAATTATTAAGGCGAATAAAAAATATAATACGATAAAACAGTATAAAATATAGTACTGGAAAATACAAAATTTGTAAAGCAAGACCACCGATAGGCAAAACACTACACAGTGGACCCTTGTATAACAAACAGCTTGTATAACATAAAATCTGTGCAACATAAAACATTCCGGAGATAGGGGAAATTTACTTAACATAATTGCCTATGGGGAAAATTCGTACAACATAAAAATGGGATTGCTCCATTTTCAATGTATTCCTATGGGAAATTTGTATAAAGGAAAATTTGCTTAACATAATTTCATTTGGAACGAATTAATTCCTTTATACAAGGCACCACTGTATATAATTTAGGAGAGTTCAAACCTCTATAAGTTATACGGCTGAGTTTGAGCATAGTGACGTAGCAAAACCTGGCATTTGTGATCTGAGGGGACCTAGCCGAAAGAAGTAGCTTAGCATAGGAGTTGGTAGGTCTCCCAGGTTTGAAAAGGAGTGTGCATGCAAACTCTCCCTGCAAGGTAGACCAGCTGAAGATCAGGACCTGTGAGCGCTAGCCCTTTTTTGGTGGGAGCCCCTCGCCCCTTGAACCCTCTATCTTCCAACCCCCTGACATACCCCTGGCACCCCTCTCACCTGGTACATTTAAGGGAATGCCATTCAAGCAGGTTTAACCAAGGGGCAGGGGGAAGGAAAGAATGGGGCAAAGGAGAAGAATTTCCCCAATTGGGGGAGGGGGTAATCAGGACTCACCGCCCCTCCATGGACTCGAGGCACCCTGAAGCCATTTCCAACCAAGCAGCTTAGCTGGACGCAGCATCAGCCGAGTGCATTCAGGAGATTAAAGACAGCACCTAATTTTGGAGCTACCCACGAGAACCTGATGCACACCCATGAAAAAGCAGTTTCAGATGCTAGGACTCGGGGCAATGGTCTCAAACTACAGGAAAAGAGATTCCATTTGAACATTAGGAAGAACTTCATGATAGTTAGAGTTGTTTGGTAGTGGAATATGCTGCCACGAAGGAGGGTGGTGGAGTCTCCTTCTTTGGTGGTTTTTAAGCAGAGGCTGGATGGCCATCTGTCGGAAATACTGTGATGGGGGTTCCTTGCATGGCAGGGGGTTGGACTGGATGGCCCCTTGAGGTCTCTTCCAACTCTATGATTCTATGATTTATCCTTGAAGCTTTTTATTTTATACTCTCTTAATGGCCGAATACAAGAATCAGACGCCTTGCGTCCTTTTGGGGAGAAAGGCAGAACAGAATTATCTTATCTTTGGCCCTCCTGATGTTTTGGACCACAACTCCCAGAATCCTAAGATTAAGATTGCCAATGGGCAAAGGACTGTGGGAGTTGTGGCCCAAAACATCTGGAGGGCCGAAGTTTGGACATGCCTGTCTTAAGTAAATAAATAAAAAAATCACTTGTTGCTGTGTTCTCTTATTGGAAGGGAAACCCCTAAACCCAAAGGCCTGGCAGGAGAAGAAGCAAAGGCACTGTTCCCTTCCCAGCCCCAAACTCCCGCATCTTTCTTCTTTTTTTTTTGTCATGCTGCTCCAGTCTACTCACCACTCTTCGTATCTGGACTGGGGAGAAGAAGAAGAAGAAGAAAATGGGGAGGAGGGAGAGAGAGAGAGAGAGAGAGAGAGAGAGAGAGAGAGAGAGAGAGAGGAACCTCTTCTTCTCGCGTCTCCAGGAGGGGCTCCCGAGAATGCCGCCCCCCCCCACAACACCACATTCGCCTCTCGCCGGAAAGGGCGGGGCTTGTGGAAGGCTGGAAATAAACACCGGAAGCGGATCTCGCTGGACCGTGCTCTTGTCGCCGTTCTACGTGCGCGGGACTCTATGGCTTTAACCCTGACATGGCCTCCTGCCCGACCCACTCGGCTCCTCTGCCAGCCAGAGAAAAAAACGTGGCTGCAAAATCCCCTCAACAACAACAACAACAACGACAACTACACCGACACCACCACCACCACCACCACCACCACCACCAACAACAACAACAACAACAACAACAACAACAACGGGGTTTGGCAGCCAAGCTTTTTATTATTGGGTCAGCCGGGGGGGGGGTGTTCTTGGACTGCAACGGCCAGAAGCCTCCTTCCAGGGCTGGCCAGGGTCCCTGGGAGTTGTAGTCCAAGAGAATCTAAAGGACCCAAGCTGGGCAACTAGCGGGACCCACACTTTTCCCCTCCTCGCATGAACCCGCGAAGTAACGAGGCCGGGAAAGGGAGGAAGAAAAAGCGGACCTAAAATGTCCACCATTTTAGGTCCTCCGCCAGGGAAAGCGAATTAGGCGGGGGGGGGCGCTGGCGTTTTCAGGGTTAAAGCGACAGAGCCCAGATTCCTAGAGCGGCGCACGGTCGCTGGAGTGCGGCTGTGCTTTTTCCGCCTCCGCCGCTTCCGGTGAGAAAGACGGCTGTCATCTCGTTCCCCCCTCTCCCCTCCCTCTTTGTGTCTCGGTCGTCGTCGCCCCCCCTCCGCCCTCGCTCGGACCTCTTTCGGAGGGACCCCGGTTGAGTGACAGGTGGGTGGGGGCGGGGGTGGGGGTGGGATGATGGAGGGATGATGGAGGGAGGGGGCGTGCAAGGATTGGAGGGCTGGGCTTTCCATCACCTACTTGGGAAAGGGGGGTGTAAAAGTGTGGGGGGGGCAATCAGAGGCTCCTCCTCTTCCCCCCCCGCGCCCTTCCCAAGAGGGGGGTCAAGGGTTAGGGTTAGGGGTGCAGAGGGGGGGAGACCCCAGGGGTGGGTGGGAGGCGAAGGGGAGGGAGTGCGATTTGGGGGCGCCCCCAAAAGAACGGAAGGGGGGGCTGGGGTTGTGAAACGTGTGTTGGGGGGGGAGGGTGGCTTGATATGGAAAGGGGAGCCTCCCCCCCAAAAAAAAAGATCTGGGCTCCCCTTTAAAGGCTCTTCCGTGGCACCCACTTTGGGGAGCTGGACGGGTGCGCCGTCATGAGATGGGGGCAAATTCTTAACAGCAGCCTTTAAGAGAGATCCTGAAGAAAGTTTGAAAGGTACAGGTTTAAGAAAGAGCATAGAATCATAGAGTCTATAAAGTCTAATTGTATAAGTATCTAATTCTATAAGTACTATATGATGGAGGGTCTGGAAGAAATGTCTTAGGAGGAGCGGCTTAGGGAACAGGGAATGTTTAGCCTTTCAAAAAGAAGACTGAGAAGGGATGTGATAGCTATGTTTAAATATCTGAAAGGATGTCATATCTAAGAGGGGACTGGTTTGTTTTCCATGGCTTCAGAGACTAGGACTCGGGGCAATGGTTTCAAACTACAGGAAAAGAGATTCAATGTAAACATTAGGAAGAACTTCATGACAGTTACAGCTGTTCAGCAGTGGAATGTGCTGCCACACAGGGTGGTGGAGTCTCCTTCTTTGGAGGTTTTTAAGCAGAGGCTGGATGGCTATCTGTCGGAAATATTGTGATGGGGGTTCCTGCATGGCAGGGGGTTGGACTAGATGGCCCTTGAGGTCTCTTCCAACTCTATGATTCTATAAGTATTCTATAAGATTCTATAAGCATGATTCGATAAAGTATAAAGCCACATATTCCTCCCTGCTTGATGCATATATAAATTACAATATCATTTTAGTTAGGGTGAGCAGTTGGCGACACGCCCTCACGTCGCTTCTAATTTATAACGATCCTCCACGCAGTTGTTACGACATGCTATCAAGTTGCTTGTGAATTAACCGGGGCCCTGTAAGTGACATCTTATAAGTGACGTCTTATAGATGTGCACAATGTAGTCTTGAGGAGAGAGTGATGGGCTAGGACTGTAGTGACTCACTGGGTGACTGTACAGCCACTCTTTAAATATCTCACTGACCTTGGAAGCCGCACTAGGATTACGATGAGTCAGTTCTGACTTCACGCCACAGAACACACAGAGAGGAGACATCTGGAAAGTCCTGTTATTAGCAGTCCTGTTCGTGTCTTATGGATTAAGGTCTGTGCCTCCTTTACTAAGTCACTCCATCTCCTGGTTGGTCTTCCTCGTTTCCTGTTGCTTTAACCTTCCACACCTTGATGGTCTTTTAGTCTTGTCTTTTCTTGATGTGCCCAAAACACAACAGCGATACAGTGTGTCTGCGTCGTTGTCTTTCCAGAATCACATTTTAAATGAATTGATTGACCCACACACGCTCACGTCAGCTTCCTTCACTGTCAGAACCTAATCTGGCTTTCCATATATGAATACAGTAGGACCCCAGTATCCGCTGGGGATCAGTTCCAGGCCTTCCAGTGGATAATAAAAACCATGGATAAAAGAGAATGCCTAAAAAACCCAAAAGTTCTTTTCTGTGACAGTAGCTTGATTTACGGCTGCTGTTTTGTCACAGTAGCTTGCTTTACAGCTGTTGTTCTATAACAGTAGTTTGATATATGGCTGCTGTTTTGTGACCTTAGCTTGTTTTACAGTTGCTGTTTTGTGACAGTAGCTTGCTTTGTGGCGGCTGAATTATTTCTTTAATTTTTTTTTCCTTTACCAACTGTGGATAACTGAACCAGTGGTTAATGAATCCGTGGATACAGGGGTCCTACTGTACCCAATTCCCGTTGGGTGTGAACATTGTTTTGGAAACTCTCAGAGGTGTCCTTGGTTCTTCAACCTTTGGACTTGCTTGAATCAGACGATTCCCTGATCCTCGAGCCTGATAGATTATGCACAGATTGTGAATTATCTTCTGCGTGCAAAGATTTGTCCTGAAATGCTGTATACTTTCAGCTCGGACTGAAGTTTTGCAGTTGATTTGAATCTTAACAGTGCTTAGCCTGGGCGGCCTTAGGCCATAGGCAGACTCCCAAGGCAGCCCCAGCAAATGGGAATTGTGAAATCTGAGGGTACACTACCTAGGAAAACCCTGAAAGGATGTCCGTATTGTGATGGGGGTTCGTGCATGGCAGGGGGTTGGACTAGATGGCCCTTGAGGTCTCTTCCAACTCTATGATTCTATGATTCTATTAAGTCTTATAATAACAGAGTTATTATAAGAAAAGCTCAAGACCCATTGCATTGTGGCGGATAGAGTGGCCGGCTAGGATCCAGTAGATCTGGGTTCAGCGGCCTGCTTTCTTATGGAAATTCAAGGGGAGGCGTGATGGTGATAAAAACCCCGGATTGATACTTCACATAACTTGAATATCCTGTTAGGTTTGCCCTACGTGGGATCCAGGTTAATGGCACGCTACGCAGAGAAACCGATTTATACATTTAAATCAGGGGAAGGGTGGATCCTGTACCAGTGGTTTCCAGTGTGTCGATAAATTTGGTAACATTGGCTGTCACAATCAGTTGACAATATTAGCTCTTGCAATTAGCATTCCACCAACCGTGGGTTGCCTAAGCGGTGTTATTTACTTCCTCGCACAAATGTTCAGGAGAGGAGGCTGGATGCCGGGCTCCGTGAGTTAGAGAGGTGGGGAGTTCAATTCCTCGCTGTGGCTACCCAGGAGAAGAGCCAGCCTGTGTATCCCTGGGCAAGGCACACATTCCCAGGGCACCTCCCACCCACCCCCCACCCCCCAGCAGAAAGGAACGGGAAACCACTTCTAAGTGTTCAACCTGGGACACCCTTTGAAGGGGTCGCCATAAATCAGAATTGACCTGATAGCAATTGTGCAAGTATGTATTCGGTCTGCTGTAGCAGAAACAAACAAACAAAAATGTCGTGGCATCTTAGAGACAAGCCAGTTGTGTCTGGCATAAGGTTTTGTAAGTTGTGAACCAATGATTTAGCTGGCTGGATAGTTCAGTGGTTTGGGTACAGTGTTGTAAGGAGGAAAGACACCCCCTCTCCCAACTCCCGGAGAAGACGGTAATTTAGAAGAAATGTTTGCTTGTCTTGCAAAACACTCTTAAACCAAGGTACATAAGAACATAAGAAGAGCCCTGCTGGATCAGGCCAAAGGCCCATCTAGTCCAGCTTCCTGTATCTCACAGTGGCTCCACCAGATGCATCTGGGAGCGTACGAGACGACTAGATCTCTGTCTCCTGATAGCACTCCCCTGCATCTGGCCCTTGAAGTACTCCGGTTTTAAGCCTGGAGATTACATATCTCCATCATGGTTTGTAACCTGTGATGGACTTTTCCTCCAGGAATCTGTCCAATCCCCTTTTGAAGGCATCCAGGCCAGATGCCATCACCACCTCCTGTGGCAGAGAGTTCCACAGACTCATAACACGCTGGGTAAAATAAAAAATTTTTTGGGTCTGTTCTCACTCTCCCCAACCCTCAATTTGAGTGGATGTCCCCTAGTTCTGGTATTATGTGAGAGGGAGAAGAGCTTCCCTCTATCCACTTGACTCATGCCCTGCATTATTTTGTATGTCTCAATCATATCCCCCCTCAGGTGCCTTTTTTCCAGACTAAAGAGCCCCAAATGATTTAGCCTTTCCTCATCAGGGAGGTGCCCCAGCCCAGTAATTATCTTAGTCGCTCTCTTCTGCACCTTTTCCAGTTCCACTATGGGCGTTTATACACGAGCCCTGAACTCCGGGGCAAATGGCTCCCAGCTCCGGAGCTTAAAAATGTTTCCCCACCAGCTCCGGAGTTTACAAGAAATTAAGTGCGACCACGCCCACTTTAGCGCGTCCCAGCGCACCTTTCAAGTACCTGCTCTCTGGAGGTGAAAATTCTTTGATGCGGTGTAACGATAGTGAGTGCGGGGCTCTCCTCGCTTCTGTTTGTTGTTTTTTGGCTCCCGCCCCTTTAAGAGCTACTTAAGAGACTGGAATGTTGCCGCGGCAAGAGCGAGAGGCAGAACGGAGGTGAGCCACGTCTCTTTTCTTCCTGTTTTTTCTCCCTCCCCTCACGCAGCCAGCAGCCAGGAGTGCGGAGGGGGTGGGAACGCATGAACAGCGACAAACCCCTAAGATCTCTGGTCCGAATTTAAGTGGCCAGCGGATGTTAGGGGTGGTGTGAAAAGGCTCTATGTCTTTCTTGAGATGCGGTGACCAGAATTGTACACAATACTCCAGGTGCAGCCTTACTGCAGGAGAAGGGGAGGGTTAACCCCTTCTAACTAATATCTCCGTGGACTACCTTTAAAAGGGTGGCCATTGCTCAGCATGGACTCGACAGCCCATGGCAAGGATGAAACCAATCCTTCCAATGAATGAAGGATAGCCCCACTGAGGGTAGGCGCCAGTCATGTGAGAATGGGGACTATGGTCTAGGGTAGAGTAAGACCAAACAAGCCTTGTTAGTCTTCAAGGTGCCGTGAGTCTGTTTTAACCAGCTGATCCTCCGTTAACATTTCCGCAGTGGTGTTCTTATTATGTGCTGCTGGGGGTGGGCCGTGGGGATTGTTAATGAACGATGGTTTCCATGCTTCAAGAGATGTGGATTCTATTTAAATACTAGGAAGAACTTCATGACAGTGATAGCTGTTCGGCAGTGGAAGATGCTGCCACCAAAGAGGGTGGTTGAGTCTCCTTCTTTGGAGGTTTTTAAGCAGAGGCTGGATGGTCATCTGTCAGAAATACTGTGATGGGGTTCCTGCATGGCAGGAGGTTGGACTGGATGGCCCTTGAGGTCTCTTCCAACTCTGTGATTCTATGATACTCTGATTCTATGAATATTCGAGGAGTAGTTTACCATTGTCACACACACACCCAGTGAGTTTCCCACTTACTCACTGTGGCGTAGTGGACGGAGTGATTGGACTTGGACTCTGGCACTGGGTTCGAGTCCCAGCGTTGCCATGGAAACTCACTGGGAAACTGGAACTGCTGTAACTCCTTAAATATCTCACTTCCCTTCAAGTTGCTACAAGTCAATTCTGATTTGATGGCCCTGAACAGCCACAGTGGAAATCCATGGCTAAGTGGGATTCGAACCCAGGTTCCCAGGGTCCTATTCTGACACCCTATCTACTCCACTATGCTAGCTCAGGAACATTATGCTTAATAACTACATATCATAAGTATTAATGTGGCATGTACAAGCCAAGGTGGCTGAGCAGTCATCATCTGTACTGGCAATGAATTCAGTCAGCACAATTTTACAATACTGGAATTTGCTCCCCCTTTTCTTTCTTTCTTTCTTTCTTTCTTTCTTTCTTTCTTTCTTTCTTTCTTTCTTTCTTTCTTTCTTTTTTCCTCCCTCCCTCCCTCCCTCCATTCTTTCTTTCTTTCTTTCTTTCTTTTTCCCTCCCTCCCTCCCTCCCTCCCTCCATTCTTTCTTTCTTTCTTTCTTTCTTTCTTTCTTTCTTTCTTTCTTTCTTTCTTTCTTTCTTTCTTTCTTTCTTTCTTTCCTCCCTCCCTCCCTCCCTTATTTCTTTCTTTCTTTCTTCTTTCCTCCTTCCCTCTTTTCTTTCTTTCCTCCCTCCCTCCCTCCCCCTTTCTTTCTTTCTTTCTTTCTTTCTTTCTTTCTTTCCTCCCTCCCTCCCTCCCTCCCTTATTTCTTTCTTTCTTTCTTCTTTCCTCCTTCCCTCTTTTCTTTCTTTCCTCCCTCCCTCCCTCCCCCCTTTCTTTCTTTCTTTCTTTCTTTTCTTTCTTTCTTTCTTTCTTTCTTTCTTTCTTTCTTTTTTCTTTCTTTCTTTCTTTCTTTCCTCCCTCCCTCCCTCCCTCCCTTATTTCTTTCTTTCTTTCCCCCTTTCCTCCTTCCCTCTTTTCTTTCTTCCCTCCTTCCCTCCCTCCCTCCCTCCCTCCCCCTTTCTTTCTTTTTTTTTCTTTCTTTCTTCCCTCCCTCCCTCCCTCCATTCTTTTTTTCCTCCTTCCCTCCTTCCCTCTTTTCTTTGTTTCTTCCCTCCCTCCCTCCCCCTTTCTTTCCCCCTTTCTTTCTTTCTTTCTTTCTTTCTTTCTTTCTTTCTTTCTTTCTTTTTTCTTTCTTTCTTTCTTTCTTTCTTTCTTTCTTTCTTTCTTTCTTTCTGATATAGAGTAATAGAGACCAAATATTTTGAAACAAAAATGCATAACTTGGGGTCAGCCAAAACTCTGCTCATGACCCGGGTTCAATCCCATGTACAGCAGACGGGTCAAGATTCACCAAACTTCCCATCCTTCCAAGAGTGGTGCATCGAGTACACAGTTCACTGGGGGGTAGGGGGGGGGCAACGTTTAGCCTGCATAATTAGCGCTTTAAGTGCTATGCGACAGTATATAAGCAGCACACTTTGCTTTAGCTTTGTATCCACTGATACACAAAGGGACAGAGAGTCTCCTTATACAAGCCGTGGAGTTAGGAGTGAGTACTGAGTTCATACCCAGAGTGGTGTAGTGGGTAGGCTACACGGGAGTAAGGAATCCTGTGTTCGAATCCCTTGTTGGCCGCGGAAACACACCGGGAGAGTGGAACGGGCGAAGCCACTTCTCAAATACCTCACTTTCTTTGAAAGCTGATCATTTCCAACTTGACAGCACTTGTGCTCATGACGATGAGTGGCCTTGCTGCCAGATGGGCGGTATAAAAGCATAAAGTAAAAAATGGTAAAGGTTCCCCCCGCACATGCGTGCTAGTCGTGTCGGACTCTAGAGGGGCAGTGCTCATCTCCGTTTTCAAGCCGAAGAGCCAGTGTTGTGCAAGTCCACGGCCACGTGGCTAGCATGGCTGCAAGGAAACACTGTTTTACCTTCCCACTTTTTACGGCGGTACCTATTGATCTCCTTGCATTTACATGCTTTCGAACTGCTAGGTTGGCAAGAGCTGGGGTTCACAGGGGGAGCTCGCTCCGCTGCGTGGCACCCGGGATTCGAACCGCCGAGCTGCCGACCTTGCAGCCGACAGTTTTTGGAGCCTGAGTCCGCTGCACCAACATGCCCCCTTATAAAAGCATAATGAATAAGTGTGTGTGTTGTGTCGTTACAGTCGTGACCGACTCTTCATGACTCCACGTCCATAGAGTTTTCTTGGCAGGAATACTGGAGTAGCTTGCCAGTTCCTACTCCAGGCGCCTACAGCACCTGGTATTCCCTGGTGGTCTCCCATCCAAGTACTAAACAGGCCTGACCCTGCTTAGCTTCCAAAATCGGCCAAGACTGGATGTTCTTAGGGCATCTAGGCAGTGCAATGAATAAGTAAATAATATTAATATGGAGCAGGGAAAGCAGAATCAGATTGCAAGGAGCTGCAAGGCACCTCTCTCTCTCTTTCTCTCTCTTTCTCTCTCTCCCTCCTTCCCTCCATGCTGGGCATATCAGCACCAACATGGCGCCGTTCAATACAAAGGAATGGTCAAGTCTTGAATAATAGGAACTCTGCCCATCTTCCCATAATGGGACTTGGTGGCAGCTGAGTCGGAAAGACTTTTGGTGGTTGTCGCAGACATCCTGACCTAGAATTCCACCCCTTGATAAAAAAAAAAGATCTCTCCTCCACCTTAACAAAAGAACATAAGAAGAGCCATGCTGGATCCGGCTAAAGGCCCATCTAGTCCAGCTTCCTGTATCTGACAGTGGCCCCGCCAGATGCGTCTGGGAGCGCATGAGACTAGATATCTGTCTCTTCATACCACTCCCCTGCATCTGGCCCTTGAAGTCCCCTGGTTTTAAGTCTGGAGATTACACATCTCCCTCATGGTTTGTAACCTGTGATGGACTTTTCCTCCAGGAATCTGTCCAATCCCCTTTTGAAGGCATCCAGACCAGATGCCATCACCACCTCCTGTAGCAGGGAGTTCCACAGACTAACAACACGCTGGGTAAAATAATATTTTCTTTTGTCTGTTCTCACACTCCCAACCCTCAATTTGAGTGGATGTCCCCTAGTTCTGGTATTTTGTGAGAGGGAGAAGAGCATCCCTCTATCCGCTTTACTCATGCCCTGCATTATTTTGTATCACAATCATATCCCCCCTCTGGTGCCTTTTTTCCAGACTAAAGAACCCCAAATGTCTTAGCCTTTCCTCATAAGGGAGTTGCCCCAGCCCAGTAATCATTTTAGTCGCTCTCCTTTGCACCTTTTTCAGTTCCTTTTTAACCCTTCCACCTTCTTTTCCTGACCGCGCACATTTTGATCACAGAAAAGGCACACCAAGAAGGCCGTCACGAAGGAATGCCGTATAAGAGATGGGTCTGCGCCTGTGAACAAAAAAATATGTTGAGAATTTGGTGCAGTATATCTCACGCTTGGCTGCCCCTGGTTTAAAGCTGAGCATGCAAGACGCCTGAGACCTGTTATGGAACACTTCCCTGGGAGATCTGCCCGTGACAAACTGAGGGGTATACATTAGGATCAGGAATGTGATCTGTCAAGTCAGTTTCGATATGGAAAAAACAACAAGCAAAGCACATACCCTCTGCCACTGGTCAGGTCGACAGATGATCAGTATTTGAGGTCCCATTCAGGCCACCGTTACCTGGAAGCCTCTTCATGGCATGTAACACACACACACGGAATGGATTTCAACAGAGGGAAATGTAGGGTGGTGCATCTAGGTAAAGACAATGAATTGCACAGATATAGGATGGGAGATACCTGGCTGGAAAATAGTACCTGTGAAAGGGATCTGGGAGTCTTGGTGGACCAAAAACTGTACATGAGTCAGCAGTGTGATGCGGCAGCCAGGAAAGCCAATGCAATTCTTGGTTGCATCAACAGAAGCATCGTGTCTAGATCAAGGGAAGTGATAGCGCCACTCTATTCTGCTCTGGTCAGACCCCACCTGGAGGACTGTGTCCAGTTCTGTGCGCCTCAATTTAAAAAGGATGTTGACAACCTCGAGCGGGTGCAGAGGAGGGCGACCAGGATGGTTGAAGTTCTAGAAGAAATGTCTTATGAGGAGCAGCTTAGGGAACTGGGAATGTTTAGCCTTTCAAAAAGAAGGCTGAGAGGGGATATGATAGCTATGTTTAAATATTTGAAAGGATGTCATATTGAAGAGGGAACAGGTTTGTTTTCCATGGCTTCAGAGACTAGGACTCGGGGCAATGGTTCCAAACTACAGGAAAAGAGATTCAATCTGAACATTAGAAAGAACATCATGACAGTGAGAGCTGTTCAGCAGTGGAATATGCTGCTGCGGAGGGTGGTGGAGTCTCTTCTTTGGAGGTTTTTAAGCAGAGGCTGGATGGCCATCTGTCGGGAGTCCTGTGATGGGGGTTCCTGCATGGCAAGGGGGTTGGACTGGATGGCCCTCGGGGTCTCTTCCAACTCTTATGATTCTATAATTCTGTTGGTTACTAAAATCACATTCACCCCATCATTCAATTTGGACATTAAATGTAATGGACTGCCATTGTAGGATCGCTTGAAAAGGAAATTTCCTTCTGTCTCTAGGATTGGTTCTAACCTTTAACGCCCTATCAGGCATGTCCAAACTTCGGCCCTCCTGATGTTTTGGACCACAACTCCCAGAAATTCCAAGCCTGTATTTCCAATGGCAAAGGACTGTGGGAGTTGTGGTCCAAAACATCTGGAGGGCCGAAGTTTGGACATGTCTGCAAAATGGTTTGGGCCGAAGCTACCCCAAGGACCACACCTCCCTTTATGAGCCCGCTTGGGTATTAAAAATCATCAGGTGTTTCTCTCATGCCCATTACCTTCATATGCATGTTTGCTAGAGACACAGGGGAAAGCCTTCTCAGTGGCTGCTCCCAGACAGTGGCACTCCCTCCCACTGGAGACCAAGCTGGCCCCATCTTTGCTGTCCTTCCGCAACCAGGCAAAGACCTTTCTCTTCAGGCAAGCTTTCCTTGATTGTCTGGCTGCCTGGATGGGGTTTTAAAATGGATTGTTGCACCTAGACTACTTTAAGGACATAAGAGCAGCCTTGCTGGAACAGGCCACGGCCCATCCAGTCCAGCATCCTACCTCACTGTCTCGTACTTTGAGTGTGTTTTTAGAATTGCTTATCTTAAGGAGCCTTGTGGCGCCGTGGTTAAACTGCTGTACTGCAGCAAAAACTCTGCTCGCGACCTAGGGTTCAATCCCAGGTAGTCGGCTCAAGGTTCGCTCAGCCTTCCATCCTTTTGAGGTGGGTAAAATGAGTACCCAGCTCGCTGGGATGGCAATGTTTAGGCTAAATAGGTACTTAAACTGCCCAGAGAGTGTTTTAAGTGCTACAGTAGGACCCTCATATCCACTGATTCATTATCCACTGATTCTATTATCCACGGTTGGCAAAGGAAAAAATAAATACATAATGATACAGCTGCAAAGCAAGCTACTGTCATAGAACAGCAGCTGTAAAAAGCAAAGTTCTGCTTATATACCACCCTATACCACTTCAAGTAGTCTCTGGGCGGCTTACAGTATGCAGGCTACACATTGCCCACCACCCCCACCCCCCAGGAAGCTGAGTACTCATTTTACTGACCTCGGAAGGCTGGAAGGCTGAGTCAACCATGAGCTGCTACCTGGGATTGAGCCCCAGGTCATGAGCAAACAGAAGCTGTAAAGCAAGCTACTGTCATTAAAACAGCCATTTTGGGGAATTTCCTTGGTGTTTTCTCTTATCCACGGTTTTCATTATCCACGGGAAGGCCTGGAACCAATCTTCAGTGGATACTGGAGTCCTACCTATAGAGTGGTATATAAACAGCATACATTTTGTTTTATATATTTTAATATGGTATTTAGTATTTGTATACTCATTGTTAGCTTCAATATTGTCTTTTGGTGATATAAGCCACCTTAGGCCCCCTTTTTTAAGGAGAAAGGAAGCGTAAAAATATTTTAAATAAATAAATAATCTGGAAACAATCTGGAACAGCACAATGGTTAAATTGCAGTACTGCAGTCAAACCTCTGCTCACAATCCATGTTCGGTCCCAACAGATTCAGATAGATGTCTCAGGGCTGACTCAGCCTTCTGTTGTTTGGAAGTAGGTAAATTGAATATTCAGCTCACCTGGGAGGAAGGTGTTATTTGAACCATTGTGTTGTAAACCACCCAGAAAGTGCTTTTAATAGCATTATAGGGTGGTATATAAGTTGAACTGACAACACACTCACGAGAATATTATACACCTGGTTTGATATCAGTATTATTACACTATACAGCAAGAATCACAACCACTCAGCGTTCAACTATTTATTTTTAAAAAGGCATCTAATAATATAATATAGATCTGAAGTTCTGGTAACCTATGAAGAGTGCCCAGCTTTCTATGAAAGATCTGAGTGTCTTTCTTCTTTGCTTCTCTGAGTCAAATACAGTGGTACCTCAAATTACGAATTTAATTCATTCCAAATGCATGCGCTTAAGTTGAACTACTCTTAAGTCAGGGTACCTATCTAAATTTTTTTTAAAAAAAATTAAATTTTTTAAAAAGTTCAAAAAATATTTGTAAGTCGAGCAGACCATATCTAAAATTTGTAAGGCGGCACTTAAAACGCCACCAGTTTTCTGCTCTTAAGTCGAATTGCTCTTAAGCTGAGCTGCTCTTAAGTCGGGGCACCACTGTATTGAGAATTAAGTATAGAAAAGAACAGTGTTCTGTTTTTCACAAAGTGTTCTGTAATTTTTTTTTCTGGTTGCATTGACTGCTCCTTTTAGAGCTTTGCTATTTAAATATTCATTTGAATCCACGTGATAGCAAGATGAAACCCAATACAGTAAATGTACGGTTTAGTTAGCCCCTTACAATAAACAGATGGGGGGATGCCACCTGCAGGCATGCAGAAAACCCATGGCCCTGCCTGCCAGTCGTAGGCCCTGCTTCTCATATCTTTAAAACAGCCCTAGGGCCCATAAGAGAGTGTCTCGTTGTAGGGTGTGTGGGGAAAATTTGAATGGAGGCCAGATCCCACCAGGTTAATACATGACAGCCCACCACGCCAGAGTCTGCAGAGAACAGGAAGGAATTTGGCACTCAGAACCCTTGTCTTTCCTCTCTACCTGGTGCCTGGGTCTTGTCATTTCTCTCTTTTCTCTTAGCTTCCTCCCTTCCGTCTTTTAAAAAGATTCTTGTCCTGCGATCAGGACAGCTACATGACCACAGAGAGTGGGGTGTGTAGAAACAAGGAATTGGCATGCCGAGAGGTTGTTATGGTAGCTCTCCTCTGACCATCCAGATTTGCAGGAACATAAAAACAGCCTTGGAGGAACAGGCCATCACAGCCCATCCAGTCCAGCATTCTGTCTCACACAATGGCTCACCATTTGCTTCAGGGTATTCCCCAGCAGAGGTCTTCACTTACTTAAGATTCCATCTAGACCAGTGGTTCTCAACCTGTGGGGTCCCCAGATGTTCCTGGACTGCAACTCCCAGAAATCCCTTCCAGCATAGCGAGTGGTGGAGGCTTTTGGGAGTTGCAGTCCTGGAACATCTGGGGACCCACAGGTTGAGAACCACTGGTCTAGACAAAATATATATGGTTGATGATGTTTATTATTCATTAAACCTTGCAGATCAAACAGGATATCTTAAAAGTCAAATTTGCTATCTTCACTCTTTGCATTAGGTAAAAACAGATATAAATGTATGCCTATCATAGATTGAGGTAGGCAAATAGATTTTCAGCTGCTTTGTAAAATGAAGAATTATCGATAACATGGTTAAGATTAAATGGGCTAGCTTAATATTGTACTTTGTTATTTTCACTCTTTGTACTAGATCAGTGATGGCGAAACTTTTAGAGACCAAGTGCCCAAACTGTGATCCAAAACCCGCTAATTCTTCACTAAGTGGCAATACAGCAATTTAATCTGAATAAAGGTGGATGTGAAAGGGGCGATGTCAGGTGCCCACAGAAAGGGCTCCGAGTGCCACCTTTGGCACCCGTGCCATAGGTTCGCCAACACTGTGCTAGATGAAGATAGAGATAGGTAAGGATGAATATAATGATGGAAATGAAACATGTAAATTTGGTAATATCAAACCATTGGGCCAAAATATGGGGGAAATACTTGTATTTGAGCTAGGTAACACGGCAACAATAAGCAATGTATTTGTTTTACTTGTTAGTTTAGAAATTTTTAAAAAAGTATTTAAAAAAAAAGATTCCCTGCAAATGGTATTGAGAGATGTCCTGCCTCTCTCTCCAACTCAGAGGTTCTCCTTCGGCATCCATCATGAGAGCCATTGATACTCTTGTTCTCCATGAACTTGTCCAATCCTTTCTTAACGCTATCAAGGCTGACAACTGTCACCACTTCTTCTGGCAGGGAGTTCCACAGACCAGTGATCTGGGTGAAAAAGTACTTTCTCTTATTTGGGGTACTGTGTCCAGTTCTGTGCACCTCAATTTAAAAAGGATGTTGACAACCTCGAGCGGGTGCAGAGGAGGGCGACCAGGATGGTTGAGGGTCTGGAGGAAATGTCTTATGAGGAACAGCTTAGGGAACTGGGAATGTTTAGCCTTTCAAAAATAAGGCTTAGGCGGGATATGATAGCTATGTTAAAATATTGGAACAGGTTTGTTTTCCATGGCTTCAGAGACTAGGACTCGGGGCAGTAGTCTCAAACTACAGGAAAAGAGAACTCCATGACAGTTAGAGCTGTTTGGCAGTGGAAAAGGCTGCCACAAAGGAGGGTGGTGGAGTCTCCCTCTTTGGAGGTTTTTATTGGAAGATGGGCGGTATAAAAATGCAACTAATAAATAATAAATATAATAATATAAGCAGAGGCTGAATGGCCATCTGTCGGGCACCCTGTGATGGGGGTTCCTGCATGGCAGGAGGTGGGACTGGATGGCCCTTGAGGTATCTTCCAACTCTATAATTCTATGAAAAGATAGTTGTGGTGAGTTTTTCAGTCTGTTTGGCCGTGTTCTGGAAGTTTTTCTGTTTGGCCGTATTCTGGAAGAAAAACTTCCCGAACACGGCCAAACAGCCCGAAAAACTCACAAGAATTACCAGATCTCGGCTGTGAAAAGCCTTCGAGAATACATTCTCCAGAAAAGAGTCTCGTTCAGCTGCTCCCGAGAAACTCCCTGCCCTCCCACGAAAACATAGTGGTGCTTTACGGTTGTCAAAGAGGCAGACAGAACCACTGACTGCGTTTGTCTCGTGTCTTCTTTTTCCTTCCCAGCCAATTCTCATTCTGCCCCACCCCACCCCACTCAAGAACTTGGCCACTGAGCTCGCGAGTCCTGTCGAGATTTGCAGCACGGACCAAAGATGAATAAGCAACATTCTGCCAGTCCAGAACCCGGAAGAAGCCCCCACGGGATGTCGACGGGGAGCAGGGGGTCGCCCCGGGAGAAACCAAGGCACAAGGACCTGGGGATCCTTTTCGGCAGCTTAGACATGCAGCGCAAGCGGTTCCGGAGGTTCTCCTACCAGGACTCCAAGGGGCCCCGGGAGGTTTGCAGCCAGCTCCACAAGCTTTGCCGCCAGTGGCTCAAGCCCGACAGCCACACGAAGGATCAGATCGTGGACTTGGTGATCCTGGAGCAGTTCCTGGCCGTCTTGCCCCCAGAGATGCAGACCTGGGTCCGGGAATGCGGGGCTGAGACCACGGCCCAGGCGGTGGCCCTGGCCGAGGGCTTTCTCCTGAGCCAGGCCGAGGAGAAGAAGCAGGCCAAGGAGCAGGTGAGAGGCATTTCGCCTGGACCGCTCTGCACCTTTGTCTGTGGCTCTCCTGTTTGTTTGTTTGTTTGTTTGTTTTTGTTTGATATATTTTATTTTACCCTCGCCTTTCTCCTCGGAGAAGGATCTGAGGTGGCTTACAGCAATGAGAGACAACGTACGGTCCAGCACAATTAAGGCATATTCAGGTTTGAGAACAGGGAATTGAGGGGTATTATCTTACAGCAGGCATGCCCAAAGTCAGGCCCGGGGGCCAAATGTGGCCCGTTTTCAAATTTTGAGCGGCCCACGGCCTCTTCTCCCCACCGTCTCAGCCTGTCGTGCATTCCTGCCAACTGGCCCCTCCCCATACCAGATGGAGACGTCAGGTGGCAGTTTTATGGTTTGCCTGCCCTCCCTGCCTCTGTCCATCCCCCCAGCCATCTTCCCAGCCTACCCACCCCAGCTCTGTTGCTGCAGCGTCCTCCCCGCTTCTTTGCATGTCCTAGAGGCTTGTCCAAAGTCTGGCCTGGGGGCCAAATGTGGCTGAATGGTCGGCCCCCACACATTTTCACCTCACCAAATCTGGCCCTCCTTGCAAAAAGTGTGGACACCCCTGTCTTACAGCATTAGAAGGCAACATGAAAGCTAAAAAAGAACGCGAGCAGTTAAAGAGAAGAGTAAAAAATCCTTGTAATCATGTACAGCAGACCATCTAAAAGTTATAAGGGATGGAAACTAACACTGGAAGCATTGTGTCAATGCAGTCATACAAGGGGAGATGTAAACATAAAGTTGTAAGTGGTTATAAACACAAAGCCTATGCAGTCATTTATTTATTTATTTATTTATTTATTTATTTATTTATTTATTTATTTATTTATTTATTTATTTATTTATGGGCTCCAAGAGGTTAATGGACAGATCACCTCACATAAACCTGATATGCAAAATGTTATGTTTGTGTATTTACCTTTCTGTCTGTCTATCTGTGTATGTGTCTGTGTCTGTCCATCCATCCGTCTGTCCATCCGTCTGTCTGTCTATCCCTTCCTTCCCTCCTATCTATCTATCTATCTATCTATCTATCTATCTATCTATCTATCCATCCATCCATCCATCCATCCAACCATCCATCCATCCATCCATCCAGTATGGTTCTGTAACCCACCCTGAGGTCCTAAAGCACAGTGTGGGCTATAAATAAAGTGCAGAGAATGTTCCCTGTTCCTTCAGCTCCTAACTTTCCACTCGACTTTTCTGATTTGCTCCTTTCAGTTGACGGGAGCATTCATCAAAGCGGCCACCGGTCTCCCTCCAGTCCAGATAGCTTCTCTAAATGCCAGAGGTTGGGCACCGTTTGGATGGATCATACAGGAGAATTATGGAGGTGCCACACTGCTGGGTAAGGACAGATTTGTTCCCCGTTCTGTTTCTAACTTGGTCACACTTTCTGAAGTTCCTTCGGTGCCTTAATTCCCCCCCCCCTTGAACCTATGAGGAGAATTTGAGGGCATTTTGGCTCCCTTGAATCTGTGAGGGGAGAGGAAGCTTCCCTCAAGCTTGTTTTACTTGTGAAAAATACAGTTTAATTTAAACTTGGGTTTCCTGATGTTCTTAGACTACAGCTTCCAGAAATCCTGAGCAGCACAGCTAACGGTGAAAACTTCTGGCAGTTTTAGTCCAAAAATACCTGAGGACCAAAGGTCAAGAACAGCTGATTTAGAGCTCTTTAGACCTTCATAAGAGCTGCCTAGATGCCCTGAGCACATCCGATCTTGCCTGATCTCAGAAGCTAAGCAGGGTTGGGCCTGGCTAGTACTTGGATGGGAGACCATCGGGGGATACCAGGTGCTGTAGGCATCTGGAGTAGATGCTGGCAAAACCACTCTAGTATTCCTGCACAGAAAACTCCATGGACATGGGGTCATGTAGAGTCACAGAATCATAGAGTTGGAAGAGACCTCGAGGGCCATCCAGTCCAGCCCCCTGCCATGCAGGAACCCCCATCTCAGGACTCCCGACAGATGGGCCATCCAGCCTCTGCTTAAAAACCTCCAAAGAAGGAGTCTCAACCACCATCCGTGGCAGCATATTCCACTGCTGAACAGCTCTAACCATCATGAAGTTTAGATTAGATTCAAGGTCCTGGTTTTAGTTTATAAAACCCTCCATGGCTTGCGACCAGACTACCTGTCGGAGCGAATTGCCCAGCGATCCATCTCGGCCCGACCTGTTCGGCAGGTGCGAGCGCACTCGCTCCGGGTTGCCACCCCACGAGAGGCCCGGAACCGGGCTTTCTCGGTGGCAGCCCCTTCTCTTTGGAACTCCATCCCACGCGAAGTGCGCTCTGCAGAGTCCCTGCTGGCCTTTCGAAAAGCTTTAAAAACTTATCTGTTTCGAGAGGCCTTTGGCGAGCCCTAACTAATTTATTTCCTTTTTTCCCCCTCCCCGCCATCTTCTTATGACCAAGCGACCAATGTTTGTGCTTAGTTGATTATTTGCCTAGTGCTGTTGTTTATTTATGCTCGCTTGATCTTTAAGTTTTATGATGCCAACTTGGCCCGCTGGGGGCTCTTGGGTTTTTACTGTTTATTCTATGTTTTGTTGTTTTATATTTGATTGCATTTTTTTGTCTATTTGGCGCATGTCGCTCACTGTAAGCTGCTTAGAGTTCCGCAAGGAAGATAAGCGGGGTATAAATATAATAAATAAATAAATAAATAAATAAATAAATAAATAAATAAATAAATAAATAAATAATGTTTACATTGCATCTCTTTTCCTGTAGTTTGAGACCATTGCCCTGAGTCCTAGTCTCTGAAGCCATGGGAAACAAACCAGTTGGTCATGACTGTAATGACACAACAACAACAACAACAACAACAACAACAACAACAACAACAACAACAACAACAACAACAACAACAACAACAACAACAACAACAACAACAGACTTTCATAAGAATCTGAAGCAGCATTTTAAGTTGATAGAAACCACATTGAAACATGTCTTCTTTGGGGCCTTTGGTCTCGTTGACTGGTTCCGAGGAGCTAGAAGCAGAGAATTTGAGGACATTAAGGCTACCAAATCCAACCCCAGCTCAGTGGAGGAACTCCAGAGCTGGAGAAATCCCAGAGATGTTTGTCTAACTCATGGTACATAATCACTACTGAAGGAAGGTGCAAGCACCATCATGTTGAATCTATATAAAAGCGTCCTGATCATTTTTAATAAGTCAGCAAGTGTTATTTTGCCTCTTTATAAGTCTATGGTGAGGCCCCATCTGGAGTGTTGTGTACAGTTCTGGTCACCATCCCTCCAGAAGGATATTATGGAAATGGGAAAAGGGCAGAGGAGGGCAACCAGAATGATTAGGGGACTGGAACACCTTCCTTACCATCTGAGGCTGCAACGGCTGGGCCTCTTCACTCTTGAATGACGACGCCTAAGAGGTCTCCTGATTGAAGTTTATAAAATCATACACCGTGTGATAAGGAAAAGTTGTTTTCCCTGTAGCACAACACTAGAACTAGGGGGCACTTCATGAAACTTTTGAGTGCTAGATCTCAAACAAATAAGAGGAAGTATTTCCACCGATAGGATCACTGGTGTGTGGAACTCCCTGCCAGATGAAGTGGTGACAGCTGTCAGCCTTGATAGCGTTAAGAAAGGATTGGACAATTTCATGGAGAACAAGGGTATCCATGGCTCTCATTATGGACTCTTCTAAGGACAACCTCCGGGTTGGAGAGAGAGGCAAGATATCTCTCAGTACCATTTGCTGGGAATCGTAAGCAGGTGAAGACATCTGCTTGGGAATACCCTGAAGCAAATGGTGAGCCGTTGTGTGAGACAGAAGGCTGGACTGGACGGGCTGTGGCCTGCTCCAGCAAGGCTGTTCTTAAATTCTTATGTTAACCTGGAAAAGGAAATCTTGGGTTTGTTTTGAAGGGTTTGTCGCCTTCTCTGTTTCCCTCACAGATGGCAGAATGAGCCTGGATTTGAATTCGGGGCCCTTTCCTGGAGCATATAATATTGTTGTTGTGGAGCCAGAATCGGTAAGGGGGGGGAAAAATAGGAATAGAGGCGCCTCAGGTAGCGGGACTAAGGAAATCAGAACATCTTGCTTCTGAAGCAAAATACAGTGGTACCTTGTATAAAGGAATTAATTCGTTCCCAATGAAATTATGTTAAGCAAATTTTCCTTTATACAAATTCCCATAGGAATGCATTGAAAACGGAGTGATCCCATTTTTATGTTGTACGGATGTTCCCCGGAATCTTTTTATGTTGTACAAATGTTACGTTATACAAGATGTTTGTTATACAAGGGTCCACTGTATGTGTGATAAGAAGCCCTCCTGGCAAAGAAGAAGCATCCATCTTGTCAGGCAACTCGTTGGTCGCTGTGGCAAACTAGATTCTCCCACCCCCCGCGAGGAGGCCCTCTCTTGTGTCCTCAACTAAAATGCCTGAGAAGGCAGTGGGGCTGAGCGAAAAGCCTCCTTTAAAAGATTCAAAAAGACAAGCAGGTTCATGTGGGGTGATAGGATCCTTCCAATAGCCTAGACCAGTGGTTCTCAACCTGGGGGGGGGGGGTCGAACAACCATTTCACAGGGTTCGCCATGAACCAGTGAAGAAAAAGGCACAAAACGGCTTGGGTCTGGAGGAGGGGGGGGAGGAAGGCGGGAAAGAGGGAGTTACAGCTTGATTGGTTGGAGGGGATGTCAATCAATGGCACCGGAGGCTGCGATTGGCTGAGGGTGCCTGTAGAGGGAAGTTCCCTATGGCACCTGGGGTAGTGGCCTGCCAAAGGGGGCTTGTGGCCTCTTCCAAGCAGGGCAAGGGGGTCCCCACAACTCGAGGAACTGTATTAAAGGGTCGCGGCATTAGGAAGGTTGAGAACCAGTGGCCTAGACCAAGCCATATAGGGATTTATAGGCCCGGACTTTGGATGAGGCCTCGAAAATAAGCAGCAGTCAGCAGAAATAAGTAGGCCATGGGCTTCCCAAGGGATTGCTATGGGGCCACTTGAAGAGGTTGTTTTCTTGGCCCAGTGGTTGGATTTCTTGTCCTATTTTACAGATCGGCCCAATAGGTTGTTCACCCGATGCTTCGCTGCACCAGTTTTGGGAAAGCTTTAGAAACTACTCTGTTTTAAGACCTCCTCTATGTCCGTTTGTTCTGTTTTCCATTCAGATATGTTGTACTTACCTGGGATCATTATTTTAGGGTGGAAAGCTGGTACAGTAGGACCCCTGTATCCATTGATTCATTATCCACTGATTCAGTTATCCACGGTTGGCAGAGGAAAAATAAATGAATAATTCAGCAGCCACAAAGCAAGCTATTGTCACAAACAGCATCTGCAAAGCAAGCTACTGTCTCAAAACAACAGTCATAAAGCAAGCTACTGTCAGGAAACAGCAGTTTGGAGATAGGTGGGCAGGTGTTCTCCCTTATGCACAGTTTTCATTATCCACGGGAAGGCCTGGAACCAATCCCCAGTGGATACTGGGATCCTTCCGTAGTGTTAAAATGAGTACATAAAAAGTGGGATCTGCTCTCCCAGCCCACAGGGACGCTTTGGATCTTATTTGGAGATCTCATTGCTACCTGAGATCATCCTAGCAGCGGATCCCAATGTTGGGTCCCCAGAGGTTTTTGGACTGGATGTGGTGATGGCATCTGGCCTGGATGCCTTCAAAAGGGGATTGGACAGATTCCTGGAGGAAAAGTCCATCACAGGTTACAAACCATTGGCCTGATCCAGCATGGCTCTTCTTATGTTCTTATGTTCTTATGACTACAGCTTCCAGAAATCTTGGCGAGCAAGGTTAGTTGGTGAAGGCTTCTGGGATTTTGAGTCCAAGAACATCAAGGGAAGATCCAAGGTCAGGAACCACAGCTTTACAGGGCCCATGGCCTTCTGCCTGCTCTGGTTCGGTAACCATCACAGGTTACAAACCATGAGGGAGATGTGTCATCTCCAGGCTTAAAATGGGGGTACTTCAAGGGCCAGATGCAGGGGAGTGGTATCAGGAGATAGAGATCTAGTCTCGTGTGCTCCCAGACACATTTGGTGGGGCCACTGTAAGATACAGGAAGCTGGACTAGATGGGCCTTTGGCCTGATCCAGCAGGGCTCTTCTTATGTTCTTATGTTCTTCGAGGATTGATAAGTGGCTTCTACTGACAAACTGCCTTGTGCATCTTCTTTGAGGACTGGGTGACCTTCGAGGATGTAGCTGTGTACTTCACGGAAGAGGAGTATGCGCTTTTGGATCCAGCTGAGAAGGCTCTGCACTGGGAAGTAATGGAGGAAGTTTCCGCTCATGTGTCCTTTGTGGGTAAGGCCCCCTTCTTTCCTTTAAGTCATAGAATAGAATAGAATAGAATAGAATAGAATAGAATCATAGAGTTGGAAGAGACCTCAATGGCCATCTAGTCCAACCCCCTGCCATGCAGGAACCCCCATCACAATATTTCTGACAGATGGCCATCCAGCCTATGTTTAAAAACCTCCAAAGAAGGAGGCTCCACCACCCTCCTTTGTGGCAGCTTATTCCACTGCCAAACAGCTCTAACTGTCATGAAGTTCCTTCCTAATGTTCAAATGGAATCTCTTTTCCTGTAGTTTGAAACCATTGCCCGAGTCCTAGTCTCTGAAGCCATGGAAAACAAACCAGTCCCTTCTTCAATGTGACATCCTTTCAAATATTCAAACATAGCTATCATATCCCCTCTCAGTCTTCTTTTTGTAAGGCTAAATATCCCCAGCTCCCTAAGCCGTTCCTCATAAGACATTTCTTCCAGACCTTTAACCTTCTTGGTCGCCCTCCTCTGGACCTGTTCAAGATTGTCAACATCCTTTTTAAATTGAGGAGCACAGAACTGACACAGGACTCCAGGTGGGGGTCTGACCAGAGCAGAATAGAGTGGCACTATCACTTCCCTCATGGCTCTGGGGTGCAGGAACAATCAGTCAAAAAACTGTATTCTCAAAGGGTTTCACAGCTGGGATCTGATCGCTGTTGTGAATTTTTCAGGCTGTTTGTCCATTTTCTGGAAGTTTTTCTTCCTGACGTTTTGCCAGACTCTGTGGCCAGCATCTTCGGAGGGAAAGGAGATCAGGGAACTGGGACCACAGAAAACCCAGAGCACAGAGAGAACTCTTAGTTCCCTGAGATCCTTGCCCTCTGAAGACATCAGCCACAGAGCCTGATGAAGCATTAGGAAGAAAAACTTCCAGAACACGGACAAACAGTCCGAAAAACTCACAACAGCAATCAACAAACTGTTATTTGAAGACAAGCATTAAAGCCACCTCATGTTGTTGCAGATATTCAACAGCCAAGGAACTGGCTTGATAAATATAGGATTTATTGAAACAAAATTGAAAGTCTGTACTGTCATTGCTGCTATGCAGTAAAATATTGAACATATTCCCTCAAATCCTCTTATGTAGCTACCCTGCCGTAACTCAAGTGGCATAATAGATTGGTCCCATTTAAGAAATCTCCATCCAAATATACAGTAATACCTTGGTTTACGAGTACCTTGGTCTATGAGTGTTTTGCCAGATGAGCAAACATTTCTGATCAATTTTGCCTTGATCAACAAGCAATGTCCTGCAAGACAATCACTGGAGCAGGTCACATGATCACAAATGACCCAATTGTAGTTCTCTCCCTCCCTGCTGGATTGTGGGGGATTGTCTGGAACGTTCCCTCTCAGTCAAGCCTCCAAAGCAGAGGGAGGAGAGAAGAATAGAGCTCTCCCTTCCACCAGCCATATAACCATTTTCAAAGGAGAGTAGAGGTTAGAGTTTTATTGTTCTCTATATTTATAATTTTGTTTCATTTGTTGCCAACATCCTTTTTTAATTTTAAAAACCATTTCTAGTCATAGGGTCACTAGTCTAGTGTGTATAGGGCTACAAATTGCATTTTATTACAGTGCAACCTTGACTTACATGCTGCTTGACTTGCAGCATATTTGACTTGCAGCAAGAAGGGGCCTGTTTGACTTGCGTCGCAGGCTTTCACTTACAGCTCAGAGCCCTGGCGCAAGGCACCGGAATCAGGTGGCTGCCGCCTCCAAACTGCTCCTGCCTTCTTCCTCTCCTCTGGCAGCGGTGGCTTCAGCAAGACCAGCTCTGAGCACCTGAAGCTGGTCCTCGGCCTTAACGAAGCCGCCGCTGCCACCGGAGGAGAAGAAGGGCCGGGAGCTCGGGGCTGGCCTCGCTGGTTAGACAGTCGGCTCAGTCTTGTAAAAAATCTGGCTGCAGAATTCTGGTCCACAATGGAAGCCTTTTAGTTGGGGAGCTGTACAGTTGTGGGACTCTAATGGTAAGCATAGGGTTGTTCAGGACTTGGAACGTCAGGTTAAAAATCAGTAAAACTTAAATGTTAGACATTGTTGCTATGAACATTCAAAAGTGGAGGCGTATAACTTGTGGACTATAATTCCACTGCCTCCTCCTCTCTTTGAAGAGACATTTCATCTACATCCCCGGAAGGAATCTCCTATCCCAGTCAAATTTGTGTTAAATTGCTGTTTTGGGGGGGTCTTTTTCATCATCTGGAACGGATTAATCCAGTTTCCATTACTTTCTATGGGAAAAGTTCATTTGACTTAAGGCATGTTTGACTTATGTCTAGACCTCCGGAATGGATTAATGACTCAAGTCAAGGTTCCACTGTATTGTCACATTAAAAACACAGAGTAAAATCGAGTTCTTCTTCTTCGTAGCATCTGTGAATTCCCACATAATGGGTATTCCTCTGCGCCTGCGCAGACTGGCCGGATCTTGAAAGCTGTTTCAGCTCCGTAGGACCTCTTCCTGCTTGCACCACGCATGCTCACCATCTCCCACGCTGCAATCCTTAGCTCCTTTTTTGCTACCGCCACAGTCGGTCGCGCTTAGTTCAGCTCCTATAAAAAAATATATATAATAATAATATCTTCATACTTACCTTACTCAATTTACTTTACTTTACTTTAGCGGCTTATTTCGCTATCTACTCCTCTCCCGCAATTTTCTTTTAATCTCCTTTCCCCCCTCCCTCTCCCTAGCCTTGCGCCATTTTATAGCCTCCACGGGGCTCTTCAAGCGCCATTCGTCAAGTCCGAACAAGGTTCCACTCGCCAACGGACACGACCGCTACCTCTGTTGTCTGGGCGAATCCCACCAGTCCCCCAATTGCCCAGAGTGCCAAAAACTAACAAAACTGGCACTCAAACAGAGACTCGGGAGACTCCGGGCTTATCTGTGGGAAAAGTCACTCCAACCCATGGAAGCCCAACAGCACTTGGCACCGTCTCCATCAGCCTCCCCAAGATCTAAGTCCTCACAGTCTTCAAAATCAACCTTTAAATCGGCTCCTCCAGCTAAAAATCGGAGATGGAAGCCTTCATCAATGTCTAAACCTGCTCTTTGACACCAACAATTGACCTCAACACCTGACACTGCTAGGATCTCAACCTCGAATCCTACCACCTCGACAGGCTGAGCCTCAACATTGAGACTGTGATACACCTCCGGTTCGACAACATACGCCCTCGTATCTAGCAGATCCGTAAGCTGGACACCGATGTCTCTGAGAAGAGACCCCATGGTCGAGGCGCATTCAGGTAGCCCTGTTTTGTCAACAGGCTCCCAAGGCATTCAAAATGACCCTCGAGATCGAACTCCGCAAGGCTGTTCTATTAGCCGACCATCCTCATCAATCCACTCCAACTCTTGAGGTCGAAACAGAATATCATACGTCGACATCGAAGCTGCACTGCAAGAGGGTTTGCCTCCCTGACCATCGGGAACAACTCCTTGTCGAACCCGAGCCACATCATTCACCACGGGCTCAAAGACGAACCTCTCAACACCGATCATACTACGTGTACGACTCCCTCTCCTCGGGCACCATGAACATCGACATTATACCGATGCCAAATCGCCCCCTCGACACCAGGCTGACACGCATCAAACAGACCTCACTCGGCATCAACCCGATGGCAATAGACCACGTTGACGCCGGAGATACATTCGAGTAATTTCCTGCTCGTCCGAGGAAGACTCTGATATTGACTATCGAAACCGTACGACGACCAGATCACCGTCTCCATCTCCTCCTCCTAAACGACGCAGGGTTATCAAGACTACTGCCCACCATACGGAGGATCACGCTTCAGCTAGACAAACATCGACCACCCATGGGTCAACATCGACTAGGGCTCGTATTGACAGACACCAATAAATGGGATCTATGTCTCAGGACAGAGGTTGCTGCCCATTGAGCCCCCATCGGCATCATGATTCTCGGGCTCGAAGCCCTGACCAGCAGGAGCGTTCCGATTCGCCCTTTCCATGGACCGCCCACTTCCCTCCGATACCGAGTACGACACTGACCTTGATCATTCACTGCCTTCATCTCCTGCCAATTTACCAACTCCAGATTCAGATGTGGGGGATAACCAACCCCCGTCTCCAGAAGAGGACCTTACATTATATTCTAAAATTATCAGTAAAATTGCCAAGGTTATGGATCTGCAGGTACAACAGCCCAACACAGATGATACCACCTCTATGTCTGGTATTTATCCCATCCCTGCTCAAGAGGGTGAAAACCTCTTTGGTAAAGCTAGCATCGACACCTCTCATGCCGTGCCACATTGACAACCTCTACTGTACCCATGGAGAGGAAACTACTTTTCTTTCTAAACATCCTCTCCCTAACTCTCTCGTCGTCAGTGCCTCCCAGAACAGAGCAAAGAGCACTTCAACATCTATGCCTAGTAATAAAGAAGGCAGAAAGCTCGACCTCATCGGTAGGAGACACTATTCCCTTGCGTCATTCTCTCAGAACCTCTAACCACCTCTGTTCATGGAAGCCTATACAAGGCACATCATGCTCACGATGCTTCCTATATTTGACTCCCTTCCAGACGATCTCAAAGCTAAGGTTACCTCCTATCATAAGGAGGTTATGTCACTCCTAGACTATGAGGTTATTGCTGCGAGACACGTTGCAGATGCAGCATCTCTAAGCAACTAGCCACTGCTGTCTTCCTACGCCATCATGCATGGCTACGCGCTGCGACAATTACTGATGACGCTCGCAACAGAATAGAAGGAACACCCTTTGATGGCGAAGGCCTCTTTGCGGCCCCAACTGATGAATCTCTTGACAACATCTTAAAAATGCACAAAACCGCGTGCTCTTATTCTTATCAAGGCTCTTCCACGCAAACGTCCTCTCGTCCTAATACATACCAATGGCGAGGCTCCTACTACTCCAACCAACAACGCACACAGGGTCAATCTAAGCAATCTTACCAGCCAGCATCATACTACTGCTCAAATCATCACTCTCGCTCTCGCACAACCCAATCTATCTTCCTGACCGCGCCACTCTTTTCAACACGCTACCAACAGATATACGATTGCAACCCTTTCTCCCCCAATGGAATCATATAAAATTGGATACCTGGGTCATCACCATTGTACGTGAGGGCTATGCCATAGAGTTCCAACAACTACCACCCCAGGACACATCGTTACAACTCCGCCCTCACAACTACTTCAAGACAAAGTACGGGCGCTACTTTCCAAAGATGCCATAGAATGTGTCACAACCAACAACACCTCTGCCTTCTACTTGCATTATTTCACTGTTCCAAAAAAGGATGGTGGTCTCCAACCCATTCTAGACCTCAGATTTCTAAACACCTTTATCAAACCCAAGAGATTCCGCATGATAATGCTAGACAACATCATTCGTCTTCTAAAAAAGGGGGATTGGTTTGCAGTAGTAGACCTATAAGACGCATATTTCCATATTGCAATCAGGAAACAGTACAGAAAATTCCTACGCTTCAAAATAGGAAACGAAGCTTACCAATTCAAAGCTCTACCATTCGGCCTTTCCACCGCCCCTCAGGTCTTCACAAAATGCCTTGCGCCGGTAGCAGCCTTCCTATGTCTACAGGGAATAAACATCTTCCCATACTTGGACGATTGGTTTATTGTGTCACCTACAAAACAAAAGGCACAAGAACATATAGACTCCACCATCGATCTACTTACCTCTCTCGGCTTCCAAATAAACGCCAAGAAATCTATTCTTCAACCACAGCAAATAGTAAACTACATTGGCACAGTCCTCGACTCTACCCAGGGCAAAGGCTTCTAACCTGCAGAAAGGATACACATAATACATCGCGCACTGAAATGGTTCAAACCTTACCGCGACGTCACTGCGCTCACAGTGCAGCACCTCCTAGGCCTCATGGTTTCTACAACATCCATTCTTCCATATGCCAGACTTACAAGCCTAGCTCCTCACCCGGTTCCACCCCCTGAAGAATCACCCTTCCAAATGCTTGCGCATTACATGCCACCTAACATTCCAATCTCCGATGGTGGTCCTCTACAACTCACCTTCCAGTTGGACGCCAGTTTTGTCAACACTACCCATCCATACAAATCACCACAGATGCCAGCACTGTTGGATGGGGCGTGCATTGCGAGGATCTTCAAACTCACAGCACCTGGTCTACTCACCTCAAAGATGCCCACATCAACTTCCTCGAGCTCCTCGCCATTTTCAAGGCTCTTTGATCCTTCGAACCACTAATCAAAAACAAAACAGTTCAGATTGTCACTGACAATACAACGGCCTTACATTACATAAACAAGCAAGGGGAGCCCACTCCCGCACTCTATTCAACCTCACCATAAAGATCTGGACCAGGTGCTACACCAGGAACATATTCCTAGTGGCCGTTCACATTTCATCGGAAGACAACGCGATAGTAGATGAACTCAGGAGGCTCCCCTTCAACAATCATGAGTGGTGTCTTTCACAAAACATCTTCCTTGAACTTTGCCACAAATGGGGTACCCCGGAAATTGACCTGTTTGCAACATTGCAAAACACCAAATGCCCCCTATACTGCTCGCAAGCGGGACGAGGACCCCGATCCCTAGGCGACGCTCTTTCAATATGCTGGAAGGGCAAGTCAATCTATGCTTTCCCCCCTCTTCCGCTCCTACACAAAACAATAATCAAACTCCACTAAGAACGGACACGCACCATCCTCATAGCTCCTTGGTGGCCCCGACAACATTGGTTCCTGACTCTCAGATCAATGTCGACACAGTATTACCATCTTCGCCAGATTCCAAACCTACTTTCACAAGACGAAGGATGACTCCTACACCCGGACCTTCATTCGCTACATCTCATGACTTGGCTCATCACTTCTCCCTCCAGCAGGTCCTAGCACATGCTAGAAAGCCATCCACTACAACTCTTTATACCTACAAATGGAGAGCATTCGTGGCCTTTACAACTAACCACCACGTATCAGCCTCTCCTGCATCAGTGGCTACTGTCCTGCAATTTCTTCTACTACTCTTTAACAGAGGTCTTTCACTATTGACCCTTAAGGTGTATACCGCAGCAATAGTAGCACACCAACCCGCTAACTCAGATTCAGCCAATTTATTCAAGCACCCTACAGTGAAACAATTTCATAAAGGCACAAAGAACCTATGTCCTATCAGATCACCTATAACTCCTCAGTGGTCATTGAATGTTGTGCTGAAAAGCCTCACCAGACCTCCCTTCGAGCCTCTAGCCACTGTCTCTCTCCATATGTTGTCTCTGAAGACTGGATTCCTACTGGCTATCACCTCCACCAGAAGAGCCTCACATCACGCTGTACCAGACATTTCATTCCTACCAAAGGTCATTTCTCACTTCAATCTTAGTCAACCACTGCTTTTACAGTGTTCCCCCGCCCTTTCGCGGTTCATATACTGTGGTCCCAGTATATCGCAGGATCGCAGTATATGAAAGGCAAGCCCCCCTGGGGTAAGCTGGATGGGCCTGTTTCAGGCCTCCTGTAGTTACCCCAGGCCTGGCGCTGCCCAGAATAAGCCTCTGATGGCCTTCCCAGGCCTGTCAGAGCCCCCAAAAGTGCTTTCCAGTGAACCAGAAGTGAACCGGAAGCGCTTTTTGGCAATCCAGAAGTTGTTTCTGGTTTTCTGGAAGTGACCTCCAGTTCGCCGGAAAGCACTTCCGGGGCTTGTGAGTTGATAAGATAATCTGATGGTCTCTGATATCCAATTTGAGATGGTTTGTGACATTACAGGACGTTACAGGAAGGCCATTGGAGGCCCGTTCGGGGCAGCGCCAGGCCTCAGGTAAGTGTAGTTGGGCCCAGATAGGCCCCCTGGTCCTGTCCTAACCCAGCATCCACATATTGTGGATTTTCAATTATTGCGGGTCTGGTCGGGTCCCTAACCCCTGCAATAGGCGGGGGGGGGCGGTTTACTGTACCAACATTCTTTCTGTCTCCGTCCAGCGACTTGGAATGTTCCCTCCATATCCTGGACGTTCATAGAGCCCTCTTATTCTATACTTTCACAACTGCTTCCTTCCTCAAGACCACCCAGCTCTTTGTACGTACCTCTGAGCCATCCCTTGGTCATTCTGTAACGTCACAAACCATCTCCAATTGGATATCAGATTATCTTATCAACTCTCAAATACACCACTCCCCTGCTCGCCAAAGAGTCATTCCACTAGAACTATAGCCTCCTCCTTGGCCTTCCTCAAAGGATTGCAACTCACAGATACCTGCAAAGCGGCCACTTGGGCCACTCCTTCCACATCCGTCCATCACTATAAGCTTGACATCAGGACGCGAGCTGATACCGCCTTCGGCAGAGCCATTCTTTCCTTCTCCTTGCCGTGACGGCCCACCGTCTGTAAGTTAGCTTACTAGTCTCCCATTGTGTGGGAATTCACAGATGCTACGAAGAAGAAAGACAGGTTACTTACCTGTAATAATGGTTCGAGTACACATCTGTGAATTCACACTACCCACCCATCCTCCCCTTTGTCCATCATGTCTCTCCTTATCGTTGCAGCAGTGGACACATGGCGAACTGAGGATTGCAGCGTGGGAGATGGTGAGCATGCATGGTGGGAGCAGGAGGAGGTCCTACAGAGCTAGAACAGCTTTCAAGATCCGGCCAGTCTGCGCAGGTGCAGAGGAATACCCATTGTGTGTGAATTCACAGATGCGTACTCGAAGAACCACTATTACAGGTAAGTAACCTGTCTTTAGTCCCAAGCAGAGCAGATTCCACAACCAGGTACCTAAGCCATGGTGTGGACGTGGACTTCTAGCTGACTTCTTTTGTGAGTTTTGGCATTTTGTGTGTACACCATGTGGTCTATGGAACCCAAGAACGAATCATCTTAGTTTCAATTTCTTAGGGAGGAATTTGCTTTGAAATACGAGTGCTTTGGTTTACAAGCATGCTTCTAGAGCGGATTGAGCTCATATACCAAGGTATTTATTTACATGTCTTGATGAAGCTTTTTCTGTATAGCAAAGGTTCAGCAAGTCCTCTGAAGAGGTTACTGTTGTTGTTGTTCAGTTGTTCAGTCGTGTCCAACTCTTTGTGATCCCATGGACCAGAGCACACCAGGCCTTTCTGTCTTCCACTGCCTCCCGGAGTTTGGTCCAAACCATGTTGGTTGCATCGATAACACCATCCAACCATCTCATTATCTGCTGTCCCTTTTTCCTTTTGCCTTTCATCTTTCTCAACATCAGGGACTTTTCCAAGGACTCCTCTCTCCTCATGAGGTGGCCAAAGTATTTGGACCCTCAGCTTCAAAATCTGCCCTTCCAGTAAATATACAGGGTTGATTTCTTTCAGGATGGATAGGTTTGATTTCCTTGCAGTCCAGGGGACTCTTAAGACTCTCTTGCCATAATGCTTTATTAATATGAGTAAATTCATTAGAGAGAGAGAGAGAGAGAGAGAGAGAGAGAGAGAGAGAGAGAGAGAGAGAGAGTTGATATTCTTTTTCTCTACAACTGTCCCCTAGGGAGACGGTAAGGTACTTCTCCGAAAGGTCTTAAAAGGAATGAATATAAATCTTGGCTCTAATTCATCTATTTTAATACATGACATGATCTGCTCGGTCTCTGTTTCTAAAACAAATCCACCTGCTATTTGACTGTAACTTTGCAGTGTTTCCCAACCTTGAGCCCCCAGACCCAAGATTTCTGAGAGCTGTGGTTGATTAATACCAGGGGACCCAAGACTTGGAACCGTTGAGAGAGCATGGGCCCAGGCATAGCTCAGTGGCTTAAGTCAGTTAAGTTCAGTGACCTGGAGACAGAGATAAGCAGTGAGGTGACCAAGTTTGCCGATGACACAAAACTTTTCTGTGTGGTAAAAAACAGAGAAGATTGTGAAGAGCTCCAGAAGGATCTCTTCAAACTGGGAGAATGGGCTGTGAAATGGCAAATGTGTTTCAATGTAGCCAAATGTAAAGTAATGCATATTGGGGCAAAAAATCAAAACTTTATCTAGCAACTCATGGGCTCTGAGGTATCCATGACGGATCAGGAAAGAGATCTTGGTGTGTTGGTGGACAGCTTCATGAAGGTGTCTCCCCAATGTGTGGCAGCAGTGAAGAAGGCCAATTCCATGCTAGGGATTATCAAAAAGGGGATTGAAAATAAAACAGCCAACATTATAATGCCATTATACAAAACAATAGTAAGGCCGCACCTGGAGTATTGTGTACAATTCTGGTCACCGCATCTCAAGAAAGACATAGTGGAACTGGAAAAGGTGCAAAAGAGAGTGACTAAAATGATTACTGGGCTGGGGCACCTCCCATATGAGGAAAGGCTAAAACATTTGGGGCTCTTTAGTCTGGAAAAAAGGCACTTGAGGGGGGATATGATTGGGACATACAAAATAATGCAGGGCATGAATAAAGTGGATAGAGGGAAGCTCTTCTCCCTCTCACAAAATACCAGAGCTAGGGAATATCCACTGGGAGAGTAAGAACAGACAAAAGAAAATATTTTTTCACCCAGCGCGTTGTTAGTCTGTAGAACTCCCTGCCACAGGATATGGTGATGGCATCTGGCCTGGATGCCTTCAAAAGGGGATTGGACAGACTCCTGGAGGAAAAGTCCATCATAGGTTACAAACCATGATGGAGATGTGCAATCTGCAGGCTTAAAACCGGGGTGTTTCAAGGGCCAGATGCAGGGGAGTGGGATCAGGAGACAGATATCTCTTCTCATGTCCTCCCAAACGCATCTGGTGGGGCCCCTGTGAGATACAGGAAGCTGGACTAGATGGGCCTGTGGCCTGATCCAGCAGGGCTCTTCTTATGTTCCATTGGGTCCCTTCCACCTCTGCAATTCTAAGATTATTATTGTTGACCCCCCATTTTGCATCCGACAAGGCACTGGTGGGATCAAAATAAAAATCAACAGCTATACAATATAAATCTGAATGTGGGGAAGTCTGTTGAATAATTATCTTTTTTAAAGCAAAGAACCATCTCTTTTTCTTCAGTTGGCCAGGGTGGTTTTAGTTTGCTGTAATTGGACTGGTACTGTTTTTCTCTGCTTTGTGCTGTGTATGCTCTCTTGATCCAGTGCAAAGGGATGCACATAGTAGTGCCAACTGCCCTCAACTGAGTACCTGCTGTTTTCTAAGAGTGCTTGTTTGTTTGTTTCAAACAAAAAAATGCTTTCAGATTAGCACTGTTTTCAATAAGTGCTATATAGGAGTTCAGGTGAAGGCAAAGAGAAAGGAAAGAAGTTCTCCAAGTCGATTACCAATTAGCACCTTGTCTGAGTTCAGTGCAAACACTGGGCAGCTTTCTCTGTTTCTGCCCTGGTTTGCCATTGGGAAAAAAAACTTTGGCAACTTCCTCTGCGGAAGCGAGCGGAAAAACTAATTTGGAAACCCTGCAATCCAAGGGTATCAAAATGGGTGTTTCCCCCCCCACCATCACGGCCACCACTGTACAGTCACACTCTAAATCTTGTTTATGTCTTCTAAATGGAAAATGCATCCCTGTCCTGACCAGTTTCCTCTCTTGAATCCTACAGGTGATAAAGAGAACGAAGACCAGAGAGCCAAGGCAGAATGTGAACAACAGCAAAACACGAGCCCCGCCTATCATCCGGGGATGCAAATAGCCGAAAAGAAATTCAAATGCTTGGAGTGCGGGAAGAGCTTCACGCGCCGGAGCCGCCTCACTAAACACCAGAGAACCCACAGCGGGGAGAAACTCTACAAATGCTCTGAGTGTGGGAAGAGCTACTGGGACATCCACGGCCTGACGAAGCATCAAAGAACCCACACCGGGGAGAAACCCTATAAATGCTTAGAGTGCGGGAAGGGGTTTAGCCTGTTGTCCACGTTCAATTTTCACCAAAGAATCCACACCGGGGAGAGACCTTTTAAATGCGCGGAGTGTGGGAAGAGTTTCACGAACAACAGCCACCTGACGTCGCATCGTAATATCCACGCCGGGGAGAAACCCTTTAAATGCGCGGAGTGTGGGAAGAGCTTCTCCTGGAGCAGTAACCTGACAGCCCACCAGAAAATCCATACCGGACAGAAACAGTTTAAATGCTCCGAGTGCGGGAAGAACTTTTTCTGGCACAGTAGCCTGATCGCCCACCAAAAAATCCACCGGGGTCAAAAGCCATTTGTGTGCCCAGTGTGTGGAAGGAGCTTCTTTCATTCCAGTAGCCTTCGCAGGCATGAAGGGACCCACAAGGAGAAAAAGCCTCTGACGGGCGAGAAGCCCTATAAATGCTCTGAGTGTGGAAAGAGCTTCACCCACAGCACCAACCTGACGGCCCATCAGAAAATCCACACTTGTGAAAATCCCTTCACCTGCTCCGTGTGTGGGAAAATCTTCTGTCACCCAAGTAGCCTTAGTCGACATCAAAGAATCCACAAGGAGAAAAACTGTATAAATGGGGAGAAAACATATAAGAACTCCGAGTATGGGAAGTGCTTCAAGCTGTGTACGCCTCTTTTAGGGAATCAAGGAACCGACACGGGTGAGAAACCGTTTCCTTATTCGGACTCTGGGGAGACCTTCCCTCAGAACACGAACCTTACAGCTTCTCAACAAAACTATGCAGGCCAAGAACCCTTCACATGCTTAGAGTTCTGAGGAGAGCTGTAGTCCAACTCGATATCGATAAATCCAGGCAGAAAAGAGACGATACCAGTGTGGTTGTTCCAGCATGTGGCAGGCCCTAGGAATTAATCATCTCCAGAAGCTCCTAACTTTGACATCTCTCTGTTCAGGTCTTGGAAGCTCAAGGTCTCAGTTTCCATGAGGGACTTGATCCGTCTCATATTCTTCCTCTTTTCCTTCCGCCTTCCACTTTTTCTGGCATTATTGTCGTTCTCAGAGAGTCTTGTCACAATGCACCCAAAAGATGGCAGCTTCCGTTTTGTCTGTTTTGCTTTGAGAGAGATGTAGGCTTGATTTGATCAAGGAAAAACACACACACACCCTCTTTGTGTTTCTGGTTGTCCTGGCTATCTGTAAAGCTCTGCTCCGATACCAGTATTTCAAATGAATCAAATCCCCCCCATCAGCTTCCCTGAGCATCCAGATTCTAAAGACTCTGTTAGGTGGTTACTTCACGTCCGTTTTGTCTCTGTTAGTCTTGCGCTTAGGACTGGTACAAAAAAGTTACTTCACGTTTGTCGCGTAACTACTGAAATGTGTCTCGACCACGCCCCCGGAATGGGTGCTAAGCGCGACAATACTGTACCTAGTGCTGGGGTAGCATTTTCCCTTGTTTCTCTTTGTTCCCGCTTTCTGTTCCGAGACAAGACGCTGCATAGTAACGACTGTCATGCAACAAAAACATTCCTTTCTCTCAGAAAATTGTCTTTTTTTATTTTGACTTTTCAGAAGCCCCCCTCCCCCCCCCAAAAAGGAACAAGGAAGCTAGACAAATTCAGTGTTTGTCATGGTACAAGACCGTGAGGTAACACTTGTCACGAGGCAAGTTATCACGACCATGGAAACACTGAAACAGGGACAAAACCACATGATTGCGACCAACGCTGTCACGGTACAAAACTAGTGTTTTTTGTGGAACAAAGAAGGACGTGAAGTAACCGCCTTAGTCTGCCTCAGCTTGTTGGGAAAAGAAAATGGCAGCGGCGGCGGAGGTGAGGGGGAGAAACAGAGAAATGAGATGTGTCACTGTTCTTCCTGGATCAAAATTCACTTCTACCAGCACTGGAATGCAAACAAGCACCCCCTAGCTGTATTCCAGGTGGTTGTGATTCACAGCCAAGGGAGGAAGGGGATGACTTGCAAAGTGGCAATGGTATTCTCAAAGGCTTTCACAGCCGGGATCTGATAGCTGTTGTGAGTTTTTCGGGCTGTTTGGCCGTGTTCTGGAAGTTTTTCTTCCTGATGTCTCGCCAGACTCTGTGGCTGGCATCTTCAGAGGGCAAGGAGCTCAGGGGAAACTAGGAGTTTCTCTCTGCGCTCTGGGGCAATGGTTCGTTAACCCAGGAAAGGGACTACCCAGCTGTTAATCAGCAGATCCTAGCTGGAGTGGTGGCGAGCTAGGTAGATTTGCCTATTAATCGCAGGAATACCGAGCGGGGTTTGTTTATAGGACGGAGATCCTACAGGCATGTCTAAACTTCGGCCCTCTAGATGTTTTGGACCACAACTCCCACAGTCCTTTGCCATTGGAAATACAGGCTTAGAATTCTGGGAGTTGTGGTCGAAAACATTAGGAGGGCCGAAGTTTGGACATGCCTGCTATAAACCTATAAAGAGACTCAGACCCTTGGAAAGAGATGAGAAGCTACTGTTGACCTCCAGCGGATGATAATGAGAAGCTCAGAGGAAGGTTCCCTCAACTAGACCAAGCTGTGGAAGACAACAGGTACCCTTGGCTCCGATCTCACTCATCTTCTCCATCCCTGGCCTGTTTCCACCGCCCAACTCGGATTGTCTTTTGGCTGCATGTCCTGCCTGCTCCCAGTTTGACCTGTAAATGACGTATGGACCAATCTCTTGGCTTTGGATTCTTGGCTGTTCTCCTGTGACTCCCTGGGTGCAAAGCTGAGTCGGCCTCCGCCGTCTTGTCGTCTCTGGATCTTGTTGCCTGCAAGGGCCACCTCGGTCATGGGAGAGTAGCTACGGAGCCATGGCTGGTACTGGCGTGGTGTTATTCTTGGCGGGAGGTCAGGATGCCTTTGTATGCCCAGTTTGGCTTCTGAAATTGGGTGGTGAACGTGCCTCTTTGGTGGGTGGTTTTTTTACCTTTTGCCTCCTCCCCCCCCCCCACCCTTTGCGGCTATAGTTTTATCAAGATATTTGAATGTCTCGTTATATTTCATGTGCTGCTTGGGTTTCCTAAGAGGCAGCAATTTATGTGTGTGTGTGAGTGGAAGAAAGGAACGGTTAGGGCTGCCAAGCATCCCTTGGAGAAGTAGGTACAAGTGGTACCTTGTATAAAGGAATTCATTCATTCCAAGTGAAATTCTGTTAAGCAAATTTTCCTTTGTACACATTTCCCATAGGAATGCATAGAAAACAGATTAATATCTAATCGCAACCGTTTTTTCTGTTGTATGGATTTGCCCCATAGGCAATTCTGTTAAGCAATTTCCCCCTATCTCCGGAATTTTTTTCCTTTAAGCAGATTTTCTGTTAAACAACCCACTTGTTATACAAGGGTCCACTGGTTTATATAGGGCAGGCATGTCCAAACTTCGGCCCTCCTGATGTTTTGGACCACAACTCCCAGAATTCTAAGCTTAGGTTGCCAATGGCAACGGACTGTGGTCCAAAACATCTGGAGGGTCGAAGTTTGGTCATGCCTGATATAGGGTAACCTTGGGATAATAGAGCTTGCCTCTAAGCGCCTGCCTAGATCTCTCAAGAGACCTCCCTTCCCAACCGGGAAAAAGAAGTCTCATCCCACCAGGAACTGAATGATGTTCAGTATTCCTTGCCACTGAATTTGGCATTAGTTCTTTGCACCGTTCTGCGCAGTCTCACCTAGCTTAAGCAGAGTGGCGGTACTGTCCCCTATTTGGACGACAAATCATTGATGGGCGTGATACACAATCAACCACTTCCTTGGCCGTGACTTGAAAGCCACGACTCCAACGCCAGCTGGCGCCCATCTCTAAATCTAAGGCAGACGCCTCTGGACCCAAGGAAGCAGACATGTCGGATCCATGATAGCTTGCAGATGGTGTGGTCTCTTTAAGGGTCTAGAAAGCTGTCGGCCTATCCTTGCATTTGTATTGTGTAATGGCCGCACGGCTCTCTTTGATTTCATTGTGGGATGGTTGTCTCTCTTCATTAGGGTCAGTTGAGGGTGTTCCTCAGAACCTACCAGTCCCCTAGAACTTTGCAGTTGCCCAGGATTTTGGTGTGTGTCACTTTTTGCTCAGTAGGCCTCGTATCAGTGAGAACTTGAGCCATGAGCAGGTGGGTATCTTAAAGCTCCTCTGAGAACTTAGTATTATGTGCTGAGTCTAACAGATTTCTAGAAATTCCTGATAAATTCCGGTAGCGGGAGTGGAGGGCAGGGGAATCCTCAAACCCCCATGCCTAGAATCCAGGGTCCAAGACACACCAACAGTTAGTAGAACAGATACAGGGCAGCTATCAAACAGATTTCTATAACATTACCAATTGCATTCCAAGCTCTCTTCATTGGTCTTCCGGTTCTGTGAAAAGAGGGGAGAAGAGTCACTGGCCTTTCAGATTTCCATGAACCGTGAATCTACTATCCACCTGCTGCTGGCTAGATAGGTCAGTGGTTTAGGGATCCAGCTAGAGAGCTGGAGTCTGATTCTCCACTTGGCCTCCTTAATAGGGGTTGGATGCCATCCATAGAGTCCTTTTCCAGCTCTGAAGTTCTCAAATGATAATGATGATGATATACCAATTGGCCCGATTAACTAAGACTAGTGGGAGTTGTGGTGCTGGAGGAGAGTCTTGAGAGTCCCCTGGTCTGCAAGGAGATCAAACCTATCCGTCCTGAAAGAAATCAACCCCGAATGTTCACTGGAAGGACAGATTGTGAAGCTGAGGCTCCAATACTTTGGCCACCTCACAAGGAGAGAGGACTCCTTGGAAAAATCCCTGGTGTTGGGAAAGATGGAAGGCAAAAGGAAATGGGGATGGCAGAGAATGAGATGGTTGGACGGTGTCATTGATGCAACCAATATGGATTTGACCAAACTCCAGGAGGCAGTGGAAGACAGGAAAGCCTGTCGAGCTCTGGTCCATGGGATCACAAAGAGTCAGACACGACTGAATGACTGCACCACCACCACCACCACCACCACAACAACAACAACAACAGTGGAAACTGGAGACCACCACTTGATCTGGAGTAACCCATGTTACCACTCTCAGCCCTAGACTTCAAATGAGCTTGGATTAAGCTGCTTTCCAGAGAGATGCTCATCTGTTTGAACACTGAAGCCAGAGTGGGGTGGGGAAAGTGACTAGGAAGGGGAAAATGTTGCGGCATGTCAAAGACTAACAGATTTGTGAATCAAACTCCGCTTCCTCCAACACACAAGGAGCTACTACTATGCCATCGGTATGTATAGTTGTCCCTGTGGTGCTGGAGGTCATGAACAGGTGAAAGGTACGGACAGTAGACAAGGCAATGTATTGGAAAGGGACTCTCAAGATGCAAGTTGCTGAAAACGGCAGGCCATACCTAGGGTTGACTAGCTGCTGGTAGAATTGGCTGCCAGAGAATTGCTAAATGTTGGTTTCTAGAGAAGAGTTCCAAGTGTTTGAAGGGGAACAAGTATTTTGTAGACAAAGGCCGTGGCCACACCTGGGTTTCGATCCTGATCTTCTGAAGGTCCGACTTTTCCTCTTCGTCCCATCACGTGATTGAATAAGTGGGACAGGAGTTCACACCTCAAAAGCTGTTTTTTTATTTTAAAGTGCAGTTCAGCCCCCTTGGCCAGCAGGTGGAGCTAGCATTTTAAAAAACGGACCACTTGCCTGGGGGAAAGGAAAACTTGTAGGACCGGATAGAGCTTCCTGTTTCTCGGAAGGTGAAAAGCAATTTAAAAAAGCATAGCCCATCGGCCCCAGGAACAGCTGGTCGGTGCTATAAAAAAAGAAAGAAAAAGAAACCCGGATCATCTGCGTGGTCCCACGGCATCTGCCTCCTTAAAAGCTGGATTTTCAAAGCGAGGCAAAAATTTCCCTACCTCTTCGGTGAGTCACAGTATCCTCCCTTCAAGGGGCATTACCGGGTTTTCTTTTTTCTTTTTTTTTCTTTCAAAAAGCCAGGTGGCCGTGGGGACGGCATTTTTAGACACAGGTTATCTGGTAATTTAAACTGCTTTCAAAGGGACGTGGGACCGGGGCCAAAGCTGTTGCAAAAAACCCAAAAAACAACCCACACAACCTAGGTTATTAGCATATATAGTACGCTAAGAAGCTTTCATCTTTATTTAAGACCTTAGAGAGACATGGTACTTGTTCTGCTGACTTCCTCTCCAATCTCCCTTTGTGATTCCAATTTTTATCTATATAACCACCTTGAGGTTGTTGACGACACCGGCAACTAGTACAGGATTCTTGGACTGCAACTCTCAGAAATCCTGGCCAGCACAACTAGTGGTGAAGGCTTCTGGGAGTTGCAGTCCAAGAGCACGTAGGGTCCCAAGGTCAGGAATCACTGGGTAATATCCAAGAGAGCGTGGACTTGGTGATATGTTCTGGATAGAAGCTGGAGGCATATGAAGATAGCTGACAAGAATAGGACTTTTTTTAAAATTACAGAACCTCACATTCTCCACAAACTCTTTTTAGACAAAAATCTGGGGGATCCAGTCTACAAACTCACACCTGGAGAGCCCTTCATTTCACTTACCTGGAGGAAGGCTGAGGCCCAGTTCTAGGCTTCAGTCTAACTTATAATTCCTGGCTCACTATTTCTTGGAGGTATTGGTTCTTTGGGCAAGGGCCGTGCCATCTGTGGTGCCTGAAGGGCTGTGTCTACCACCCCTGGAAAACCCTAGGACAGGAAATGAAGGTTTTGGAACTAGGCCTGAAACCTTTCTCTAGGCAAGTGGAAGGCTGAGGGCCTGATTCTAGGCTAGAGATGTAAAATTTCCAGAAATGTTGAAGCTCGGGGGACATTTTTCCCAGTTTTTTTTCTGGAAAAGAAATGGATTTTTTTTAAAAAATTGGGAAAAAACCCTACTACATTAGCACTCCCCTCCCTTTTACAACTTGAAAGTCATTCTGTTACTTTAGGAACATAAAATATGACTATGGACAATTTGACTTGGCATAAATTATCACACCTAGCATATTAAAATTTAGTGTAGCCAAACAATTATTACAAACAGAAATTACTTTTAAAATAATATTTATTTATAATTTATTTATATTTGTAAGTAACAAATGGAGTAACAATCTCCTGAACTGTTTACTAGTTTATGTGGAACAAATAAACCCTCTACAAAACAATGTTTAAAAATCCAGAATTAACAATTATACATATTTCCTCTTCACAGTATTAACTAAGAATAAAATAAAAAAGATTAAGATTTAATGATATTTTTTAGAAATTATTTGGAAAACATTTGGACATCCTGTCCTAAAATATTTTATTCATTGTGTTAAATTAAAACATTCAATAAGCATTTTTTTCTTTTTTCAATTTTTCCAATTTTTCAGGGGGGGGAAGACTTCAGGAAGACAATGGGGGGGAACCAATTTTCCCCCAATTTTTTTCCATTTTTTTCAGGCCTTCACATCTCCAGAATTCTCCTAGGAGGAGTTCTTGGGGATACTTGGGATTAGTAGTCCAATAATATGAATCTGGAAGTTGAGTCATGGCTACTGGACTTCTTTTCTTGAGAGAGAGAAATGTTTCACTGCTCATCTAAACAGCTTCATCAGTATGAGTGCAGCTAGTGTGTCCTCCACTAGCTGTCAGGCGTACTTTAAGCTATAAGATGGAGGATGTGCACTGGCTCTACTCAGACTGACGAAGCTGTTTGGATGAGCAGTGAAACGTTTCTCTCTCAAGAAAAAAAAGTCCAGTAGCCATGACTCAACTTCCAGATAGACTCAACTGGATGACTGAGAATCTTTACAGACAGATTCCAATAATATGAATACTGTAACACATTTAATTCATAGGAGTTGGCGGGTTTCTGATAATGTTAACATATCCTTGTTCCATTGTGTGTAGGGTTCCAGAAAGTAAAATTGCGGTGTCGTATGGGTCAAGCTTAGGTTGATGCAAGCATTAAGGTTCTTGCCTTCCTTTTTGGAATTCTTCCATGGGTACCTTGTCTTGAATCTCTATAATGAGGATATTGTGGATGACTGTCCAACAGACATGGTTTTTTTGAGAGCAGGAAATGAGGCAACGTTCCAGGAAAGCCACAAATATATTTTCTAAAGGTGCACAGATTTGTGATCTTGGACTACGACTCCCAGATTTGAAAAAAGCTTGAAAACAATCATGCGTCTGCAGAACTTGAAGGCCAAGGATTCATACACAGGCCCGTCGCCATTGATCTGAAGACACATGCTGTTGCTAAGATCAAGGAGTAGAGGGCCACATAATTATAGACCATCTCTGTGAGGAATATTGATGGAAAAGTGCCTGTATATCCATAGTGGCCAGGATCCCATCTTTTGGGAGGTGGTGGTGGATGGACGGTGGTTTCCTTAGGAAGTCAATTGTATCTTTTATGTAATAGCAGGGAGTGTTGGACACATATGAGTTGAGGACAAAGTCCACACTATACTTAACCTTTTAGATAGTAGATGTAAATGAGATGAAATCACTTTTCTTTAATCTTGGAAAACCTGTGTGTAGTGGATACGCTTTTTCGTTTCGTGGGGTGGGAACCTTTTTTTCCCCCCTTTCTGCTGTGCTTTCTGTTCCAATTTTGCACCATTCAAATTAAGACTGAACTGTGGTTTCAGTGAATGGGAATGTGCATGTGATAGTTTTTATTGTCTTTCTGATTTGTTTTGCCATTTCTACGGAGCTAAAGGGTTTCCTACCTCTTATATGCACTTGTAGTTATTCCCAAAATAAAATTAAAATGTAAAAGAAAATGAAAGAGTATTCATAATTTTTGAAAGTTCCAACCGATGTTTACTGGGTTTACAGGGGGGACAGATTTTTTCCCCGTGGGACATTCCTGCCATCTCTGCCCTAAAAAGGGGGAAATTTGGCATCTCTGGGCCTTTTCACACGACCCCTAAGATTTGCTGGCCACTTAAATTCAGACCAGAGATCTTGGGGGTTCGTTGCTCTTCCTGCATCCCCACCCCTCTGCACGTCCTTGCTCCTGTCTGCGTGAGGGGAGGGAGAAAGAAAAGAGAGGAAAAAATGCAGGCTCACCTCCATTTGCCGGTCCAAGCCGCCCCGAGCCGCATTCCTTCTCTTAAAGGGGCGGGAGGCAAAAAACAACAACAAAGAAGCAAGGAGAGCCCGCACTCCCCAGATTACATCCGGATTGGGTGATTTTCACCCTCCAAGAGCAGGTACATGAAAAGTGCGCTGGGATGCGCTTAGGTGGGCGTGGTCGCACTTAATTTCCTGCAAACTCCGGAGCTGGTGGAGAAACAATTGTAAGCTGCGGAGCTGGCAACCATTTGCGGCGGAGTTTAGGGGTCGTGTACAAATACCCTTAGAGATGGGTCTTAGAGATGGGCATGGATCAGAAAACAGGTGGTCCTCAAACTGTCATAAACCCTCCATAAAAGAACTGGGTTCCAGTTCAATGTTTGGGTTTGTTCCAAGGAGAGGGAGCAGTCTACCTGCCCCTATCACCTCTCTACCTTGTTTTGAAGCTGCCTTTGATAGAAACACAGACACCTCAAGGGCCATCCAGTCCAACCCCCTCCCATGCAGGAACTCCCATCACAGGACTCCTGACAGATGGACACCCAGCCTCTGCTTAAAAACCGCCAAGGAAGGAGACTCCACCACCCTCCATGGCAGCATATTCCACTGCCAAACAGCTCTAACCGTCATGAAGTTCTTCCTGATGTTTAAATGAAATCTCTTTCCCTGTAGTTTGAAACCATTGCCCCGAGTCCTAGTCTCTGAAGCCATGGAGAACAAACCTGTTCCCTCTTCAATATGACGTCCTTTCAAATATTTAAACATGGCTATCATCTCCCCTCCCAACCTTCTTTTTATAAGGCTAAACCTTCCCAGCTCCCTAAGCTGCTCCTCGTTCTTCCAGACCTTCAGCCATCCTGGACACCCTCCTCTGGACCCATTCTAGGTTGTCAATATCCTTTTAAAGGGAGGAGTGCAGAACTGGACAAAGTACTCCAGGTGGGGTCTGACCAGAGCAAAATAGAGTGGTACTATCACTTCCCTTGATCTAGACCAGTGGTTTTCAACCTGTGGGTCCCAGATATTCCCGAACTGCAACTCCCAGAAGCCTCCACCACTCACTGTGCTAAAAGGGATTTCTGGGAGTTGCATTCCAGGAACATCTGGGGACCCATAGGTTGAGAATCCTTGATTTAGACACTATGCTTCTGTTGATGCAACCAAGAATCACATTGGCCTTCTTGGCCACCGCGTCGCACTGCTGACTCGTGTTCAATTTGTGTTCTACCCAGACTCCCAGATCCCTTTCAGAGGTGCTATTTTCCAGCCAGGTGTCTCCCATCCTATATCTCTTTAAATCTTTTTTTTTAACCTAGATGCAGCACCCGACATTTCTCTCTGTTGAAATCCATTCTGTTAGCTTTGACCCAGCACTCTAATCTGTTACCATCCTGAGGGGCTCCAGGCCTGACTCCTTTCATGGAAGGAAGGGCTACTGGCTGCATGCCTGTTGCTGGTCTGGGCCTGCTGCTTCAGGATGATGATGAAGATGGTGGTGGAGCCTTCCAGACAAGGAAGGGAGCTGAGAAGAAGTGGTCTGGGCATCCCGTTTTGCTGACACCCAATGAAGCACCAAGGAGAGGAAAGTTCAATGCTTCATATCATTTCAGTAAAATGGAAATCTCTGAACCGAACAATGAACCAGCCCAGTTTGTGTGTTGTTTCTGCTTCGTGGTTCGGTTCGTGCCCATCTGGGTCTTCTGGTGACTGTGTTCAGGCAACAATGAAAGGTGGAGGAGCAATATGTTGTTGGCTGTGATGTTGCTCCTGCTGAGGCCAGGAGCGATGATATTTTTTTTGGAACACCACTTGTTGACTACCAGTTTACCATAGGACCCTGAGATTTTTAGAACCAACTCCAGCATCTTCCTCAGTTTCGTCCAAGGAAATCATGTGTAAACAACTGTTTTCAGCAACTATTTGAAGCTTGAGTGTGGATCTCTGCCTCTCTGTTTGCGTGAGACAGACCATTTTGAAAGTCTTGGAGCTCAGAAATTTTACTTCCAGGATCCCTCAGCTATCATCACAATCCAGGATTTTGTAAAAATGGGAACAATGTATGAAAAAATGAGTTGTTTATGAGAGGAGTAATTGGGTTGATTACTTTTATGTCCACTCTTATTCATTCATTCATTCATTCATTCATTCATTCATTCATTTAGTTTGCTAATTTTAGTTAATTTTAGTTAGTTTGCTAATTTAAACTGCAAAGAGCCACCTCTATTCAAACAAAGGAAGCAACTGGAAGCTTCCTCAAACAAAGGAAGCAGGGGAGTGGAGCCAGACTAATCCTCCTCTGAGTTGCTGGTGGAGCCATACTAATCCTTTCCCTTGAGCAAGACCAGCATCAGCCATTTGGAGTTTGGGTGTGTTCCCAAGCACAGCTGCTCCTGAGGAGAGCCAAACAAACAGAAGAGAGTGAGTGCTGGTAGGTTTCTGGGGTATTTGCAGTTGGAGTAGAGCTCCTTTAGAGGCCTGTGTGCCATTAAATATTCTTACTAGATACAAAGGTAGTAAAAGTGTAAATATTTGAGGCCCAGAATATTGCACTTGTTAAAATGGAGTCTGAGGGAGCAGCTGTAGTTACCTGCAACACTTGTGCCATGTTTGTCATCTTGCCAAAGCACATAGAGAACTACACATGCAGCAAGTGCAAGCTGGTTGCACTACTAGAATAGAAGGTCCAGCAGCTAGAGGCCTGCTTATCTAACAGCAACAAATTAAGGAGTTTGAGCTGTTCTTGAATAGAGAGGAGCAGACTGTCCTGAACCAAGAAGAGACAGGGCACAGTTCTGAGGAATAAGTCATTTCAATAACTCAGGAGATAGATGCATGGAGGAATGTGACTTGAAGAAGTAGAAGGCCAAGGGATCACTCTGAGAGTCTGAAATTGCAGAATCAATTTGAGGCTCTTTACCTTATCACACCTTATGAGGAATGCACAGAGGAACAACTGGTTCCAGCTGAGGATCTCTCCCTCATCACACTTGATGAGATACAGGAACACAAACAACAGGAACAAACTGAAGACATCTCCCTTAATATATTGATGAGGTGCATGTAGATGAACAGGCTGTAGGAGAGAGGCTCCTTGTACTAGGTCAGGCACGTCCAAACTTTGGCCCTCCAGATGTTTTGGACCACAACTCCCACAGTCCTTTGTCATTGGCAATCTAAGCTTAGAATTCTGGGAGTTGTGGTCCAAAAGAATAGGAGGGCTGATGTTTGGACATGCCTGTACTAGGTGATTCAATTATTAGAAATACAGAGAGGCTGCAGACATCACAAAATCTACAGCGTTTGTTAGACACAACTGGGGAGGAGCCAGTGGTCATGGTACACGTTGGTACCAATGATGTTGGGAAGGCAAAGTGGTCAGTCCTGGAAGCCAAATTCAGGTTGTTAGGAAGAAGACTGAAGTCCCGTACTTCCCAAGTAGCATTTTCAGAAGTGCTGCCTGTTCCTCATGCAGGACCTAACAGGCAGGCATAGCTCAGAGGTCTCAATGGGGCGATGGTGTCAAGAGGAGAGCTTCAGATTTGTCAGGAACTGGAGAACATTTTGGGACAACCCAAACCTGTTCAGGAGGGACGGGTTCCACTTGAATCATGATGAGACCAGATTGGTGACACTCAACATCAAAAAGGCTTCAGAGCAGCTTTTAAACTGATAACTGGGGGAAGGTGGACAGGAACTGGGCAGCATCCAGTTCGGGAAAGTTTGTACTTGAGTACACACTGGGGGGGGGGGGGAGAACAAAGAAGCAGCCATTCTTGGGGAACCCACTGTACAGGTGCTTTTATGCAAATGCTCGAAGCCTCCAAGCAAAGATGGTAGAACTTGAACATTGAAGAGACAAATCATGGAGGTGTCTAAGAGGGACAGGATAGTAATCATGGGGGACTTCAATTATCGCCCCATTGACTGGGCCAATGCAAGATCATGGTAAGAAAGAAAAACCAGGTTTTTCAACATGCTAAATGACTGTTCCTTAGAGGAACCTGTCATGGAGCCCACCTGAGAACAGGCAACTTGGGATCTAATACTGTGTGATACACAGGACCTGGAACACTGTCATAAAAAGCAGAACACTGCCAAAAAGCTGAATGTCATTCCTCAACGACAGCAACAGCCTTTTTGTTTTCATCCCAAATGTCCAGGTTACAGATTTGGATTTTGATCTTACCAGAGACAATCTACCCGAGACCGCTCTGCTTGCCCTTCCTCCTACTCTACATTCTCCTCTTCAAAGGGAAAAAAATCCAAATCCCTTTCTACTCCTTTGTCCAAACCTAGAGATAGATCACGTGAAGAGTTCTGACTCCGCTCAACTGATCCGCCTTGTGCCCTTTTTACTGGCAAGGCAGGCGATAACAACAGACCAATGGGTCCTCAACATCGTTTTTTGAGGTTACCTGTTAGAGTTTCAGATTTTTTTTCCCATTGGGGAATCTCCTTCTTACTGAACCATCATCATGTCTTCTTCAGGAAGTCACATCCCTTCTGGAAAAACACGCAATTCAACCAGTTCCTCCTACGCAGGCACCTCAAGGTCACTAATCTAGATACTTCACTGTACCTATAGAGAGATGGCGGTCTTCGCCCCATTTTGGACCTGTGCATCCTCAACACTTACTTAGTTGCAACAAAATTCAGAATGGCGACCTTAGAAAAGATCATTCCACTTCTTCACAAGAGAGACTGGTTTGGAGTTGTGTACTTAAAAGATGCCTACTTCCACATCTCAATTCACCCAGCATATCGTAGTTTTCTGCGGTTCATGATAGGCTCCAACATCTTCGAATATTCTGTCCTACTGTTTGATTTGGCCACTGCACCACGGTTCTTCACCAAATGTATGTTACCAGTGGCAGCCTATCTCAGAACCCACAGAATTACGGTGTTCCCATATTTAGACGATTGGCTCATTGTGTCAGAATCCCAAGAGCAGGTGGAAGAGGACATTGCCTTTGTTCTCCAAACTCTTTCCAAATCAACATGAAAAAAAATCAAAGCTTCTTCCTGTCCAAGTAGTCTCCTTCATTAGAGCTACTCTGCGAAGAGACTTCAGAAAGTATGTTGCCTTGTTGAAAGGTCTTTCTCCCTTGTGGGTTTTGCTAAGAACTGTAAGGCTAGAGTGGCAATGAAACTGCTTCTCCCACTCAGAACAGCAATTAGGTTCCTCAGCATTGTGGATTCTCTCATTAAGGATAAGGTCTGAACTAATGCTGACTCTTTCCCCACAAATGGAACATGTGTGCAAGCAATTCCCTTTGTGTGATTCTTTGTGCTTTTTCACTTTTGACAAATGACTGGAGTTAGCTAGTTTTATATGCTATCTTTCTCTCATAGGAGGGACTCACATTCTCACACAAGGATTTACATGGTGCCTGTCCTGTATGGATTCTCTCAAGAATATTAAGATGTGCTCTGTCCTCAAACATTGTTTTCCTCAATTAAACCACATGAACAGTTTCTCTTCTCCTGGGTGGATTTTTAAAAACGCTGTTAGATGGGGTTTACAAATGACTCTTTTCCTACATCAGTAACATGCATGTTTCTGAAGGGATTTTCTCATAACTAGTAAAGATGGCGCTTATAACAGAAATCATTCATACAAATGGAAAACGGTGGGGAATTTGTGGAAGTTGCCTTCATTTAATGCATGAGGTCCCCTGCTGGGGAGAAGCCACTAGCTTATATTACCCAGTAGGGAACAGTCTAGTTACCGGTCAGGTCTCAAAAGACTAGAAAGTTCTGGAAAATTGGGAGGGGTGGACAGACACCTCCCCCTCCCTGTTTTTACTGAAAGTTTCCAAAAATCTCTACAAAAGACACAAACAATTCCACCCAGGAGAGAAGGTTGAAAGGAAATCTATAGGAGGAAACTGATCACACACCAGAATATAATATGTTTGTAATAACAGAAAAGAGAAAGTAGGAAATAAGGTATAACTGAATGTCCCTGAAGAAGTTGGCCTAGGAATCAGATATGAAGCAGGACATCCACTCACTCAATTCCAGAAAGCTAACAATTTGTTTATAGCAAATATAAGCTTCAGCCAACTAAACAGATTGTTGAAAAACATAGAATCTTAGAATAACTGAATTGGAGGGGGCCTATACAGCCATTGAGTCTAATCCCCTTTGGCCTGATCCAGCAGGACTCTTATGTTCTTATGTTCTTATAACATTGAACAGAGATGAGTGTCAGCAAATAACCATTACAAAAAATGAAACAGAGCTTAACATTGCAAGTACAAGATAGAAAGTTTATGTTTCCCCTACAAAACAAGACCATGAGTAGACAATACAGTAGTTTTGTATATCACAATTTGTTAGTAGTAAAAATCAGACTAAATCTCAAGAACAATATTAAAACAATGTATTCTCAAAGGCTTTCACGGCCAGGATCTGATCACTATTGTGAGTTTTTTGGGCCATGTTCTGGAAGTTATTCTTCCTGATGTTTCACCAGTCTGTGGCTGGCATCTTCATAGGGCAATGAGCTCAGGGAACTAGGAGTTCTCTCTTTGCTCTGTGGTTCCCTAAGCTCCTTGCCCTCTGAAGATGCTGGCCACAGAGACTGACCAAACAACAGGAAGAAAAACTTCCAGAACATAGCCAAACAGCCCCAAAAAACTCACAACAGCCAACACTAAAACAGTCATAGTGCAAAAAAATATAATTTGTACAACTTTCCTGAGGAGGTCAAAACCAGGTACAGAACAGATTTGCCCTGATTTGGGGGTATACCTAAACAGTAACATTGTTTCAGGCTTGATTAGGCTAAACAGAGTCACTCTGTTCTCTACTATGCTATTCGATCGGGACTATCCTTGGATCCAAAAGCAGGGATCAGGTGGTTCCAGAGCAGAAAACACACCACACCTCAAGTGACCCTATGTAGCTTTTTCTTTCTTTAAAGCAGGGATCCTCAAACTACGGCCCACAGGCCAGATCTGGCCCACCAGGGTCCTGAATCTGGCCCACTGGCCATTGCAGAACTCCCCACTTGGACCCCTTACTTCTGGACTCCAGAAGAACAGGAAGTCTGGCATTTAACATTATGGAGCCTCCCCAGCGGCACTGTCAAGGATGGTCCCGGCCATCCCACACACACCCATATGGATGTCTGCTCCTCCACTGATGTGATCGCCAATATAGGGGTTATTATGGGCATGGGGAGAAATCGAAATGCAATGGCAGCCATCAAGTACAGAAGAACGAGGAACAAATGTTTGAAAGCTGTCCCACGTTCTGGCTCTGTTGTCAACTGCCAAGTGCAAGGTAATCAACTCAGCTAGTCTTCCACCCTGACGCTGCTGTTGCTGAATGGTAGGTCTGCTTTAAATAAGGCTTAGTTAATCCAAGATTTAATATTGGATGAGAAGACAGACCTAGCCTGTATAACTGAAACCTGGGTTGGCGCAGAGGGAGGCTTGGCCCTCTTTCTAATTTGCCCACCCGGCTATGCCGTCCGACATCATGGAAGTCTGGGAGGGTGGGTGGGAGAGCAGACATTATTTATAGAGACACCATTATGGCTGTCAGGCTCTCTGCCCTGGTGATCCCAGGTCTGGAGGCCCTCCATGTGACAATTGGAACCAGGGATGTTTTGGGGATCATGCTGACTTACCACACTCCCTGTGAGCCAGCACTTTCCCTTCCGGAGCTGGTGACCTTTGTCTCGGTGGCTATGTTGAGGTGCCCCAGGTTGTGTGTCTTGGACGACTTCAACATACATGCCACGGCAGGGGTTACAGGTCCAGCTCTAGAGTTACTGGAAACCATGACTTCCTTGAACTTGTCCCAGCTAGTCAAGGGTCCCACTCACATGGCTGCCCATATCCTAGACATGATGTTTTCTTCAAGGCAGAGAGAGAGAGAGAGAGAGAGAGAGAGAGAGGACCGGTGGTGACCAATCTTCGAATAGTCCCCTTGTCATGGTCGTACCACTGACACTTTCCCCTCACGGAGATCAAGGACCCATAAAATCATAGAATCATAGAGTTGGAAGAGACCTCAAGGACCATCTAGTCCAACCCCCTGCCATGTAGGAACCCCTATCATAGGACTCCCGTCAGATGGCCATCTAGCCTGACTCCCCAGAGGCTACTGGATCCTGTTGGCTTCCAGGAAACCATATGGAGAGAATACTGGTTGATTTGGTTGGTGGTCTCGTTGATTCTCTGGTGAATAGCTGGCAAGCTGCTACTATCAGGTAGCTGACATGATCGCTCCTAAACACCCCCTTCCCGCTGAATTCACCTGGTTCCATGGTATAGTCAACATCTCTGGGCGATGGAGGGGGTAATGAGGAGGCTAGAGAGCATTTGGAGGCAGGTCCCGATGGAGAATAACTTGGAGAATAACTTAAAAGCTGCAAAGATCACATCTAACATCTATCAAGCTAAAGTTAAGACTGCTCAAATATCAATTACGCTGTCTGGATCAGCGAAGCTAGTAACCACCAGGCTGAACTTTTCCGTATTGTATGCGATCTATCTGGTGATAGTCGCAGTGATAGGCCTCCAGCTAGCATATCCTGTGACCAATTTGCAGACATTTTTAAATCCAAAGTGGAGGCCCTCTGCTGGGACATAGCCCACCACCCTTCAGCGATGGTACCTTTTGAGATGTCCTCTGCATTGCCCTGCCCAATGGTGTTAACACACTTTCAGCCAGTGATGTCCTGCAAGGTGGATAGGGCGTTTGCCTGCTGTCGTGGCACCACCTCTTCACTTGATTCTTGTCCAGCCTGGTTAATAAAAGCAGCCAGGCCGGTGACTATGGACTGGGCACAGCAATAGTTATTGGGTCTCTCCTTGAGGGCCAGGTACTCCTGGCCCTCAAAGAGGCGCACATTAGGCCCATCCGTAAGAAGGTGAATGTGGCGGCTGATGATATTAATAACTATCGATCAGTCACCAATGTTCCCTTCATGAGTAAAATCTTGGAGAGGGTGGTGGTGGACCAGCTTCAGGTTCTCCTGGATGAAACCGATGCCCTCAATCCATCCCAGTCTGGGTTCAGACCGCGGCATGGCATGGAAATGGCACTGATCACCCTGCATAATGACCTACTGAGGGAGGCCGATGGGGGCAAGATGTCCTTGTTGGTCCTCCTTGATCTCTCAGACACCTTTGGTACTGTCGACCATGGTATCCTCCTGGGGAGGCTCTCCGAGTTGGGAATTGGAGGGCCCGCCTTGGCGTGGCTCACATCCGTCTTGGAGGGCCATCCCCAGATGTAAGGGTTCGCTTTCTGGCTCCTTATAATTTTTGGAATAACTGGGAGGCGACTGTGATGTTTCTTGCAAAATAAACATTTCTTTATTTTGTTTTCCATCTCTGGGTTTTTGTTCATTTCTTACAACAGTTTCTTTATCCACAGGGGTTAAAACAGGAACATCGAAACTGGGATCAAAACAACTTTCTAATAAAACATTTCTACGTCTAACATCAACATCGTTTACTTTTGTGGAGCTTTCTTTGTCATGGTTGAGGGTTTCCCGCAATGGCCCCCACAATAAGGGAGTTAAATGCCCTGGGGTTGACTCCATCCCCATCCCGGGATCCATCCGGCCGGACCCGAAGGGCTATTTCCCTTTTTCTCCTTATTTTCCGGAAGAGGTATCACCATAGGGAATCGTAGACCTCCCTCAGGAGTCGGTAAAGGGAGCCCTGTGTCTACCTTCCTCCAGATCTCCCTTCTTCTGGGCACCCCCTCCCTAACGTCCCTAACTGTCATTTCCTCCCTCGCGACCCCTCCCTCCTTCTTCTCCTCGTGCCACTCCGTCTGCGTAATGGCTTCTCTAAATAAAATTCTACTGACTCTACTCTCGGTCTGTGTACCTACTCCCTTTACAATTTTCTCTAGATCGCGATTAACTTGTAATCCCACATGCCAATACATCCCCACAGACCTGTCCCCATATCTTCCTCCAACTTGTAATATTTTATCTCTCTTATCAAACCTCCATTCATCAGTCTGTACCTCTCTTTCTCTAACTCTTTTATATTCATTGCCCCTCTCATCTGTTTGTGTTTCTTTATGCCTCATTCCTATCTCTAATCCCCCCATCTCTTCTTGTAACCCTTCCCATGTCACCTCTCTCTTCACTATGGCTAGGAAGCCCTCTACTACTTTTGAAGGATTAAACCTAAACTCTCTCCCTTTTCCACTCTCTTCTCTTTCTACTTCTATATGCTTCATATTCTTGGCATCTCTCTCTTTCTCCTGGCTTCCTTGCACAACCATCTTGTCCTCACTGTGCTCTCTTGGTAATTCCGCGGACGAGCCCACGTCTGTCATCTCACACCAGAGAATGGAAATTAGTGAGATGTAGTCCACCCTGTGGACTCTCAAGTGTGGGGTTCCACAGGGGTCAATTATCTCACCAGTGTTATTAAATATCTATATGAGGCCGCTGGGAGGGGTCATCAGGAGTTTTGCAGCTTCGTGTCACCAGCTTGCTGCTTGGGATTTATGCATGAGCTTCTAAATGGGAAAGGCATAATTCTCTTCTAAAAAGTGATATTATAGAGATTAGGTAAACGAGGATTGGAAGAAGGCTGGAACTGCTTATGTACCACATGACTCTGAACTGAGTCATGAGGGGAATCAAACAAAACAGACCCAAAAATGCTGGCTAAACACAGATAACCAGGTAACATGGCAACTTGGCACAGGGAGAAAGGTATATTTTGGCATCCAGGTTGCAAAGGGCACACAAGAGCTCCGGCGATTTCTATCGCCCTCCCTGCACAGCTTGGATCATATCTGTGTTATCAACAAGCCATGTGATACATGCACCTCATCAACTATTTCCGTCAGTATTGGACGGAACTATCAAATAGAAACCCCCTTACCTGTGGGATCAGTATTTGTTGATTCCCTTATCCCTTGCTTGAAAATAAATATTAAAAATATTAAAACAAAAATACCCCAAACCATACATTTTTCACCATGACGTTTGCAGGAATGGCCACTAGAGGAAGATTGTATCCCCCACCTATAGTGGGGGTTAGGGATCTAACCAGACCCACAATAATTGAAAATCCGCGATATGGGGTTGCTGAATCAGGTCAGGACTGGGGAGTCTCTCTGGGGCCTCCTACACTTACCTGAGGCATGGCGCTGCCCTGAATGGGCCTCCAATGGGCTTCCCAGGCCCATCAGAGGCCCCAGAAGTGGCTTCTTGCAATCCGGAAGTCACATCCGTTTTTTTCTGAAGTCACTTCTGGTTTGTCAGAAACCACTTCTGGGGACTTTGACAGGCCCGGAAAGCCCATCAGAGGCCCATTTGGGGCAGCCTGTCAGGCCTGGATTAAGTGCAGTAGGCCTCAAACAGGCCCAAGCAGCTTATCCCCAGGGGCCCTTGCCTTTCGTATACTGCGGTCCCGCAATATACCGGGACCGCAGTATATGAACCGCGAAATGGCGGGGGACCACTGGATAAATGGTGTTTGCTATAATCTGAGTTTTTCAACGTCTGGCCAGCAGGGGTGTGTGTGTGTGTGTGTGTGTGTGTGTGTGTTTGGAACCCCTGTGGATATTGGTGTCCTACTAAAAGAAGTAATTACTGCAGGTTTTCCAAATATTCCTCCTGCTCTTATGTTCTTCTTTGACCCTGTGGTAAGGTCAATACCTCCGTCCTTTGCCCATCTCCTGCTGCAGCCACCATCATGAAGAACGCTGGTGTTCTCCTTTCTGTTTGCTCTTTCTTCTTAGAAGCACGGTCCTCCCTGCTCACCTGGCTTACAGGCAATTCTCACTCCCAGAAATGCTGAGCTCCTAGATGAGCTTCAGTGGCTTAGGCCTCCGGCTGGGGACCCTGAGGTTGGCGGTTCGATTCCCCAGGGGTCCTCCTTGGCAGGGGATGGACCCAGTGAGCCATAGGGTCGCTTCCAGTTCTGCAGTTTTTAAGTTTATCCTTATAGGTAAAAGCTTGTTTCGAAACCTACCTTGTACTGAAAGAAAGCCAGCACTTTGATGGTGATGGGTACTGTTTGGCCGATGTTGGTTGCGAGTTTTCTAGTGGGACAGCCGATGTGAGCCTCAGAGGGTATGGAGGGGGAAATGTATCTTTCAGTCCTCAGAACTTGATCTTCCCTTGCTTTGTAAGGGCCTTTTTACACGACCCCTAAGATCCGCTGGCCACTTAAATTCGGACCAGAGATCTTAGGGGTTCCTCTGTCCCCACCCCCCTCCGCACTTCCTGGTTGCTGGCTGCCTGAGGGAGGGAGAAAAAAGAAAGAAAAGAATGCCTTCTTACCTCCGTTTTGTTCCGGGCAGCATTCAGATCTCTTAAAGGGGCGGGGCGCAAAAAAAGAACAAACGGAAGCCAGGAGAGCCCCGCACTCACTATCCTTACACCAGATCAAATATTTGTCACCTCCAAAAAGCAGGTACAAGAAAACTGCTGTTTGGTCTTGCTAAAGTGGGCGGGGTCGCACTTAATTGTCTGCAAAGTCCGGAGCTGGTGGGTAAACATTTTTACGGTCCGGACCTTGCAGCCATTTGCGGCGGAGCTTAGGGGTCGTGTAAAAACGCCCTAAACGGGAGGCGACTGAAATCATCCCACGAAGGAGACTTTAAAAGAAGACCTAGATTTAAAACACGCTAAATCATGTATTTCCTCTTTTGGTCAAGGATTTAGGATGCTGCCATGAGAAAGGAGAGATATGGGGCACACTCTCTTGGAAGGTTCCGTGCTTTGGGGGAAGCAGTGATACTGAGGACTAGCACCTTGAGAGGCGCCCCAGAACAAACAGGTTCCAGCGCCTTCCCAAATCCTTTGTGTCCCTGGGAAGTGGTGAAATCATCTTGATGCTGCGTCCCAAGCCTTCTCTCTGTGACGGGGCAAAAAGAGTTGCCAGAGAGCTGCTGGATCCGGTAGGAGAAGGGAGACATCTTTGGAGATCGGTTCTGGAGACAAGCTGGTCATCTCTCTCGCTTCAGCACTCTTTCCTGGTCATTAAAGAATCTACTCTGTTTCTTTCGATCTTGTCCAAACTGCCCGGTTAGTGAGGTTTTGGACTTCAACCAAGGAAGAGCTGGTTCCTTTTCCCACTTCGCTTCTGCTGTTTTTATTGTTACTTCTATATATTTTATTTATTTATTTGTTGAATAATGGCCTATAAATAAGATCTGTCCATCTTTGCTTCATTCATATTTTCTCCCTTCTTCCTCCCACCCTACCCCACCCATCCCCCCACTTCCCAGGATGCACGGACATTTGAGGAGGTGTCCATGCAATTCTCAGAGGAGGAGTGGGCCCTGATGGATCCAGGCCAGAAGGCTCTCCACGGGGAGGTCATGGAGCTAGAATGATGGGATGTTGGCCTCTCTGGGTAATTCTCCCTGTGTGTCTCAAAAAGAGATCATCGCAACCTTTGGTCTGGATCTGCTGTTGTGGGCTGCATTCTGCCATACAGTAATACTCTGCTCAGTGCTCAGGATATATCCCAAAAAAATGGAGTGCTAGCCAGACCAGTGGTAAGCAAAGTCATTTTAACAAATCAGCAGAGAAAAGAGAGACAAGGTTGCAGAGGCCCAGTCTACCTCCTTTAGCTACAGGGAGCCAGTTGATCACCCCAAAATGGCTGCCCAAGCACTTGCGCTGTAGTGAATCAGCACTAAACTGGACAGTGCTATACAAAGTATTGTGGTATTTGTTACTTGATGATTTATGGTACTTATTACCTTGCTTTTCTTCCAAGACAAGTCAATGGCTTCTCTCTCTTTTTTTTTAAATTCTCACAGCAACCCTGTGCGGTAGGCCAGGTCAAGAGATAGAAAGTGGCACAGTTATTCGGGGAGCTCCACAACTGAATCAGGACTCGATCTTTGGCTCTCCCAAGTTTCACTTTGGTGCTCAAACTACTACACCATGCTGGGTTTTGATGGGGATGTCATGGCAGGCATGAGTGGCTGGTCTATGTACCTTCAGTCTTGTGCTTTTATTTAATCCTCATCAGAGGTGTACTAATAAATTTGGGCAGTCGTCAAGGCAGGTCCTGTAGCTGCCTCCCTGAAAAAAAAAAGAATCCAAGAATGGAGGCTCCTGGATCAGACCATATTCATGGATGTCTTTTACAAACCTAATAGCTCTTAATGACCTATTGAGGAAGGGTGGGCACTTTTTTAAACTTGGAGATGGATGGATGGATGGATGGATAGATAGATAGATAGATAGATAGATAGATAGATAGATAGATAGATAGATAGATAGATAGATAGATAGATAGATAGATGAGTGGTACCTTGTATAAAGGAATTAATTCGTTCCAAATGAAATTATGTTAAGCAAATTTTCCTTTATACAAATTTCCCGTAGGAATGCATTGAAAACAGAGTAATTCCTAATCGTGACCATTTGTATGTTGTACGGATTCACCCCATAGGCGATTCTGTTAAGCAGATTTCCCCTATCTCTGCAATTGTTTATGTTGTACAGATTTTATGTTATACAAACTGTTTGTTATACGAGGGCCCATGGTAGATTAAAGCAAAGCAAATTTTTCTGCTTATATATTGTCCCACAGTGCTTAAAGCACTGTCTTGGCAGTTTACAATTTATTTATGCAGGCTATAATTCCCCCCCCCCCCCCGGGTGAGCTGGGTACTTGTTTTACTGGCCTTGGAAGGATGGAAGGCTGAGTGAACTTTGAGCCTTCTACCTGGGATCGAACCCGAGGTTGTGATCACAGTTTTGGCTGCAGTGCAACAGATTAACCACGGCACCATGAGGCTCTTCTTATACTAGATAGGTAGGTAGGTAGGTAGGTAGGTACTGTATTTTTCTGTCTGTAAGATGCTCCAAAGCATAAGGCGAGCCCCCCTTTTCCAACCCAAAATTATAGAAAGAGCAGCCCATCCGGGAAGGATCGTCCCCTCCTTTCCGCACCCACAAGCCAAACATGATTGCAGTGTCCAGGGACACGGAAGCATTTTCACAACCCCCTCTTTTACGCCCCCATACACAAGCATTGTTTGAAGGTGCCTGCACTAGCCTGGAGAGCCTGGTTGATTTCAATGGGGTCTTCCCTTCCAACCGCCGCCTCTCTCTCATGCGCTGTTCCCTTGCTCGGCGCCCCTTTCACCTCTCAGCACATGTTAGACCAGGCATGTCCAAAGTCAGGCCCAGGGGCCAAATGCGGCCCGTTTCAAATTCTGAGTGGCCCATGGCTTCTTCTCCCCACCAGCTCAGCCTGTCATGCTTCACCACCAGCTGGCCCTTCCCCATACTGGATGGAGGTGTTAGCTTGCAGTTTTATGGTTTGCCTGCCCTCCCTGCCTCTGTCCATTCCCCAGCCACCTGCCCAGCCTACCCACCCCCAGCTCTGATGCTGCAGCGTCCTCCCCGCCTCCTTGCATATTGTAGAGACTTGTCCAAAGTCTGACCTGGGGGCCAAATGCAGCTGAATGGTCGGCCCCCACACATTTTCACCTCACCAAATCTGACCCTCCTTGCAAAAAGTTTGGACACCCCTGTGTTAGACTGTGAGCGTCTTGAGTCAGCAAGAGTTTCGCGTAGGCTGCTGCCCCTTGCTTTACTTTCATAGGATGAGAGAGAATTTTAAAAGAAGCTGAGAAAGAGGGAGTCCGAAAAATGTGTGTATGTATGTGTTTGTAAAAGAGGAGATTGTGAAAAGTGCTTCCGTGCCCCTGGACGCTGCAATAATATTTGCCTTGTGGGTGGGGAAAGGAGCTGACACTGAAGCCAAGAAAGAGGAGCACACACTGCCTGCCTACAATGTATAAGACGACCCTCAATTTTTAGCCTAACTATGGCCACTACTGCACTTCCTTGAGCAGCCGCTTTTTGTTTTGCATTGCCTTATCTCCTCTGTGGTCACTACAGCAGTTTGGCAGTCCGCACTTCAGCGGTTGCTTAGCAATCAGCTTCCCCATCCGCACTTTGCTGAACCGCTTTATACTTACAATTTTCAGTGACCACAATGTGAAAGTGCAGCATCAGCAAAGTCAGCCAACATGTTATTGCGGCAGGCTTTTGTGTGTGTGTGTGTGTGTGTGTGTCCTATGACAGGGAAACCGCAGAAACAGGGGGGAAACCGAAAAAAAGTGGTGTAGTATGTCCACAAATTCAACAAAATCACTTTAAAAAGGGGTGTAGGAATCGATTTTAAAAAAACAACACGCCCATGGTCGTCTCAAGAAAAACTGACACAGCAGCAAAAAATGGGTGTGGCCGGGTCGGGGGACTGAGACAGTCTTGGTCACACTGCAAGATGACCTCCTCCGGGGGGGGGGGGGGGTGACAGGGGTAGCTCTACCTTGTCGGTCCTCCTGGATTTGTCAGCGGCCTTCGATACTGTCGACCACAGTATCCTGCTGGATCGGCTCTCCGAGATTGGTATCGGAGGCACTGTTCACAGTTGGTTCCGGTCCTTCTTGGAGAGCCGTCCCCAGTGGGTGCAGCATGGGGGGGGAGTTGTCTGCCCCATGGACACTCCCTTGTGGGGTGCCGCAGGGGTCGCCCCTCTCCCCAATGCTGTTCAACATCTATGTGAGACCGCTGGCAGAGGTCATAAGGAGATTTGGAGTCTGCTGTCATCAGTACGCTGATGACATGCAGCTCTATCTCTCCTTTTCCACCTCTGCAGTTGAGGCTGTCCAGACCCTCAACCAGTGCCTGGATGCGGTTATGGCATGGACCAAGGCCAACAAACTCAAACTCAACCCCGAGAAGACCGAGGTGATGTTCTTCGGGACTTCCCCTTCCGGGTATGGAGGCCCTCTCCCCAGCCTGGAGGGCGTTTCTCTCCAGCTGGCGGACAGCGTCCGGAATCTGGGCGTAGTCCTGGACCCGGCTCTTACCATGGAGGCCCAGGTGGCCTCCGTCTCCAGGACTGCTTTTTTCCATCTGCGTCAAATTGCCCAGATTCGTCCATACCTTGATGGGGACTCCCTGAGAATTGTCGTGCAAAGGTTAGTGATCTCGAGAATAGATTATTGTGACGCTCTCTACATGGGGCTGCCCTTGACTCTCCTTCGGCGACTGCAGCGGGTGCAAAATGCGGCAGCCAGACTGGTGGCGGGTGTGCGCCAGTATGACCACATCACCCCAGTTTTGGCCGGTCTGCATTGGTTACCCATTGCGTCCCGGATCAGATTCAAGGTCCTGGTTTTAATTTATAAAACCCTCCATGGCCCAGGCCCTGACTACCTGGCAGAGCGCATCACCCAGCGGTCAACTTCGGCCGAACCAACTAGGATGTCGCGGGCGCACACACTACGGGTGGCCACACCCAGGGAGGCTCGAAAAACTTCTACTCGGAGTCGAGCCTTCTCTGTGGCTGGCTCCACCTTATGGAACCACCACCCTAGCGAAGTGCGCCTTGCATAGTCCCTGCCAGCCTTTAGGAAAGCTTTAAAGACCATGCTTTTCCGCGAGACATTTGGTGACTTGCATTAAGTTTTTTTTTCTTTCCCCGCCATCTGCTCCCTGTTTTTATGTCATTAATTAAATTGTTTAATTGTTGCTGTGTGTTTATTGTTTGATCTGATTATTTGTTGTTTTTATATTGTTGTGAACCGCCCGGAGTTCCTTCGGGAAGACGGGCGGTATATAAGCCTTAAAATAAATAAATAAATAAAATATCTTGTGGGCGCGTCTCCTATAGCTTTCAGCTTCGGCCCGAGGCATCATCATCTGCTCCCACTTTCCCATCCATGGGTCTTCCATCCAAACCCATTCCCAGTCTGGGGGCAGGATGCACGGGTTCCCCTTTTTACATTGTCCAAACCCCACCTCCATGGCCGTGGATTGGTTAGGTTATTCCGCCTTTTCCTTTTCCTCCACTCCCCGAGACTCTTCACTCCTTCCCGCCTTTTCCCTTTCCACCACTCTTAGGGATTCCTCGAATTGTCTCCACAGCTTCCCTCGCTCCTCCTCCTCCCTCAAATGGGTGGCTCTGGCCTCTTCCCTCTGTCTCTGCTTCTCCATCCTCTCCTCCCTTTCTACATCCGTAGGTGTGGGCGGTACTCTCCTTTGTGGAGCCCCTCCATCCTTGCTTGTCCCACAGCCTAGAAGATATTTAGTCGAGGATTAGAATAATTAGCGTTTGATATGAAGAGTCTGTGAAGATTCTCATTCACCCAACAGAGGTTATCCGGAAGTTGAATCATGGCAGCTGGACTACTTTTCTTGTGAGATCGAAGCATTTTGCTACTCATCCAAGAATACTACTTGGATGAGTACCGAAATGTTTCAGTCTCACAAGAAAAGAAGTCCATTGGCCAATTTGATATGAAGAGAAACTAACAATCTTCTAAATAATTCTGTTTTATACAGTATGCTTCTCAGAGCAGCTGTGATGGGTCTTGTTCTCGGATCTGAGGAGCCACGTCTGTTTTCTGCAGGTGGTGTCAATGAAAGCAATAAAGAAAGTGAGCCACAGATGAGGGAAACAGGAAAAAATACATTGATTTCCTCCCTTGAAATTCCGTCCAGACAAGAATACTGCAGATGGACCAAAACAGATCAGACTCGTGTGTGTGTGTGTGTGTGTAGAAAATATAATGAAGAAAACAACTCCAGATGCAACAGAGATGTTCAGACTGAGGAGAAGCCCCATAAATGCTCCGAGTGTGGAAACGTCATCTGGTGGAGCTCACACCTTTGTTCATATCAGAGAATTCACACGGGAGAGAAACCTTGCAAGCGCACTGTTTGTGGGGAAAGCTTCTGTACGATTGGGAACCTTACACAACACCAGATGATCCATATAGGAGAGACGCCTCAGCAATGGTCCACCTGTGGCAAAAGGTTTTGTAAGATCAGAAACCTTACCCAGCATCAAATAACTCACACGGGAGTAAAACCCCACAAATGCCTTGTGTGTGGACAAAAGCTTTTGTAATATTGGGAACCTGACCCAACACCTAATTATTCATACCAGAGAAAACCCCCACAAATGTTTGGTATGTGGGAAGAGCTTCCGCCACCTCACACACATTTGTTCCCATCAAAGGACCCACAGGGGGCAGAAACCATAAAAATGTGCCACGTGTGGGAAAAGTATGGTCAGGAACCTTACACAACATCAGATCATTCATACAGGAGAGAAACTGCACCAGTGTCCCACATGTGGAAGAAACTTCAGTCGGATCAGTAACCTTACACAACATCAGATAATTCATACTGAGGAGAAACCCTACAAATGCTTTGTGTGCAAGAAAAAGCTTCAACCGTTGCACAAACCTTACTTACCACCAGAGAATCCACACAAGGGGGAAAACCTGTGGATTCAGTAATTGTGGGGAGTGTGGTGCAATATTCGGACCGAACACATCTCTTTCTGTCGAAGGAGCCTTCTTTAGAAGATAAATAGTAAGACTGCGAACCCTGTATGCTTTTGTTTTGTTAACAAACGTTTTCCTCCATCAAGTGATACATTGCCCTACAGTTTTATTTGGTTGGGGTTTAAGAATAATGAAACCGGCCTTGGCATTGGGCAGAGTAAACCAGTCTCCTCAGGTAACAGAGGTTAGGAAGCAACAGTGGCAAACTCCATCTCAAAACATTTCTCTCTGCTGGACAACAGGGAGTGTTACATAACCACCACATGTCAAGTCTGTTGCTCATAAATGTATGCATGTGGGATTCCTGCCTGTTGCCGTCATTAAAGTAAGATTCCAGAGCCATTTTTTTCCTTGTGGGATTGAAATGTTTCACTACTCATCCAAGTAGCTTCTTCAGTCTGAGGCAGGTTGGTGGGATGCTTCCAATTTATAGTTCACCTTGGTTTCACACCACCCTGATCTGAATAGGTTCTTTAATTGGACTAAGACCTGGGGTGTGTGAAAGTCGCACCTATGCAACCCTTCCCAACACTCATTAAGTATGGGTCATTAGCTGTGGCCTTCCTGGTGGAGGTGTGAAGCGCTTCTGATTCTTCTGGGGAACCATGAAAGGGCAGCATGATAAATGGAAGACAGATTGTGCCTAAGACTCCCACCCTTGTTGAGAGAGGGATTTTTTCCTTTACACACACGAAGTTTGTGGTGAGCCTTCAGCAAGCCCTGTTACCAATATAAAACCTGAAAAGCCATTGACCATGCTGCAATCTCCTTTGCAACAGTAGTAGAGGCCCAGCACAAGTGCATACTACAAAGAAAGAAGAGCTCCTCTAAGTCCAAGAGTGTGCCAGCATGGTTAACGAGTGGAGTTAGAGAGTCTAAAGTGCAAGGAGAGGTTCTGGCCCGCCTGCATTGGCTGCCCTTTGCGGCCCAAATCAGATTCAAGGTCCTGGTTTTGATCTACAAAACCCTCCATGGCCTAGGACCTGACTACCTGACAGAGCGGATCGACCAGCGGTCAACATCGGCCCGTCCGACTAGGCTGTCGCGGGCGTACATGCTGTGTGTGGCCACACCCAGGGAGGCTCAGAGAACATCCACCCATACCCGAGCCTTCTCTGTGGCTGGCCCCACCATGTGGAATCATCTCCCAGCAGAAGTGTGCCTAGCAGAGTCCCTGCCAGCCTTCCGGAAGGCTCTGAAAACTCTCCCCTACCGGGAGGCGTTTCATTAACTTAATTAAAGTGTCGTTTCCCCCCCCCTCCCGCCGCCCTGCCATCTGCAACTTTGGTTTTTAAAGCTCTGTTATTTGGCTAACTCTATATTATTTTAACTGTTATTTTGTTATGCTGTTTGTTGTAAACAGCCCGGAGTTCCTCCGGGAAGACGGGCGGTATATAAGCTTAATAAATAAATAAATAAATAAATAAATAAATAAATAAATAAATAAATAAATAAATAAATAAATAAATAGGTCTTTCCATAAATGGAAATCTTCTTCAAATGAAGAAAATAAAAAGGAACACAAACTCTGGCAAAATAAATGTAAGATGATTAGAGAGGCAAAGAAAGACTTTGAGGAACATATGGCTAATAATATAAAGAGAAATAATAAAAGTTCTTTAAATATGTTTGAAGTAGAAAACCTGCCAGAGAACCAGTTGGCCCTCTGGATGGTGAGGGAGGAAAAGGGGTGGTAATGGAGGACTTGGAAATTGCAGAGAAATTAAATGAGTTCTTTACATCTGTCTTCACAACAGAAGACTTTGGGTAAATTCCGCAGCCTGAATGACCCTTCTTGACTAAAGAATTAAATCAAATGCAGGTTAAAAGAGAGGATGTTTAAGGTTTAATTGATAAATAAGTCACCAGGCCCAGATGGCATCCACCCAACGGTTATTAAGGAACGAGAAATGAAATTGCGATTCTCTTAACAATAATATGCAAACTACAGGCCCGTTAGCCTTACATCTGTCCCAGGAAAGATAGTGGAAAGCCTCATCCAAGAGAAAATATTTTTTAAAAATAGAACAAACCTTGCTGAGGGAAAACCAGCATGGCTTCTGTAAGGGTAAGTCTTGCCTGACAAACCTTTTAGAATTATTTGAAGAGGTCAAAAGCCACGTGGATTTGGGTGAACCGGTGGGTATTGTCTATCTTGATTTTCAGAGGGGTTTTGACACAGTCCCTCACCAAAGACTGCTGAGAAATTTGCACAGTCAGGGGACAAGAGGGCATGTCATCTTATGGACTGAGAACTGGTTGAGATCCAGGAAACAAAGAGTAGGTGTCAATGGGAAATTTTCACAATGGAGAGAGGTGAAAAACAGTGTGCCCCAGGGATCTGTCCTGGGTCTGGTGTTTTTCAGTCTGTTCGTAAATGACTTGGAGACAGGGATAAGCAGAGAGGTGGCCAAGTTTGCAGATGACACGAAACTTTTCCAGGTGGTGAAGACCAGAGAAGATTGTGAAGAGCTCCAGAAGGATCTCTCTTAACTGGGAGAATTGGCTGCGAAATGGCAAATGTGTTTCACTGTAGGAAAATGTCAAGTAATGCATACTGGGGCAAAAAATCAAAACTTTATCAACTCATGGGCTCTGAATTATCCGTGATGGATCAGGAAAGAGATCTTTGTGTGCTGGTGGACAGCTCAATGAAGGTGTGTACCCAGTGTGTGGCAGCAGTGAGGAAGGCCAATTCCATGCTAGGGATTATCAAAAAGGGGATTGAAAATAAAACAGCCAAAATTATAATGCAAATTATAATACAAAACAATAGTAAGGCCGCACCTGGAGTATTGTGTACAATTCCGGTCACCACTAGGGATGGGCATTTTGTTTCAGAACCAGTAGATTACGAAACAATCCAAGCGAGCCCAGGTGGTCCTCGGAACCGTCTGATACACGCAGATCCAATTGCTTTACCTTTCTCTATCTCGCACAGGATTAAAATCCAACGAGAAAGCATGCTGTGATGTCATCTGTGCTAGATCTGTGATTCTATGGAGCTGTGCAGGGACATGCATCATCCCACCTCCCTCTCTGATTGGCCAGCATCATGAAGCAGGAAAGATGACATCGCAGCGTGCTTCCTCGTTGGATTTTAACCCTGTGCGAGACAGAGAAAGGTAAAGCAACTGGATCTGCATATATCAGCCAGTTCCAAGGACCACCTGGGCTTGTGTGGTTCGTTTCGTAACCTATTGATTCTGAAACAAAATGCCCATCCCTTGTCACCAAATCTCAAAAAAGACATAGTGGAACTGGATAAGGTGCAAAGGAGAGCGACTAAAATGATTACTGGGCTGGGGAACCTCCCTTATGAGGAAAGGCTACCGCATTTTCGGTTCTTTAGTCTGGAAAAAAGGTGCCTTAGGGGGGATATGATTGAGACATACAAAATTATGCAGGGCATGAGTAAAGTGGATAGAGGGACACTCTTCTCCCTCTCACAAAATACCAGATCTAGGGGACATCCGCTCAAACTGAGGGTTGGGAGAGTGAGAACAAAAGCAAATATTTTTATCAAGTATGTTGTTAGTCTGTGGAACTCCCTGCCACAGGAGGTGGTGATGGCATCTGGCCCAGATGCCTTCAAAAGGGGATTGGACAGATTCCTGGAGGAAAAGTCCATCACAGGTTACAAACCATGATGGAGATGTGTAATCTCCAGGTTTAAACCCCGGGTACTTCAAGGATCAGATGCAGGGGAGTGGCATCTAGTCTCGTGCATTCCGAGACACATTTCACGGGCCACTGTGAGATACAGGAAGCTTTGGCCTGATACAGCATGGCTCTTCTTATGTTCTTATGTTTTTATGCAGGAAACTGGAAGCATTTGAAATGTGGACCTACAGACGACTTCTGAAGAGATCTTTTATTACAGAGTATGAATAAAAAGCTAGATATTCTCAATACCATAAAGAGAAGAAAATTGCAATATTTCGGTGACATGTGTAATAACGAACACCATCTGCTTCAGGTTATCTATCAAGGAAAAATAGATGGGAAGCTTGTCCCGGAGCACAGAAGAACATAGAAGAACATAGAAGAACATAGAAGAACATTCTGGCTTAAGAATTTAAGCCAATCATTCCCAGTGAGCACAGCTTCTTTATTTAGAATTACTTTTGATTTTAAAAAAACATTGTGCTACTGATCACCAACATTCTATGAGGACATGGCACTTAAAGAAGAGTGGCTATTGGCTCTGAATTATTCATTCAAGAACAAACCTCTTCTCTAATATTTTCCAGTACGACAGAAACAGCTTATTGTTGTGTTCCTGGGACAATCCAATTCTCTCCTAGTTCCTGTGGGAACAGTAGCGATAATCTCAGACAAAACAGGGGCCCCTGTGGGCAGGTGGGCGGAATGGCTGTAGATATCATAGTACTTGCTGCTTGAAAGGTCCTGGAGCTTTAATCCTGTAAACTATGGCTCCACTACACCACTGGTCAAAAAGAAGACAGGTACAGTGGGAAAGGGACTGCTTTCCCAGAATGCAAAGCTTTCCCCCATCACCTATCGGGACATAAGAACATCATAAGAGCCATGCTGGATCAGGCCAAAGGCCCATCAAGTCCAGCTTCCTGTATCTCACAGCAGCCCCACCAAATGTGTCTGGGGGCGCAAGAGACTAGATCTCTGTCTCCTGATACCACTATAAACTTTTATTTTGGACTTGCTTCTTTTGTACTTGCTTCAGAAGCTTTCTTCTGTACTTGCTCCGCCAGTCCTATGGGACCTTCTCACATGGCAACATGAAGACCTGCTGAGGCCCTCAGCCAGGAATGGGCAACAATGGTGGGCTTGGAGAACAGTTTTTTTCCCTTTTGCTAAAAATATCAACCCATTTCTAAATAAATAACTACATACATACATACATACATACATACATACATACATACATACATACATACATACATAACTTTATTGTCATCGTACATTGTACAACAAAATTAATCCCAAGTACAAATATGACTAAAGAAGAATTTAAACACACCCACCCATCTACCACAACTCCTTTGCATCACACTATTTAATTAAGCACTCAAATTTTAGCAGCATTCAAAGGGATTATAGCTCTTGGATAAAAAATACAGTAACCCCCTGCCGATCGCGGGGGTTAGGGACCAACCCCACCCGCGATGCATGAAAATCCGTGATATGCGGAAGCGGGTGGGGGGGCCTGGGGGCGGGGGGGCCATCGCGCGCGCCGCTTCCTCCGACCTCCCGGGAGGTCACGGGACCACGGGACCAGGAAAGGACTTGAGGGAGGGGGGGAATCGCACACCGCCCGCCCGCACCTCCCGGGAGGTCGGAGCAAGCGGCGTGCGATCTGACAAAGGCGCTTCCCACCGCGGAGCCCAGCGCTGGGGCTCCGTAGCCGGAAGCGCCTTTGCAATCGCACGCCGCTTGCCCGGACCTCCTAGGAGGTGCGGGCGGGCAGTGTGCGATTTCCCCCCTCCCTCAAGTCCTTTCCTGGTACCGTGGTCCTGCGATATAGCGGGACCGCGGGACCGGAACCACTAATGGGCGGGGGACCACTATATTTTTAATCTGTTTGTTCTTGTTTTAATTGTCCAATATTTCCTGCCCAAAGGCAGCAATGCAAATAGGCAATACATTACATACATACATACATACATACATACATACATACATACATACATACATACATTCATATATAGCCAAACTGGCTAGAACATCACTTCCATGAATGGGGGAAAAAAGCATTTTAGGGTGCAGTCAGGGGCCAGGAACTATGACTTTTTAAAAAAAAAAAAAGTGAATCCCCCCTCTCCTGGAGACTTTGAGAACCTGACGTTTATTTCTCCCCCCCCCCAGAAAAGAAACACAACCCCTGAGGTCTGAAAAACAGCCTTCAAGAATCACAAATTGCCCCGTTGTAAGGGTTTGATTCTTTATAATACCGGTTCCGATCCATTAAAAAATCCTGAATCATATTTAGTGCAATCGTATTTAGGATTTTTATTATTCTGAACATCAACAGATAACACACAGGGATTTTCTTCTGGAACTTGTGGCAACGTATTAAACTCTTTAATATGTATTTCTTCTAATAAAGTTTCTTCATAATGCATAACAATCGGGCTACCTTTCTTTGACACCTAACTTAGAAATAATGGTGACCGGCCGACCCTCGTCCCATACATTTAGTGCCACAACATGGGTGTTTGGCCCATTGGGCTACTGGGTTGTCGGTCTTCCCTCTCTTCCATTCTGGGTTAAACCGATTTAAATAACCTGGCCACCGCATAGGTTTTACTTGAACCGACCAGCGGAACTCATCCGAGTCCTTCACGCTGAACTGCTCGATTCCCTCTCTCAGCCAACTGCTGTTTGTCTGTGTTCCAACGTCCTTTAACGTATTCCCCCAACTGTCTCCCTCCTCCACACGCTCCACCCACATGTCATCTGTTTCATCAGAAACCCCAAAAGCTTCCTTCTCTGACTCTCCGTTCTGTCTTCACTACACATTCATCTCTATTATCATTTCCTACTTCTACTCTCTCCATCTGAGACACTACAACTTTAACATCGTCCTTTTTCATCTCTTCTTCATCCCGGTGTACCAATCCAGACGGCTCACATGATTTCCAAACTTCCTTTTCACTCTCACATAATATCCCGCTCTCCAAGTGGGCCGTCTGGGATTGCATCTCTTGAGACCATGGACCCTGTCGAGAAATATAATCTCCGTTAAGATGATCTCTGCCTTTCTTATATTTAACTTCAAAAGAGAAAGGCTGCAGGCTTACATACCAGTGAGTCAATTGAGGACTTACAGCTTTCATTCTATTTAACCATACCAATGGGGCATGGTCAGTTATTAAGATAAACGGAGTGTCTAACAAATAATATTTTAAGGCTTGCATCCCCCATTTTACTGCTAATGCTTCTTTTTCAACAGTCGAATATCTTTGTTCTCTTTTACTTAATTTCCGACTCAAGAATAAGATAGGATGTTCTTCACCACTTTTTCCTTGAGGTAACACAGCACCTAGCCCTCTCTCAGATGCATCTGTTTGTAATATAAAAGGGATTGAGAAATCAGGCACACATCTCACAGGATACGAACATAATTTTTCTTTCAACTCTTCAAAGGCTTGTTGTTCCTTCACCTCCCACCTTATTACTCTGGGTAATTTTTTCTGTGTCAAATCCATCAAAGGTGCCGCAATCTCAGCAAAATGAGGAATAAATTGTTGATAATATCCGGCTAACCCCAAAAATTGCTGTACTTCTCTCTTAGTCCTAGGCCTAACCCAATCAGACACTTTATCTATCTTATCTTCTAAAAGATATATCTTTCCTTGACCAACTTTGAATCCTAAGAATTTTACTTCTAATTGTGCTATTTTACATTTGGCTGGATTGACTTTTAAATTAGCTTTCCTTAATTCATTTAATAAGGATTTCAAATGAAATAAATGTTCTTCCCAGCTCTTACTAAATATAATGACGTCATCAATGTATGCCACAGCTGAATCTCTGACTTACAGGTTCTAAAACTTTATCCATTAGTCTTTGCAAGGTAGCAGAAGCTCCATGCAAGCCGAAAGGCATTTTGGTAAATTGATATAATCCGATAAGAGTTCCAAAAGCCATTTTTTATTCATCTTCTTCCCTCAACGGAACGGAACGTACCAGTAATCCTTGGTCAGATCTAATGAACTTAAAAATGCAGATTCACCAAGTTTGTCTAACAAATCCTCAATTCGTGGCATAGGATATGCATCAAATTTCGACACAATTTAGTTTACGAAAATCAATACAAAACCTCACCGAACCATCTGGTTTTGGGACAACTACCGGATAACTTCTCCAAGGACTACTAGATGGTTCAATTATTCCTAAATCTAACATTTTTCTCACTTCTTCCTCAATTACAGGAATTAAATGTCTAGGCCATTTTCTACCTTGATCTCTCATCAGTCTTACCCTCCACATGAATCCTGTGTTCACATAAACTAGTATTTCCCATCTTATTAGAAAAAGTATCTTCATACTCTTTTTCCAACATAATTATTTGTTGTTTATGGATTTCTGTCAATTATTGGCATATTTTGACATGCTCCACTGGTTTCCCAAATGTCCCTGTATCAGGTCCAAGTTCTTCTTCGTCTACCTCGGCCAAGAAAGCTTCCCTTTCCTTCCATTCTTTCAATAAATTAACATGGTACACACCTTTGCCTTTGACTATATCAGGCATCTCTATCTCGTAATCTACTTCATTTAATCTTCTAATTACCTTATAGGGTCCTTGCCATTAATTTAGCTCTTTCCAGAGGTAATAATAAAACTTTTTGTCCCTCCTTAAATTGTCTATTTTTCACCCTTCTATCATATCTCTTTTTCTGAACCCCTTGAATATTTATAAGGTTTCTTTTCACTAAACCCCTAATTTTCCTTAAATGTTCTCTCATCTCAACTACATATTGTAAGGTAGTGCCGGCTTCATCCTTGCCATTCTCCCATTTTTCTTTTACTAAATCTAATATAAAATCCTTCCATAAAGTAATTCAAATGGAGAATACCCTGTAGATGATTGAGGAACCTCTCTAACAGCAAACATCAAAGGAGCTATTAATAAATGCCATTTTTTAGGATTATCTATAACAACTTTCCTTAACATGCTTTCTAAAGGCATTAAATCTTTCCACCAAACCATTTGTCTGTGGATGGTAAACAGTGGTTTTCAATGGTCATACATCTAATATTTTCCACATTTGTTTAGAAGTGGCACTCATGTAATTACTTCCTTGATCAGTAAGTACTTCCCTGGGAAATCCTAATCTGGAAAATATCTGTAATAATTCTTTTGCCAATACTTTAGCAGATGTACACCTTAAAGGAACAGCCTCAGGATATCGAACAGCATAATCCACCAACACTAATACATACAAATGCCCACCCGCTGACTTGGGAAGAGGACCAATTAGATCTAAACCAATCCTATAAAAAGGCTAATCTATAATTGGCATTGAGATTAATTGTGCATTGGGGGGAGGTTTTTTCTGAATCATTTGACATTGTTTACAGATTTGACAAAATTTATCCACATCTTTCTTCATACCTGGCCACCAAAACCGTTGATTAATTCGGCATATCATTTTTTCAACCGCTAAGTGTCCAGCTAACAGAATATCATGGGCCAGTCTCATAATCTCCATTCTCTACATCTTAGGTATTATTAACTTCTCATTACCATTTGTATCGACATAATATATTAAACCTTTTTATTTATATGCCCCGTCTTTTTCTGGATCAAGGGACCCCTCTTTTTCAACCTTCTCTCTTATTTTGGAAAGATCAACATCATTTTGTTGTAAAAATCTCACCTTTTCACGCAACGCTTGAAACATTTCTTCACGTATAAATTCTTCACTGGCGCCGACCTCGCACTGCATTGCTTCCTGTGTCTGTACAAGATCATTAATAGCTAACCAATCCCTACCAATTAACATTTCTCGAGCCAATGTAGGTACAATCCCGATATTCATTCTTTGCTTTACCCCGTTAATTTCCACATTAGCCCAAATAGTAGCATAAGACTTTAAGTCTCCATGAATACATTTTACAGCCACACTATTAATGGCTTTAGAACCTTCTAAAGAGCTTACTAAAGTTTTAGAACACCCGGTATCAATGAAAGCATGTTTACACTCTCCATTGACGTAAGCAATAACTTCCCAACGTTTACTATCCTTCGACTTCTCGCCCAACCTTCCACCATATTCTCCCCCCCAAGAACAGTCAAGCTTTGGGCAGCAGTCTCTTTTAAAATGTTGTGTTGATCCACAACCAAAACATACAGGTTTACTGGTCTTGGTTTGGTTATTAAGTCTTGAAAGTCCTCTTCCAATTCTCGAAACTCTTTTCTCCTCAACCTGCATTCCTCCGCGGACTCCACTCGGTGCTCCAGATGCCATCTTCGTTGTAAACTTCGCGTTGTTCGTCTTCTTTTTTTTTTTTTTTTAGCTTTTTTATTGAGGAAGTAACAACATATATTTCAATCTTACAATTTTCCAAAACATTACATCATTGTTTAGTCTCTTCCTCATTGACCCCCCTCCCCCCAGCAAGCCGAAATCACTATCCTTTCATGTTGAACATTATTAAGGCATGATGGAATAGTCTAGCCCATTTCTCGTTCTCAGGCTTCCCTTTTATCCAATTTATATATTTCTCCCACTCCTTTAGAATTCTATGTTTCCCTTCTATGTTTTCTTCTTGCATACTTTGTATCCAATTATTTTGAAAAAATTCATGTATATAATCTTTCCATTTATCATATTTCCATTTCTTTTGGTCCTTCCATCCACCCATTAGTACCATTATAGCTGCTGCTATTCCGTAGTAGACAATCTTTTTTACGCTTCTCCATTGTTTTTCTCTATCTACTAAGCCTAAGAAAATATAGTCTATTTTTAGCTCAATCCTTTTCTTTGTAATTTCTGATAACCAATTTTCTACTTTCCTCCAATATGTTTGTATTTTCTCACAGTTCCATATCATATGTACAAAAGTACCTTTTTCTTTTTTACAATGCCAACAATTTTGTGATATATTATTATTTATTCTATTTAATTTCTGTGGGGTATAATACCATTTATGCAATATCTTCAATTGCATATCCTTAATTTTTTCCAATTTTACCTCTCTTATCCCCCGTAATATAGCCTGAATCTTTTCTGTATTTAAGTCCATATCTCCCTCCCAATTATATTTAATTAAATTCTCATTCTGATTTCCCAATCTAACCAAATATCTATAGATCTCTCCTGCTCCAACCTTTTTTTCTTCATATTTCTTATATACCACTTCCCATTGTCTATCTTCTTTTCCCTTAAGAGAAAGGAACCATTGATCATATCTCCTTTTCATACTTTCTGCCATCATCCATTTTTGATTCCCTAATATCCCTTTTAATTTATTTATTGCCCCTCCTGTTGACATTAATTCATGCATATCTTTGATTTTGTAATATCCTTTCTCTTTTAGATTCTTTATATCTTTTTGTGTCAAAATCTTCCCCTCTTTATTAAACTGTTCTAAAGGGCCCCAATTCGATACTCCACCTATTTTCGTCCTTTTTATTAAAATTTCCATTGTTACTTGCCTTGGTCCCTTAACTTCTTTCAGTATTCTTTTATCTCTATCAAATATCCCTAAATAACCTGCTGAGTTGTTTATTGCATCTTCTACTCTTTTCCATTTGGGTGTGGGGTATTCCTCCACCTTCATTGCCCATTTTAATTGGAAGGCTATATATAATACTTTTCCAAAGAGGGCATACTCCATCCTCCTTCTTCTTTTATTGCATATAGGATTTTATGTTTAATTCTTTGATTTTTCTTACCAAAAACCCATTTCCTTAATGATGTGTCCCATTTCTTTAAAATCTTTTCTGAGAGTAATATTGGGAGAACCTGAAATAGATATAACAATTTTGAAACTATAAAGATTTTCAAAGCCCTAATTTTTGACAGTATACCCATTTTTTTATCTTTCCAGCCCTTTATTATTTTCTGGATCTTTCTCCAAGTTTTATTATAATTTTCCTTACCTAAATTTTCCCAATTTTTTGTTAATACCACTCCTAAATAAGTCATTTTTTTAACACCATTTCCCATTTTCATTTGTAATCTTATTTGATCTTGCTCCTTCCTAGGAACATTTAACAACATAATTTCTGATTTTTGTAAATTTACTTCTAGTCCTGATATTTTTTCAAATTTCTTTAATATATTAAACAGGGGACCTGCCGCTTCTAATGGGTTAGTCAATATTAAAATTAAGTCATCCGCAAACATGTTTAACTTTATTTCCTCTTTTCCTACTTTATATCCTTTTATTTGAGCACATTCTCTCAAATTTTGGGCCAGTGGTTCCATCGCTAATGCAAATAATGGGGGAGATAGGGGGCATCCCTGCTTTGTACCTCTTTCCACTTTAAACTTTCCTGTTAATGATCCATTTATTCTTACCCTTGCAAAATTTTCTTTATAAATTTCCTTTACTGCATTTGCATAGGGGCCTATTATATCCATCTGTTTTAATAACTTTAATAAATACTCTCTTCCTACCGAGTCAAAAGCTTGTTTAATATCCAATTTTACCATTGTTACTTTACTTTGTTTCCTTTTGGCATCTGCCATTATATTCATTACTATTCTTATTGGATCACCTATATATCTTCCCTTGACAAACCCATATTGATCCTCCTGTGTTAGATCTGGAATTGCGTCCTCTAATCTTTTAGCTAATATTTTTGTAAAAATTTTGTAATCTTGATTAGCCAATGTGATTGGTCTATATGAAGCTACTTGTTCTTCTGCTTTACCTTGCTTTTTAATAAGGATAATTTCTGTCTCCTTCCATGTTTCTGGGATTCCTTTCCCTTGCATTATATCATTAAATAATTTCTCCATTCTTTCCCCTAACCCCTCTTGAAACTGCCGGTAAAACAGAGTCGTAAAACCATCTAGGCCTGGAGCCTTCCCCATTTTTAATGTTCCAATTACCTCCTTAATTTCATCTACTGTAATCTTATCATTTAGCCTCTTCTTTTGTATTTCAGAGATTTTACTTCTGACTTGTAAATCTTCTTCACCTTGTCTTTTCTTTTGGAACGCTTCCTTAAAATATTCAGTTATAATTCTTTTTTTTCTCCTCTTCTTCATATTTACATTCCCCTTTTTTATTTTTTAATCTCCTAATGAAGTTTTTACTTTTCTGTATTTTTAAATAAGATATGAATCTTTTCCCTGCCTGAATTGTCGTCCTTTGAAATTCATTTTTAACCAGTGCTTGTTTCTTCCATAGAAGTAAATTATTTATTTCATCTAATTTTCCTCTTTGTTCCCTTATTTGCTTTTCTATCTTTTTTGAATAATTATTTTGTAATTTTTTCTGTAATTCTAATAATTCCTCCATACGTTTATCTTTTTCCTCCCTCAATTCCTTCTTATATCTCCTCTCTTCCTCTAGACACAACCCCCTTATGACCGATTTTGAGGCGTCCCATAGAAGAGATGACTTAATTTCTTCTACATCATTTTCCCTAAATACTCTTTTTATCTTATTTTCCATTTCCCTTTTCTTATCTTCTGAAGAGATTATTCTTGGGTCAAATCTCCATTTCCAATCCTTTTTTGGAAGGTTTGAATCTAATTGCATTAACAAATGAGCATGATCTGATAGAAATATACCCCCCACTTGAAATTTTGAAATTGTTTCTTTAAGTTCCTCCCTCACCAGTATAAAGTCTATTACGCTAAACTTTTTGTGCCTGTTTGAATAAAACGTTGGATCCCCCTGTTTGCCTTCTAAGCTAGCCACATTACTCCATAAATGAGATCTACAATACAATTGAGTTTCCTTATTTTCCTGTATATTCAAATTAAAATCTCCAGCCACTATCACCAACCCCTCAGAGGCTTGTTCAATTTTACTTAAGGATTTTTTCAAGAATCTAACTTGACCTTTATTGGGAGCATAAATCGAGGCTAAAGTATATTTTTGACCCCAAATTAAACATTTGACCATTATAAATCTTCCTTGAGTATCAATCCTTATTTCTTTCACCTGAACATCCAGGTCATTTCTAAATAATATTCCAACTCCTCTTGATTTTTTCGTTCCATTTGATCGAAACTGCCATTTGGTAGGCCATGCTGGATGAGAGAATAACACTCTATTTTCTATTTTATCCATATGAGTTTCCTGTAGAAATAGAACCTTCACCTTTTCTTTATTTAACAGCTGTGCTAATTTCATTCGTTTTGCCTGAGAAGACATTCCATTAATGTTTAATGAGAGGAATCTCATATCCCCTCCCATTGATCTTTCTCGTCACCTATTTTGGCCTTACCATTCCACCATAATTCGCTTTTATTTGCTTGCTTCTTATTTCTTACCCCCCTACTTTGCACCCCCACCCCCCTGCTTTGCATCCCCACCCCTCCCATGGGCTTACTACCCATTCTGAGCACCATGCAAAGCTTGGACTTCCCGTTGCCGCTCCCCTTTGCCCCTGTAGACAATTTAACATATTTGTAATAACTGCTCAGCCTCCTTTCTTTCCCTAAACATTTCATTATTTATGTGTTCTCCTTACAAAATTATCACGACCTATAACTTACTTCTTTCTTCTCCCCTCCCTTAATTCAGTACTCCTTATCTGCTCCACCTCCCTTTTACCTTGAAACATACCCATGGCAACCCTCCCCCGGCATCATGTAGTTTCTGTTCTCCCTCCCTTCACCTCCCTCCTCCCTCCTCCCTTCTCCCTTATTAACGCTTTTCATATCTTATTCTTTTCATCCCTGTAGTTCATATGAATTCAAGTCCTGTAACAATATTCTTTTTACATCTTTATGTCCTATATCTCTATTCCTATACCATATCCTATTCCCATTTAAGCTATTTTCTCTCATTCACAGTTAACTCTGCTATTCTCTGTTTACACAAACAGTTATTTATTCTTCATCACGAGGCTCTCGTTCTCCTTGCAATTCTCCTTCTTCTTCTTTAGACCTTTCTGGCGAAGTAATCCCCAGGCTTTGTAGCATCAGTTCTGCCTCACTTGGATTTCTTGCTTTAAACTGTTTATTGTTTTTAATTACCAATATTGTAGCTGGGTAGATCCATGTAAATCTGCAGTTGGCAGCAGTCAGTTCTCTTGTATACGGGCGCATTTCCTGTCTTCTCCTTGAAGTTTCCAGAGATAAGTCCGGGAAAAATCTCATTGTAGCCCCCTTATAATTTAAAGATCCTTTTTTTCTCGTCTCTTTCAATAGCTGATCAGCCAGTCTCTCCTTACACAGTGCAACTATAACATCTCTCGGGCGTGCAGAATCTTTAGGTTTGGGTCTAAGTTCTCTGTGAGCTCTTTCTATATCATTTTGTGATATTACTCCCACATTGTTAGCAGCCAAAAGAGATAAAAGTTCAGGAATAATGTCCTTACCATTAATCAATTCCGATAAACCAACAAGTCTGACGTTTTTACGACGTTGCCTGTCCTCGGCTTGGATAGCCCGATTCTCCATCTTCTTTAATCTCAGTTCTGTTTGATCAACCCTTTTTTCAAGCGCTGTGACATCAACACTTAAATCGCTTACATTTTCCACCAGTTTTTTTATGCTGTCATTTAATTTCCTGTTTTCTTGCTGGATTAATTCTGTGAGGTCCTCCTGGATCACTCGTCGTAACTCTGCTCGAACTGTTTTAGAAATCTCCTCCTTCACTGCCTGTACAGTTTTGCTTATCAAGAGGTCTTCTTGGCGTTTGGTGAAAGCAGCCATTTCGTTTGACTCTCCTCTCCTTTGATCCTCTGATCTCGAAAGACCTCCAGACCGGAGGGAGATATCAATCACTGACTGGAGGGGATTAGAGGGAGGGCTCCCCTTCCTTTCCCACAAGTTTCAGCTTCTCTCCTTTATGACTGAGCCATTTAAAGTTATAAAATACTTATCATCTCAGGGAGCTCGTCCGGAGGCGACTCACCCCTCTCGGCGCATGCGTGAAAGTCTGTTCGTCTTCTTCTTGATACTGAAGTTCTCGCAATGCTGAGATCTCTCTTCTGTGAATTCGTAGCTTTCTAAAATATGCACAAGATCCTCCAATGAAGAGGGATGATTCCTTCTGACCCAATTAGCCATCGATGCTGGGTCAGGTTTATGAAGAACCTTTATTAGAAGAAATACATATTAATCACATGATTTCTAAACATCCTTTTCACTCTCACACCCATCCTGCTAGAAACTGACTCATTTGACAGCATCTATAGCACAATCATAGTCAACAATAGAGTGAGAAAAGCAGTGCTGGGATACAACCTAAAAATGATAGAATGATTTCGGTACGATTCCAAGGCAGTCCTTTCAACATCACAGTAATCCAAGTTTATGTACCAACTACCGGTGCTGAAGAGTCTGAGACTGACCAATTTTATGAAGACTTACAACAACTTCTAGAACTGACACCAAAGAAAGATGTTCTTCTCATAATAGGGGATTGGAATGCTAAAGTAGGGAGTCAAATGATAAAAGGAATAACTGGCAAGTTTGGCCTTGGAGTTCCAAATGAAGCAGGGGAAAGGCTAATTGAGTTTTGTAAAGATAACAAGCTGGTCATTGCAAACACTCTTTTCCAACAACACAGAAGGCGACTCTACACATGGACATCACCAGATGGACAATACCGAATCAGATTGATTATGTTCTCTGCAGCCAAAGATGGAGGAGCTCTATACAGTCAGCAAAAACAAGACCTGGTGCTGACTGTGGATCAGAGCATCAGCTTCTTATTTCAAAATTCAAACTTAAACTGAAGAAAGTAGGGAAGACCACTGGGCCAGTTAGGTATAATCTAAGTCAAATCCCTTATGAATACACAGTGGAATTGAAGAATAGATTTAAGGAACTAGATTTGGTGGACAGAACACCTGAAGAACTATGGATGGAGGCTTGTAACATTGTACAGGAGGCTGCAATGAAAACTATTCCAAAGAAAAGAAAATGCAAGAAAGCAAAGTGGTTGTCCAACGAGGCCCTACAAATAACGGAGGAGAGAAGGGAGGCAAAATGAAAGGGAGAAAGGGAAAGATACGGAAAATTGAATGCAGACTTCCAAAGAATAGCAAGGAGAGACAGGATGGCCTTCTTGAAGGAACAGTGCAAAGAAATAGAGGAAAACAACAGAAAAGGAAAAACCAGAGATCTATTCAAGAAAATTGGAGATATTAACGGGGCATTTCATGCAAAGATGGATATGATAAAGGACAAAAATGGTAGGGACCTAACTGAAGAGATCAAGAAGAGATGGCAAGAATATACAGAGGAATTATATCAAAAAAATCTGGATATCCCTGATAACCAAGATAGTGTAGTTGCTGACCTGGAGCCAGACATCCTGGAAAGTGAAGTCAAGTGGGCCTTAGAAAGCATTGCAAACAACAAGGCCAGTGGAGGTGACGGCATTCCAATTGAACTCTTTAAAATCTTAAAAGAGGATGCTGTAAAGGTGCTGCACACGATATGCCAACGAATTTAGAAAACCCAGCAATGGCCAGAGAATGGAAAAGATTGGTCTACATCCCAATCCCAAAGAAAGGAAATGCCAAAGAATGCTCCAACTATCACACAATTGCACTCATTTCACACGCTAGCAAGGTTATGCTCAAAATTCTACAAGGCAGGCTTCAGCAGTATGTGGAAAGAGAACTTCCAGAAGTACAAGCTGGATTTCAAAGGAGCAGAGGAGAAAGCCAGAGAGTTCCAGAAAAACATCTACTTCTGCTTCATCGACTATGCCAAAGCCTTTGACTGTGTGGACCACAACAAGCTATGGCAAGTCCTTAAAGGAATGGGAGTGCCTGACCACCTTATCTGTCTCCTAAGAAATCTATATGTGGGACAAGCAGCAACCGTCAGAACTGGATATGGAACAACTGACTGGTTTAAAATTGGGAAAGGAGTACGACAAGGCTGTATACTGTCACCTTGCCTATTTAACTTATATGCAGAGTACATCATGCGAAAGGCAGGTCTGGATGAATCACAAGCCGGAATTAAGATTGCCGGAAGAAATATCAACAACCTCAGATACGCAGATGATACTACTCTGATAGGAGAAAGTGAGGAGGAATTAAAGAACCTCTTAATGAGGGTGAAAGAGAAGAGTGAAAAAATGGGCTGAAGCTCAACATCAAAAAAACTAAGATCATGGCCACCGGTCCCATCACCTCCTGGCAAATAGAAGGGGAAGAAATGGAGGCAATGACAGGGTTTATTTTCTTGGGCTCCTTGATCACTGCAGATGGCGACTGCAGCAACAAAATAAAAAGATGCCTGCTTCTTGGGAGGAAAGCAATGGCAAACCTAGATAGCATCCTAAAGGGCAGAGACATCACTTTGCCAACTAAGGTCAGGATAGTCAAAGCTATGGTTTTTCCAGTAGTGATGTATGGAAGTGAAAGCTGGACTATAAAGAAGGCTGATCGCCGCAGAATTGATGCTTTTGAGCTGTGGTGCTGGAGGACAGTCTTGAGAGTCCCCTGGACTGCAAGGAGATCAAACCTATCCATCCTGAAAGAAATCAACCCCGAATGTTCACTGGAAGGACAGATTGTGAAGCTGAGGCTCCAGTACTTTGGCCACCTCATGAGGAGAGATGACTCCTTGGAAAAGTCCCTGATGTTGGAAAAGATTGAAGGCAAAAGGCAAAGGGGACGGCAGAGAATGAAATGGTTGGATGGTGTCATCGATGCAACCAATATGGATTTGACAAAACTCCGGGAGGCAGTGAAAGATAGGAAGGCCTGGCGAGCTCTAGTCCATGTGGTCATGAAGAGTCGGACACGACTGAACGACTAAACAACAATAGCACAATCAACTTGAAATGCATATGGAATTATATATTTTAGTTCAAGACCTTATAATAAGAACATAAGAACAGCCTTGCTGGAAGAGGCCACAGCCCATCCAGTCCAGCCTTGTCTCACATGGCGGCTCACCCTTTGCCTCAGTGTATTCCCTAGCAGATGTCTTCACCTGCTTATGAATCCCCACAAATGGTGTTGAGAGATATCCTGCCTATCTTTCCAACCCAGGGGTTGTCCTTAGGCATCCATAAAGACCCTTGTTCTCCATGAACTTGTTTAATCCTTTCTTAAAGCTGTCAAGACTGACAACTGTCATGAAACATTACAGTAAAATATGAAAGTTAGTCTTTAATTTGCCACATGTTTTTTGTCTTTTGTTTTGTTTTGTTTCTCTTTGATTTTTGCCTGGATTTCTATCTAAGGCTATTTCTAAACAGAGCAGCTGTGCTGACTGTGGACCATTGGCTCAAATTCTTCAGCCAGAAGGTCCTTCTATGCCCTGGACCATGCTTCTCCATCTTTTTCTAAATTCAGGTGCAGGGAAACACTGACTCCCCAACTTTCTGCTCCCCATTTCCTTGAGATCTTCCTTCCTTCCTCCTGTCCTTCCACCCACTTTGTTCCTGTTGAGCCCCCAGCGGCTCTCAAACACCTCGCCTTCCACTTCCATTTCCAAATATGCCCAAAGGGGTAGCTGTGTTTTGTCTGTCACAGCAAAAAAAGAGCCAAGAGACCACTGGGGAAAAAAACTTAACACGTTTCTTCAAGGCGGAGCTTTCATGGTTGGACCTCATAGAAGCCTCTGAAGGGTCAAGATCTCTAGATCTTTTGCACTTCCACGAGGGTGGCCAGCTTCCAGCTTCTCCAGAATGCTTTGCTGAATGGTCCCACCCAAACTTTTGCCCTTCCAGATGTTTTGACCTCGGCTCTCCCCGATGCCCCCAGCCAGGGATTCTGGGAGCTGAAGATCGAAACATCTGGCAGCCCAAAAAGGACCGGGATCCACGGAGCTACACAGCTGGAAAAGTGAGGGACGAGGAGTTCTGTCGGACTCAAAAGCTTGCACGTGGTCGAGGGCCCTGCAGTGGGTTCTGCTACTCAAGGCGTTGCCAGGCTCTAGATTTCATGCCTACGAGTCGAAATCCTCATATTTAAAGACAAAAATCAGGAAGACTCCATTGCACATTCCTAGAAAGGCAGCCCGAGATCCTAAATGGACTGCGAATTCGCTTTGCACTCACCCAATGCTCCTTTGCTTTTGGGTAGGGCGGGTGGGGCGGGGAGGAGGGGTTTGAATGGAATTCTGGACCGGAAGTTAGTCCTCCTCCTCCTCTTCCCCCTGGGCGCCCTTCTAGGACGGCAGAACTCGTTGGTTTTAACCTTTTCAGTCTCCCGAAAGAGGAAACGTCAGAGCGGTGGGGCCACGTTGCGGAGTTTGACACGCGTGTTTTAAAGAAGCCCCTTCTCTTGCAGGTGAGAACGCCTGGTTCCGGGGTGCCCTCCCCCTCCCTCCTCCCCAACCCAGGAGCCCTTAAATCGTATAACATAAAATTTGTACAACATAAAATTTTTTGGAGATAGGGGAAATTTGCTTAACATCATCGCCTATGGGGAAAATCCGTACAACATAAAAATGGGATCACTCCGTTTTCAATGCATTCCTATGGGAAATTTGTATAAAGGAAAATGTGCTTAACATAATTTCATTTGGAACGAATTAATTCCTTTATACAAGGTACCACTGTATCTATATCTCAGTCTAGAATAGATCGACCCGGGGACTACAACTCCCAGCGTCCCCAGACAAGCGGCTGGGGATCCTGGGGAGGGGGGGAAGGGTTGTTGTCGTCCCCCCAAAAAGAGCAACGTAGCCCTGCTCTGGGACGAGGTTGTTGCGACAGGGATCGGAGGCGGGCGGAGTAGCCCGTGCCATCCCGGTTTTTTGCACTACAGGTCCCAGAATCCCCAGTCACAAGTGGCCGGGGATACTGGGGGATTGTTCTCTTCGCTCTGCCCTCCCCCCCCGCAAAAAAGAGGGACGACGCCCTGCTCTGATGGCTTCCCACGATCTCTTCCCCCACCCCACCCGGGAGTCGTCGCCAAATGGAAATGGAAAAAATGGTTGGAGAGGATTCATATTGGGGGTGGGGTGGGGGAGTCTTGGAAGCGACGGGGGGTCTTTCATAGAGACACGTGGGTCTTGGAGTGCCCTGCCCCTTATTTTGGGGTGGGGTAGGGTGGGGTTGCGGGGTCCTTCTGATTCTCATGCCCCCCCCCCGAGTTTTGAAAAAGTCGTGGCGGTAAATAAGGCCCCCTTCGAGATCCGAACCCTTTTCGTACCCATTTTGCAATCGTAAGGGCGCTTCCGATTTTCAGTGGTCACGGCTGAGAAGTTCCCTTTTTTTTAGGGTGGGGTGGGGTAGGGTGGGGAAAGGCACTACAGCTCCCATCCTTTGAGATCAGGCCTTCAAAATGCGAGGAATTATTTTGGCTACGGATCTCCGGCGTCCTCAGTGGACCTGCTGGCTTGTTTTGGATGCAGTCCAAAACAGAACAAAAAATGACTATAACTTTTGTCCCAGTTCCAGTTTGGCTTCTTAAAGATTGTGAAACGGGCCTCTTGAGGGGAGCAACCCATCTGCCTTCCTTCTCTGCGGGACCGGTAGTGGATGATGGTCTATATAGTTGCTGGGAAGCCCTCTTAAGCTTTTGTTAGTTAGATTTTGCTAAAATCAGCTTTAAAAAATGGTTTAATAAATTTTATTGTGTAGCACCCCATCGACTTGGAGAAAAAGCAGTTTACGTGATCTATGAATAAGGATCAAAGCAAAAGAGGTTGTTAAGAGAAGATTATGAAATGTGCTCCTTTGTTCCACTTCTGCTATAATTGTTCCTTTTAAAATTGTTTTTAATTTAAACGCATTTTCCTCTAAGGTGCTGGAAGGGGCATTGGTGACTTGCTTCTTGCCATTTTCATTTACAACCCAGTCAGTCCCATGATTCAGTGGGGAATTTGAACCCACATCTTCCTCATCCTGAACTAATTAAGGACCCAAACCTGTAGAGTGTGCAGGTTATGTTCACTTTGATTATCTGTATCACAAAACACCTGAGAATCAAGCAAGCTTTTTTAAAAAAATTCTTAACGACCGTATATGTATTAAATTGTCCTTTTTATTATTTTTTTATTTTTGTGTGTGTGTGTGTGTGTGTGTGTGTGTGTGTGTGAGAGAGAGAGAGAGAGAGAGAGAGAGAGAGAGAGAGAGAGAGAGAGAGAGAGAGAGAGAGATCTGCTGACTTGGATGAGGGAGTGCAAGAAATACTTCCAAAATTCACAAGATTCGATGGAACAAGATTGGCTAGAACAGCAAGTATCTTGGAAGACAGAAAGAAAACTCGACAATATACAATTTTAGTGTATGGTTTAAGCATATTGTACAGTATTTAAATGCTTTTATCATTTTAACTATATTGGCATGTTAATGTTTTAATTGCTTATTTTAATTGTAAGCCACTCAGAGACCTTTGGGTAGCGGGTGGCATGTAAGCTATATAAATAAATAAAATAAGATCTTGATAAAGCAAAGCAAAGCAGTGTTCTGCTTATATACCGTCCCACTTCAAATAGTCTCTGAGCGGTTTACAGTTTTTAAATTACAGTATGCAGGCTATGCATCCATTTTACCGACCTCGGAAGGCTGGAAGGCTGAGTCAACCTTGAGTCTGCTACCTGGGATTGAACCTCAGGTCGTGAGCACAGTTTTACCTGCAGTACAGGCATTTAACCACTGTGCCATGGGGCAGGCTTGAGCGCTGTGCTGAAAAACAACAGAATGAACTTCAACAGGGATAAGAGTGCCATAAGTTCTACCCCGGGGGGGGGGGGCAAATTCACAGTTACAAGATGGGGGATCCTTTGCTCAGTAATACTACAAACAAGGATTTTGCAAATTGTGTAGATCAAATGCTGAATATGATCCAGCAGTGTGACATGGCTGCAAAAAGGGCCAGTACTATTTTATGATGCATTAACAAACATATAGTCTGCATAAGCCTGTGAGGTACTTGTTCCTTTCTCTTTAGCACTGTTTAGACCTCATCTTGAGTATAGTGTCCAGTTCTGAACACCACACTTCAAGAAGGACGCCAACAAACTGAAGCCATTTCAGAGGAGGGCCACAAATATGACCAGGGGGCTGGAAACCAATCCCTTGGAGGAAAGACTGAAAGAACAGGGTCTATTTAGCCTTGAGAAAAGAAGACAGAGGAGGAAACAGGATAGAAGTTCTCAGATACTTGAAAGGTCATCATACTGGGACAGGATTTGTTCTTGACCATCCCAGATTACAGGACAAATAATAACAGGCTCATTCTATAGGAGGCCAGATTTAGGATAAATATCAGGGAAAACAAATGTTGGAGCAGTGGGACAATGAAACCAGTTACTCCAAGAGGTAGGGAGTGCTCCAACACTGGAGGCCTTCAAGAGACTCATAGAATCATAAAATCATAGAGTTGGAAGAAAACTCTCGGGCCATCTAGTCCAACACCCTGCCATGCAGGAACCCCCCATCACAGGACTCCTGACAGATGGCCATCCAGCTTCTGCTTAAAAACCTCCAAAGAAGGAGACTCCACCACCCTCCTTTGTGGCAGCTTATTCCACTGCCGAACAGCTCTAACCGCCATGAAGTTCTTCCTAATATTCAAATGGAATCTCTTTTCCTGTAGTTTGAGACCATTGCCCCGAGTCCTAGTCTCTGAAGCCATGGAAAACAAACCTGCTCCCTCTTCAATATGACATCCTTTCAGATATTTAAACATAGCTATCATATCCCCCCTCAGATGGACAACCATCTGTCAGATCTCCTGCATGGAACAGGGGGCTGGATTTGATAGCCTTATATAGGCTCATTCCAACTCTATGATTCTAGTATTCCCCCAACCATTCTCAGATCCTAGTAACTGAAAATCTTCTACCACTTTGTGATTTAAAAAAAACATACACACACCTAAGTACAGGACCCCTCCAAAGGGCAGAAATATTTATTTTAAGGACAGGGACCTGATTTTTGCATTTAGCTACAAATATTATCTTTTAATAACCTGGGCTGCCTTGGATCCTTTTTAAGGAGAAGGGGGGGGGCGGCAAAAATGTTTTAAATAAATAAAAATATTTCAAATAAATAAAGGAAGCCAGCTTGTGCATATGAATTGTAGGTTTATTTTTAGCTGCCAAGGGCAGTGAAGGGTTAAAGGAGTAAGCAATGTGGATTCCTAGAAAGGATCCTAGTTGGCAGGTCAGGGCTTAAAAGCTGGCAGCTGGAAAGCTTGTTTTTTTCCGCTTCCTTCACCGCCATTTTATGCTTCTTAGAAAAGACCCGTAAGCTGCTATACAGCTATAGGGAACCCGCCCTCCGGCATGCTAATGTGAAAGGTCTGTACAAGCTGTGCTGGTGGTGTTGGGACCATGAAAGAGAAACAAGATCTTATAGACCAGGGTTTGGTTCCTTCTTGTTGGCCTCTAATGCAAATACTGTACAGACTAGATATGAGAGAGGTTTGAAAACGTTTGGTTTTTATCATGAGCAGACAGCATTGGATAAAGTGCTGTTGACGGGGCACGATAAGACTAATTATGAGAATAAATCCCTATTAAAATGGAGAATGGAAGATGAGCAAGCAAAAGAGACAACGGTGGGAGGAGCGAAACACTTTGGCTGTAATATTGAGCTGGAGAAATGGGGAAAACTTTGGAATAGAAATTGTCAACTAACAATAGTGACCTCTTAGAAAGAGAATTTGTATCAAAGGTTTTATAGATGGCATCTACGACCTGTTAGATTAGCTGTAATGTTTCCAAATATGTCTAGTAAATGTGAACAAAAAATGGGGGGGGGGCATATTATCATGTGTGGTGGATCTGTGATGAAGCTAAAAAAAAATTGGATTAAAATGCACACTTGGCTTGTTAAAATGTTAAAACAGCATATGGATTTCAAACCAGAATTGTTTTTATTAGGTATAGAACTTAGAGAACTTAGATAAGCAAAACATTTACCTAATATTACATATTCTGACAGCAGCAACGATTGTATGGGCACAGCACTGGAACAATGAAGAAATGAATCTGTTCTATTAATAGTTAGAAAAGAGAAACAAAGAATAAGGCCTAAACTTGTTGTAATATGAATATGACTGGAACCCATATAGCACGATGTTTAATAAGCACTGTTTCCTTTTTGGTTATGTAGAAAACGAATAAAATTGAAAAGAAAGTTAGTTAGTTAGTTAGTTAGTTAGTTAGTTAGTTCAGTGGGTTGGGTCTTTTGCAAATGTATGCAAAGGTATTTGGAAGTTGAGTCATGGCAACTGAACTTCTTTTCTTGAGAGACTGAAACGTTTCGCTGCTCATCCAAACAGGCAAACACCACATCCCTGCTTTTACTTCAAACAGACTGACGAAGCTGTTTGGATGAGCAGCGAAACATTCCAATCTCTCAAGAAAAGAAGTCCAGGTAAACTCACCTGGAGGACTGAGAATCTTCACAGACATGTCAGCAAATGTAGAGCCTCTGTATTCAGCAGCAGTATATTCCCAAGAGGCCTGCTGTTCCAGGCCAATGCCTCCGCAGGAAAGTTGCCTTGAATTTCACCAGCTCAGACTATTTATCTGGCATTCTCTGTTTTGGGCTAGAAGTAGGTCTTTCACCTTCCTGATCCTATTCAGTGGAGGTGCTGCAGTCTGAACCTGGAACCTTCAGCAGGAGAGGCATGTCCTAAGCCAAAGACCTGCATCCCATACCCGTCCTAGGCCTTTCTCTGCTTATGGGGTTTCCCAGAGCTCTTCTGTCCTCTATCCTTGGAGTCGGCTTAGTAGCCCAGAAGAGCCCTTGAACCAGATTTGGCAATGGCGGAGAGTCTGACAACCTGAGGATGCTGACTAGTTTGTTTATTTATTTATTTATTTATTTTTACATTTATATACCGTGCCAATTTCCCAAAGGGAACTCTGGGCAGTTCACACAAAAAGCACAAGAGATCCCTAAAATAGTCAACGGATTAAAAACATAACAACAATTGGAAAATGTAAAAAGGTAATTGGCAAGAGGCATAAGATTAATAATAATATTAATAATAAAAACAACTTAGAGAAGAAATGAAAGGGGGAGGGGGGAAACACGTGATACAAACCCTAGCGGTTGCCAAAGGCATCCCTGAACAGCCAGGTTTTTTTGAAGGATGCCAATGAAGGAGCCTGACGTATCTCGCTCGGTAATTTGTTCCAAAGCGCCGGGCGGGCCACCGAGAAGGCCCATTTACGAGTTGCAACCCTAAGGGGCCTCCCTAGGGGTGGCCACCCAGAGCGAGAGAACCATGGAGGATTGGGTGGGTCAGGCCAGCTCTGATCGTAGGGCGATTACGCTCTGCCAGATAATCAGGACCCAGGCCATGGAGGGTTTTGTAAATCAAAACCAACACCTTGAACCTTATTCGGGAGGCAACGGGCAACCAGTGCAGGCAAGCCAGAATGGAAGTGATGCGGTCAAACCTGCCCGCACCAACCACCAACCTGGCTGCCGCATTCTGTACCCGCTGCAGTCGCCGAACAAGGTTCAAGGGGAGCCCCATGTAGAGAGCGTTGCAGTAATCTATCCTCGACATGACCAGCGCCTGCACCACTGTCCTCAGGGAGTCCCCATCAAGGTACGGGCGCATCTGGGCGATTAGCCTAAGGTGGAAAAGGTGGTAAAAGTTGGTAAACACGACCGTGTCTATAAAACTGGAAGGAACTTGGTACACCCCTGGGCCCCCCACCGCCCACCCCAAGTGGTGTGGTGTAGACTATTAGGACTTTATTTCCTGTAACATTATTGAAGAGACTTCCCTAACGTCCTCCTCTCAATTAACTATTAGAATCTCGGTTTGGTCCAGTTCCCAATGGAGATTTAAGGTATGCAGATTACCACACTGTGCATTTTGAAAGGACATCTCTCAGTTTTGGAACTTACCGCATTTGTGGCTAAATTCATTTTGGCGTATTTCTGAAGGGTTCTCTGACTTTTAAAAACTTCATGAAGAGTCACACTTATTTTTATAGGCAGCATTCCCTAAGATGCGCTTTTTGTTCACATATGCCTTTATTTCCCTGTGTGGTGTCACGCACTTCATTCATAATTTAGGGACGTGTAGAATCTAGACTGGAGGATAATTCCTGAATCCACCTTTTGGTCCTTCAAAAGCAGACCCAATAATGTGCTCCAGCATCCTTAATCATGGTTTAATACACTGAGCGTGAGAGAAGGCTTTATTGATGAGAGGAGACGCAACGAGGCACAAGTGTGGCTGTGGCCTATGCCATGAATTAATTTATTTTAGAAGGGCACAATTTATGCCAGTGCCCTTCTATTTGCATAAACAATTTAAAACCACAACAGGAAGTCGTCCAGTAACTGTCCTATTTCGTCTGGACAGCTGTTGGAACAAACCAGGTTGGGTTCATATCTTGGTTTGTTCTAAAGTGACTAACCATAGTTTCCAAGGCTAGAGGAGACCGGAAACCAGAGCTTGAAAGTAGTTTGTTATAAACATTGATTGGTAATCTCAGTTTCTTTTCCGCAATAATGCAGATGTTAAATTGTGGCAACGATATAACTTCTCAACGTGATGGTAACCTTTCTAGTAGGGTTGGAGGCACTTCCTCACTCTTGAGGTGTGTTTTGTTTTCTGTCGGCTTTCTTGTCCCTGCTTTTAATTGTTTCCTGTTCCTTTTTCTTTTGTGTCCAAAAGAAGAGCAGACAAGAATGACAGAAGAGCAGTGTGTGGTGACAGAACAGCCCCCTGAGGGCCAAACGCTGATTGAGACAGAAATGACAGCCATGGTTAAAATGGAAGAGCAGGAGCAGGACTACCTACTTCTTGAAGCCGAGATGGGAGCAGAGGAGTCTGAGAAGTCTCCTCATGTCATCCAGGCCGGGAGTATTCGGGAGTTTCTTCAGAGGGCCTCAGGAAAGCAGTTCACTCAGATCCCAGGGGAAGGGTTGCTTCAACAGTGGGAAACCCAGTGGCAAGAGTTCCTGAGGACACTGGAGTCCCCGTGTTCAGGATGGGGGGTCCCACCATTGCCCCCCAAACCCTCCCCGTGGGAAGACACCAAGGCCTTCCTGGCTTCCTTTGAGCAAGTGGCCGAAGCCTGCCAGTGGCCCCGGGAAGAGTGGGTGACCCGGCTCCTGCCGGCCCTGAGCGGCGAAGTCGAAGAGGCCTTCGGTGGCCTGGCAGCGGAAGACAGAGAGGATTATGGGAAAGTGAAGGCGGCCATTTTGAGAGGGGAGCGGTTCAGCCGGGAGAAGAAGCGGCAGCAGTTCAGGCATTTCAGCTATCAGCCCACCGAGGGGCCCCGAGGGGTGTACAGCCGGCTGCAGGAGCTGTGCAACCAGTGGCTAAAGGTGGAAAGGCACTCCAAGGAGCAGATCTTGGAGCAGCTGGTCCTGGAGCAATTCTTGGCTGTCCTCCCCCCGGACGTCCAGCACCGGCTCCAGGAACACGGCCCAGAGACCAGTGCCCAGGCCGTGGCCTTGGCTGAGGAGTTCCTGCTTCGGTGCCCAGAGGCCGAGGAATGGAAGCCGCAGGTAAGATTGGAAGGCTGCCCGGGTTGTTTCCAGATGTGCGATGTGGAAGAGTGGGAAAGTTAGAAACAAGGCAAGCTGCAAGATAGAGAAGCTGTTTCGCCCACTTGCCCGAACCCAGCACCCTTCAGCGGTGTGGGACTTCTACTCTCATCATCCCAATAACGTGTTTTGTGAGGATGATGGAGTTCAGAGTCCACCTCGAACAGATAACAAGTCAGACGAGGAAGTGTTTTCATGTAAAAGACATCTGGAAGTTGAATCATGGCAAGTGGACTTGCTTTTCTTGAGAGATCGAAACGTTTCGCTGCTCATCCAAGCAGCTTCGTCAGTCTGAGGGAGGTTAGCAGCGAGTCCTCCATTTTATAGTTCACCTTGATTTCACATCACTCTGTTCCGAACAGGCTCGTTAGGAAATAATGGTGTCCACCTTTAGGTTTAGGTTTATTGTTGCAGCGTCAAGCCAAACATAAAATAAAATGGAATAGCAAAATAGGATATAAAAGACATTGGCTAGAAAGTTTAAAAGCTGGCATACATTACAGTGATCAATATAAAATGGAAACAAATTGTTAAAAAACCCTTAAGACAACAAATGTAACAATATGAAACCAAGGTTTACAAATTCAGCTATCTGTACTGTGACATGCCGCCCAGAATTTTGCCACCAGTTCGGTAGTAGTCCGACTATGGTCAATTAGCAATTGATTACAATAGTCCGAATCCGATTGGCCTGCCATGGTGTCCACCTAAAGAGCCTAGTGAAGCCATTGTCCACCTACAACCCTATTTAGGACATGGAAAGAAGAGCTTCTCTAAGTCCAAGAGGGTGCCGGCATGGTTAATGAGTGGAGTTAGAGAGGCTCTAAAGTGCAAGAAGAGGTCTTTCTGTAAATGGAAATCCTTCCGAAATGAGCAAAATAAAAAGGAACACAAACTCTGGCAAAAGAAATGTAAGAAAATGATACAAGAGGCAAAGAAAGACTTTGAGGAACGCATGACTAGCAATATAAAGGGAAATAAAACCTTTAAATATGTTAGAAGCAGAAAACCTGCCAGAGAACCAGTTGGCCCTCTGGATGGTAAGGGAGGAAAAGGGGAGGTAAAAGGGGACTTGGAGATTGCAGAGAAATTAAATGACGTATTTTCATCTGTCTTCAAGACAATACCTCAGGCAGATTCCACTGCCTGAATTGCCGCTCTTGACTAATGAATTAAATCAAATACAGGTTAAAAGAGATGATGTTGTAGCCTTAATTGATAAATTGAAGACCAACAAGTCACCAGACCCAGATGGCATCCATCCAGCGTTATTAAGGGATTGAGAAATGAAGTTGCAGATCTCTTAACGGACATATGCAACTTGTCTCAAAACAGCCACAGTGCCAGAGGACTGGATGATAGCAGATGTCACACTAAATTTTTTAAAAGGAAGGGGGTGTACCTGGGAAACAACCGGCGAGTTAGACATGTTGGTCCCAGGAAAGATGATGGAAAGGCTCCTCCAAGAGAAAATCTTTAAAAAATAGAACAAGCCTCGCTGAGGGAAATTCAGCATGGCTTCTATAATGGTAAGTCTTGCCTCACAACTCTTTTAGAATGCTTTGATAAAGTCAACAGGCATGTGGATTTAGGTGAACTGGTGGATACTATCTATATCTTGATTTTCAGAAAGTATTTGACACATTCCCTCATCAAAGGCTGCTGAAAAGACTGCACAGTAGACAATCTCTTTAAAAATGATCTGGAGACAGGGATAAGCAGTGAGGTGGCCAAGTTTACAAATGACAAAAATTTTCCAGGTGATGAAGACCAGATTATGAAGAGCTGCAGAAGGATCTCTCCAACTTGGGGGAATGGGCTGCGAAATGGCGAATGTGTTTCAATGTAGGAAAATATAAAGTAATGCATATTTCAGCCAAAAAATCAAAACTTTATCAGATCATGGGCTCCGAGCTATCCATGACAGATCAGGAATGAGATCTTGTTGTGATGGTGGATAGCTCAATGAAAGTGTCTAGCCACTATGTGACAGTGGTGAAGAAGACCAATTCCATACTACAGATAATCAAAAAGGGGATTGAAAATAGAACAGCCAATATTGTAATGCCATTGTACAAAACGATAGTAAGGCCACACCTGGAGTATTGTGTACAATTCTGGTCACCGCATCTCAAGAAAGACATAGTAGAACTGGAAAAGATGCAGAAGAGAGTGACTAAAATGATTACTGGGCTGGGGGACTTTCCTTATGAGGTAAGGCTAAAACATTTGGGGCTCTTTAGTCTGGAAAAAAGGCACCTGAGGGAAGATATGATTGAGATGTACAAATTTATGCAGGGCATGAATAAAGTGGGTAGAGGGACACTCTTCTTCCTTTCACAAAATACCAGAACTAGGGGACATCCACTCAAATTGAGGGTTGGGAGAGTGAGAACAAACAAAAGAAAATACTTCTTTACCCTGCATATTGTTAGTCTGTGGAACTCCCTGCCACAGGATGTGGTGATGGGATCTGGCCTGGGTACCTTCAAAAGGCAATTGGACAGATTCCTGGAGTCCATCACAGGTTACAAACCATGGTGGGGATGTGTAATTTCCAGACTTAAAAAACAGGGTATTTCAAGGACTAGATGCAGTGGGGTGATATCAGGAGACATATTTAGTCTAGTGCGCTCCCAGAGACATTTGGTGGGGCTGCTGTGAGGTAGAGGAAGCCAGACTAGATGGGCCTTTGGCCTGATCTTATGTTCTTATTGTTGAACTTATGAGCCTATTCAGGCCATTGTCCACTTGCCTATTCAGGTCTTTGAACCTATTCAGGCCATTGTGCACCTAATAAGCCTATTGACTCCATTGTCCACCTGCCTATTTAGGCAATCAAACCTATTCAGGTCATTGTCTGCCTATGAGCCTATTCAGGCCATTGTCTACCAATTTATTTATTTATATTATTTATTTTTATGTTTACATACCGCACTGATTTTCCAGAATGGAATTCTGGATGGTTTACAAAAGAACAACATATAGTGGACCCTCGTATAACATAAAATCTGTACAACATAAAAATTCCAGAGATAGGAGAAATTTGCTTAACAAAATCGCCTATGGGGCAAATCCATACAACATAAAAATGGTCGCGATTAGGGATTACTCCATTTTCAATGCATTCCTATGGGAAATTTGTATAAAGAAAAATTTGCTTAACAGAATTTCAGGTATCACTGTATATACACTTAAAATACAACAAGTTCAAATCAAGTAATAAACAACAAGGGAAAAAGAAAGAAAGAAAAGGAAAAAGAAAAAGAAATATCCTACCAACAATCCTATTCAGGCTGCTGTCCACCTATTCAGGCCATTGTCCACCTAAGATCCTATTCAGGCCATTTCCCACTCCACCTTCCTTGTCCTGTATTAATGGATGACTTTCAGCTCCTACAGCCAGACAATGTGGTCAGGACCCTTGTGTTGGATCCTTGCCCTCATGGATCATAAAAAGCTGCCAGAGAACGTATGGTAGACTGGTTAGGAAGAGTAGTGAATGCCTCCTTACAACAGGGCAAGATTCCAGCATTCTTAAAGGAGGCAAGAGTAAAACCACAGTTAAAAATGATAATTTAAATCGGTAATTGTTCAGTATCATTGGGTGACATCTCCTTCTAAGATGTCACAATTACCGACCAGTTTCAAATATCCCATTCTTGGGGAAAGTCCTAGAGCGGGTTTTGGCCTCGCAGCTCCAGAGGTTTCTGGACGAGATAAATTACCTGGATCCATTTCAGTCTGGCTTCAGGCCTGGCTATGGGACTGAGATGGCACTGGTTGCATTGGCAGATGACTTACGCAGGTTAATGGATAGGGGATCTGTGTCCCTTTTGGTTTTACTAGACCTCTCATCTGCTTTTGACACTATAGACCATGGCATCCTCCTGACTCGTCTTTCTGAAATGGGAATCGGGGGTACTGCATTAAAGTGGCTCCAGTCTTTCCTGCAGGATAGAACGCAGAAAGTGGTGTTAGGTGACTCATGTTCGACACCATAGCCGCTGACCTGTGGAGTCCCCCGGGGCTCTGTTCTGTCTCCTATGTTATTTAACATCTACATGAAACCACCAGGGGAGATTATCAGGTCTTTTGGGGTTAGGTACCACCAGTATGCCAATGATACCGAGCACTACTCCTTTTCACCTCTGGATTCTGAGGATGCTACTTTCTCAACTTTACATGAGTGTTTAGCTGTGGCAATGAACTGAATGAGGATGAACAAAATGAAACTAAACCCAAATATGACAGAGGTGTTCCTGCTCAGTCGAAAGGGAGAACAAGGGATAGGGATGCAACCTGTACTGTGTGGGGTCACCCTCCAATTGAAAAAACAGCTACACCGCATGGGGGTGCTCTTGGACTCATCCTTGAGCTTGGATGCCTAGTCACAGCTGTGGCCAGGAGCGCATTTGCAGAATTAAGCCTAGTACACATTATGCCTGTTTCTTGAAAAACCACTCTGGCCACAGTGACACATGCCCTAGTGACGTCCCGGCTAGACTACTGTAATGCGCTGTATGTGGGGCTACCGAGGAAAAGCCTCAGGAAACATCAACGGGTCCAAAATGCAGCAGCCAAACTTCTGACTGGGGCAGGGTACAGTAACTCCCCGCCAATCGCGGGGGTTAGGGACCCACCCCACCCGTGATCCATGAAAATCTGCAATATGCGGAAGCGGGTGGGGGGTGATTATAGAAGTTTTGGGGCGGCGCGCGCCAGCGGAGGCAGGGGGATCTGACCTCCCGCTGCCGCCCGCCTGCGCTGCCCGAGACTTCTTGTCCGGGGCCGTCTCCATTAAAATGCATTGCCAATGCATTTCAGTGGAGAAATTTTTCCCCATTGGAAAACATTGGCTCAATGCTTTCGAATGGGGAAAAGTTCTCCATTGAAATCCATTGACAATGCATTTCAATGGAGATTGCGCCCCCCCGCCCCCCGCATGGCCCCGAGACTTCTCGGAGGGGCCCGGGGGGTGGCACAGAGCGACCCGATCGCCCCCTGCTGTCCCCCGCTCCTCCAGAAGCCTCGGAGCCACGCAGGGGGGTGGCGGGGGGTTGATCGCATCACTCCCCGCCACCCCCCGCGCGGCTCCAAGCATTTTCGGAGGGGTCCGGGGTGGCTGCGGGGAGCGATCCGATCGCCCCCGCCATTCCCCTGCGCGGCTCCGAGGCTTTTCAGAGGGGCGGGGGGCAGCGCGGAGCGACCCGATCGCCTCCCCCATCTGTGCAGGTACTGCAGTTCCGCGATGTAGTGGGACCGCGGTACCTGAACTGCGAAATGGCGGGGGGTGACTGTATAGAGATCACATTACACCCCTATTAAAATAGATCTACTGGCTGCCAATCAGCTGTTGGGCACAATTCAAGGTGCTGACCTTGACCTAAAAAGCACTGTACGGCTTGGGTTTTAGCTACCTCAAAGGTCAAATTTCACAGTATGAACAGACTCAGATGTTAAGGTCATCAGGAGAGGCCCTTCTCTCCATCCCGCCTCCTTCACAGGTACGTCTCGTGGGAACCCATGAAAGTGCCTTCTCTGCTGCTGCGCCCAGATTCTGGAACTCCCTCCCAGTAGAGGCTAGGACTGCTTCATCTGTCTTGTCTTTCTGGAAACAGGCTAAGACCTTTCTCTACAGACAAACTTTCCCTGAATGATGGACTATTATGTGTCTTTTATATGAATCAATAGGATCACATACTTTTGTGTTTATAACTACTTATAACCTTATATGTTTACATTGAAACTATGTTTTCAATGTTAGTTTTCATCACTAAAATGTTTACATGAAATTTTACTCTATTTAACTGTGCGTGTTTTCTTGTAGGTCTAATATAATGTTGTCTATTACTGCTGTAAGATGATCTTCAATTCCCTGTTCTCAGTACCTGAACATGTCTTAATTGTACTGGACTGTATATTATCCCTCATTACTGTAAGCCACCTTGGGTCCTTTTCAAAGGAGAAAAGGGGGGTAAGAAATCCTCTAAAAGTATTATCCTATTCAGGCCAAAGCCACCTATGAACCTATTCAGGCCAGTGTCCACACAATATCCTATTCAGGCCAATGTCGACCTATTCAGGCCATTGTCCCCCTAAGCCTATTCAGGCCATTGTCCACCTAAGAGCCTATTCAGGCCATTGTCCACCTGAGAGCCTATTCAGGCCATTGTCCACCTAAGAGCCTATTCAGGCCATTGTCCGCCTAATGAGCCTATTCAAGCCATTGTCCACGGGCCTATTCAGGCATTGTCCAACGTATGAACCTATTCAGACCAGGGTGGTGTGAAATCAAGGTGAACTATAAATGTTAGTACTCACCACTAACTTTACTCAGACTGATGAAGCTGCTTGGATGAGTAGTGAAATGTTTTGATCTCTGAATAAAAGAAGTTCAGTTGTCATGATTCATCTTTTAGATAACCTCACCTGGATAACTGAGAATCTTCACATACATGTAAAAGATATAAAGAGTCTTTTTAGAAATGTTGAAAACGGCAGGGGCAAGGAGCCAGGATGGATCAGGCCCCTGAAGGTAGGGAAGGGATTATCTCTCCTGGGGCCCTGCTCCCAGTTCTCATAAGTTTGAGCCTCCCATTTGGGGTTAGGCTGCCAACACAGGGGCTGGATGGGTTAGTATCAAAAAGAAATGATACTCATCACACCTTTTCTCCCTGTGTGAAGGTAGGTGTGTCATCTCCATCTTGTCTTGGTAGGGACGTCAGCTCAAGGCAGAGCAATAAAGCCTCCTTTCCATCACAATGACCAGAACCTGTCCGGGTTTGGATCAGGCCCTTTCCCTCTGTTTTAGATGTCATTCATTCATGAGGCAAAAGCTAGCCCTCGGGGAGTGAAGAAGATTTCCTAGATGGCCAGAAAGGAACAGAAACTGGAAAATATTGGGTGGACTCTCAAGATATAGGGAGGGTAGGAGGTTTTTGTTTGTGAAGAGCTCATTGCAGTGTTGATATATGATTCTTCAGGACAGAAAGTTAGAAACACCTACAGAGAAGTATGGAATATGGTGGCAATGCTAAATCTTCTCCCTGCCCTGATCCTGTGCTGTAGTTCTTCCTGATCTCAATTAGATGCTCAACATCATGGTTTTGCATTCAGAGGAAAGCACTCACTGATGCTCATGTGAAATTTTCTCTTTGTAGAATGTAGCTTACAAATCCCATTGAGGTCACCTTCTAGGGCCACCACCACCTGCTGGACTTTAGAGTAGGGTGTCCTACTGAACAATTCACAATTGGTGATGATAGTGGATCTAAGTCTGTGACGTCAAGTCCAGTCCTCTGGTGCTCTCGATCTGGAAGAAACTAGAAAGATCCACTGGAATTTAAATTAAAGAAATTACAAGGTGGCAAGACATGAGCAGAGGGCATGATTTGCTTGCCCTTAGCCACAGCATTGGTCTCACTTTGGCAGATTTGATCAGCCAGAAGGGACGCGTGAGCTGGTGACTGCCCTCACCATTCCAACCCCTCTCTGTCCATATCCTTAGAATTCACAAGTGCCATAACAGAGCCTTGTGGCACAGTGGTTAAATGCCTGTACTGCACCTAAAACTGTGCTCACGACCTGGGGTTCAATCATGGTTGACTCAGCCTTCCATCCTTCCGAGGTCAGTAAAATGAGTACCCAGCTTACTGGGTGGGTGGGGGGGCAATGTTTGGCCTGCACAAGTAAACTTGTAAACTGCCCACAGAGTGCTTGAAGTGCTATGGGGAAGTATATAAGCAAAACACTTTTTGTTCCCCCATTGGATGGGGCAATGGAGACTCCTGCCCTTGAAAAGTCCAAGATTGGAAAAGAAGAAGCAGAAGGAAGGAACCGTAAAGTTCTCTGCAGCAGGCAATGAGGCAAGACACCTGAACAGGGTTTTGTTCCTGGTTCTCTCTGGAAGACTGTTCATGAGGAGACCCCCCCCCTTACTCACAGTGAGACTTTCTACACATGAGGAGCCCTCTACCCACAAAGATCAAAGGCTCGAAACCTCGAGTGCAGCCAAGTGTATGTGCTGTATGACTTCAGATTGGGTTTCTGCCTTCAATCCTCTTCACTTCTGAGATCTGGTAAATGACTTACACCAGGAACTGAATAAGGGAAGTGCAACCTTATTAATACTCCTGGGATTAATACGGTTTCAGCAGCATTGGATGCCCTTAACAATGGTATTCTGTTGGACTGGTTGGCTAGTTTGGGTGTTGGGGACACGGAATTGTTCCTGTCAAGATGTACACAAAATGCGGGTATTGAGGTAAAAGCTGTTTCACACCATAGGTTTTGCCTTATAGGGTCCCTCAGAGCTCTGCATTATGTCCACTATTATTTAACATCTGTATGAAGTGGCTGGGAGAGATCATCTGAATCTTTGGAGTGAGGTGCCACCGGCGTGCTGATGATTCCCAGCTTGACTGCTCCCTGTCCGCAATCATGGAAAAAACATCAGGATCCTTTACTGTTGCCACAGCTCAGTAATGGGTTGGATGAGAATGAAGAACCCATCATCCTGGCAGGATGGAAATGGAACTGAAATGAGAATGGCTGATGTAGGCCTCTAAGAAAGGGGCCTGTGACATGGACCTCATTGCTGCAGGATGAATGCAGCCAGTGGTAGGAGCTCAACCGAACTGTCTCGTTGAAAATAAACGTAAGAAGAAAGATACTGTGTGACAGTGTCTTCAATACATCTTGTCTTGCCATCATAATGGGGGTGATAGATGGAAGACAAGTGGGGCATGATGTCTAGCAGCTGGATCAGAAGCAAGAACCTGGATCCGTAGTCTGATATGATCCCTTTAGGCAACCCATAGAGGAGGAAAATGTGGTCAAGGAAGAGGAAGAGGCATATGGTCTGTTCTCCTTTGTGGCCTTCATGAAGCTACACAGATGGGTTTCCTTTGCGCTTGCATGAGGCTTTGGTGGTTGCTTAGCAACAAGAAAGTCATTAGGCTCCTCCTGTCCATGTGACCGGGCGCGGCTGTTAACTGCCTCAGTTCCCTCTAACCGCACATGTTGGAAGGTGCTTCGGAGATTATTATCCTCTGAATTTTATGGCATTTCAACAACCGTTCAGAGGTGGACCACCTTGGAAAATCCCTCACTCTTGTTGGCCACTCGGAGTGCCTGGGAGAAGGACATCAGCCAGAATCCTGTGAGTTCTGTAAACGGTTCAAGCTGTAAAAAAATCGTAGAAACCGGCTAAACAGCTTTTTGCTGGAAAGGGCTTTAGCCCCGCAAATGGAGAGAGACCATTCCTCCAAGAAGTCATCTCCGAGCTCCCAAACTTCGAAGAAGTCCTCCAAGGCACCGAAAAAGGACTTGAAGCAGCTCACATTGCTGCGTAAAACAGAAAAATCGAGATCGGTTTGAAATCCCACTCAATACCGAGTTGATCGCCGACTTCGATGTCGATACCGAGCCGCTCACCAACATCGAAATCGGCAGACGGTACCGGAAGTATGTCAAGCCCATTGTCCAAGGATTTTACTGTTAAGCCTTCGACTCCAACAACCTCCACCTATAAACAATATGCTCCGCTTTTACTGTTAGAGGCCTTGGGATCAATGTCCCCTCCGATATCCATAACAGATTCACCACCAACCTTAGAGAAGTTAAATAATCTGTTCATTAGCCATACCGGCTCTGCTTATGCCAACATCACAGAAGTTAGGACCCTCATGTCCGTACCTGTCGAACCCAAACAATTTGGGGTTCCGAGCTACCAAACACACTCGGATTTGACTGCCTCCAAGCCAAGGAAAAAGCATGTCGAACCCGAAACGCTGTCTAAGCACCAACAGTTAGACACTAAGCATTCAGGTTTGAAAACCATCTCGAACCGAAATCGCACTCTAAGGACAAGACTAAGAGACACATATTTCCATCTTCTGTACCGACCGATGGCAGCTCGAATTCAACGAGTTTCAAGGAGACCCTCTCTGATTCCACAGTTTCGATGATTCTTCCTTCAACTGAGATGGCTGAACATAAGGCAGTTACAGTCTCCAAATACTCTATTGATGACCCTTGGTCCTCGGTACTGAAACCAACAGAAGCACAACCATTGGTATCGCTTCTGCCGATACCGACCTTCTCCCTTCATTTTGACAGGAAGTAATGGCGTTTCCAGCATGGTACATTCAAAGAGAAACAAGAGCTTCAAGTTTTGGATACTGAGCATGGACTGAAACCTACGCACTGAACTTCTAAAGACCCAGAGGGTTCCCTAAACAAGAGCCACCCTCACAACTCCAAATCGAAACCAGTAGATGTGAGGGACAAGCGGACTGATTCCACAGCAAGAGAATTAAATACCGATACTGCCCCATCGGATAGGGATTTGAATATACCGACAGAAACAGAGGTTGAGAACATACAATTTGTCACTACTCCCGATTCAGATATTGGTGAGTCCTCCCAGATTTCATCGTCTGAGAAAATGAGAAACTACTTGAATTTTGTGCTCAGGATGGCTAAGACCATTGACCTGCCGATCCACTTCCCTAAACCTAAGCTTATGGATCACATTTACGGCAAGATATCTTCGGATGAAGTATCACTGGTCCACCTAGGGGGTCATACCATCATTTATACAAATGACTGAGGAAACTAGCCCCTCAGAGAGTCTCCCACAGGATGGAGGCCATATATCGCGTTTTCGACAATAAAGCCCCGTTTTTGCTGAAACACCCAGTTCCAACATCCGTAGTTGTAGCAGAATTGTAGGTACAGACCAAAACTCGACAGATTCCTGTACCCCCATCAAAAGAGGGGAGAAAGCTGGACACGTTGGCAAGGAATATATACAGTTTCTCACCGCTCATTTACAAGATCTCGAACTACCAAGGCACAATGTGGGCTTACCAAAGAGAATTGCTTACCCATTTACAACTTTTCCTCCAGTATTTATCAGATGATAAGAAGGCTGACACCACAGCCATATTCGAGGAATCAATGACCCTCTCGGCTCAACAGAAGAGATCTGCCAGAGACACGTTGGACTGTACCTCAAATATCCTGGCAGCTTCCATCACTCTAAAATGTTGTGCCTAGTTGAGAACCACAGGCTTGTCAGATGACAACAAGCTGTTTATTGAACAGCTTCCATTTGACGGGGAGGGACTCTTCCACTCCACCAGTGACAACCTCATGGAGGACCACCAAAAGAAAAAGAATGCAGCCAAACAGCTTAATATTACCCTGCAGTCACAACATTGTCTTTTTCGTGCCCCATGGAAAAGGCACTCCTACAATCAGCAGTACCAGCCATCTTATTCGAGACAACCCTACTGGTCTAGACAACAAAGATCTTCACCATATCGCTCCTTCACCTCGGGGAAGAACAAGAAACAGCGACCACTCCAATCCCTGCAGTCCAATAAGGACCAAGACAAACATTCACAAGATTTTTGACCCACCAGACATCCGCCTGGCTCCTTTCTTATCGCTGTGGAAAACCATCACCACAAACCGTTGGGTGTTATTGATCATATCCCACGGATACCACCTGGAACTTCACTCAGTACCACCTGTGGAAAACTACATTTCAACGGATCCCACTCCTTGTCTAACCCAGGAGGTATCCTCACTTTTAGAAAAGGGAGCCATTCAACATGTCCCACATTCTTTAGTGGGTCAATGTCACTTCTCAAAATACTTCAGTTCCCAAAAAAGATGAAACACTGTGTCCTATCCTAGACCTCAGATTCCTCAACAAACACATCAGAACACCAAAATTCAGGATGGTGACTCTGGAAAAGGTGATTCCCCTGTTAAGACAGGGAGACTGGTTTGGAGTCATCAACCTCAGGGATGCTTATTTCCACATTTCAATCCATGTCGACTCCAGAAAATACTTATGCTTCGCAATTGGAGGTACAACTTACCAGTATTGAGCACTCTCTTTCGACATAGCAACATCTCCAAGGGTGTTCACAAAGATGATGGCACCAGTAGCCGCACACGTTCGAACCTGCAGCATAAATGTTTACCCGTATTTAGACGACTGGCTGGTAGTCTCCCCTTAAAAACTGAAGGCGCAAAAAGACATTCATTTTGTAATTCACACGTTGGATCTATTGGGACTAAAGGTAAACATTAAAAAATCCCAATTGGAACCAGTCCGAAAAATAGCTTATATTGGAGTGGAACTGGATTCAGTGACGTCAAGAGCATACCCTCCAGCGAGCAGACTACAAGACCTAAAGGACCTTATCCCATTGTTTCAGGCGAACCACTTTGTCCCAGCTTACAAAGTCCAGCGGCTGCTAGGACTTATGGCATCAACGACATCTGTCGTACCTCATGCAAGATTAAAGATGAGGTCGGCTCAATCATAGTTCCTCACGAATTTCAACCTCCGCTCGGATCACCAAAACAAACAAATTCAGGTGACTCCGTAGTTATCGGACCAGTTGAATTGGTGGACGTCTGCTTCAAACCTGATGATGGGAAGACCCTTCAGATCACTAACCCCACAAATACAAGTGACCACAGATGCGGGCATGCATGCCTGGGGAGCAATCTGTCTACACCACACCATCAATGGAGCTTGGTCCTCGTTGGAATAGTTCCTTCACATCACCTACTTAGAACTGATTGCTGTGATCAAAGCACTCAGGGCCTTTGCTCCACTCCTATCAGGAAAGGCCGTACAAATTGTCAAGGACAATACAACTATGCATTATATCAACAAGCAAGGGGGCGCTCACTCTCAGGGTCTCCTATTCCTCACAGTACAGCTGTGGGAATGGTGCTTGCAGCACCACATTTACTTGATTGTGATTCATCTCCCAGGAGTGGACAATGTAGCTGCAGACAAACTCAGCAGGACTATGTTGACATCCCACAAATGGGAACTGCATCCGGAGACATTCAATCTATTGGTTCACCGTTGGGGCAATCCACACAGAGACCTGTTTGCAATGCCAATGAACAAAAATGCAACAAATTCTGCTCAAGAGCAAGAAGGGGAAAGAACTCTCTAGGGGATGTGTTCATGTTCCATTGGAGGAAACACCTGCTGTATGTGTTCCCCCCAATTCCCCTAATACTTAAGGTGGTGACGAAGATACCGAACGACAGAGCGAATGTCATCTTCATCACACCATGGTGGCCGAGACAATCCTGGTTTGCACCACTACTCACCATGTCTGCTAGTTATTTTCATCTTCCTCAGAGAGTGGACCTAATAACGAGAGAGTCAGGAACTATCCTTCACCGTTTGCATCTGGTGGCCTGGAGAGTTCGAAAGACATAGATGACATCATTGCAGCAGCTAGAAAGCCTTCTACTGCACGGCAATATAAGTACAAGTGGACTCGGTTTATTAAATATGCCGAGACTAAGAATTTTTCACCCATGTAGCCATTGCTACTCCACGTACTACAGTACCTACTGCTTCTAAAACAGCAGGGTTTCACCATTTCCTCAGTTAAAGTGCATCTCTCATTGATAGTGTCTGCTCAGCCAGAATCTTTGCCGTCTGCGGCTTATTTCAGGCATCCCAGGCTTAAAACTTTCCTGAAAGGCTTATGCAACCTTTATCCGGATAGGAAACCAATTCCCCCTCAATGGTCATTGACTTTGGTTATGAACAGACTAATGGGTCCCCCATTTGAACCTCTAGCTACCTGTGACTTGAGATTTCTAACCATGAAGGTGGTGTTCTTGGTCGCTATCACTTCCGCTAGGCATGCCAGTGAGCTGTGTGCACTACGATGCAACCCCCCTTATTTACAGTTTTACCCAGACAAAGTGGTACTATACCCAGATGTCACTTTTTTGCCTAAAGTTGTTTCTTCATTTCATATCACCCAACCTATTATTTTGCCTACCTTTTTTCCGAAACCACAAACTGCTTTCGAGAAGAAATTCCATTTGTTAGGCGTCCGAAGAGCGTTGGCTTTTTATGTTTCCAGGACGCAATTTTTTAGGGGTACTCAGAAACTTTTCATTTATTATGACTCTAGTTCGAAGGGTTCTCCTGTTTCAGTGCAAAGGTTTTCTAGGTGGATTACTTCCACTATTCAGTTGTGTTACGAGTTTGCCCACAAAGATTTACCTGTCCAAATTAAAGATCATTCAACTAGAGCTGTTGCGGCCTCGACTGCTTTCTTGAAAGGTGTGTCTTTACAGGATATTTGTTCTTCGGCTACATGGTCTGAGCCCATGACCTTCGTGAAGCATTACAGGATGGATGCCCGGAGTTGTTATTCCACCAGATTTGGAAAGGTGGTATTGTCTACTGTGACCGCGTGAGTGCCCTCCATCCTGTGAGTAATGCTTGTAATTTCCCATCTGTGTGGCTTCACGAAGGCCACGAAGGAGAAGAACCAGTGACTTACCTGTAAAGGTGGTTCTTCAAGTGGTCCTTCGTGAAGCCACACAGCACCCTCCCGCCTCCCCTTTGACCATCACACTGTCTGTTACTTTACTGACTTGCGCGGCTAGAGGGAACTGAGGCGGTTAACAGCTGCGCCTGGTCAAGTGGAGAGGAGGAGCCTAACGACTTTCTTGTTGCTAGGCAAACCACCGGAGCCTTGCGCAAGTGCAACGGAAACCCATCTGTGTGGTTTCACGAAGGACCGCTCGAAGAACCACCTTTACAGGTAAGTAACTGGTTCTTTCACACCAGGGAGCCCAGCGTGGAGAACAAAATGAGCCATCTTTGGAAACAAGCATGAGGTCAATTGGAAACTGCCCCTAGTGCTCGTTGGGAGCCCTTTTCAAGGTTAGCAGCATTGTTTGTAAATGTGGGACTGGCAGGTGGAGCTCCCAAAGTGAGAATTACAGTCGTCCCTCGCCATTTCGTGTTTTATATATTGCAGTCCCGGTATATTACGAGACCGCAGTGTATGAAACAAAGGGCTCCTGGGTCAAGCTGCATGGGCCTGTTTGAGGCCTGCTGCACTTACCTGAAGCCAGGCACTGCCCCAAACGGGCCTCTGACAGGCTTCCCGGGTCTGTCGGAGGCCGCAGAAGTGGTTTCTGGTGAACCAGAAAGGACTAATTCACAAGCCCCAGAAACTGCTGGACTTTTACATTCCAATGTACAATCCATAGATTTGTTGATGGAAGGGTCTGTCTCAGTCCCCTGTGGAGCGATGTGGTGGCTTTGGAACTTGAATTTGTTTGGTCAAAGGCACATCTCTCTTTCACAGTACCTGCGAAAACACCAAAATTGTGTTTTCGCAGGTACTGTAGGATGGCTCATACATGGGTCACACTTATCTCAAGTTTAGGCAAATAAATCAGGAGATCATCAAGGTAAATCACAGCCAACCAGACCATATCCTCCTTGAAAATGTCATTTGTTAAATTTTAGAAGGCAGCGGGAGCATTCTGCAGACCAAACAGCATGATTGTAAACCTATACTGAGTCAGGAAGGTAGACTTCCATTCATCTGAATGAATGCAGACTAGATAACAGGCTGCTCACATGTCCAGCCTGGTAAAAAATAGTGGCATTTTGGAGTCATTCTTGGAGTTCATGGATTGATGGCACTGGGTACCAGTTTCCAGCAACAATTGTATTCAAGGCCTAGTAGACCTTACAGAGCTGTGACTCGCTGCACTTTTCTTTATAAAGAGAACTGAAACTCCAGCAGAAAAGGTGGAAGGCCGAATGAATCCCTACTGCCACGTCTTCTCCAGGAAGTCCCAGAATGCAGCGAGCTTGGGTTCCGATGGCTGTTATAAGTTAGCCTGTATGAATGAGTGCCCTGGAACCATTTCAATGGTACAGACATAGGGATGAGGTAGAGATGGTCAGTTGGCTTGTGTCAAACATATTCCGGAATTCCTGGTACTCAGTGGTGATGGAGGCACTCAGGTCAGCCGAGAGGCCAGATTCTGTTATCACATTCATTCGTTCTGGGTAGCAGCGTTTGTGACAATAGACCAGTGAAAACACTTAACTCCCTCCATGACCACGGGATCTTCTATTGAACTCCACATATTATGATGCCTGTGATTTCTCCAAATGCGGGAAACTTGACTGTCTAATTTGTGGATTATGGAGGGTGAGCTGGGCGCCTTCCCAGACCCAATAGGACATGGAGAATAGCAGGTGGGAGGGCACGTGTGTATGTATGCCCTGGACTTTAGAGCCAGGGGTTCATACTAACAAGGTCTGAGATCAGGGACCTGCCACCAGTGGTTTCCATGCTAAGTGGAGTCTTCAAGAATTAGGTGCAAATACCATGTCAATGGCATTGTTGTAGGCCCCAGAGTCCATCATAGCAGGCATATCATAGCACATGGAATGGACCAGGTCTAATAGGCTCAAGCTGAACCCTGAGACCCCAGAGGTTCTGTTCTTTAAGGGGTCCTCCAATGCATTCTGTGGCCCTCCCCCCAGTCTGGGGGGTGTTCTTCCCTCCAGCTGGCTGAGAGAGTGTCTGTGAAGATTCTCAGTCATCCAGGTGAGTTTTCACCACCAAGGCCATAGCTAACGACCCATTCTTGATAGGTTTCAGCACCTTAGGCCATTGTTCACCTTAAGGCTATGGATACTATTGTCTCCCTAACGAGCCTATTCAGGCCATTGTTCATCTTATGAGCCTAATTCAGACTAGGGTGACAAGAGGTCAAAGCTGACTATAAGATGGAGGACTCGCACTAGCTGTATTCAGACTGATGAAGCTGTTTGGATGACCAGCAAAACATTTCTATCTCTCAAAAAAAAAAAAAAGTCCAGTAGCCATGACTCAACTTCCAGGCTGAAAGAGTGAGAAGTATAGAGTGGTACTGGATGCGACTCTCTCCCTGGAGTCTCAGGTGGTGGCCGTTTCTAAGTCAGCCTTTTGCTAACTACGGCTGATCGCCCAGATTTGCCTGTTTCTTGACGAGAACTCCATGAGGGCCGTTGTGCACGCATTGATGATCTCCAGGATTGACTACTGCAACACACTCTCCTTGGGGCTTCCCTTGGGCCTGGTTTGCAGAGTGCAGCTGGCGCAGAAGGCAGCAGCCAGGTTGGTGGTTGATGCTGGCAGATTTGCACGCATCACCCCTATTCTGGCCCTTCTGCATTGGCTGCCCATTGGCTGCCGAATCAGGCTTATGGTATTGGTTTTCGTTTACAAAACCCTCCATGGCGGGTCCTGATTATCTGGTGGAGCGTATTTCCCTCAGATCACAAAATGCCCATCCCACTTGAGCTTCCCAGGCATCCATGCTTCAGGTGGCCACTCCCAGAGAGGCCCGCAAAGCCTCTACGCAGAACCAGGCTTTCTCTGCAGCTGCTTCGTTGCTCTGGAATTCCATCCTCAGAGAGGTTGGCCGGGCGCAATCTCTGCCTGCCTTTAGGAGAGCATTGAAGACCTGGCTCTTCAAGGAGGCCTTTGGGTGATTAGTGTTGTTTTGCCTTTGTATTGATTTTCCAGACGCCCATATCATAGAATCATAGACTCATAGAGTTGGAAGAGACCTCAAGGGCCATCCAGTCCAACCCCCTGCCATATATCTTTAATATGTATTTTATTGGTTACAGTGGTACCTTGTATAAAGGAATTAATTGGTTCCAAATGAAATTCTGTTAAGCAGATTTTCCTTTGTCTAAATTTCCCATAGGAATGCATTGAAAACTGATTAATCCCTAATTGCGACCGTTTTTCTGTTGTACGGATTTGCCCCATAGGCGATTCTGTTAAGCGATTTCCCCCTATCTCCAGAATTTTTTTTCCTTTAAGCAGATTTTCTGTTAAACAAACTGCTTGTTATACGAGGGTCCACTGTATTTGTTATGTGTTTTATTCTTCGTCATTTCTGCTTTGGATTAATATATTCTGTTCACCACCTTGACTTCATAGAATCATAGTGTTGGAAGTGATCTCAAAGGCCATCTAGTCCAACCCCCTGCCATGCAGGAACCCCCATCACAGGACTTCCGACAGATGGCCATCCAGCCTCTGCTTAAAAACCTCCAAAGAAGTTGCCTTGCGTAAGCTGGCGGTAGATACATTTTAAATAAACAAAAACCAAACGACCCTGAGCGGGGATGGCACTATGTTAGCCATAGTCAATCCGCAATAGGCATTTCCAGATACCTCTTCAGGTCCGATTGGCAGACCTCCACCCTGTCTTTGCCATTTTAAGTTGTCAGATGGTAGGCTTCTCAGCTCACAGTCCTGTCATCTCGTCCTTCCAAAGCATTCTGAGCGATTTACAACAATGCATCACTAATAGTCAAGTTCTGCCTTGAACCCCTATTTGTGACAAGAACGTTGTTTGGTGAAACGGAGGGTGAGATGAGAGCAGAATGTGTGTCCTACATAATCTCCCCCCCTTTTTTTTTCTTTCTTTCCTACCACTGATCAGAATGACCTCCAGGTGCCCACGGAGGCGAGTTTGAATTCATCGGAAACAGAAGGGACTCATCTGGTTGTGGAGCAGGGGCAACACAGTGTGGATCCTTGGGGAGATAGCAACTGCGGAGTCAGCGGTGCGGCCAAAACCACTTTCCAGTCGGGTAAGGGATGTCTTGCGGCTTTAGTGCAGCTGTCAGATCTTCCTCTCACCTGCCGATGATTCCTTGTAAATACCATTCAGAGGCTTGGCCACCATCACTGCCCCAGATCGCCAAGAGTTGCGGGCGATGAAACAAGAGTAGGGCTGCGCTTAAGAAGCTGACCAGCCGTTATGTACACGTGATCAGGGATGCTAGAACTACTCTCGCCTCCCTGAAAATTGGTGAGGCCTCGAACCGCCAGGTGAAGTTGTTCTGGGTGGTTCGAGACCTTTCCAATCCTGGTCATCCTGGGCCTCCTCCTAGTGAGTTTACTAGTGAGCAATTTGCAGCCTATTTTAGATCCAAGATAGAGGCCATCCGTTCCGATCTTGCCTCCGGTTGCCCTAATCCCTCCTCTGTTATCCCGGGGGCCTCACCCCCTCGGTCTCCTCGTCTGGTTGAGTTTGGGCCTGTGTTACCTGCGGAGCCCTCCAGGGTTATGGCTTATTGCCGGCCGGCGGCCTCCCCTTTCGACCCTTGCCCAGCTTGGCTTATTAAATCTGCCGGAGGGAACATGCCGTAGTGGGCTTCCTCTATCGCCACTGCTTCCTTTCGGGAGGGAATTTTTCCTTCCCGGCTGAAAGAGATGGTGGTGAAGCCCATCTTGAAGAAGGCCGGCCTGGCATCGGACGATTTAGCCAGCTATCGCCCGATTGCCATTGTTCCCTTCCTGGGCAAGGTCGTTGAGAGGGTGGCTGCTGCCCGACTTCAGTCGTACCTGGAGGAAAATCACATCCTGGATCCTTTCCAATCTGAGTTCAGGCCGCTTTGTGGGACTGAGACTGCCCTGGTCGCTCTACAGGATGACCTGATCAGGGAGGCTGATAGGGGGTGTTCCTCCCTGTTGGTCCTCCTTGATTTGTCTGTGGCCTTTGATACCGTCGACCACGGTATCCTGCTGGGTCGGCTCGCCAAGGCTGGAATCGGGGGGTCTGCGTTCTGCTGGCTCCGCTCCTTCCTTGATGGTCGGTCCCAGCGGGTTCAGCTGGGGGGTGAGCTGTCGGCTCCTTGGACGCTCCCTTGTGGGGTTCCCCAGGGGTCGGCAATCTCCCCCATGCTGTTCAATATTTACATCAGGCCGCTGGCTGACGTCATCAGGAGATTTAGAGTTCGCTGTCATCAGTACGCTGATGATACGCAGCTCTATCTCTCCTTTTCTACCTCTGCAGTGGAGGCAGTGCGCTCCCTCGACCTGTGCCTGGAGGCGGTTTTGGATTGGACCATGACTAACATGCTCAAACTGAATCTGGAGAAGACCGAGGTACTGTTTTTCGGGGCACCCTCGTCCGGGTACAATGGCCCTAGATACGATCACATCACCCCAGTTCTGGCACTCCTGCATTGGCTACCTGTGGCTCTCCAGATAAGGTTCAAGGTCCTGGTTTTGGTTTTCAAAACCCTCCATGGCCTGGGTCCTGAATACCGGTCGGAACGTATCTCCCAGAGGTCAAGTGAGGCCAGGCCCACTCGAATGTTGCAGGCACGCTCACTCAGGGTGCTCACTCCTAGGGAGGCGCAGAGGTCGGCTACGCGTGGCCGCACCTTCTCCGTTGTGGGCCCATCATTATGGAACCACCTTCCGAGTGAGCTGCGCCTTGCACAGTCCCTGCCGGCCTTCAAAAAGGCCTTGAAAACCATGCTTTTTAGGGAGGCGTATGGTGACCTACTTTAGGTTTTTTTTTATTTCCTCCTGCCCCCTGATGTATCTTGCCTAGGGTTTTTCCCTCTTGTTTATTTGTATTTTGATGTTTTTTATCTGTAAATTGATGTTTTTTACTTGTAAACCACCCAGAGTTCCAGTTTTGAAGATGGGCGGTATAAAAATGCAATAAATAAATAAATAAATAAATAAATAAATAAATAAATAAATAAATAAAAACCACCACCACCACCACCACCAACAACAACAACAACAACAACAACAACAGCAACAACAACAACAACAACAACAACAACAACAACAACTGGTATGGTTGTACCTACTGGTAGTTCACACTACTGCCAGTACAGCTCTCAACATCACTGGAGCACTTAAGCCCCCCACCATGACAAGGCGGGCACCCATGAAGCATGGTGAAATATAATCAAAAGAAGCCTATACTGGCTTGGTTGTTGCATGGGTGAAAAAGGATTGTGACGGGTATCGATCAGGTCACAGGTCCCATTGCTAAGCAACCAGGGCCTGGGCCTGTAGAATTACTGGAAGATGAACAATCTCAGAAGCAGCAGAAATACCAGAGAATCAGGCAATCATGAAATGCTATTATAGAGCAGAACCTGAAAAACGAGGCTACCAAAAGCAGATGCATCAATTATGGAAACAAGAATATCTGAACTACAAAATAACTGTATTACGATTAGCTGACCAGCAAAGATATATTACCAGAAACAAGCTGTTTTGTAAGGCTGAACTAGAAGAAATATGGAGGAGTTGTAACTTGGGGGTCAACACATTATCCCAATAGGAAAAAATAGATTAATAACACCTGGAGACATCAAACAGTCTGAAGTTGAAGAAAATATGGATGTTGTGCAAAATTTTGAACGACAAGGTTCAATTAGGATTGGAACACCAGCAGAGCTCACTATTAGGCAGCAAGAACTGAAGAATAAAATACAGTAACCCCCCGCCTATCGTGGGGGTTAGGGACTCACCCGACCTGCGATGACTGAAAATCCGTGATATGCAGATGCAGGTTGGGGGGGGGGTTGCACCATCACTGCTTCCCAGGCTTCTGGAAGACTTTTGTAAAAGCTTTCCAGCAGCCGTGCAAGGGCGGTGGATGATCTGATCCACGTGCTTGCTGCAGGGCCATTCCACCCCCAGCCAGCGCCAATCAGCTGCTTGGCGCTGGCTTGGGGCCAGCACTCTCCCGCAATCTCCATTGAAATGCATTGGCTTAGTGCATTTCAATGGAGAAATTTTCCCCTATTGGAATGCATTGGCTCAATGCATTCCAATGGGGAAAAATTTCCTCCATTGAAATGCATTGAGCCAATGCATTTCAATGGAGATGGCCCGGGACTGGAAGGGATTTTAAAATGGACACACCGTTTCTCCGGAGCCCCCGTGGGGGAGGGGGAAGCAGTGCGCCCATTTTAAAATCATTTCTGACATCTTGCAGCAGCCTGAGCGAGTGACGGAGGGGGATCGGGTCCGCTGCTACCACTCGCCCAAGCTGCGCCAAGGCTTCTTGGGGAAGGGAAAAAAAGGTTTACAAAATCCAGGCTTTTAAAACCTTTTTTTCCCTTCCTCACACCCCGGGCTCCAGGCCATTGGGGCTGGGCTGGGGAGATAAAGTTTTTTCTCCCACACCCCAACAGTAACCAGCTGGAGCCCCGGCATGTACTGCGGTCCGCGGTATTGCGGGACCACAGTACATGAACCGCGAAATGGCAGGGGGTTACTGTACTGACACATGCTGCATTAAATGAAGAGGGGGAAGGCTCCCAATTTTGAAGACTTCCTAGAAAAAAATTGGTACCATTGATGAATGATATAAACTCTGCACTTGCAACAATCCACATACAGGTAATGGCAATTGAACAGATAAATCAGGTTGCTTATAGTGCAGCAATAATAGTAACAGAAGAACTAGGGATTTCACAATTGAAGACCCCCCCAAATGTCTTGAGAAACCACAGTGGAAAATCAGGTTAGAGCTTAAAATACAAAGACTCCAAGCAGATGTGAGTAACTTAAAAAACCTGCAGGAGGACAAATTAAAGAATGGTAAGATCAAGAAATATTTGACTTAAAAAAACTGGCTAAGTACACGGAAAATTGGAGAAACATTGGAAATACTGAAGCAGCAAATAACAGCAACAGCTAGAAAAATTGAAAGAGATGAAGCTAGATTTACTCAGTATAAAGACAACCAGTTGTTTCGATCAGATCAAAGAAAGTTATATCAGAGTTTAAATCAGAAGATAGGCATAAAAGATGAAAAGACTGAAAAAAAATGGCAACCATTCAGTTTTGGAAACATATGGGGGACTGAGAGACTATAATAGATATGCCGGATGGCTCCAAGATTTTGAGAAGAAATTCTTCCAAGTGCAAAATGGACCAACTAGAAATAACAGCTGATATGATCACCAAAAGAGTGCAAAGAGTGAAAAACCAGACATCACGGGGCAATGATCAACTGCATGGTTTTGGCTTAAACACCTAACCAGTCTGCATGGAAAAATGGCCGCACAATTTAATGAAATGTTGAAGACAGCTTTGAGTAGTTAACAACTGGCAAAACCTATTTGATTCAGAAGGATCCAACAAACGGAACAATACCTGAAAATTACAGGCCAATAATGTGTTTACCAACTATGTATAAACTGCTGACAGGCATCATAGCTGATAAGAGTCCAGGATTATTTGGAAGCAAATAACATCATGCCAGTAGAGCAGAAAGGGAGCAAACGGGGAAGTAGAGGCACAAAAGTTCAGTTACTCATTGATAAAATGATCCTAGGCCGTGGTCTCACCAGCGTTTTCTGCACATTTTTGCTGTGGTGAACTGCGCAGTAAAAGATCGCATCCTAACCGCGAAGGGAAGTAATTTGGTGCCCCGACCAACCATGCCCCTGGAAGCGCACTTTCACCTAAGTTTGGTTTTAAAAAACTTATCTTAAAAATGTGCAGTTCTTTGCTACTCTAGCGATATGCGACCCCAGAAAATATGCAATAATTAGCTTCGTACCCCTTTTCCTGCCACTTCCTGTGGGTCCGGCTTAGAAAATCAACCCAGGAAAAAGGGAAAAGATGTGCAGTAAGCAAGTAGAGACAGGCACAGAGCAGTAAAATACTATCCTGTCAACAGGACACTAACCGCGCATCAAACACCACGTAACCGGGGGAGTGGTGTGTGATGTTTAAAATGACTTTTAGTCACTGAGGCACGTGTCTCGGTGGCTAAAAGTCATTTTAAATGCCGCACAATGTTTAAAATGACTTTTACCCATCAACCCAAGCCCTTGCCTCAGTGGCTAAAAGTATTGACACGAATATAAGTTGAGGGCCCCGTTTTTCAACCTAAAATTAGGGCTGAAAAACTAGACTTATATTCAAGTATATAAAGTAATACAAAATCCAGCGTAGTTATCTTATCTGCTGTGTGGTGGTGGTGGTGGTGATGATGATGATGATGATGATGATGATGATGATGATGATGATGATGATGATGATGATAATAATAATAATTTTATTTATTTATTTATTTATTTAAATACTTGTATCCCGCTCCATCTTCCCAACGGGAACTCTGGGCGGCTAACAACGCAAAAGCTAAAAGCTAAAAAGGCTAAAAGCTGAAGATAACCAGGCCACCAAGCAAGGGCAGCAGAGGACAAGATGGCGGCAAACGGTGAGGCAAAGAGAAAAAAAAAAAAAAAAACACTAACTAATAAGGGCACCATATGCTTCCTTGAAGAGGAAGGTCTTCAAAGCCCTCTTAAAGGCGGGCAGGGACTCCAGCAGGCGCAGCTCAGGAGGGAGATGGTTCCAGAGCGAGGGCCCCACCACAGAGAAGGCGCGGTTCCGCGTACGCGTTTTCCGCGCCTCTCTGGGTGTGGCCACTCTCAAGGAGCGCGCCTGCGATGATCTCGTGGGTCTGGATCCGGATGCCCTCAGGGAGATGCGCTCCGCCAGGTATCCTGGTCCCAAGCCGTGGAGGGCCTTGAAAACCAAGACCAGGACCTTGAACCTGATCCGGAAGACAACGGGAAGCCAATGCAGGCGGACCAGGACTGGGGTGATGTGCTCGAATCTACGAGCACCCACCACCAGCCTGGCCGCCGCATTTTGCACCCGCTGTAACCTCCGGAGCAGGGTCAAGGGCAACCCCACGTAGAGGGCATTGCAATAGTCGATCCTCGAGATCACCAGGGCCTGCACGACTGTCCTCAGGGAGGACTCGTCAAGGTACTGACGGATCTGGGCGATCCTGCGGAGATGGAAAAAAGCGGCCCTGGAAACGGCCATCACCTGGGCTTCCAGGGAGAGGGCCGAATCCAGGACCACGCCCAGATTCCTGGCCCTGTCTGTAGGCTGGAGGGAAGTACCCCCCAGTCTAGGGAGGGGGCCATAGTACCGAGGCGAAGGCGCCCCAAAGAACAGAACCTCCGTCTTCTCCGGATTAAGCTTGAGTCGGTTATCTCTGGTCCATTCCAGAACGGCCTCCAGGCACAGATCGAGGGAGCGAACCGCCTCCTCTGCAGACGTAGAAAAGGAGATATAGAGCTGCGTGTCATCAGCGTACTGATGACAGCGAACTCCACATCTCCTGATGACCTCCCCCAGTGGCCTCATATAAACGTTGAACAGCACGGGGGAGATTGCCGACCCCTGGGGCACCCCACAAGGGAGAGCCCAAGGAGCCGACAAGACATCCCCCAGCTGTACCCTCTGGGTCCGGCCGCCAAGGAAGGAACGGAGCCAGGCCAAGGCCTGACCACCAATTCCCGCCTCAGCGAGCCGGGCCAGAAGGTTACCGTGGTCGACGGTATCAAAGGCTGCTGAGAGATCAAGGAGGACGAGCAGGGAGGAACACCCCCTGTCGGCCTCCCTGAGGAGGTCATCCTGCAGAGCGACCAGGGCGGTCTCGGTTCCGCGAAGAGGCCTGAATCCAGACTGGAAGGGGTCCAGGATATGGTTTAACTCCAGGTATGACTGGAGCCGGACAGCAGCCACCCCCTCAACAACCTTGCCCAGGAAGGGAACAATGGCGATCGGACGGAAGTTGGAGAGATCGTCCGTCGCCAAGCCAGGTTTCTTAAGAATGGGTTTTACCACGGTCTCCTTCAGGCGGGAAGGGAAACAACCCTCCCGAAAGGAGGCCGTGGCGATGGAAGAAAACCACTCTGGCATGTTCCCTTCGGCAGATTTTATAAGCCAAGCTGGGCAAGGGTCAAAGGGAGTGGCCGCCGGCCGGCAACGAGCCATAGCTCTGGAGGCCTCCGCTGAAGAGACCGGCCCGAACTCGTCCAGGAGGGGAGAACGGAGGGGTGAGGTACTGGGAGACCCAAAGGATGGACTAGAGCAACTGGGGGGCAAGTCGGAACGGATGGCCTCAATTTTTGATCTAAAATGGGCTGCAAATTGCTCACTAGTGAAATAATAATAATAATAATAATAATAATAATAATAATAATAATAATAATAATAATAATAATAATAATAATAGGAATTTGTGGCAAATTCCACTGGAAGTTGTGTCAGAACTATCATTTGCTCGTAGAAAGGAAGAACTGGTGGGATCATAAGCCTGAAAAAGTGACTGAAAATGAGCATGCAAAATTACTTTGGGACTTCCAAATACAGACAGACAGGGTTTTGGAGCATGATACCCGGGATATTGTGATTGTGGAGAAGCCCCTGGACTTTTACCACCCTTTATCCGTAACTGGCTGTCTTCCTCAGTCCACCCTGGTGGACTGACTCCACCCTATTCCCCCCCCTCCCCTCCTTAGGTTTTTCCATCTGCTCCCTGGCTCATGTGCTCCTATTAGATTGTTGTGTTTGTTTTATCTAATAATAATTACTATATTATATATATATATATAATATAATAATATTGTACTATACTATATATATATATATATATATATATATATATATATATATATATATATATATATATATATATATATATATATATATATATATATAAAACACATTACTATATTATTGTATTGTTTTATTTTCTGCTGTTAAGGTTCACTCTTAGTTCTTATTGTTATTTGGTTTATTACTGTTATACAGTTAGTATCTTGTACTGTTTCCCCCCCCCCTTCCCTCTCCTGGTCACCATGTTAGCATGGACTCCCATTCCGACTGTGTGGGGCCGTGGACGATACGCTCGGAGTCGTCGGGTTTGTCAGGTGAGAAGAACCCGGGTCAGGCAGCTTGTGCCTGTCCCACGTTCTGACCCCCAGACTCACTGTCACGTATCCAGGAGCCATCCCACCAGTGCCTCCAACCTGTCCTGCCTTCTTATGAACGCCAGGTCGGTCCACAACAAGACCCCCATCATACACGATACCATCTTTGATGGGAGGGCCGACCTGGCCTGTATTACCGAGACCTGGGTGGGTGCAGAGGGTGGGGCCTCGCTCACCCAGCTGTGCCCTCCTGGGTTCTTGGTCCAGGGCGTAGGCAGGTTGGAGGGTCAGAAGGGGGGGAGTTGCCATTGTATACAGGGACTCTCTTTTTGTCAGCAGGGCCTCGACATTGGTTAGGCCGGGGTTAGAATGCCTTCACCTGTTGGTGGGTCAGCGGGATAGATTTGGCATTGTACTGGGCTACCGCGCTCCCCGCAACCCAGCCCAATCCCTACCAGAACTCTCGGAGTTCATCGCTGTGGCACTGTTGAAGTCCCCTCGCCTTTTGGTTGTTGGGGACTTCAATGTGCTCGCTGGCGGTGGACTGTCTGGTGCAGCTCTGGAGTTCATGGAGTCCATGACCTCCATGAGCCTATCCCAGCACATTTTATGCCCCACCCAAAGATCAGGGCATAGCCTTGACCTGGTATTTACCTCCATGTCGGGGGATTCCACTCTGGAGGTGGGGGACATTGTCTCCCTTCCTGTGTCATGGTCAGATCATCACCTGCTGTCTTTTTCCCTGTCAATGGCGGCTCCCCCCCCCCGCGGGGACCCTCAGCCCCTTGTTTGGGCTCGCCCCCGGAGGCTTCTGGATCCGGCACGGTTCCGTGAAGCCCTCGGGGAGCTTCCTAGTGGGTTGGCTGACGATCCGGCCGAGACCGCGGCTGATCGATGGTTTGAAACAGCTTCCCGCGTCATTGACCGGATCGCCCCCAAGCGTCTCCTCCGTCGCAGAGCTCGACCTTCGCCCTGGTTCACGGCAGAGCTAAGAGCGATGAAGCAGGAACGGAGGAGGCTGGAGAGCAGCTGGAGGAGGAGCCAGACGGCATTTAACAAGACTGCTGTTGTCATCAAAACTAGGCGCTACTCTTGGGCGATCAGGGAGGCTAAAACATCTTACTACTCCCTGAGAATTGGTGAGGCCTCGAACTGCCAGGCGGAACTCTTCCGGGTGGTCTGGGACCTCACCAATCCTAGTCTGACTAGGCCTCCTCCTACTGAGTTTAGTAGTGAGCATTTTGCAGTCTTCTTTAGATTGAAAATAGAGGCCATCCGGACCGGCTTCGACTCCGGTTGCACTAGCCCACTCTCGCCATCCCCTGTTACTGCACCCCCTCGCTCTCCTCAATTGGTTGAGTTTGGGCCTGTCTCCTCTTTGGAGGCCTCCAGGGCTATTGCCCACTGCCGGCCCGTGTCCACCCCCTTCGACCCTTGCCCTGCTTGGCTTATAAAAGCGGCCTGGCGGACCATGCCTGAATGGGCCTCCATCATTGCCACCGCCTCTTTCAGCGAGGGGGTCTTTCCCTCCCGTCTGAAGGAGACGGTAATAAAGCCCATTCTTAAAAAAACTGGCTTGCAGTTGGACCAATTGGTGAGTTATCGTCCAATTGCCAATGTCCCCTTTATGGGCAAGGTCATCGAGAGGGTGGCCGCGATCCAGATACAATCGTTTTTGGAGGAACAGCATTGCCTTGACCCATGCCAGTCCGGGTTCAGGCCTGGCCGGGGGTCCGAGACAGCTTTGGTCGGGCTGCAAGATGACCTATTCCGGGCAGCCGACAGGGGTTGCTCTACCCTGTTGGTTCTCCTGGATCTGTCAGCGGCCTTCGATACCGTCGACCACAGTATTCTACTGGATCGGCTCTCCAAGGTAGGTATCGGAGGCACTGTTCACAGTTGGCTCCGGTCCTTCTTGGAGGCTCGACCCCAGTACGTGCAGCATGGTGGAGAGTTGTCGGCCCTGTGGACACTCCCTTGTGGGGTGCCGCAGGGCTCGTCTCTCTCCCCCATGCTGTTCAACATCTATGTAAGACTGCTGGTGGGGGTCATCCGGAGTTTTGGAGTCTGCTGTCATCAGTACGCTGATGACACGCAGCTCTATCTCTCCTTTTCCACCTCTGCAGTGGAAGCTGTCGCGACCCTCGACCGGTGTCTGGAGGCGGTCATGGCATGGACCAGGGCAAACAGGCTTAGACTCAACCCCGAGAAGACTGAGGTCATGTTGTTTGGGAGTTCCCCGTCTGGATATGGAGGCCCTCTCCCCTGCTTGGAGGGTGTTTCCCTGCAGCTGGCGGATAGGGTAAGGAATCTGGGCGTGGTTCTAGATCCGGCACTGTCCTTGGACTCCCAGGTGGCTGCCGTGACCAGATCCGCTTTTTTCCATCTGCGTCAAATTGCCCAGATCCGCCCATACCTGGACAGTGACTCCCTGAGAACAATAGTGCAGGCACTGGTGATCTCGAGATTGGACTACTGTAACGCTCTCTACATGGGGCTGCCCTTGACTTTCCTCCGGTGATTGCAGCGGGTGCAAAATGCAGCAGCCAGGCTGGTGGCTGGTGTGCATCGCTACGACCACATCACTCCAGTCCTGGCTCGCTTGCATTGGCTGCCCATTGCGCACCGGATCAGATTCAAGGTACAGTGGGACCTTGACTTACGTTATTAATCCGTTCCAGTGGTCTAGACTTAAGTCAAACATGACTTAAGTCAAATGAACATTTCCCATAGAAAGAAATGGAAAGCAGATTAATCCGTTCCAGATGATGAAAAAGACCCCCGAAAACAGCAATTTAACACAAATTTGACTGGGATAGGAGATTCCTTCTGGGGATGTAAATGAAATGTCTCTTCAAAGAGAGGAGGAGGCAGTGGAATTATAGTCCACAAGTTATATGCCTCCACTTTTTAATGTTCATAGCAACAATGTCTAACATTTAAGTTTTACTGATTTTTAACCTGACGTTCCAAGTTCTGAACAACTCTATGCTTACCATTAGAGTCGCACAACTGTACAGCTCCCCAACTAAAATGCTTCCATTGTGGACCAGAATTCTGCAGCCAGATTTTTTACAAGACTGAGCCGACTATCTAACCAGCGAGGCCAGCCCCGAGCTCCCGGCCCTTCTTCTCCTCCGGCAGCAGCGGCGGCTTCAGGGAGGCTGAGGACCAGCTCCAGGTGCTCTGAGCTGGCCTCGCCGAAGCCGCCACTGCCGGAGGAGGGGAAGAAGGCAGGAGCAGTTGGAGGCGGCAGCTGCGATCCTGGGTTGTGGCTGCCGCCCAATTCCGGTGCCTTGTGCCGGGGCTCCGAGATGTAAGTCAAAGCCTGCGACTCAAGTCAAACAGGCCCCTTCTTGCTGCAAGTCAAATATGATGCAAGTCAAGCAGTATGTAAGTCAAGGTTCCACTGTACTGGTTTTAGTTTATAAAACTCTCCATGGCTTGAGCCCGGACTACCTGGCAGAGCGTATCGCCCAACAATCAACCTCGGCCCGACCAAGCCGGCAATCCCGAGCGCACTCACTCCGGGTCGCCACCCCTAGAGAGGCCCGGAAAACTACCACCCATAACCGGGCCTTCTCGGTGGCGGCCCCCTTGCTGTGAAACACCCTTCTGAGTGATGTGCACTCTGCAGAGTCCCTACTGGCCTTCCATAGAGCTCTTAAAACCTTGCTCTTTCGAGAGGCCTTTGGCGACCAAGTGTAACTTACACAGGTTTTTTTTAAACCCGCCATCTGCCATCATTGCCATTATTTTTAAAGATGTTGGGCCATTGAGGCCTCTATTATGCCTGCGAAGGGTGCTAGCAGTGCTTATTTTAATTTCCTGTTTGTCTGTCGTATTGTATTGTGTATTGACACCGTTTATTGTATCTTGTATTGTATCTTATATTGTACCCTGACCATTGCTGCACCAGTCAGTTTGCTGGAAGCTGCCCAGAGTTCCCTTGGGAAGATGGGTGGGGTATAAATCCAACAATAAATAAATAACTAAGTGTGGATCATTGATGTTGCTATACCAGGTGATAGTAGAGTCACTGAGAAACAACTTGAAAAAATTACCCGATATCAGGATCTGAAAATTGAGCTTCAGAGATTCTGGCATAAATCGGTACAGGTGGTCCCAGTGGTAATTGGCACGCTGGATGTGGTGCCTAAAGAGCTAAGCAAGTATTTAGAAGAAATTGGAGTTGACAAACTCACCATCAGTCAGCTGCTGAAAGCCGCCTTACTGGGATCTGCTCGCATAATTCATCGATACATCACTGAGTCCTAAACGCTTGGGAAGTGTTCAACTAGTGATTGGGAATACAAAATCCAGCGTAGATGGCTGCGTGGTTAGTAGTAGTAGTAGTAGTAGTAGTAGTAGTAGTAGTAGTAGTAAACACAAATAAATCAAAACCATTTAGCAATTTGAAATAAAAAACAAACGTTCTCTACGTGGGGTTGCCCTTGATTCTTGAGAGGAGACTTCAGCGGGTACAAAATGCAGCAGTCAGACTGGTGGTTGGTGTGGGCAGATATGACCACATCACACCAGTTCTGGCTCGCTTGCATTTGTTGCCCTTTGTGTCCCAAATAAGGTTCAAGTAGATTTACAAAACCCTCCATGGCTTGGGACCTGAATACCTGACATAGCTGATCTCCCAGAGGTCAACTGAGGCCCAACCCACCAGAATGTCGCAGGCGCTCTCACTTCAGGTGGCCAAGCCTAGGGAGGTTAGGAAATTGGTCACATGAAACCGAGCCTTCTTGTTGGCTAGCCCCTCGCTTTGGAACCATCTCCCAAGTGAGTTGAGCCTGGCACAGTCCGTGCCTGCCTTCAAAAAAGTGCTTAAGACCCTGCTTTTTAGAGAGGCATTTGGCGACCTTTAGTGTTTTTTTTAAATTCTGTCCCACCGTCTTGCTGAGTATTTTTATCTGTTATTTTTCATTTGTTGTATTTTGTGTTTGTTTTTGTCTTGTTATTGCTGCTCTTAACCACCCAGAGTTCCTTCAGGAAGACAGTCGGCATAGAAATGAATGAATGAATGAATGAATGAGAAAATAAAGAGCTGGTAGAGAATTATCATAAGGCAGAAAGGAAGAGCAGTGGGATGTGGATCCTTGTTGTTTCTTCAGTCTCTCTTTCTCATTTTCTCTATTCCAGCCAACCCAATACCAAACGATTCTTTGACTGAGGATCAAAATGGTTGTGCTCAAGAGAAATCATCTACACCAGGGGATCCAAAGGTGTCACAGGGAACAGAACAAGATGCCTGCCAGGGCTCTCAGCAGGGAGGAGCAGCTGGGCATTCAGACGGGCTGGCGAAAGAGGCAACAAAGAACCTAAAAATGAAACTTGTTGTGAGGCTGAATGATGCTTGTGTGGGAATCCCACGGGAAAAGGAAGGCGCCATGTCCTCTCTAAGCCTGAAGAGCTTTAGTCAGAAAATACCCTGCGTTAAGCTCCTGAACATCCAGGTTGGGGAGAGACCCTATAAATGCTCCAAGGACTGGGAACAAGGAGAAACCTCTGGGTGTTCGAATGGGCCAGCAATAGACGCAAAGAAATGCTCAAGCAACAAGAAAGTGGATGAAACTCAAGCGGACAACAAGGGAGAAAATGGATCCTCTCCAAAGAGTTTCAAATCGAAGACATCCCGCGCTCAGCCCGCGAGCATCCGAAATGGGCGGAGACCCTACAAATGCACCGAATGCGGGAAGAACTTCTCTTGCCGCTCGTACCTTGGCAAGCACCAGCGGATTCACACGGGAGAGAAGCCTTACAAGTGTTCCTACTGCGAGAAGAGCTTCCGGGATCGCTCGCACCTCACGAAGCATGAGCGGCTGCACACGGGAGAGAAGCCCTATAAGTGCGAGGACTGCGGCAAGACCTTCCGTCAGAGCGCGAACCTGCATAAGCATCTGAAAATGCACGTCGGCGCCCCCGTCTACAAATGTCCAGATTGTGGGAAGAACTTCAGGCAGCAAGCCAAGTTCTACCAGCACCGTAAAGTCCACACAAGGGGAAAAAATTATTCCTGTTCAAAATGCGAGCAGACCTTTGAGCAGGTCTCGCTGCTTCACGAACACCAGAGAACCCACGCCCCAGAGCGGGCCCACAAATGTCCAGTGTGCAATAAAAGCTTCAGCTTTCAGTCGAGTTTTCTGAAGCACCAGCTGACCCACACGGGGGAGAAACCCTATCAATGTGCTACCTGCGGCAAGAGTTTCAACCAGTCCTCCAACCTCCGCAAGCACCTCAAAATCCACACTGGGGAGAAACCCTACAAATGTTTCACCTGCGGGAAGTCGTTTGTACAGAGCTCTCATCTCACCCTGCACCTCAATACCCATAAAGGGTTTAAGACGTTTAAATGCTTAGATTGCGGAGACAGCTTCAGTGACCGATCGCACCTTATGAAACACAAGTTGATCCATTTTGGAGAGAAAGCAGGAGCGTCAACTTGAAATACCACTTGATTGGATAAGGCCGCGGTGGCGAAACTTCGACTCTCCAGATATTTTAGACCACAACTCCCACATTCCTTTGTCAATGGCAGTCGAGGCTCAGAATTCTGGGAGTTGTGGTCGAAAACCTCTGGAGGGCTGAAGGTTTGCCACCACCGGTATAAGGGATAGATGTCTCCGTAAAACAAAATGGTGGGGAAAGGCATAAATCTCTCTTCTGCAATTACCTTGTGAAGAAACACTGCATGACCTCTCTTACAACATGGCACTGATCATTCTGACCTACCTTGCAGGCAAGTCATCCAGTTTAGAACAAAAGAATGCCTGTAGTAGAGGAAGCATTTTGGCACAAAGATACAGACTGTTCTTTTTAGAGACATAAAATCGTATCATAGGAAAAGGAATAAGGTGTGTGTGTGTGTGTGTGTGTGTGTAGAAAACAGGGAGAAAAGACTGCCAAGCATATATTACATGAATTTTAACTCGATATATCTTAATGAATTAGAGGTGAGATTGTGATTTCTCCATAGGAAGCATCCTGTAGCGCTCTTAAGAATAACATGTTTATCATGGCATTGCGTCAGATGGTGGGAATTACGCAACCACTTAGTTGGGTGTAAATGAAATATAGCGGCTTTCACATGCACAAGGCAATGCGGACGGATGATCACTTGAGCAGCCCCGGTGAGCTGAATTGACACCTTGAACCACGTAGAAACCCCTTACCTCAATTCAGGCTGTGAATTGGATCGGATGGAAAGCTCTTATCTTGATTCAGTCAAGCGTTAATACAATAAATGTCTTGCTAAAGCCACATTCAGAGGCTTTATGCTGGAGTTACTGCTTCAGGTCATAAGCAGGTGCTACCAGAGTACTCTCAGAAAGCAGGAACAACCTAAAACAGTTTCTGAGGAATGTGGGGAAAAAATCAAAAAGCAGAAATGCAGTTAAATGTTAAAAAAACAAAAACAAACACCATTGACTACAGAAGAATTGCACTATTTTAATTTGGGCACTAAAGAAACTGAAGTTGTTAAAGATTTGTTAGAGATTTTGTTTGATTTGGTTGAATCATATGGAGACGGCAACCAAGACAGCCGTGCTTAGCCCACGAGCATCCGAAATGGGCAGAGGCCCTACAAATGCACCAAATGCGGGAAGAACTTCTCTTGTCGCTCTTACCTTGGCAAGCACAAATGGATTCACACGGGAGTGAAGCCTTACAAGTTCCTACTGCAAGAAGAGCTTCCAGGATCACTCGCACCTCACGAAGCACGAGCAGTTGCACATGGGAGAGAAGCCCTATAAGTGTGAGGACTGTGGCGAGACCTTCGGTTGAATCATATGGAGACGGCAACCAAGAAATCAAAAGAAGAACAAGAATTGGAATAAGGGCCATGAAGGAATTAGATTAGAAGATATCAAGTGGAACTGAGAGAATGGTACAACAATGGAACGAATGACCTTAGGAGGTGGTGAGCACTGCAGTGCTTGAGGCATTCAAGATAAAATTGGATAACCATCTGTCAGATCGGCTTGGTTTTGGATTCTTGTATTGAGCAGGGGTTTGTACTCTATAGCCTGATAGGCCCTTCTATCTCAATTATTCTATGATGTGTCACTGGAGACAAAAGCCAAGATCATCTTCATTATTATCATCCTGATTACTGAGTAGGGATGTGAAAGTTCAACAGTGAAGAAACATGGCAGAAGAGGGAAATGACATTCCAAAAGATGAGAATACACCAAGTATTCAGGGCAGAATTGTCAAGGATGCATCAGAAAGTGGGCAGGAAGGGTGCAGGAATGGTCAAATGGAGTGGAAAGGACGGCCATGAAGTAATTGGAAGGAATGACTCATGGTTCCAAATGTTTCTGCGCTAATGCACAGAATTCGGGAGACAAACAAGGTGATCTCGAACTTTTAACATAAGAAGGCAATTATGATTTAATAGGGATTGCTAAAACCTCATGGAATGAGGTTCATGACTGTAGTCATAGAAAGACGTCTTATTAAAAAAATCCCAAAACAGACTGAATAGGAAGGATGAAGGAGGAGCATTGTATGGGCAGGGTGTTTATTGGTGGCAGGAGATACATGAGTTGGAGCATAGAAGGTTGTTGGAGAGGATTTGGTTGAAAATCATAGGAAAGAGAAATAAGAGTGATAACACTGTGGGGATTCGCTCCAGACCCCTAGTCAAACTGAAGATTTGGATGAGCCCTCCTTGATCGGATTGCCCAAAATTGAGAGAGCAGAGACGTAGTAGTAATGAGAGACTTCATCTATTCCGATACAGATGTTCAGCTCTTACAATAATGTAACATCCTCACTTGCCTTGCTGACAACTTCATCATTCAGATGGGAAAGGAAGCAACAAGGGGATCAGCAATCCTCGATCTGGTCCTAACTAATAAAGGAAAATTGGTCAATGAAACAGTGGGAACAGATAATTAAACAGTTGGACTGTAACCATTTAGAAAAAGACACTGACTTGTGGGACTCAGCACAAATTTCTCTAAAGCAAGTCATGCCAGGCTAATATTACCTTTCTTCTCAAGCACTGCAATCTTGGTAGATAGGGGGAATGCTCTGGATATATTACATCTTGAATTCAGCAAGGTTTTCATAAGCTCATTCATGATACTTTTGTGGCCAACTGGTAGAATATGGACTAGATTATGCTATGGTTAGACGGACAGACAGACAGATAAACCTTTGGCATTAAAAAAGGATAAAAACATAAACTGGTTTGTTAAATGCCCCACACATAAAAAAACTGGGGCAGAAGGAGATGACCAAAACACACACAAAAAGTTCAGTTCTCACAATTGAGGTGATAAAATCTGCACCTCCATGGATAACATGAAACAGACTTTGTTCACATAAGATTTGTACCACTCTATTTTGCTTTCTTCAGACATCACCTAAAGTACGATGTCCAGTTCTGAGCACTGTATGTTCAGAAAGGATAAAGAAAAGCTGAAATATACTGAAATGATAGCTATCAGAATAATAAGAGTTTTAGAAACCAAGCTGTTCAAGGAAAGATGGAGGGAGGTCGGCATGTTAGATACAGAAGATAGGTGGTTTGAGAGGGGGGTCGGGGAAGCCATTCATGTGTGTATGGGAAACCCCTCTCTCAACAGAGGTGGGGGACTCGAACACAATCTGCTATTTATCAAGCTGTCCTTTCATCAATCCCCAGACAAATCAGAAGCACTTCACACTTCCACCAACAAGGCCATAGCTAATGACCTATACTTAGTGGGTGTTGAGGAAGGTTGCATAGGTGGGACATTCACACACCGCTTAGGCCATTGTCTACCTAACGAGTCTATTCAGACCAGGATGACGTGAAATTAAGGAGAACTATAAAATGGATGACTTGCCACTAAGGGCCTTTGCACACGACCCCTAAGATCCGCTGGCCACTTAAATTCGGACCAGAGATCTTAGGGGTTTGTCGCTGTTCCTGCGTTCCCACCCCCTCCGCACTCCTGGCTGCTGGCTGCGTGAGGGGAGGGAGAAAAGAAGGAAGAAAAGAATGCATGCTTACCTCCGTTCTGCCGGTCTCGCTCTGTTCCCGGCAGCATTCAGATCTCTTAAAGGGGCGAGGGGCAAAAAAAGAACAAACAGAAGCAAGGAGAGCCCGGCAGTCACTACTGTTATATCTGCATCAGGAATTTTCACCTCCGGAGAGCAGGTACCTGAAAAGTGCACTGGGACGCGCTTAGGTGGGTGTGGTTGCACTTAATTATCTGTAAACTCCGGAGCTGGTGGGGAAATAATTTTAAGCTCCGGAGCTGGGAGCCATTTGCCGCGGAGTTTAGGGGTCGTGTGAAAAGGCCCTAACTTTCCTCAGACTGACGAAGCTGCTTGGATGAAACATTTCAGTCTCTCAAGAAAAGAAGTCCAGTTACCATGACTCCACTTCCAGATGAACTCACCTGGATGACTGAGAATCTTCACAGACGTATTTAATTTTAATGGTTTCCAAAATATCTTTACATGGAAGAAAACAAGACTGAACTGAACAGATGACCTCAGAAATCTTTTTTTCCCATGCCAGCTGCTTTCTGTAGGTGGCCATTTTGCCCTGAAAGCCTTCTTCCTCCAACGCCTAGAAGGACAGGCTGGATGGCCGCACAGTTTGTAACCACCATGGGGCTACATTTGCACCTGTAAACTGATGCCGTTACTCAATATAATGTTGGTAAGACATCAAGCGATGCAATAGAGACCTTAGAGAATCTCCCTCCCCTGGAAATCTAAGTTTATTTTTTCTGGAGCATTATTTCCCCCCCCCCCAGAGAGCTGCCATCTCAATGAATTTAGCTAATGAAGCCTATTAATCAATTTTTAAAAGCTTGCTGATCAGCGAGGGAGGGGGAATACAACATCCTATCTGCTCATCTGACAAAGCAGACAGTCTGATCAATGAATTATTTTTAATGTCCATCTACAACCTTGTTAACATATGGAACTGAGCTTTTTTCCGTTTCATTGTCTGCCCCCATCTGATGCTTTCCCTGTTGTCTTATTTGAGACTGTAAGCTCATCAGGGCAGAGTCCCATCCCCCTTGCTATTTCCTCTTAAGTTATGCATGTAAATGATGCTGCATATTTTATTATCAGTAGTGGCAATAATAATAAATGGTTTGTTGCATGTGACCAGAAAAAGTTGCCTCTTCCTTTTTTTTGTTCAAGAAACTTATTTATTTATTTACAATATTTTTATCTCACCTCTCTCCTCAAAAAGGACCTAAGGCACCTTATATAATTAAAAAGGCGATATTTAAAAGCCAAAAAAAATTAAGTATGCAAATATTTTAAATGAATTAGCAGTTTCTGACTTGACAGTACATAACGCATAAGCACGTCCTATCTCGCCTGATTTCGGAAGCTAAGCAGGGTTGGCCCTGGTTAGTACTTGGATGGGAGACCACCAGGGAATACCAGGTGCTGTAGGCGCCTGGAGTAGGAACTGGCAAGCCACTGCAGTATTCCTGCCAAGAAAACTCCATGGATATGGGGGTCACGAAGAGTCGGTCACAACTGTAATGATGCAACACACACACACACACAACGCATAGACCTCCAAGGACTGTGCTTTTTCCCAAAGCCCCATGAGCTGCAGGTTACCTTTGAGATCTACTTTTAATGACGAAATTAAAGTGGATCCAAAATCCTGTTGCATAAGGAAATATTTCTGTCTTGTTCCTTTCTTTACAGGGGAATAAACAGCTGCCATCTCAACTCATGGGGGCACCCAATCATCACATCCACACGCCTCTCCACCAATCCTAGCAGGGCCTGTTTATTTACCCGTGAGGAACAAACAGAAACGTGTCCATTGCCTTATGTTTTGCAACAGGATTTGAAAGAGAGAAAAGGAAACCATCAAGAAGGACTAGTTGGTTGTCATTACTTTCCAGGCCTACCTTGGAATCTGCGGATACGGGGGTCCTACCTTGAAATGAGGAGACAAATCATGGAGGTGTCTCAGAAGGATAGGATAGTAATCATGGGGGACTTCAATTATCCCCACATTGACTGGGCCAATGCGAACTCCGGGCAAGAAAGAGAAAGTGGGTTTCTCGACTTGCTGAATGGCTGTGCCTTAGAGCAACTTGTCATGGAGCCCACCCGAGAACAGGCAACTCTGGATCTAATACTGTCTGATACACAGGACCTGGTCAGGGATGTGAATGTCACTGAGCCTCTGGGGAACAGTGACCATGCTGCAATCTCCTTTGCCATGCATGTTGGAGGAAGAGTGTCAAGCAAATCAGACATAAAAACCCTTGATTTTCGAAGGGCAAACTTCCCTCAAATGAGGAAACTAGTTAGAACGAAATTGAAGGGGAAGGTTGGAAGAATCCAATCTCTTCAGAGTGCATGGAACCTGTTTAAAACAACGGTAACAGAGGCCCAGCACAAGTGCATACCACAAAGAAAGAAGAGCTCATTTAAGTCCAAGAGGGCACCGGCATGGTTAACGAGTGGAGTTAGAGAGGCTCTAAAGTGCAAGGAGAGGTCTTTCTGTAAATGGAAATCCTCCCCAAATGAGGAAAATAAAAAGGAACACAAACTCTGGCAAAAGAAATGTAAGACGATGATAAGAGAGGCAAAGAAAGATTTTGAGGAACGCATGGCTAGCAATATAAAGGGTAATAATAAAAGATTCTTTAAATATGTTAGAAGTAGAAAACCTGCTAGAGAACCAGTTGGCCCTCTGGATGGTGAGAGAGGAAAAGGGGAGATTAAGGAGGACTTGGAAATTGCAGAGAAATTAAATGAGTTCTTTGCTTCTGTCTTAACGACAGAAGACCTTGAGCAGATTCCGCTGCCTGAACGGCCCCTCTTGACTAAAGAATTAAATCAAATACAGGTTAAAAGAGAGGATGTTTTAGGACTAATTGATAAATTGAAGATTAACAAGTCACCGGGCCCAGATGGCATCTACCCAAGGGTTATTAGGGAACTGAGAAATGAAATTGCAGATCTCTTAACGGTTATATGCAACTTGTCTCTTAAAACGGCCACAGTGCCGTGGGACTGGAGGATAGCAGATGTCACACCAATTTTTTAAAAAAGGAAGGAGGGGGGACCCGGGAAACTACAGACCAGTTAGCCTTACATCTGTCCCAGGGAAGATGGTGGAAAGCCTCATCCAAGAGAAAATCTTAAAACACATAGAAGAACAAACCTTGCTGAGAGAAAATCAGCATGGCTTCTGCAAGGGTAAGTCTTGTCTGACAAATCTTTTAGAATTTTTTGAAAAGGTCAACAGGCATGTAGATTTGTGTGAACCGGTGGATATAGTCTATCTGGATTTTCAAAAGGCTTTTGACACAGTCCCTCACCAGAGGCTGCTGAGAAAATTGCACAGTCAGGGGATAAGAGGGCAGGTCCTCTTATGGATTGAGAACTGGTTGAGATCCAGGAAACAAAGAGTAGGTGTCAATGGGAAATTTTCACAATGGAGAGAGGTGAAAAGCGGTGTGCCTCAGGGATCTGTCCTGGGACCAGTGCTTTTCAATCTGTTCATCAATGACCTGGAGACAGGGATAAGCAGTGAGGTGGCCATGTTTGTGGATGAAGCGAAACTGTTACGTGGGGTAAAAACCAGAGATGATTGTGAAAAGATGTAGTGGAACTGGAAAAGGTGCAGACGTGAGTGACTAAAATGATTACTGGGCTGAGGCACCTCCCTTATGAGGAAAGGCTAAAACATTTGGGGCTGGTTAGTCTGGAAAAAAGGCACCAGAGGGGGGATATGATTCAGACATACAAAATAATGCAGGGCATGAGTAAAGTGGATAGAGGGACGCTCTTCTCCCTCTCACAGAATACTAGAACTAGGGGACCTACACTCAAATTGAGGACGGGGAGAGTAAGAACAGACAAAGAAAATATTTTTTCACCCAGCGCGTTGTTAGTCTGTGGAACTCCCTGCCACAGGAGGTGGTGATGGCATCTGGCCTGGATGCCTTCAAAAGGGGATTGGACAGATTTCTGGAGGAAAAGTCCATCACAGGTTACAAACCATGACGGAGATGTGTAATCTCCAGGCTTAAAACCAGATGTAGGGGAGTGGTATCAGGAGACAGATATCTTTCTGGTGGGGCCACTGTGAGATACAGGAAGCTGGACTAGATGGGCCTTTAGCCTGATCCAGCTTGTTCTTTTGTTCTAAGCTTGTGTCTGTTTTCAGCTGGGGCCGGGAGACTGAGTCAATATCACATGGATGTCTTGTTCTAAGGATTCCAGAAAACCTGATTGCACCAATGACCATGTGGTCCCTACCACAGATGCTTTGGAGAGAACAGGAATGCTGAAAGGGGGCCATTGGTTAGGAATGAGTGATTCCTAACATTGGTTCCCCAGGCCTTATTGGACTGCAACTCATAAGAACCTAAGAAGAGCTCTGCTGGATCAGGCCAAAGGCCCATCTAGTCCAGATGAAACTAGATATCTGTCTCCTGATACCACTCCCCTCACTAGCTGTGCTGGCAAGGGCTTCTGGGAGTTGCAGCCCAAGAACCTCTGGGAACCCCAAGTGGGGAACTGCTGGTTTCATCCCTAAGTTAATCACTATAAATGAGTTGGTGGAAGCAAACTTCCCACCTGTGCTTCTCCATGGCCGGCACCTGCAGCCCTCCAGTATAAGGAACAATCATCCCTTGTAAGCTTTTCATCCCGATGGTACCTCTATTTCAAGTCCTGTCTTAGCCGCTGGTGGTTTTCACAGATCAGATATTTTATACCAGTGGTCAACAGTGTTTGACAAACTGATTTGTACTCATTATTTTTATGATTTATTGTTGATGGTTTGTAATAAGTCGGTTTAATTTTGATGTTTATTGTTTATTATTTTTACTTGAATGTTGTAAGTTTCCCCGAGTGACCGGCTGGGATATAATTGTAATACGCAAACAAACTCCATCTTTTCAACTCATACTTCCCAAGCTGAGAATTGTCTTTTAGGATACTGTATGTTGTAGGTGCCTGGAGTAGGGACTGGCAAACCGCTCCAGTATGCCTGCCAAGAAAACTCCATGGACATGGAGTCACGAAGAGTTGGTTATGACTGTAACGACACAACACACACACACACACACACACACACACAGAGAGAGAGAGGAAGGAGACAGTCACCAACATTATCAAAGTATTTTATTTATATAGTATTAATAATACTGATTTCTCGTTTCTTCTTTAGCTCCCTTCTACTTAAAGTGAGATACAGTAAGACCCAGATATCCACCTGGGATCAGTTCCAGGTCTTCCCATGGATAACAAACTTCTGTTTTGTGACAGCAGCTTGCTTTACGGCTGCTGAGTTATTTATTTTTCCCCTCTACCAACCATGGATCTGTGGTTAATGAATCAGTGGATGGGGGGGGGGTCCTACTGTACCTGCAAACATTTTCCTGATAATACTTTCCTTTAAGTCTCAAAGGGATCTGTTTGTGTCTTGCAGAATATTAGAAGTACATGTCTGCATGATAGTGTGAACTCCCCAGATTGGAAAATTATGGGATCTGTAGCCCCCCCCCCCAATAATTAGAAGAGCCTTGTGGCACATTGGTTAAACAGCGGTACTGCAGCTAAAGTGGTGCTCACACAACCTGGGGTTCAATCCCAGGTAGCCAGATCAAGGTTCACTCAGCCTTCCATCCTTCCGAGGTTGGTAAAATGAGTACCCAGCTTGCTTGGGGGTGGGGGGCAATGTGTAGCCTGCATAATTAAATCGTAAACCACCCAGAGAGTGGCTTAAGCACTACCTGGCGATATATGCAGAACACTTGGCTTTGCTTTTTACAAACATGCAGCAAAAAGTCCAGGAGACAAAACGGAGCAGAAAAAAATCAGGCCTTTTCAGAGAAAGATGGCAAACCTGTAGCCTTCCAGATCCTGTTGAGTTACGAGGCTTGGGATGGCATTTGGGGATTTTTGTGTGTGTGGGGGGGAGGGGTGACTACAAATCCCATAATTCTCTAATCTGGGAGTTCTCCCTGTCAGGCCTAGACCTAATTCTGGCTCGCCTGAGAGAAGGCTCTAAACTGGAAGTCTTAACTTTCTCCTATTCTGAAAGAAAAGCTCCCAGTGAGAAGCAGGGCAAAAACAGAAAGCTTAAGGGGCGCTCTGCCTGAAAGCATTTCAGTTTATGCCTTTCACCCAGGCGAGCCATAATTAGGTTCTGCAAGATGTCTACTTTAAACCAAAAGAACTGGAGCATCCAATGAAGTGAGTAAGTCAGAAGAGACTGAGGGCGCTTTTACACGACCCCTAAAATCCAGAGGGGGCTTGTCCCTCTTCCTGTGTTCCCACCCCTCCGCACTCCATTGTTCCTGTCTGCGTGAGGGGAGGGAGGAAAAAAATGCAGGCTCACCTCCGGTCCAAGCCTGTTGTCGTGATTCCTGTCTCTTAAAGGGGCGGCAGGGACAAAAAAAACAGAAAGCGAGGGAGCCCGGCATTCACGGCTTTACAATGCGCATCGGAAGATTTTTTACCTCCTGGAGACCAGGTACTTGAAAAGTGTGCTGGGACGCGCTTAGGTGGGCGTGGTCATACTTAATTTTTTTTTAAGTCCGGAGCTGGTGGGAAAACATTTTTAAGCTCCAGATCTGGGAGCCCTTTGCCTTGAATTTTAGGGGTCGTGTAAAAGCGTCCTGAGTCTCTGAATGCTATTGCAGAGAGATTTTTTTTTTAAAGATGCCCAACGCGTTTCGGCTGAAAAAGCCTTTTTTCCTGATGTGCAGTCACCAGCGAATGAAAAAATAGGAATGGTGTTTACCTTTTGAGATATTTCTGTGTAACTTTTTGTGTGTGAAATCCAGCCCCTGAAAGAAGGCTTTTTCAGCCGAAACGCGTTGGGCATCTTTTCAAATACAAAATCTCTCTACAATAGCATCCCGAGACTCAGTCTCTTCTGACTTAACTCACTCTGTAAGACGGGCATGTCCAAACTTTGGCCCTCCAGATGTTTGGGACCACAACTCCCACAGTCCTTTGCCATTGGAAATACAGGCTTGGAATTCTGGGGGTTGTGGTCCAAAGCATTGGGAGGGCCAAAGTTTGGACATGCCTGCTGTAAGATGTCTGCCTGACAGGGAGAACTCCCCAGTTTGGAGAATTATGGGTTTGTAACACACACACCCCCAAAAAGCCCCAAAATCTAAAATTCCCACCTCTATACAATTCACAGTCTGCCTGCTGGCTGGTCTCGAGTCAAGGCTGATGGGGAACTGGGAAGTCCAAGGTCTGGTTGTTCGAGTCCGGCTTGGCAAAATACAAGACAACAATGTCCTGCTCCATGATCTTTGGAGACAAGGACCAAGCGGGAACCTGATTCCCAACTGGTACTGAACGAAGCTCTTTCTTTGAAAAGGGCAAATGCTTCTCCTCTGCAATCCAGAAACAGGACAAGGTACCCTTCTCCACTTCCCGCCCATCCAGATTAGAAGTGACCTCCCCCGTTGCCTCTGACACAGTCTTGTCCAATTTGCACAGCTACCCACTAAACAAACAGGGTCAGTTTTTTTTAAAAAAAGGTTCTCCTTATATACCGCCCCATAGTGATTAAAGCACTCTCTGGGCAGTTTACAGTTTAATTATGCAGGCTACACATTCCTCCCCCCCCCCCAGCAAGCTGGGTACTCATTTTACCGACCTCAGAAGGATGGAAGGCTGAGTGAACCTTGAGCCTGCTACCTGAGATTGAACCCCTGGGTCATGAGCACAGTTTTAGCTGCAGGACAGGCATTTAACCACTGCGCCACAAGGAGCCATTCTTTTTTTGAAATTGTCTGGGTAGCTCAATAGTTTTGGCATCTGGCTTGCAAAGCCAAGGGTCAAGAGTTCAGTTCTCCCACTGGGCCTCCCAGGAATACAGCCATCTTGTGTTGTCTTGGGCAAGCTGCGCAGTCCCAGGTGCTCCCCCCCCCCCGAAGAAGGGAATGGGAAACCAATTATCAGGACACTGGAGGCATTCAAGACAGACAGCCATCTGTCAGATCTGCTTTGATCCGGATCACTGCCTGGAGCAAGGAGGTCAGACTCAATGGCCTTCCAACTCAATTCTTCTATAATTCCATGATTCCCTACCTAGAAAACCCTGAACAAGGATCGCCATCACTCAGAATTGACTTGATAGCACATAGTTATTAATGTAGGACCTCCCCATCTCTGCTTAGTTCTCAGCCCCCTGCTGTGGATAAGAGAGAGAGAGAGAGAGAGAGAAGGGAGAGAGAGATGATAAATGGGGGGGGGGGGGGAATTCACATGTACTACCAAATCTGTCCACTGTAGGGCACCAAAGACCATGATACAAGTATTCATAGCATGGTGTCTGGCGCCCTCTAGTGCAGTGATGGTGACTGCAATTCAAAAACCCACTTTTTTTTTTTGCTAAGTGCCAATACAGCAATTTAACCTGAATACAGGTGGCTGTAAAGGGGCGATGTTGGGTGCCCACAAAAAAGGCTTCAAGTGCCACCTATGGCACCCATGCCATAGGTTTGCCAACACTGCTGTAGTGGTTGGTTCTGGTATTTGCAGACTGTGGATAGATGAATGAATGGATAAGGGGTCCCATTAATAAGGGTGTCCTATTGTATTCTTTTATTGGTCGGTCAGTCGGTTGGTTGGTTGGTTTCGGGCCTCCTTCTATTTGCAGGGGGACTCATGGTGAGTCCACCTTGTGTTCAGGTCAGAACAGGGTCCTGCAAGAGCATTGCACGCAGAAGCATTGTCAAATCTGGTTATAGAAAATATACAATACAAAGGCCAGAATATAAAGTTACTCTCCATTGTAACTTTTCCTGGGCAAAGACACCCTGAGCAAAGGCTCTACCCAGTAGCTCTACCCAGTAGCAAGAATATTAAGCTGAGAGGGGGCAGCATTAAGTGTTCCACCTCTTACTTTTAAAAAATGGAGGAGATCTCTTCTGCCCTGATTCCTGAATTCTCACAGGCTGCATTTCATCCAAGACAAGAACAAAGGTGTGAGCATGGACCCTCCCCCCCCCAAAAAAAAAAATGCCCATGTATTCTACCTTCCAAGGACTTATGGGCAGAGATGGATGTTTTCTATCCTGAATTGCCTTCCTGGCAGGGAGGTGGTAGGTGTGACCTGAATGGCAAGCAAGTCACTGAGGGGACAATAGTTCAAACGTGAGAAAAAGGAATGCACTGGTTTACAATGCCGGTTCAAGCTGGCGATGGAAATTTCCGGACAACAAACACCATAACATTCTTCTTTCTGGGAGTTTTACCTACTTTGTGGGCAGCTTACAAAACCCCCGAATGTGATGCACCAGGGAAGACTGGCCTAAACAGGAAAGGGTTTGATGCTGAGCCTTAAGAATCTTGTGGCACAGTGGTTAAATGCCTGTACTGCAGCTAAAACTGTGCTCATGACCTGGGGTTCAATCCCAGGTAGCTGCCTTATGGTGGACTCAGCCTTCTAGCCTTCCGAGGTCGGTAAAATGAGGACCCAGCTTGCTGGGGGGGGGGGGCAATGTGTAGCCTGCATAAATAAATTGTAAACCGCCCAGAGAGTGCTTGAAACATGTTAAGTTTCTGGCTCAGAAGGAAAACTCCCAGCAAGCACTAGGGGAGGAACAGGAAGCTTAGATGGAGCTGGGCCTAGCTCGGCCTTACAAGCCTTTTTGCAAAGGCCTTTCCCTATCACCTATATGTGTCTTTAAGGTATGTAAAACTCCCAGAATGCAGAATTACGGAATACAGTGACACACACACCCCCGCCGCCTATTGCGGGGCTTAGGGACCTGACCCAACCTGCGATAATTGAAAATGCACGATATGTGGATGCAGGTTGGGTAGGGCCTGGGGTGCCTAGCTGGGGGCCCTTGTATTTACCCCCAGCCTGGCGCTGCCCCAAACGGGCCTGCAAGGACCTTCCCAGGACTTCTGGGGGCCCCAACAGGACCTCCCTGGGAACTGGAAGTGACTTCTGGAAAACCGGGAGTGACTTCCGGATCACCAAAAATAATTTCTGAGGACTCCGACAGGCCCTTGCAGGCCTGTTTGGGGCAGCGCCAGTCCTGGGGTAAGTACGGGAGGCCTGAAACAGGCCTTCCCCCCTTTTTTCATATACTGCGGTCTCGCGATATAGCGGGACCACAGTATATAAACCGCGAAAGGGCGGGGAGCCACTGTATATAGAGTCCAGAAAAAAACCCAAATGACATCCCAAACCCAACCTACAGTGGGGTCGTACAGCAGCACCACCCTAAACTATGAACCGGGGCTCCAGGGGGCGCTGTGAAACCTAGCCAGGGGCATCCTGGGAAAAGGGACGGAGCACATAGAACCTACAAAGGCTGGAGAGGAGCGGCTCATAACAACGGCTCCTCTCTAGCCTTCAGAGCTCTATGTCAAATAGGATCTGGACATCTTCATGTGCCTATATCCTCGTAGAGCATTGGCGATCAGTAGCCTGAAGTGGTTTTTGTCTAAACAGAGCAGCTGTGCTCACTGCGGACCATGGGCTTACGTTCTTAAGCCAGAATGTTCTTCTATACCAGGGGTCCTCAAAGTTTTCGAACAGTGGGCCGGTCCACCACGCCCCAGACACCACTGGGGGCCGGACCACAAGCAGGTGGGCAGGGTGGAGGAGGAGCAGTGGCGGGGCCTCAGGGCCATGGAGGGAGTAGGAGACCTTGCCGCAGCCTTCCTATTTTAAATTGCCCCACTCGGCTGCACCCGGCATCCTGACCATCTGGGCGGTGGGTGGGAGGTGTGGAGGGGATCTTGCCGTAGGCCTCCCACTCTGAATGCCCCACTAGCCAGCATGCTGATCATCTGGGCGGTAGTTAGGGGGAGTGGGAGGAGCGACATAGCCCACCGCTTTGAACTGCCTCAGCAATAGAAGCAGCTGTGGAGGCTGGCTTGTTTACAAAGCAGGGGGTAGGTGGGGGGGTTGCAATTGGTCTGGGGGCTGGATTCAGGACCTTGAGGGGCCGCATCCGGCCCCGGGGCCTCAGGTTGAGGACCCCTGTTCTATACCCTGGGCCACGCTTCCTGTCTATTGTTCCATGAAGAATAACTTGCAGCAGATGGTATTTCTTATTGTGCGTTATGTGTCCGAGACACTGCAATTTTCTTCTCTTGACAGTATTGAGGAGTTCTTACTTTTTTTATTCATGCACCGTAATCCAGCCACATGAGTGACTCTGGCTGATCTGGACATGGAAGCGGGTTACACCTGCCTCTCCTTTCCCCCATCTTTATGGTCCCCAGTTGAACGGCTTACCGGGTAGCCTCATGAGTTTCCCTGTGCCAGGACCTGGAAGGAGGTGGGGCCTTGGGGGGGAGGTATTTAGTGTGTGTGTGGCAGGAGATGGGATGGCTAGGGGAGAATGGGGTTCCCCCCCCTCCAGTGCGAGAGAGTGACCCCCCGTGATGGCCCCTCCAAACGAGGGGAGGAAAAGTCCATCACAGATTACAAACCATGATGGAGGTGTGTCATCTCCAGGCTTAAAACCAGGGTGCTTCAAAGGCCAGATGCAGGGGGAGTGGTATCAGGTGACAGATATCTAGTCTCGTGCGCTCCCAGGCGCATCTGGTGGGGCCACCGTGAGATACAGGAAGCTGGACTAGATGGGCCTTTGGCTTGAGCCAGCAGGGCTCTTTCTTATGGTCTTATGAGCCATGGCCAGTGGCCAGGAAATGAAGGGAGCTACAAAGGCGAACAGGTTTGGGGACCACTGGTCCACAACGGAGGACACACAGTGTTCCCTTCTCGACTCCGCGCTTCCCTTTGGATAACATCACTCTTTTCTAGAAGCGACCCCTGACCCCCCACCCCCCCACCCCTGAATTTCAACAGCCAGGTTTGGCTTCCTCTCCCCGATAGCGAGCCGAGCTGAGCCTTGGGCCGCCGTCCGGAGGTGCTTCCTCTACACCCGTGGTCCTCAACCTGGGGGTCCTCAGATGTTCCTGGACTGCAACTCCCAGAAGCTTCCATCACTCTCTGTACTGGAAGGGTTTTCTGGGAGTTGCAGTCCAGGAACATCTGGGGGACCCCCAGGTTGAGATCCACTGCTCTACGCCTCCCCCTCCCCCGCCGCGACGTGGGTCCTCAGGTGGCGGGAGAGGTGCGAGCTCTGGATGAAGCTCTTGCCGCAGCGGGCGCACGTGTACGGCTTGTCCCCCGTGTGCGTCCGCCGGTGCTTCAGGAAGGTCGACTTGTCGTTGAAGGTCTTCCCGCAGTCGGCGCACTGGTAGGGCCGCTCGCCCGTGTGGATCCGGTGGTGCTGGTAGAGGTGGGCGCTGCGGCGGAAGTCCTTGCCGCAGAAGATGCACTTGTAGGGCTTCTCGCCCGTGTGCAGCCGCCGGTGGATCAGCAGCCGCGACTTCCACTGGAAGCCCTTCCCGCAGTCGAGGCAGACATTCTTCCGCTTGTCTTTCAGGCCTCCGGGGGGGCCCTCGCGGGCCTTGCTTTGGCTCGACCCTCTGGAACGGCACTCCTTCGGCTCGTGCGCCGGGGCCTCTCCGGCGACCCAGTGCTGGGAGAAGTTCTGTTCGGCTTCCCCCAGCGTAATCCTGCGCACCTCCCCTTTTTCGTCGCTGTCCCACGGCAGTTGCCATTCGTTCTCACCGGCCGCCTCCCGGCAGGCTGTTGAGATAAACAGAGAATCTCGGGGTGACCAAGGAGGAGGAGGGGGGGTTAGGACCACGAAATTATTGAGGTTAGAGCTGTTCGGCAGTGGAAGATGCTGCCACAAAGGAGGGTGGTGGAGTCTCCTTCTTTGGAGGTTTTTAAGCAGAGGCCGGATGGCCCATCTGTCGGAAATATTGTGATGGGGTTCCTGCATGGCATGGGGTTGGACTAGATGGCCCTTGAGGTCTCTTCCAACTCTATGATTCTATGAGGTTTAAGAGGTCCTTGATGCTACCTTACAAAGCGGAATGCAACGGAGGTATCCCAAGAAATCCCTCTCTTGACAGAGGTGGGGAGGGGGGGCTCAGGCACAGTCTATCTGCTGTTGATCAGCTAGGGATTTCAACAATCCCAGGGCAAATCAAAAATACTTCGCACCTCCACCACCAAGGCCATAGCCTAACACATACCTAATGGGTGCTGGGGAAGGTTGCAGAGGTGGGACTTTCACGCACCTGAGGCCAATGCCCACCTAACGAGCCTAAGAGCCCCCGTGGTGCAATGGTTAAACGCCTGTGTATGTGTGTTGCGTCGTTAGAGTCGTGACCGACCCTTTGTGACCCCATGTCCATGGAGTTTTCTTGGTAGGAATACTGGAGTGGCTTGCCAGTTCCTACTCCAGGCGCCTACAGCACTGTAGGTAAAACTATGCTCACAACCTTAGGTTCCATCCCAGGTAGCAGGCTCATGGTTGACTCAGCCTTCCATCCTTCCGAGGTCAGTAAAATGAGTACCCAGCTTGCTGGGGGGGGGGGCAATGTGTAGCCTGCACACTGTAATTAAAATTGTAAACCACACAGAGACTACTTGAAGTGGTATGGGGCGGTATATAAGCAGAACACTTTATTGAGACTACTGTCTACCTTATGAGCCTATTCAGGCCATTTTTGATCTTCTGAGCCTATTTCAGACCGAGCGGGACATGAGGTCAAAAAGAACTATAAAATGAAGCTGTTTGGATGAGCAGCGAAACGTTTCAGACCCTTGAGCAAAAGAAGTAAACTCATCTGGATGACCGAGACCCTTCACAGACCTATCCCAAGAAAGTTCCGTACAGCTTGGGTTATGATGCACAATTCAAAGCACTGGTCGTGATCTCTTACAAATGTGACATTTGGATTTTTCTGGGTGACAAATCCCAGAATTCTCTCTTCTGGGAGCTCTGTCTGACAGACCCCATACCTACAGACACCTACATTTTGTTCGCCTGGAGAAATAGCTTGCTCAGAGTCTTCATGGCCTAGCAAAGGCCTAGCTTCCTGTTCAAAAAAAAGGAAATGAACTCATTTTCAGCTAAGAGACTCCCAAGTAGTCATAGGGACAGCTGCTTCTTCCTTTTTTGATAATATGCTAGGCCAGTGGTGGTGAACCTTTGGCCCTCCAGATGTTTTGGACCACAACTCCCACAGTCCTTTTGTCATCAGCAATCTAGACTGGGAATTCTGGGAGTTGTGGTCCAAAACATCCGGAGTGCCAAACATTGGCAACCACTGTGCTAGGCCATGTGAGGCCTTTCCCAGGTGAGCAAAATATAACCTTCTGCAGGTGTGGGTCTGCCCGGCAAACTCCCCAAATGGAGAAATCTGGGATTAGGACCTGGCTACCTAAAGGACCGCCTTCTTCCATATGAGCCTGCCCGTACTCTAAGATCGGGCCCGGAGGCCATGCTGAAAGTCCCATCCCTCAAAGAGGTAAGGGGGGTGGCATGTCGAAGCAGGGCCTTCTCGGCGGTTGCTCCCCAACTCTGGAATGCCCTCCCTACGGAGATCCGCCTGGTGCCAACACTTTTGGCTTTTTGGCGCCAGGCAAAGACCTTCCTGTTTGGCCAGCATTTTAATTAGATTATTTGGCTGGACACACAAGCAGCAGGGTTTTATAATTTATCATTTGTACTGTAGGTTGTTTTAAGTGTATTGTATTTTATAGTTTTAATGATTTTATTGTTTTATAGTTTTAATACTTGTTGTATGCTGCCCAGAGACCTCTTGGTAGTGGGGCGGCTAAAAAATCTTGTAAATAAATAAATAAATATGTACTCTAAAAAATCCAAAAGGCAAAGGCCCATCCATATAGCTTGGGTTGTGAGACAAATCTTACACTTCCCACATAAGCCTGACTAGCTTTTGACATCTTGGGAGAAAGCCTTATGTCAGAAACCCACAGACCCACAGGCCGTAAGTCCCCCCCCCTCTACCACCACTGCTGATTCTGCCAGCCAGGCGCCCTCCGGAGAGTGAGGTGGGGACTTGGAAAGACCCGGCTGGCCAACTGGCCTTTGAATTTCCCATTCAGGCCCCAGGCGGCGGACTGGAAGTTTGAGCGGGAGGTTCAAAACTTGCGATCTGCCACCTGGGACCCGAATGAGAAGTTCAAAGGCTGGTGAGGTCCCCACCCCACCCCTCTTTAGGGTGCCTGGCTGGCCCACAGCGGTGGTGGCAGTGGTGAGGAGGAGGTCGGTGGGCATCGGGAGGTAAGTTTTATTTTTTAATTCCCCCCCCCCCTTTTGCCGCCGCTGCCACCACCGCCGTGGGCCAGCCGGGCGCCCTCCAGAGGGATGGAGCACCTGCCTGGCCAACCGGCCTTTGAACTTCCAACCTATCAAGCTGTAACTCTCTCTTCACCCCCACCCCCTTCCTCCCCTTCCTCCTCCAGACCCAACCCATTGGTGCCTTTTTCTTCACTGGCTCATGGCGACCCCCAAAGGCAGGGGTGCCCAAACTTTTTGTAAGGAGGGCCAGATTTGGTGGCTGAGAATGTGTCAGGGGACGGTTGCTTCACAAGGTTCCCGGTGATGCCGGTGGTGGCGGCCCCCGCGCGCGCCCAGCTTCACATAGTTGCCGGCGGTGCCGGTGGCAGCAGCCTGTGCAATGGCTAGCCGGCTGGCCGGCCCAGCCCCACGAGCTTCCCGGCGGTGCTGGTGGTGGTGGCCCGCCCCCTCGCCTGTCCATCCAGCCCTACAAGCTTCTGCTCACCGGCCGGCCGGCCTGCCCAGCCCCTAAAGCTTCCCGGCGGTGTCAGTGTTGGCAGAAGATTAAAAAAAAAACATGGGGCGAAGGAAGGGGAGGGAGGGGTGGGCCATCCAGCCGCGGGCCACTCAGAATGGCCTGACGGGCGGATTTGGCCCCCGGGCTGGACTCTGGGCAAGCCTGCCCAAAGGAGTCCCAATCCCCCAGGTTAGGAACCACTGCTTTACAAGGATGGAGGGGCGGGGTTTTAAATGCAAATTCAGCTCAGAGCTGGTGAAGGGGGTGTAGACAAGAAGAGCTACTTAAGCAAAAAAAAAAAAAAAAAAAAAAAAAAACACCTAGAATTAGAACATGTATAGATAACGCTCTGCTGGATCAGGTCGGCGCTTGCCATGTTGCTCTTTTTGGAATCCAACGCCCAGAATTCCCCAGCAAGCATAACCTTGACCGCAGCAGACCTCATCGAAACCTCTCAAGAGTCAGAAAAACCATACCCAGCAAAGGAGGATCCTCGTTGGTTTCCAGTTTGACTTCTACGCCGGCTGGCCTGGCCTCCATCTCCTGCTGTGCCGGGTCCTTAGAGAACACCGCAGCCTGCTCCTCAGCCGGCCCAGGGATCTGAAATAGTGTGGATGATTAATCATAGAATCATAAGAGTTGGAAGAGACCTCAAGGGCCATCCAGTCCAACCCCCTGCCATGCAGGAACCCCCATCACAGGACTCCCGACAGATGGCCATCCAGCCTCTGCTTAAAAACCTCCAAAGAAGGAGACTCCACCACCCTCCTTTGTGGCAGCAGATTCCACTGCCCGACAGCTCTAACCGTCATGAAGTTCTTCCTGATGTTCAAATGGAATCTCTTTTCCTGTAGTTTGAGTCCATTGCCCCGAGTCCTAGTCTCTGAAGCCATGGAAAACAAACCAGTCCCTTCTCTCAGTCTTCTTTTTGTAAGGCTAAATATTCCTAGTTCCCTAAGACGCTTAAGATGCAGCGATTAGCGGGGCAAGGCTACAGAAAAGACAGATTGCTTTAAAAATAATAATCATCCGGGAGATGACAGGGCTTGTAATGAGGCTGCTCATCTGTTTCTCGGTGGCCAGCATCTTCTTGCATTGCAATGCCCTGGTGGGAAAGAAGTGGCAGGACTTGCAGTGGCCTGTTGCCACTAATAAGGGACTCTCCTTTGGATTCTTCTATGGATCAAATTGCCTCTAATGAACGAGTCCCCATTCTGATGCCAGTTCATGTATGAAGCCCCCAATCTGCACCCAGGGAGACTGCATTTAAACAGCAGGAATCCCATCAACGAGCAACCATCGGCTACTGCCTGTCATGCCATTTTCATTCTGCCTGCGTAATGTACGCAAGAGGATTTTGGCCTAGGCAGGCCCCTCCCAAAGGAAGGATATTTATAAGGCAAAAAAAAAAAACCCAAATGTGCTGCTTATATACCATCCACAGTGCTTAAAGCACTCTCTGGGAAGTCTACAACTTAATCATGCAAGCTATGCATGCCCCCCTCCACCGCATCCCCCAGCAAGTTGGGTACTCAGAAGGATGGAAGGCTGACACAGTCTGGAGGTATCTGTCACAGCCTGTTGGGATCAAACTCGGGTCACATAAGAACATAAGAAGAGCCATGCTGGATCAGGCCAAAGGCCCATCTAGTCCATCTTCCTGTATCTTACAGTGGCCCCACCAAATGTGTCTGGGACTGCACGAGACTAGATATCTGTCTCCAGATACCACTCCCCTGCATCTGGCCCTTGAAGTACCCCGGTTTTAAGCCTGGAGACTACACATCTCCATCATGGTTTGTAACTTGTGATGGACTTTTCCTCCAAGAATCCCCTTTGGAAGGCATCCAGGCCAGATGCCATCACCACCTCCTGTGGCAGGGAGTTCCACAGACTAACAATGCGCTGGGTGAAAAAATATTTTCTTTTGTCTGTTCTTACTCTCCCAACCCTCAATTTGAGTGGATGTCCCCTAGTTCTGGTATTTTGTGAGAGGGAGAAGAGCGTCCCTCTATCCACTTCACTCATGCCCTGAATTATTTTGTACGTCTCAATCATATCCCCCCTCAGGTGCCTTTCTTCCAGATTAAAGAGCAGCACAGCAGATTAAACACTGTGCCATGAGGTACTTGATTTCTATGTGCATTTCATAGCTATGTACAGTGGACCCTCGTACATCAAACGGTTTGTATAACATAACATCTATACAACATAAAAAATTACAGAGATAGGAGAAATTTGCTTAACAGAATTGCCTATGGGGCAAATCCGTACAAGATAAAAATGGTTGTGATTACTCTGTTTTGAATGCATTCCTATGGGAAATTTGTAGAAAGGAAAATTTGCTTAACAGAATTTCATTTGGAATGAATTAATTCCTTTATACAAGGTACCACTGTATATCCCATTCTACAGCTGAGAGCGTGTTATGAAGAATATAGAACTAAAACGTTTGGTTGATACATGAGCATGGACCCCAATAATTATATGGATACTGTCAGTTTTAGAATTTGTTTTAGAATTTTTAATATTTATTGTTTTATTGTGTTTTATATTGTAAATCGACCGGCAATTAAGATCTAGCCAGGGAGCCCACCTGAAAGAGCCATCCCCCAAGGAGGTGAAAGGGATGGCTTGTAGGTACAGGGCCATATTGGCGGTGACAAATCTAAATAAATAAATAAATAAATTGGAACTCTTTGTCTCAAATGCCTGCCTAGGGTGCCTTCAGCAAGCTGGGGAGGTGTCTCTTGGCCCTTCCATCACCAATGATTTTCTTCACAAAGATGTCATAAGCAGTGCAACCATGTGTGGTGAAGCACTTTAGACAGCAACAACATGCTATCAAGTTAATTCTGACTTAGGCTTAGGACCTGGATACCTGAAGGACCGCCTCCTTCCATATGAACCTACCCGGAATTAAGTTCTAGCCAGGGGGCCCTCCTGAAAGAGGCATCCCTCAAGGAGGTAAAAGGGGCGGCTTGTAGGTACAGGGCCTTTTCGGCAGCTGCCCCCAGATAATGGAATGCCCTTCCGAGTGAGACCCGCCTGGCACCGACGATGATGACATTCCGGTGCCATGTAAAAACCTTCCTGTTCCAGAAGTTTTTAAACTGATTATTGTGGGTCCTGATGGCAATTTTAGTGTAGTATTTTAATGTGTTGTATTTAAATGTTTTTATTGTTTTAATTTTATTGCAATTTTGATGTTTTAATCGTCTGAACTGTTTATTTTGATTGCGAGCCACCCAGAGACCTTTGGGTAGTGGGCGGCATACAAGCTGTATAAATAAATTAAATAAATAAATTAAATAAAATTAAATAAATAAATAAATAAATAAATAATGCCGACAGTTTCCTAGGTAAGGGATAGGCAAGAACAGTTTACCCTTCGCTTCTTCTGGGTTGCCCTGGGACGGTGCAAGCTTGTCCAAGGCCACCCAGGCTGGCTCTTCTCCCCAGGGGCACACTGGCGACTCAACACCTCTGGCTCCACAGTCAGATGCGTGAATCGCTGAACTATCCAGCCAGTTTTATAACCATCTCCCATCGTATCAGTTCTGACGTATGGCAGAAAAACCAGCTTCCCGACGGGAAGCTATTTTATTTTTCACTGTTTTCCAGGTAAAGAGTCCTCTATAGCGCTTTGCCCTTCCCTTCTTCTGGGGTGTCCATGAGAACAAGCCAGCCTGTGTAGCATTAGGCAAGCAGCTTGCCTAAAGCAAAGCAAAGCAAAGTGTTCTGCTTATATACCGCCCCATACTACTACAAGTAGTCTCTGGGCGGTTTACAATTTTTTTAATTACAGAGTGCAGGCTACACATTGCCCCCCCCCCAGCAAGGTGGGTACTCATTTTACCGACCTCGGAAGGATGGAAGGCTGAGTGAACCTTGAGCCTGCTACCTGGGATTGAACCCCCAGGTCGTGAGCACAGTTTTACCTGCAGGACAGGCATTTAACCACTGTGCCACGAGGCTCTTCCTTGTGCCTTCCTAAGGCTACACAGGCTGGCTTGTGCTGACGGGAGGCTCAGTAGGGAAATCAAACTCTCAACTTCTTGTTTCTCTAACCGGATGCCTGAATCCACGGTGCTCTCCGGTCAGCTTGTTTAAACACACACACACACACACACACACACACACACACACACACACACACACACACACACACACACACACACACACACACACACACACACACACACACACACACACACACACACACACACACACACACGGGAACCTGGAAAAGTCATTACAGTAGGACCCCCCTATCCACGGATTCATTATCCACTGATTCAGTCACCCACGGTTGGCAGAGGAAAAAAATTAAATAATTCAGCAGCAGCCACAAAGCAAGCTGTAAAGCAAGCTGTTGTCACAAACAGCAGCTGTAAAGCAAGCTACTGTCACAAACAGCGGCCATAAAGCAAGCTAATGTCACAAACAGCGGCCATAAAGCAAGCTACTGTCTCAAAACAGCAGTCATAAAGCAAGCTACTGTCAGGAAACTGCAGTTTAGGGGTGGTTGGGCAGGCGTTCTCTCTTATCCACGGTTTTCATTATCCACGGGAAGGCCTGGAACCAATCTCCAGCAGATACTGTACCTGCAGTTTCTGCTTCTCCTTCTCCAGGAATTCCTCCGCCAGAGCGACGGCTTGGGAACAAGTCTCGGGGTTCCTCGCTCGGACCCAGTTCTGCATTTCTCCGGGCAGGATGGTGAGGAACTGCTCCAGGATCAAAGCTTCCAGGATCTGCTCCTTGGTGTGCTGCTCGACCTTCAGCCACTGGTGGCACAGGCCCTGCAAGTGGTGGCACACCCCCTTCGGCCCCTCGGCCTCCTGGTAGCAGAAACGCCGGAAATGCTGCCGCTCTTCCTCCCGCCTCCTGGCCTCCCTCCGCAAGATGGCCGCCTTGACTTTCCCATAATCCCCTCTGTCGGCGGCATCCATCTTGTCAAAGGCCCGCTTGGCTTCTCCCGCCAGGGCTGGCAGGAGCCGGCTCACCCACTCCGCCTTGGGCCACCGGCAGGCCTTGCCCACTTGCTCAAAGGAGGAGAAGAACGCCTGGGGGTCGTCCCACGGCGTGGGCTCCTCCGGCAAAGCCGGGACCCCACAGCCCGAGCAAGGGGGCTCCCTGGACTTCAGCAGCTCCAGATGCTGCGTTTCCCAGCAAGGGGTCGGTGGCTCCTCTGACTCCTGTTTCACGTGCAGCCCTGCGTCCCATCTTGGGAAGTCCGTCGTCTGGCCGGTTGGGCCAACCGGATCTTCTTCCTTGATTCCTGGGAACAACCGGATCCTGTTGGGGCCCCTTGCTCCAACATCTTCTCCGGCCTCCATCACGACGACACACCCTGGCCCAAACACAGCCATGCTTCCCCAGTCTGGACAAACAGCAGCAAATGGATTCCCCACAAAATTCTATTTTTTTTTTAAAGGAACAGGGGGGTTGCTTAAAAGGAAGGGTGAGGGGTGATAAAAAGAAGGTCTCTTATCAAAAACGGACCCAATCAACACGACCAGACTGTCATGAGACACTATCCAATGCCACACTGAATGATCTTGGCTGATTTGGGAAGCTAAGCAGAGGCAATCCTGGTTGGTACACAGAAAGGAGGTCACCAGCTAGGGGAAAAGCCCTGTTGAGTTGACAATAATGACCAGTCACACCGACTAATAATAAGATAGGTTCATCGATTCCTGCTTTTTTTCCAGATGCCTGAAACAGAAGCAAGGTCGTACACACTCACAGGGAGCAAGGATCATATAATAAATCTTGAATTATTACAAGGATCCTGTGGCATCAGGGGAGTCCATACCTTCTTACAGAGGCTAGGTGAGGAATCACGCTCCCAATCTTTGGCTCCCGCAGCCAGATCCCTAAACCACTGAGTCCAAAAGTTCGGATCAGAACCCGGAGGCGGAGGTTTGGAGTAAAGGGATGTCACCCCAGGGGCTACCCACTCAAGCAAAAAAGTCCAGTTCAAATAAGACTTTTCCCCCCTCTCCTTCTCCCTCTCCTTGTCCAGGAGGGGTTCCCCAAAATAATCCTAAGAGAACAAGGGAGAAAATGAGAATATTTCCTTGCCCAGAAAGATGGGGTGGGGTGGGGTGGAGAACAAGCTTTTAAAGTTCTGGTGCTTCACCCCTGGACTGGGATCACTTAGGGACCCGAAGGTTATGGGTTCGAGTCCAGAGGAAGCGGCTGGCACGTTTCAAATCCCGTCGGGAAGCTGGTTTTTCTCCCTGCAGCCTCTATGAATGGAGGAGTCCTCCGGATCCAACAGCACGCTTGTCCTCTCGCCGCCTGCCAAGCTTCCAACCGGACGCTTCGCTCCCAGCCAGTCATACAAGTGGAGAAAAGGGGGCGGGGGGGGAAGGGAGAGAGAAAGAGAGAGGAAAGAGACCGGAAATGGGGCTTCCCCCAAGGAGTTCCATTCTCTTCCGGCCCCCCCATCCCAAATGTCCTGCTGGTCCTCTCTAGGCATCCCCCCGTGCTGGGTTGTCTGTCTTAACCCTTCCGGGGCCAAAAAAAGGGGGGGTTGTTGTTAATGAACGCCGAGCAGAAAGTAATAATAATAATTCTTCTTCCCTGGTTTTTTCCTTCCTTCCGATCACTAAGGAGGAAAATGACCCCGCCCCCTTTTGCTTTTACTAACTCCTTGAAAAGAAAAGGAAAGAAAAAAAAACACAACACAAACGTCTTGAATAAAAGACGTCTGGAAATACAGTATTCATGTTATATATTTAATTTTAAATACATTCATGTCGAGCAGCACACCAAGGAGCAGATCCTGGAAGTTCTTAAACTGGCGATTGTGAGTCCTGATGGCAATTTTTAGTGTTGTGTTTTAATGCATTGTATTTATTGTTCTTATTTTTTTAATTTTTTGTTTTAATTGTTTTAATTTTAGTATTGTATTTTAATGTATTGAATTGATTGTACTTAATTTTTTTGTTTTAATTTTATTGTAATTTTGATGTTTTAATTGTTTATTTTGATTGTGAGCCGCCCAGAGACCTCTGGGTAGTGGGCGGCATACAAAATAAATAAATAAATAAATAAATAAATAAATAAATGGATGGATGGATGGATGGATGGATGGATGGATGGATGGATGGATGGATGGATCAATATCTTCCTCCTGGTCTCCAGCTGACCTCCTTTTTGCGCTTTCCAAGCAAGAAGCTTCGTTACAGCTTGTATAACATAAAATCTGTACAACATAAAAAATTCCGGAGATAGGGAAAATTTGCTTAACATAATCGCCTATGGGGAGAATCCGTACAACATAAAAATACGATTACTCCGTTTTCAATGCATTCCTATGGGAATTTGTATAAAGGAAAAATTGCTTAACATAATTTCGTTTGGAATGAATTAATTCCTTTATACAAGGTACCCCTGTATATCCTAAGAAGCAGCAAGCGGAGTCCGTAACCCCCCCCCCCAAGGCAAGCGGTAGAGGGAGACACTGTTTGTTGTATCCAGTCCTGAAGCTGAAAGGGATCTCGGGGGTCATCTAGTCCAACCCCAAAGAAAAGTGCCAGAAGTTAGAATGTTTGCCTTCTCTGAGCCCATCAAGGACTGCAAGCGGGATGGATTTTATTCAAGGAAGGGCTTTTAAGTTAGTTTTGATTTTTGTTGGGGGGTGGTGGAAACGGCTTAAAAAGCAATGGAAAGGAATAGCTGTACAGTAGACTTTGAACAGGCCAAGCTCTACTTTTTCCGGCCCAAAGTGCCTGAGGTCTACTACACTGATAGCTCTACTTACGAATTCTACCTGTTCTGAGCACATGCTCATAACTAAAAACTTTTGTAAGTAGAGAAGCAGTTTCCCATAGGAATGCATTTAAAACCAATTAATCTGTTCTGGGGGGAACAGATTTCAATGTGCCATGGCCCTTGAACTGCCCCACTCGGCTGAGGCAGTGGGCTGGTAGACCCAACTTTGCTGGGGGAGTGAGTGCTGGTCGGGATGGGGGAGGGAGGGGTGGAGAAATTATCCCCTGACTTTTTTTATTGATGGCCAGCGGGCTACTTTTGAACCTTTCACGGGCTACCAGTAGCCCGCAGTCTACCTGCTGGGCAGGCCTGCTGTACAGTATACAGTGGTACCTTGTATAAAGGAATTAATTTGTTCCAAATGAAATTATGTTAAGCAAATTTTCCTTTACACAAATTCCCATAGGAATGCATTAAAATGGAGTAATCCCATTTTTATGTTGTACAGATTCTCCCCATAGGCAATTATGTTAAGCAAATTTTCCCTATCCCCGGAATTTTTTATGTTGTACAGATTTTATGTTATACAAGCTGTTTCTTATACAAGGGTCCACTGTATAGGATTTTTTTAGGGAGTGGACCAGGGCAGAGCCTCTCTGCTTTTTACTTCCCTCTCTCCTCACCCCAACCAAGCATGGCTGGTGGAGTCACAGCAAAAGCAATAAAGAGCTGGCGTAAAAAAAATGACTGCATTTTCCATTGGATGCACGAAGTGTCCTCTCGGTGCGCAGTCCGCAAGGGCGAATGCCAAATGAATGCCAAGCCTTCAAAAATGCCACACGTGGCTGCTTTCACTGCAGCAGACACAGCTATTGCTGCCATAGCCGGGACTGTTCCTTTCCTCCTCCCCCGCCTCCTCAAATCTTGACGGCTGCAGTCAAGACTCACTACCTGACTTCGATCCCAACCGGCTCAGGGGTTTCTGAGGTTGCCAAATTGAGTACCCGGCTTGGTGGGAGTGGGAAGCCATGTGTAGCCTGAAGAATCGAGTTGTAACTCCCCCACCAGCAGCAGCAAAGGATGCTTTAAGGTGCTATGAGCACTATAGAAGCAGCACACTTTGTTTTTTTTGTTTTGTTTTTTTATTTATTTTTAAGTATCCCTCCTTGGGGACCGGGCTAGTCCTAAATTCTCTTGTGCACATTGTGTGTGTTGGGTCGTTATAGTGGTGACCGACTCTTTGTGACTCCACGTCCATGGAGTTTTTCTTGGCAGGAATACTGGAGTGGTTTGCCAATTCGTACTCCAGGCGCCTACAGCACCTGGTATTCCCTGGGGGTCTCCCATCCAAGTACTAACCAGGCCCGACCCTTCTTAGCTTCCAAAATCAGGCAAGATTGGATGTGCTTAGGGCAGGGGTCCTCAAAGTTTTCAAACAGCGGGCCGGTCCACCACGCCCCAGGCACCACTGGGGGCCGGACCACAATGGGTGGGGGGAGCGGGCGACCTTGCCGTAGCCCTCCCACTCTAAATGCCCCCCTAGCCAGCATGCTGATCATCTGGGCAGTAGTTGGGTGGAGTGGGAGAAGCGACATAGCCCACTGCTTTGATCTGCCTTAGCAACAGAAGCAGCTGCGGAGGCTGGCTTGCTCGCAAAGCAGGGGTAGGTGGGGGGGTTGCAATTGGTCCCAGGGGCCGGATTCAGGACCTTGGGGGGCCGCATCCAGCCCCGGGGCCTTAGGCTGAGGACCCCTGGCTTAGGGCATCTAGGCAGCCTTGTGTACATTAGGCAGGCATAAGGAACATGGCCATCAGTATTGGATGGTTGCTGATCACTGATGGAATTCCTGGTGCTTAAGTGTAATCTGACAACTCTTTTAATTAGAGGCAATCCAATCCATGGAAGAATCCAAAAGACAGCACTTTGTGGGGATGGGAGGGGAGGGGGGGATGTGTAGAACCCATCCTTATATTGTTAAACCTCCCAGAGGGCTAACAAGTTAACTGGGAGGGGAGAATGGCATTTAGTAGATAAGGAGGCACACCCAAGTAGAGGATAATGACGACTCTGCCCGGTCTCAAGTGTAAAGGAAGGAGGTAACGTTTGTGGGTGTGGGACTGTAATCAAAAGGGCCAGAAAGAAGTTCAATGGTTATAAAGAATGATGGTGATAAGGATGAAAACGGCCAGATCAGTGGTTGAAATCCTATCGGGATCCTACACGCGTGCAAAGGGACAGGTATAAACAACTGTGGGGGGCTGATGACCTTCCATGCATGTGCCGGACACCCAACCAGGACATCCAGACATTTGACCAGTACCTCATCAGGCTGCAGGGCTGGATCAAGAACTTTAGAGGCCCTAAATGCTGAAAATTATATACGGTACACACAAAATGACAGTAATTTGATTGGACAGCATGTGTGTGTGTGTGTGGGGGGGGGGGACAAAACACAGAGCCATGTCTCATCTGCAAAATCATAGTACAATCCAATCCCCAGCTTCCAGCCAGAACCTGCACTTGTACACTTCCAATTCATGCCAATTTTGTCAGAATCTGTAAACTGGAAACCTCGAACAAGAGCCTGGTGGCGCAGTGGTTAAATGCCTGTCCTGCAGGTAAAACTGTGCTCACGATCTCTGGGTTCAATCCCAGGTAGCAGCCTTCCATCCTCCCGAGGTCAGTAAAATGAGTACCCAGCTTGCTAGGGGGGGGGCAATGTATAGCCTGCATACTGTAATTAAAAACTGTAAACCGCCCAGAGACTACTTGAAGCAGAGCACTTTTTTGTTTAAATTTTAAATGGCAATGACTTATTTGGCTTGCACATTTAGCACAGAGGCTGTGGGTTCAGAGGACCAGCACCCCTTTTTTTCATCATCCCCACCCGTTTGGTTCAAGAGGAGCATCTGCAACAGCATGTGGGTCGGTCCCCCCGACCACCTCAACTGGTCCATTGTACCAAATTGGCCCGTCTGGGTCGTCCCTCAGTTGGAGGTATCTCTGAGCAGACAGATATTTGATTGCACTATGTGGTTAGATTCCCTTCAATTCGGATGCAGCCTAAGAACATCCAAGCTCCGTGCCTCAAGTAAATTGTTTGGCTTTTTTCCCATCTTGCCAAGGACTCTACATCTAAGAAATAACTCCTGGCAAATCCATCTTTTGCCATGTTATAACCTATTGGTACTGCTCTGAGGAAGGGGGTTTCACCCCCGAAATATTAGCAATGTTTTTGTTATTTTTATAGTAGCCTAAAGGTATCACCTGTTCCACACTTTCGTATTTGTTTTTGTGATGGCTACTAGGCTCCTCAACTTGTTTTTTCTCCTCATACAAGTAGCCTTTAATCAGCAGCAGACTAAAGCAGCAGCTTGACGGTTCGAATCCCGGGTGCCACGCAACGGAGTGAGTTCCCGCTGTTAACCCCAGCTCCTGCCAACCTAGCAGTTCGAAAGCATGTAAATGCAAGGAGATAAACAGGTACCGCCGTAAAAAGCGGAAAGGTAAAACAGCGTTTCCTTGTAGCCATGCCGGCCACGTGGCCACGGACTTGAACAACACTGGCTCTTCAGTTTGAAAACGGAGATGAGCACTGAGTTGGAGACTACTAGTACACATGTGCAGAGGGAACCTTAGTTTACCTTCACCTTTTTAAACAGACAAGTTGTTTTTTAAAATTCCAACCATTTCCCCCCATGAACACCACCACATGTATTGAGCAAGCTCTTTTTATTAGAATAAACTGTTACAGAATACAGAATAAACTCTTCGTGACAGAATACAGAGAAAAAGCTAAAGGTCCATAAAATGACCTTTTATTTTAAAAAAATTCAACTAACGCCCATCAAACATCAAGTCATAGAATAAAACATTCAGAATAACAACCAACAACTTGTTTTTGGATCTTGGTGGAAAGAAGTTGTCCCACCTGGCATATTTACTGTACCGGCAACGTTATTAGGCTGGAGAGTGGCCAGAAGGGCATCGGAAGGGCGACCTCCTAAGCATTCCTGTCTAAAGACCATTCAGGACAGGCACGTCCAAACTTTGGCCCTCCTGATGTTTTGGACCACAACTCCCCGAATTCCAAGCCTGTATTTCCGATGGCAAAGGACTGTGGGAGCTGTGGTCCAAAACATCTGGAGGGCCGAAGTTTGGACATGCCTGATTTAGGATAACATGTCAGCTGAGCCAAGGACTTAACTGGTGCCAGCATAACTTACTGGTGCACCCTAGGTGACTTTACTGGTGCAAGCAGGAATCGGCTTAGAAACCAAAGGCGAGGCAGACGTGGGCAGCTCCTTCCGGACGACCACGGACCACCCTGCCCCCATCAGAAAAGAAGCCCTCGGCACCTGCAAGCCCCACCCTCCCTGTGGGGTACTCCAAACCAACTTATTATTGTTATTTCTGGGCATGTTATAGACACAAGCTCAAGCCTGAGTTTATTACCTCAGCTTTGCTGTTGATTCGGAAGCATCAAAGCATGGGCCAGCCCAGTAAATTTGTACAGAGCAGCCAGCTCAATTAAGTTGTAACAGGAGGACTTGCAATGCTGCCACCTATACACAGGAAAACCTACTTCTCTTGATTAAACCACGAGTTTTGCTGTTGATCCTCAGAGGAAAGACCGGCTCAAGAAGCCTTAGAAACACAACGTTGCCCGGGGAAGCCCGCTAAACTCTAACAAACTAGACACAAACAATAACAACATTCTACTGACTGCCGCCATCTCCTTACAAAATAACCCCGTTTAGAGATGGGCACAAAACCCTGGGTCGTTTATTGGCCAAACAAACGTTTGGAGCTTGAAAGCTCCAACCCCCCCCCTCTGGATTCTCAGTCACGCCTCCTCCGGGCGCTGCTTTGGAGTGGGCACCCTCCGGAGAGGGGGGGCGGGGCTTCGAAGCACCCAGGACCCACAGGGGAGGGAAACGAACTGGAGCGAACCACCGAACCAGTGCTTCGTGCCCCTCTCTATTCCCGTGCCTTCTCCCCCTCCCTGCCCTCCCCCCCGCCGCTCCCGGGGCGATCGCGATCACAGCTTGGCGGAGCTTCTCATGTGCTCCATCTGGTGTTGGTCGCGCCACCACTTGCGGTCGAAGCTTCTCCCGCAGAAGGAGCACTCGTGGGGCTTCCGGCCCACGTGGCGGCACTCGTGGCGGATCATCTCGGACTTGAAGTAGAAGCCCTTGCCACAGAAAGAGCAGGAGTAACGCTTCTCCCCCGTGTGGAACATCTGGTGGCGGCGGAGGCTGGCGACCCCTCTGAAGGTCAGGTGGCAATCCGGGCAGGTTTGGATAGGAGACTGGAGACTTCCCTCATCCAGGAAAGGGTGTGGCTTCAGTGTCGGTGTCAGCTCCGGGAGAGGGAAAGATGGCGGCGGCGGCGGCGGGGGCGGGGAGGGGAAGGTCTCGACGGCGCGCCGGGGGCGCCCTCTCCGCGGCGGCTCCGAGAAGTGGTAGGGGAGCACCGTATTCACTCTTCCCGGAAACTTGGCTCTCAGTTTAGCTTCTCCGTAACGGACCCATTGCAAGTACCCCTTCTTGCTCACGCTGGGACCTGCTAGAAGGAAGACAGGTATCTTAACAACACTCTAGGTCTCTCCAGGGCTGGATTACCATAGCGGGTCCTACGTGGGGCTGACTTTGGAAACCGCCTCGGCAAACCAAAAGCCGCAGCAGCCCCTGTTGTGACCTGGGATGGCAAGAAGTAGCCACAGCTCCAGCGGCTGCCGGTCCATTCCCGGGCCCAATTCAAAGTGCTGGTTTTTGGCTTGCAACCACTTGGATTCAAGTGACCTGAAAGACCACGATTTCCCTTGATCTGCTTCCCTCATTTTTTTAAAGACTGCATTTTTGGTACAATGATTTGATAAAGACAGCAAGTTGCTATCGAAAGCTTAGCTTACATTTTTTGTTTTAGTAGTGACCAATAAAGGTACCCCACCGATCGCGGGGGTTAGGGACCCACCCCACCCACGATGCATGAAAATCCGTGATATGCGGAAGCGGGTGGGGGGCGATTGCGCACCTGTCCGAGGCTTCTCGGAGGAGCGCGGGGTGCAGCGCGGAGCAACCCCATCGCCCCCCCCGCCGCCCCCCACGCAGCTCCGAGGTGCAGGTACAGTGGACCCTTGTATAACAAACAGCTTGTATAACATAAAATTTGTACAACATAAAAAAATCCAGAGATAGGGGAAATTTGCTTAACATAATTGCCTATGGGGAAAATCCGTACAACATAAAAATGGGATCACTCCGTTTTCAAGGCATTCCTATGGGAATTTGTATAAAGGAGAATTTGCTTAACATAATTTCATTTGGAACAAATTAATTCCTTTATACAAGGTACCACCGTACTGCGATCCCGTGATGTAGTGGGACCGTAGTACCTGAACTGCGAAATGGTGGGGGGGGGGGGTGACTGTATCACCTAACCTACTTTTGAATTTGTTTTTCTGGTCACATGACTCAACTCACTTTTTTTAATTCTATGGATTGCTGAAAATACCAAGAAAAGAGCCACCCTCCATATGTACCACAGGCCTTGACAGCAGCCACTAGGTAAAATTTCTTCTTTCCACTGATTAGTCCTAGTGAGTTTTGCCAATTTCCCCCCAACTTTCAAATGGAACGCATGCCTTTTTGTATCACCTCTTCCCTTCCCCCCCACCCCCAAATTCCTCAAGGCAAGCAGGGACTTGTAGTCTCGATATAGCCAAATTGAGGGTGGGAAGGAGGAGGGGGGGCGATTGAGGACTATGCTGCTTTGCCCCGTATCCGGGACTTTAACACCAGCCTGTTTCCTGATACCATCGTGTGGTCTTTTCCATCTCACCAAAAAGATTCTCAGCGCCTGATGGACAACACATGCTATCAAGACTGCATTTTTGGTACAATGCTTTGATAAAGATAGCAAGTTGCTTATTGAAAGCTTAGCTTACATTTTTTATTTTAGTATCGACAAATAAAGGTATCACCTAACCTACTTTTAAAATTAAGCATCAGGGAGGTTTTTCTCTCCATCCCATCACCCTCAAAGGTGTGTTCTGTGAAAGCACAGGAGAGGGCCTTCTCTGTGGCTGTTCCCAGGCTCTGGAACTCCCTGCCACAGGAATGTGTGCCTGTGTCACCATTCTTACAACCACCCATGCCTGACAAGGGATCTCGGAGAATTGTCTGTTGACCTAAAACCCCATCTAGGGGGAAAACATCCTACCTTGAATGCCTTTACGTGAAAAGTTGGGCTTTTCGGCCACTTCCCTCTGTTTCTCCGTCAGTGGATTTGCCCTTGACAGCTGAATCTCTTCGGTCCTGACAGGAACCGAAGCTGCAACTTCTGCTCCCTGAAGGGGGGAAAAAAACCCACACAGGAGATTCCAGTGAGGAAATCTATCAAGCAAAACCCAAAGGATATAAGGAAACTAAAACTAAACCCTAAAGAAGACAAGAGACAAAAAACGTGTGGTACCCTAAAGACTAACTACTATATTTTAATGTGAGCTTTTGTGGCTCGAGTCCATGAAATGGGAGGCAATGGTGACCAACACGAGAAGGCAAGACTGACTGACAGATTGACTGGCTGATTTCTGGAGGAATAAGGTGGAGTCCAGAGAGAGATTGGCTGAGCTAACGCTCTGGGCACAAAAGCAACTCAGGCATAATTTCAATCGGCAGCCCCAATTAAAGCCGTGGGCGACCCACTCAGTCCCACGGGTGTACATCAAGGGTTGACTTTCTGGGCTGCCACTGACTGAGCGGGTCTAAAGTAGGACTACTTTATCCACAGAGGCTTGAATGTTTAATTAATTAATTGATTTTTATGCCTATTAACCACCCATTTTTTCCTCAGGAACTCTGGGCAGTGTACAATAGATTGCAGCATGAACTTACCCAAACAAACCCCTATAAAGATTTAAAAACATTAACAACCAGAATATGCACAATCTGGCAAAGGGGGGGGGGAGAATGGAACAGATAACACAAACAAACAATATGTGGAAGTATCCCATGCTGTACTGTACTCTATGTTGCACGGTATCTCTCTCCCTCTAATGGTCAGTTCTGAAGAACACTCTGGAAAAACAAATCTGTATTCCTGGGGTGCATGAGAGATAATTATTTTCAGGCAGTGGATAAGTGAATCAGTGGATCCTGAATCTGTGGATAGGTGTTCCTACTGTACTTGAACAAGTCCAGAGGAGGGCGACCAGGATGGTTAAAAGGTCTGGCAGAAATGTCGTATGAGGAGCAGCTTAGGGAGCTGGGAATGTTTAGGGCTACAAAAAGAAGGCTGAGAGGGGATATGATAGCCATGTTTAAATATTTGAAAGGATGTCATATTGAAGGGGGCCTGGCTTGTTTTCCATGGCTTCAGAGACAAGGGCTCAGGGCAATGGTTTAAAACTGTAGGAAAAGAGATTCCATTTGAACACTAGGAAGAACTTCATGATGGTTTGAGCTGTCTGGCAGTGGAAGATGCTGCCACCAAGGAGGGTGGTGGAGTCTCCTTCTTTGGAGGTTTTTAAGCAGAGGCTGGATGGCCCATCTGTCGGAAATATTGTGATGGGGGTTCCTGCATGGTAGGGGGTTGGACTGGATGGCCCTTGAGGTCTGACTCTTCCAATTATGATTTTATGATTCTATTTATGCAATAACCTTGCAACGCAGGTCAGTTTGAGAGCTAGAAAGGGGCCTTACAGTACAGAGAGAGAGAAAGAGAGAGAGAGAGAGAGAGGAACTTCTTCAAAGTCTGAAAAGACATCACTCTCACCACTTCTTCCCCTTCTTCAGCTCCTTGCAGCTTTTTCAAGAAATCTTCCGCTAAAGCTACGGCCTGAGCACAATTCTCCGGAACATGGTCCTTGACCCAGTACTGCATCTCCTGGGGCAGGATTTTGAGGAACTGCTCCAGGATCAACATCTCCAGGACCTGCTCCTTGGTGCTCCTCTCTACGTTCATCCACTGGTGGCACAGCTCCTGGAGCCGGGCATGGGCCCCCCTGGGGCCGTCCATGTCCTGGTAGCAGAGTCGGCGGAATTCCTCTCTCTTCTTGTCCCGGGCGGCTGCCTCGCGGCGCAAAATGGCCATCTTGACCTTCTGGAAGTCTTGCCGGTCCTCGGCACTCAGGCTGACGAAGGCCTTCTCGGCATCTTCGCTGAGGGATGGCAGGAGCCGAACCACCCACTCTTTTCTTGGCCAACGGCAGGCCATGGCCACTTGCTCAAAGGAAGCCAGGAAGCCCCTGGTATTGGCCCACGGGGACAACTGCTCTAGCAACTGGTCTTCCAGGACGGAATCTTCCAGAAACTCCTGGTATTCCGTCTCCCAAAGTTGGAAACTTTTCGCCGGCTTCGGCTGACTTCCTGGTGGCCCCGATGGACTGGATTGCTCTCCGACATCGCCCGCTTGCTTGACACTTGGGCTTTTGCAGGCATCTTCCTGACCTCCTTCTGGCTCACCACCACCTTGGCTTTCTTGGGGCCTACCTTTCTCAACCTTCTTCGACACGGCTTCGAACTCCGAACAGGAGACCGCCTTCCTGCTCCGCAGGGCTGCCGCCATTTTGTGTTCAGAGAGGGAAAACCTGACCCAACAGCCACCAGAGGGGGTTCAAGCGGCCCAGCAGTTGAGGAGGCCTTGACAATAGGAGCAGGCGAGACCTTCTCCCCCAGCAGGATCGCTAAGCTGTGGAAGAAACGAGATAGAATTAATTTTCCAGAAGATACAGCCAAACCGCTAGGTGACAAGAAGTAACATGGGGCCGTTATCTGGCAAGGAAGAGAGACAAGAACATTCTCATTGCTAAGAACATAAGAACAGCCGTGCTGGATCAGGCCAAAGGCCCATCTAGTCCAACTTCCTGTATCTCACAGTGGCCCTACCAGATGCCTCTGGGAGGGCACGAGACTAGATCTCAGTCTCCTGATAACACTCCCCTGCATCTGGCCCTTGAAGTACCCTGGTTTTAAGCCTGGAGATTACACATCTCCATGGTTTGTAACCTGGGATGGCCTTTTCCTCCAGGAATCTGTCCAATCCCCTTTTGAAGGCATCCAGACCAGATGCCATCACCGCCTCCTGTGGCAGGGAGTCCCACAGACTAACAACGCACTGGGTAACTCTCCCAACCCTCAATTTGAGTGGATGTCACTTAGTTCTGGTATTTTGTGAGATGGAGAAGAGCGTCCCTCTATCCACATCACTCATGCCTTGAATTATTTTGTACATCTCAAAGCTTTCCTTCAATTCCACCCTGTAGAACCACCGCCATGGGCAGTAGAACCCAATGGCCGTAGCGCCTGGGGAATTCTTGGAGCTGTAGTCCAAAATACCCCACTTGAGAGGCACTCCTCTGGTTTAAAATGTCTTCCGCTGGAAGTAAAGCCACCAGCAAACATGGCTTCTGAACGGAGCAGCAAGACTCTCCATTCGGGCTAGCTTGATTCCAGTCACAACGGCCACCAGAGGAGGCCACGGGCCCTACACTGATGTTTAGAAGTCGGAAGCCACCCCACATGGTGCTTTTGGGCCAGAAAGGCAGGGAATGAATGCTATCTGCTTATCAAGCTGTATAGTCACGGAAGAGCAACCCTACGAGTTTTCAAGGCAGGTGCGATGCTGAAGCAATGATTCACCACTGCCAACCGCCACCGAGTGTAGACAGCCAAGCGCAATTTCTGACATTTCTCTCTACCCACTAAACCAGAGATTCCCAACAGAGATGGGCACGACCAGGAAAAATGACGTTTCGAGTTGTCGTGTGTCGGATCCGGCCCGTTTCGGCTCGTTTCCGTTTGTCGCGAAATGACGTTTCGTTTGTCATCTGTCGTTAGTACTGGTTTAGGGGGGGTAGGGTAGCGGGCTCCTGGAGGCACCTCTCTGGGGTGGGTGCCTCCTCTGGCCCACTACGAAGGGAAGGCATTTAGCAGGCTCCTGGAGGCACCTCTCTGGGGTGGATGCCTCCTCTGGCCCGCTACAAAGGGAAAAGGAAGGGTACATGACCGTGTAGCCATTGCGTACCAAGTGGCACTGGCAGAGGCACCTCTCTTTTGGGTGCCTCTAGCTCACTAAGAAGGACAGCATACTGGCGTACAGGTTTGGAGTTTTTTGGAACTTTGGACTGTGAGCGAGGTGAGAGAAGAATGCCTCTGCTGGGCGCCCTCTGACTCACTAAGAAGGACAGTGTACTTGCGTGTAGTGCAATGCGAGTACAGATCTGGCTTAGGGTTGGGGTTAGGGCAAGGGCTAGGCTTAGGGTTATTACGGGTAAGGTTAGGGTGAGTTAGTGGGCTGCACCTCTGGGTGCCTCTGACCCACTAAGAAGGACAGTGTACTGGCGTATGGGTTAGGGTTAGGGTTAGGGCTAGGGTTATAGTGGGCTTTTTATGCCCGACTGGCACATCCCAGAAGTCTCAGTCAAAACCTGGCCAAGTGGCCATGCAATTGGTGGAATGGCTCCAAAAATTTGCATGGTCCCATCCCATGGCCAGCCCATCATTGCGCAGGTGTAAAAAAATAAAAATAAAAATAAAATAAAATAAAATAAAATAAAATAAAATAAAATAAATGGGATTGGAGACAGACGTTTATTGCAAGAAAAACCCACTGCTGCTACTGTAAAAATTCAGGCAGTTAAAATACCTAATTTTCGCATGTTTCTGTGTGGTGCTTTGGTGGGTTTTTGGACTACAATTTCAAAAAAAATATTGCGGTCGCCATTTTGGATCCCCCCGCACCGCATGGCATGGCGAAACGACGAGGATGCCCTCCACCAGAGCAGCCCAGGACAGGAGAGGGGGGGAGGCCGGGGACCCCCCCCCCCAGAAACCACCCCTCTGGTAGGTGCCCTCACTCAGGCAGGCATATTTTCGCCTGCTTTTTTGGCCGGGAATTGGGTTTTTTTTTAAAACTTTTTTTCTGTGCCGCTTGGCATCGCGCGATCGCCGCGATGCCATGAACGACAACGACAAATCAGACCCAATTTTTCTTTTATTGGTTCGAGTTCGAGTTCTGACGGCTTAATTGTCGTTACCGTTTCCGTTGCGTAACGGAAACGAGGAACGGAAACGGAAACGAGAATTTCGCCAAGTCGTGCCCATGTCTAATTCCCAACTTTGGATATCCTAGTGTTTTGTAACTGCTGTTCCCAGAAGCCTTCACCACTAGCTGGGCTGGCCAACGTTTCTGGGAGTTGCACTCCAACATCACTTGGGTTGGCCAAGGGTGGGAACCACCACACTACATTACTACACATCGCTGTCCTTTGGGTGGTTTAAATATTCAATAAATTAATAAATCACACTGGATCTTCTTTCACTTTCGGCCAGGTAGACGAGCAAGGCCTAGAGATGTGAAATATTGGTAGGATTTTGAAAACAACAACAACAACAGGGAAATGGTTTATTCCCCACCCTCCCATTTTCCCCCCAGGTTTTATTTCTCCCATGGCTTTAACATTTCTGGAAATGTTACATCTCTGTTGAGGCCAACAATATTATTAGGCTAATCCAGCCATGTCCAAACTTCAGCCCTCCAGATGTTTTGGACGGCAACTCCCACAGTCCTTTGTCATTGGCAATCTAAACTTAGAATTCTGGGAGTTGTAGTCCAAAACATCAGGAGGGCCGAAGTTTGGACATGCCTGGGCTAATCAAACCTCCCACTTTGGATAATTAGGAAAGTTAATTTCAGCTTATCAGAAGGGATGAACACACCTCCCTTCTCCCTATCAAAGTTAAAGAGTCACCAAAAAAATGGACATGTGCATCAGGGACTTTAGGAAGGCTGGATTGGACCCCAGGGGCAGAGTTTCCTACTCAATCTTGAAAACCAGAAGGTGATCTGTATCCAAGAACTTTTAATTACATAATTCATCATCACTAAACTCCCTGACGGAGAGGTCTCTTCTTTGGATTCACAAATTAAAAAGTAATGTCTCCAAGCAGGGTCTATTGGGGAAATAACTACAATAGTTCATAATTTATAGATAGCTAGCAGAACAAAACAATGGGCAGATATTCAAAAATGACATCTCCATAGCTCACAAAATGAGGTAATATTCCATGTTCAATACAGTAGGACCCCCGTATCCACTGCTTCATTATCCACTAATTCAGTTATCCACGGTTGGCAGAGGAAAATATAAATAAATAATTCAGCAGCCGTAAAGCAAGCTACTGTCACAAAGAGCAGCTGTAAAGCAAGCTACTGTTGCAAAACAACAGCTGTAAAGCAAGTTACTATCATAAAACAACAGTTTTGGGGGCATTTTGGCGTTCTCTTATCCACGGTTTTCATTATCCACAGGAAGGCTTGGAACCAATCCCCAGCGGATACTGGGGTCCTACTGCATCTGGTTTTTTAGGCCAGGGAAGAGAGAGGGATCACATACATGAGAGATTTACATATATATTTTTTACTAGAGCATCTGACGTCCACCAAACAGAGCCAGCTGTAGCATATTGTACACTGAAACTCAACAGGGTTAGCGCTGGACAGTCATTTTCAGTAACGTTGGACAACATTATAGGGTTTAATTTTATTTCCTTTCATTTCTATACTGCCCTATTTGTGCAAAAGCACTATTCTGGGTGGTTTAAGAGATAAAAATCCAAGCACATTGACAACATTCACTGTGTAAGAAGCCCAATGGTGTAAAAACAATTTACAACGTTTCAGGACAGGAGACTGGATCCGCAGGGAAGGCCACCCTAAGAAGAAAGGTCCTGTGCTTTTGTCCAAATGTCAACAGGGAGGGAGCCAAGGGTAGCTCCTCCAGAACCATTCCATAAAGATGGGGCCACCACAGAGAAGGCCCCTGCCTCTAGCCAAGAACTTTGGGGACGGGGACGGAGGCACACTGGGGAATCGAACTCCTAAACTCTGACTCAGAAAATGATAAGAGTTGGAAGAGACCTCAAGGGCCATCCCATCCAACCCCCTGCCATGCAAGAACCCCCATCACAGTATTTCAGACAGACGGCCATCCAGACTCTGCTTAAAAACCTCCGAAGAAGGAGACTCCACCAGCCTCCATGGCAGCAGATTCCATTTCTGAACAGCTCTAACTGTCATGAAGTTCTTCCTAATGTTCAAATGGAATCTCTTTTCCTGTCGTTTGAGACCACTGCCCCGCATCTTAGTCTCTGAAGCCATGGAAAACAAGCCAGCTCCTTCTTCAATGTGACATCCTTTCAAATATTTAAATATAGCTATCATATCCCCTCTCAGCCTTCTTTTTGTAAGGCTAAAACCATTCTCAGCTCCCTAAGCCGTTCCTCGTAAGACATTTCTTCCAGACCCTCAATCATCTTGGTTGCCCTCCTCTGGACCCGTTCAAGGTTGTCAACATCCTTTTTAAACTGAGGTGCACAGAACTGGACCCAGTACTCCAGGTGGGCTCTGACCAGAGCAGAATAGAGTGGCACTATCACTTCCCTTGATCTAGACCAGTGGTTCTCATCCTGTGGGTCCCCAGATGTTCCTGGACTGCAACTCCCAGAAGTCCTGGCCAGCTCAGCTAGTGATGAAGACTTCTGAGAGTTGCAGTCCAGGAACATCTGGGGGACCACAGGTTGAGGACCCCTGATCTAGACACTATGCTTCTGTTGATGCAACCAAGAATCGCATTAGCTTTCTTGGCTGCCGCATCACACTGCTGACTCACGTTCAATTTGTGGTCCACCCAGACTCCAAGACCTCTTTCATAGGTACTATTCTCCAGCCAGGAGTCTCCCATCCAATATCTGTACAGTTCGTTTTCTTTTACCTACACTTCCCTCTGTTGAAACCCATTCCGTTAGCTTTGGCCCAGCACTCTAATTTGTCAAGGTCGTTCACACCCAGATGCCTAAACTACTGAGCCATTCAGCCATTTGCTGCCAAAGGTTATGCCACCTACTCTTAATAAATACCGTATACAGTGGACCCTCATATAACAAACAGTTTGTATAACATAAAATCTGTACAACATAAAAAATTCCAGAGATAGGGGAAATTTGCTTAACATAATTGCCTATGGGGAGAATCCATACAACATAAAAATGGGATTACTCCGTTTTCAATGCATCCCTATGGGAAATTTGTATAAAGGAAAATTTGCTTAACATAATTTCATTTGGAACGAATTAATTCCTTTATACAAGGTACCACTGTATTGAGATAAAAATCATTACATTTTTTTTAAAAAAAATTACATTTTATACTCTTGTCCTTTTGTGATCTGAGGAATGGCACACACTGCTCTCCCTGCACCCCACTTTTTACCATCAACCCAACCTTGAAAGTCTGCTCATTGGCCCAAAGGCAGGGTGGAACTCAGCCACAAGAGATGAATGGAGGCATTAAAAAAAAAGACTGGATCAATGCATTAAGGTTGAAGGCAACCTAAATGGTGTGAAATTCCCCCCTTTTCCTCCACCCAACATATAGAAAGGGCTGCCTGACAGATTTAAAGAAGTGCTAATGTAATCCAGATTAGAATCACTCATGGCCACCCAACACCTCTTAAAGGGATTTGAGAGGACTATCACAATCTCTCCTCAGTCAAGAGAAAAAATGTTGTCTTTTGTCTCCCTTAAACACACCCCAGGCGGTTCCCATTGTCTGATCCTGACAATGGTCTGATTGGTTTTGCCACTGAGTTTTCACACAGACATTAAGGTGATAATGGCCCTCTATCAGGGGAAGAGGGTCATGAGACCCTCTGGTTTTCCTGAGCTCTTAAGGGGGGGGAATGTTTAGAACAAGTTTTTGCATATCTCTGGGGCGGTGCAAACACTTAGGCCTCTATCCAACTGTTACATCTGTCTAGAGAGGATGGAAAAATCAACAGGATTTACACCAATGTTGATATTCAGCAATGGATTCATCTGATATATTCTAGCAACTATTTCAAATTGTTGTATATTTTACTTGATTTTTATAACACCACCATCTAGCACACGGCTAGAAAAATCAACAGGATTTATATCAATGTTGATATTCAGCAATGGATTCATCGGATATATTCTAGCAACTGGTGTTTTAAATTGTTGTATATTTTACTTGATTTTTATACCACCACCATCTAGCACAAGGCTAGAAAAATCAAGAGGATTTACATCAATGTTGATATTCAGCAATGGATTCATCGGATATATTCTAGCAACTGGTATTTTAAATTGTTGTATATTTTATTTGATTTTTATACCACCACCATCTAGCACAAGGCTTTTCTACAACATAAATAAAAATACTGTATAAATTATACATCATAAAAGTATATATAAACAAAACTCATCAAAACCAACATAACATCTATCAAATAAAAGCAAACAACCCCAAAACCATACACCAATCCAAAATAAAATTCCGAATAAGGAAAGAAGTGAAACATTTAAAACATTATAATACGTTTTATAAAACTAATATAAAATAATTGGCACTTTCTTCTTTCAGGCTAAATAAACCAAAGCCCACAGAATTACTGACATATTGGGGTTCAACTGAGTGAGGTATTTTCCCACTGAATTTGGAGAGAAAATGAGGCTGAAACAGGCCATTTTATGACAAATACAAAAGTGGAACAGGTGATACCTTTAGGCTACTATAAAAATAACAAAACATTGCTAATATTTTATGAGCACATCAGGAGAAAAGGCAAAAGACAAAAATGCTGGGAAAGGTGGGAGGGAGCAGGAAAAGAGGAAGATCAAAGATGAAAGGGACCAACACCCTCAGGAAACCACAGAAGCTTGAGTTTGCAAGGGCAGGACCTAAGCTGGAAGGCCTGTGACAAAAGGTAGAATTTCCATTTTCAGAGGCATTTACACAGCAGTGGAAACCCATTTGTGCAGAGGAAAGAGAGCTTCAAACAGAGGCAGGCAATTTACAGCTGCAGGTCAAAGGGCTATAAACCCAATAAAATGCATTTAGCTGGGCATCAAGGATTGCAGTGATAACAATAATGAGAATCACTGTTACCAATGTTTTCCCTCCCCCTCCACCGCAAGTCTTGTAACTTGCAAGGTAAAGCTAGCATAACCTGTGGAATTCCTTGCCACATGATCCTCTGTGGGTGACAAATTTAAAAAATCTGCAATAGGGTGAGACAAAGAAAGGGGAGGGGAACCACCCCCCAAGCAGAGGAAGATTCTAGCCTCCATTTTGTAGTTTAAGTAACTACTGACGCCATGGCTTTTAAGATCTGCAGGAAATGGGTTGAAATACGTCCCCTGGTGCTGCATATTTCAAAGCAGTACAAGTTCAAAAGTTGGTAAAATTTAAATCTTCTGGGCATGGTATCCTAATAGTTCTCCTTTGCTCCGTCCCTGTTTCTGTGCCTTTAAAGCAGGGTCAGGAAATCTTTGGCCTATATACTACATAATCAGTAGTACCTTGTATAAAGGAATTAATTCGTTCCAAATGAAATTATGTTAAGCAAATTTTCCTTTATACAAATTCTCATAGGAATGCATTGAAAATCCCATTTTTATGTTGTACGGATTCTCCCCATAGACGATTATGTTAAGCAAATTTCCCCTATCCCCGGAATTTTTTATGTTGTACAGATTTTATGTTATACATACTGTTTGTTATACAAGGGTCCACTGTATTTCCATTAGCTGGACTCTGCAGAAATAGCAAAGCATTGTGGGAACTGTGATTTAAAAATCATCTCAAATGCTATAAATCTCCTAATCCTGCTTTAATAAGGAACAGGTTTTTTTGGGGGGGGGCAATTGCAGCATTTTTATAGCTTTCCAAGGGAATACTGTACCTAGGTTAGTTTGGGGTAGCATGGGCTTATTTGTTGGCTCTAAGATTTTCTGTTCAGATGCATTATCTACACAAGGTACTAAAAATAATACATATTATACAGTATATAGATATAACAATGAATTAAGCCTCCAGGAAACAGAATACATCTGTTTTACATCTGGACCATAAACTAAGAATTGCAGTCAATATTGCATCAGACCTCATACCCCCAAAAATATGCTCCCAGGACTCTCATTTTCCCCAAAACAAGCCAGCAAAAGGTCTCAGAGAAGGCCAGAAAGGCCAGCCTGAATTTGCTCACCCCCAAGGCCTCCATTTCACTGTCTCTGCTCCTACAATTCGTTTTGGGAGATAGACTGCTCCTGTCCACGGCTGCTCTATCTATTCAACTGTTGCAGAGAAATCTGCCCAAATCAATCAAATAGTGAATGCCCCTTTAATTGGCACACGCTTTTATGGACTTCTTAAAAAGCTTATAACCAGTAATGTTTAAGTCTCAAATTTTGGAAAAGTCCCTTTTTAAATTATTATTTTTGCCTGTAATTTCCAGGCTTCCCGCCCGCCCGTCCGCCAAAAGCCAACCGGCTGTGCCGTTTGGTTGTTTTTTGCAACATGAATATTCCCCCTATACCGACTTACTTTATTTCAAATATTTCTCCCCGTTTTTTAAAAAGGCCCAAGACCCGGAATCTCCTTAACAGTGGACACGCTTTTAAGATGGTTTTATTGCGGTTTGGGTTTTTAAAAATGGGTTGCATCTGTTTCGAAACTTCGCCAGCTGCCTTTTCCACGCTATCGATTACGAAGAAAGGAGGCGTATAAATGCAATAAATAATGTAAATGCAAAATAAACGAGGGAAATGGCAAAATAAACGTTCTCCCGTGAAGTCGCCCCTGCAAATATTATCATGTTCCCAACAAGGTCCGGGTCGCTTTTCAACATGCTTCAAGGGCGGGGGGGGGACGATGCATCGTCCCATTATGGCCTTCCACCCCCAAATTATTTTATTTTATTTTATTTTTATTGTCGGAGGCGCCTACTCACCCCGGCTGGCCCGAGCGAAAAAACCCCAAAGGCTGCTCGCCAACGCGCCGCTTGCAAGAGCGCCCGACCTGGTGGCCGCGAGTTCCGCAAGCCCCGAACTCGACCCGGCGCGAGGCTGCGCGCACAGGCGAGCGTCGTGGCACGCGTGTGGCGCCTAAAAGGAGGGCGCCCCGTTGTAACACCGGGGATTCCCCCAAACCCCCTACATTAACAACACCCCCCCCCAAAAAAAAACCTCACCTCACCTCTCTTCGGCTGTTCCTGGGAGACTCACCCGGGTGTGTGTGGATTTGGTTCGGCAATGGAAATGAAACGAGTTGTTTCAAACCTTCCACTCTTGGGAGTGAAGGGTTTTAGGGTTGGATCCAAAATTAATCCTTTTGGGACCAACCAACCCCCGCCCTCTTATTTCTGGCTGGGAGGACACCCCCAACCCCACCCCTATGACCTTGGTCGCCCCATTGGAATGTAAATCGGAGTGGATTCCCATAAGAATAGCATCCGGAGAGGGGCATTAAACGACTTGGGGAAATCGGTCTGACAAGTGCTTTTGCCAGCCAGCCATCCCCTCCAGGCCTAGGGCTGGAAGAGCAGACCGACAGGCCCCTGTTCAACAGGTGAAGGGCATCTGGAAGTTGAGTCGCGGCAGCTGGACTTCTTTTTCTTGAGGGATAGAAACATTTTGCTCCTCATCCAAACAGCTTCATCAGTTTTGGATGAGCGGCGAAACGTTTCGATCTCTATTTATTTTATTTTATTTATTTTAGAGTACTGTATTTTTACCCCGCCTTCCTCCTTGGAAAAGGAAAAAGAAGTCCAGTTGCCATGACTCAACGTCCAGATAAGCTCACCTGGATGACTGGGAATCTTCACAGACAGGTGCAGGGCAGGGTTTTTTTTGTTATTAGAGGCCTATAAAAGTGTCCTATATATTGCATTTGTGTTTTGTAATGGCCACTTCCCCCTCTACCTTTTTAATTCAATGTCTGAATTAAGGCTGCCTCTGTTGAATTGCAGCCTGTCAAGACTTGAGGCCAAGAGGCCTGCTGGAACCACTAAATTTTGCCTTGGGATCCATTTTTTGGCCCAGTTAGAGCAGACCTCTTCTCACGGGCTCAGTTAATGCCAGATGGGTGGTATAACATCTAATAAATAAATAAAATGTGATCATGATGCTTGAAAAATCAGAATACTGAGAGCCTGCATCAAGAGGAAGACGCCTCTCTCTATACATGCAAGAAAGTTAAAATTGGCCTTGCAATTCAGTATACTAAGATAATGATGACTGCCTTAAAAAAAACAGAAATGTCTTTTGTGAGCTTCAACAAGTCTATGAGAGAATCTGGATAATAAAAAACACTTTCTGGGATATTAAGCCCAATACACACACAATTATATATTTAATAAGCAATGTTGGAGAACTATTTCCAAGAAACATTTGATGAGTGATGCAGAGGAAGATTCATTATGTGCTGGAAAAGGGAACATAACCTTTTTGCTTTTTAGGAAGTCATGGAAATGTTTATATTTTTCAAAAGAAAATAGTAATGTTTTAAAACTACAAAAAATGGCCTGGAGAATGTGAAAATGTAAAATGTTATACATTCACTGTCCTATTGTCAGGTATAGAATCTATATGTTCAAAATATCTATATAGAATATCTATATATTCTGTATATATGTGTGTGTTGTGTCATTACAGTCGTGACCAACTCTTTGTGACCCCATGTCCATGGAGTTTTCTTGGCAGGAATACTGGAGTGGTTTGCCAGTTACCAACTCCAGGCGCCTACATTCCCTGGGGGTCTCCCATCCAAGTACTAACCAGGGCCGACCCTGCTTAGCTTCCAAAATCAAGCGAGATTGGATGTGCTTACTGCTTAGGGTACCTAGGCAGCTCTTTTCTGTATATATAGGCCCACAAAATGGCTGCCCTTGTCACTTGATGGGTGATCTCTATGGCAGACAGGTGTGAGTTATGTATGAGTCTGCAGCCACTTGCAGCTTCCAAGAGTGGCTTCTTCAAAACAAAACAAAAGGGTGTTCTGCCTGCATAGTTTCAGAAGGGCAAAATGGGAGTTTCTGAGGTGGACACTTCAGTGGATGTGTCAGTATATTGGAATAACCACTTTTGACTGCAAGAAAGAGGAACAGGTAGACCCTACATCAAATCAAACCTGATCTCTCTCTCTCTCTCTCTCTCTCTCTCTCTCTCTCTCTCTCTCTCTCTCTCTCTCTCTCTCTCTCTCTCTCTCTCTCTCTCTTTAGGTGTAAAAATTATGAAACTCAAGAGTACCCTAGTTTTGGCATTGATGAGAAGAAAATGCAGTAGAGGAAGAGCAGGTATGAGATCACATAAGAACCTAAGAAGAGCCCTGCTCTTCTCACAGTGGCCCCACCAGATGCCTCTGGGAGCGCATGAGACTAGATATCTGTCTCCTGATGTCTCATCATCAAGGAAGCCACAGTCTTGAATTTCTAAGAGCTGTAATACGGCTATTCATGAAAAGCCAAGACTCCCCGAGAAGAACATAATGCTAAGAAAGTTGAAGCAGTAGGAAAAGAGGTAGGCCAAACGAGATGGATTGACTCAGTGAGATGGATTTGGAAACCACGGTTTTGAGTTTTCAAAACTTAACCAGGGCTATTAATTACAGGACATTTTGGAGATTGCTCATTCATAGGGTTGCTGTACATCAGATGTGACATGACGGCATGTAACAACAAGGAAAACATACAAGTTTATCAATGGAAACTCCACCACACTTCATTTTGTTTTGAGACCTCAAGGCAGATTGATAACCTTTTGGGAGAAGGTGAGTTTTTTATTATGAAAGGAAAGAAGGACATAATACAAGTTCTAGTAATGGGGCAGCATCCATTTTTCCCTTTTAAAGAACCTATTCCTTCACTTTTTATAAAGGTTTTTATCAAAACAACACACTAGAATAATAGTGTGGAAGGGGTAGTTGTATTATTTTAGGTGCCCAAAAGCAAAAATTTTCAATTGCTAAAAAAAAAAAACAATTTCACTCAGACCTGTATGGAATCACTAACATTTGAAAAACAAAGCTGGGTGTGTCTGTTGAGGTTTTTTGCAGAAAGCAGTCGTGTTTGTCAGTTTGCCCCTTAATCTGTTCAATTGTAAGGAAATTAAACCTTTCCTAAATTAATTATTTACTGGCACTATAAATGCCAGTTGATGAATAGAACACGAGCGGGCTAATCTGGGATCACTCATATTTCAAATGCAGTGCAAACTTGCATATCCCACAGAACTCTTTGTCAGGGTTCGGCATTGCAGTGCTTGGGGACGAGGAAATAAATTTAAAAATCTCTCCACCCACCACTATCAAAAAAATAACAAAATAAAATAAAATAATAAAATAATATAAAATAAATAAATAAGTTTTGCAAAGCCAGGGTTTGAGGTGAAATAATGCCCCAAGATGGAAAGCACCAACAAAGCACTATACGGCCTGGGTCCTAGCTACCTCAAAGATCGAATCTCACAGTAAGAATAGAATAGAACAGAATAGAATAGAGTTTTATTGGCATTATGCATATGCAAGACATGCACAACGAAATTAGAGTGCTGTTCCACTACACACTCTAAACAAAGAACCATACAAAACACATAAAACCCCATGCAAGATATTAAAAACCTCTTAAAACCTCTTACAAAATTTAAAACACTACTTAAAAATTGATTAGGACGGTGCTAAAACTGTCGCATGAACCCAGCTCAGGTGTTAAGGTCATCAGGAGAGGCTCTTCTCTCCATCCCGCCACCCTCACAGGTACGTCTCATGGAAACCCATGAAAGGGCCTTCTCGGCTGCTGCGCCCAGACTCTGGAACTCCCTCCCACTAGAAGCCAGGACTGCCCCATCTCTGTTGTCCTTCTGGAAACAGGCAAAGACCTTTCTCTTCAGGCAAGCTTTCCCTGAAGGATGGACTACCATTATGTGTATTTTATATGAAACTACAGTACATGATCAAATAGACTTTGTGTTTATAACCACTTTTAACCTTGTATGGTTGCATTGTTGTCAATGTTCGTTTCCATCATTCATAACCTTATATGGAATTTCACTGTCCTTTTTACTGCTCACCTTCTCTCGTAGCTTTAATGTAATGTTGTCTTTTAATGCTGTCAGATGTTCCTCAACTCCCTGTTCTCAGTACTTGAACATGTCTTCATTTTATTGAACTGTTTATTATCCTTCATTACTGTAAGCTGCCTGAGTTCTTTTCCAAGGAAAAAGGCACCGTAAAATACTCTAAAATAATAAATAATACATAATGCTGTAAGTTGTCCCTCAATTCCCTGTTCTCAATACTTGAACATGTCTTAATTGTATTGGAATGTATATTGTCCCTCATTACTCTAAGCCGCCTTGAGTCCTTTTCCAAGGGGAAAGGCAGGGTAAAAATCCTCTAAAATAAATAAATACAGTAGGACCCCGGTATCCACTGGGGATTGGTGCCAGGCCTTCCCATGGATAATGAAAACCGTGGATAAGAGAGAACGCCTGCCCGCCCACCCCCAAACTGCTGTTTCCTGACAGTAGCTTGCTTTATGACTGCTGTTCTGAGACAGTAGCTTGCTTTATGGCCGCTGTTTGTGACAGTAGCTTGCTTTACAGATGCTATTTGTGACGATAGCTCGCTTTACAGCTTGCTTTGTGGCTGCTGAACTATTTAATGTTTTCCTCTGCCAACCGTGGATAACTGAATCAGTGGATAATGAATCAGTGGATACGGGGGGTCCTACTGTAAATAATAAACTCTCTCATTGGTCTTTGTCTACAGAGGTAACAGAAGACGACCCCCTTCTGTTTCATAAGGTGACCCCCAACTAGGCCCTAGTGTTCTGGTTCGGGAGGGTCTCCTTCCGTAAGGTGGCCCCGATGCTTATCACGAGGCCTCTCGCTTAGGCGGTTGTGTGGAGGACCTCTGGGCAGGTGTCAAAGTTGAATCTCCTTGTCTTAGGAGTAGCTTTGGGGCCTCTGGACTTTGGGTCCGTTTTTTCTTCTTCTTTTTCACAAAATGCCCCCTTGACAACCATGGTCTCCTCTCTGGGCCCTGAAGGCTCAGGCTTTACGGGTGTCCTTCGTTGAGGCTCTGCTCCCTCCACCCATCCTTTTTGAGGGCTGCTCCTTGCCCGGCGGCTCCTGGACGGCATCCATCCCTGGCCCCGGTCCCCATTCCGTGGCCCTGGACCTCTTCGTCTTAGGCCAGGCTCATTGGAAACTCGCCCTCCTGCATGGCCAACCGTGGGGAGCAGACCAGGAGGCCAGGGCCATGCCGGGTCCGAGGGTGCGGGCAGACCGGGCTGCATCGGCCACATAGCAGACAGACCGGGTACTCCACGGACGGCCCCTTGGGCACGCACAGGTGGACGTCCTGCGTGGCTCATTCCTTATCTAGGGACTGGACCACGTTTTGAGCCAGGCTCCAATTAGGAGTCTGTGGCCCTAGAAACCACTTCCCCCCCCTCACTAAAGCTCGCTGGTGTGCTTCCTTGGAAGCACAGGGGGCCCACAGTAAGAACATAAGAACAGCCCTGCTGGATCAGGCCAAAGGCCCATCTAGTCTAGCTTCCTGTATCTCACAGTGGTAGCAGGAGACAGAGATCTAGTCTCGTGTGCTCCCAGAGGCATCTGGTGGGGCCACTGTGAGATACAGGAAGCTGGACTAGATGGGACGTTGGCCTGATCCAGCACGGCTCTTCTGATGTTCTTATGCTGCCCATCCTGCTTCCCCTGCTGCTGCCCTAGACCTGAAGACCGGGCATGGGAGAGAAAGCCGGTCCTTGGCAGGAGGTGGCGCAGGGCATGAAGGGCACTTGGCCAGGCGTAGATGGAGTTGGTGGGGGGCTCATTCCCTCTCCCAGGAATTCCACCATGGGGGGGGGGGGTGAGCTGGGGATGGAGGGCTTGCGAGGCGGCTGCAGGAGACGGCGGCTTCCCTCTGACACCTCAAGGTGCGGCTTCCGCAGCCAGTGACAACTCCTGCGGGATCAGGCGGAAGGACAGCCAGGCCCCAGGAAGGGCAGTGGAGCAGCGCACGGTGGCTCGGAGGTTTTAAGCTTTGATTATTCTTTTATTTTGTAACTTAAATAAACCACAGTGTTATTTTGAAATGTTAAAGCAGGTGTCAGTCTCTGTTTATTTAGTAGATAAGGCATAATTGTTTTGGAAATCGTGGCAGCGGAAAAAGAACCAGGTCACATCACAGTTATAATGAGTGCCAGGGGTTTCTAAAATCCAGGTTCACTACAGTTCTCTACAAAGTAGGCAAAATAAGATGTGGGTAGTGCCTCTCATTACTAATTGCAACATTTCATCCGCCAACAAACAATTATTTGGCTCCTACTATTGAATGTCTCTCAAAGCAAAGAGAAGCCTAGGGTTTTTTGGGACATGGATTGCAGTCAGTGGATTGAAGCCAGATCTGACCACATTCTGATAACTTGTTCCCTGAGCACCTGGAGTGTTTCTGAGCAACCTTTATCATCACAGGAGCTCAGCCCACTAGTATCAGAGGTTTTCACTCTTCCCAAGCTTGTTAGCTGTACAGGTGGCTGCCAAGCTGGAACTCCAGAATACTGCCACAGATGTGCAGACTGTGGGTCTCCACCATCATTCTCCCCCTCTGTTCTCTCACACTGTTCCTGTGGTTTCAGCCCAGCTCCGTCAGGGGATCTGATGCTCCCTGTGGTCCATCTTGCCTACCTGCAGTTTGCGGAGACGTGGCTGGCTTTTGGATCAGACAGATGAAAAGGAGGGAGGAGAGGACCTCTGCAGGGGGAAAGCATTAGGGGGCAAGCACAGCTCCCCGGGCTTGGCAGGCAGGGTCATGGGCTCGGCAGGCAGGCTTGGCTTACGGCGTCTTTTACTTATCAGACAGGGTCTTGAGCTTGGCTTACTGTGTTTCGGTCTTAGGTTTTGTAGTCCTGGGCTTGGCAGGCAGGGTCTTGGGCTTGGCTTACTGTGTTTCGGTCTTAGGTTTTGTAGTCCTGGGCTTGGCAGGCAGGGTCTTGGGCTTGGCTTACTGTGTTTCGGTCTTAGGTTTTGTAGTCCTGGGCTTGGCAGGCAGGGTCTTGGGCTTGGCTTACTTTAGTGTTTCGGTCTTGGGTTTTGTAGTCCTGGGCTTGGCAGGCAGGGTCTTGGGCTTGGCTTACTTAGTGTTTCGGTCTTGGGTTTTGTAGTCCTGGGCTCGGCAGGCAGGGTCTTGGGCTTGGCTTACTTTAGTGTTTCGGTCTTGGGTTTTGTAGTCCTGGGCTTGGCAGGCAGGGTCTTGGGCTTGGCTTACTTAGTGTTTCGGTCTTGGGTTTTGTAGTCCTGGGCTCGGCAGGCAGGGTCTTGGGCTTGGCTTACTTTAGTGTTTTGGTCTTGGGTTTTGTAGTCCTGGGCTTGGCAGGCAGGGTCTTGGGCTTGGCTTACTGTGTTTCGGTCTTGGGTTTTGTAGTCCTGGGCTTGGCAGGCAGGGTCTTGGGCTTGGCTTACTGTGTTTCGGTCTTGGGTTTTGTAGTCCTGGGCTCGGCAGGCAGGGTCTTGGGCTTGGCTTACTTTAGTGTTTTGGTCTTGGGTTTTGTAGTCCTGGGCTCGGCAGGCAGGGTCTTGGGCTTGGCTTACTTAGTGTTTCGGTCTTGGGTTTTGTAGTCCTGGGCTTGGCAGGCAGGGTCTTGGGCTTGGCTTACTGTGTTTCGGTCTTAGGTTTTGTAGTCCTGGGCTTGGCAGGCAGGGTCTTGGGCTTGGCTTACTGTGTTTTGGTCTTGGGTTTTGTAGTCCTGGGCTTGGCAGGCAGGGTCTTGGGCTTGGCTTACTGTGTTTCGGTCTTAGGTTTTGTAGTCCTGGGCTTGGCAGGCAGGGTCTTGGGCTTGGCTTACTGTGTTTCGGTCTTGGGTTTTGTAGTCCTGGGCTCGGCAGGCAGGGTCTTGGGCTTGGCTTATTATTACAGTGTCTTGGTCTTGGGTTTTGTAGTCCTGGGCTCGGCAGGCAGGGTCTTGGGCTTGGCTTACTTTAGTGTTTTGGTCTTGGGTTTTGTAGTCCTGGGCTTGGCAGGCAGGGTCTTGGGCTTGGCTTACTTTAGTGTTTTGGTCTTGGGTTTTGTAGTCCTGGGCTTGGCAGGCAGGGTCTTGGGCTTGGCTTACTTAGTGTTTCGGTCTTGGGTTTTGTAGTCCTGGGCTCGGCAGGCAGGGTCTTGGGCTTGGCTTACTTTAGTGTTTCGGTCTTGGGTTTTGTAGTCCTGGGCTTGGCAGGCAGGGTCTTGGGCTTGGCTTACTGTGTTTCGGTCTTGGGTTTTGTAGTCCTGGGCTTGGCAGGCAGGGTCTTGGGCTTGGCTTACTTAGTGTTTCCGTCTTGGGTTTTGTAGTCCTGGGCTCGGCAGGCAGGGTCTTGGGCTTGGCTTACTGTGTTTCGGTCTTGGGTTTTGTAGTCCTGGGCTTGGCAGGCAGGGTCTTGGGCTTGGCTTACTTTAGTGTTTTGGTCTTGGGTTTTGTAGTCCTGGGCTTGGCAGGCAGGGTCTTGGGCTTGGCTTACTTTAGTGTTTTGGTCTTGGGTTTTGTAGTCCTGGGCTTGGCAGGCAGGGTCTTGGGCTTGGCTTACTTAGTGTTTCGGTCTTGGGTTTTGTAGTCCTGGGCTCGGCAGGCAGGGTCTTGGGCTTGGCTTACTGTGTTTCGGTCTTGGGTTTTGTAGTCCTGGGCTCGGCAGGCAGGGTCTTGGGCTTGGCTTACTTTAGTGTTTTGGTCTTGGGTTTTGTAGTCCTGGGCTTGGCAGGCAGGGTCTTGGGCTTGGCTTACTTTAGTGTTTTGGTCTTGGGTTTTGTAGTCCTGGGCTTGGCAGGCAGGGTCTTGGGCTTGGCTTACTTAGTGTTTCGGTCTTGGGTTTTGTAGTCCTGGGCTCGGCAGGCAGGGTCTTGGGCTTGGCTTACTTTAGTGTTTCGGTCTTGGGTTTTGTAGTCCTGGGCTTGGCAGGCAGGGTCTTGGGCTTGGCTTACTGTGTTTCGGTCTTGGGTTTTGTAGTCCTGGGCTTGGCAGGCAGGGTCTTGGGCTTGGCTTACTTAGTGTTTCCGTCTTGGGTTTTGTAGTCCTGGGCTCGGCAGGCAGGGTCTTGGGCTTGGCTTACTGTGTTTCGGTCTTGGGTTTTGTAGTCCTGGGCTCGGCAGGCAGGGTCTTGGGCTTGGCTTACTTAGTGTTTCGGTCTTGGGTTTTGTAGTCCTGGGCTTGGCAGGCAGGGTCTTGGGCTTGGCTTACTTTAGTGTTTCGGTCTTGGGTTTTGTAGTCCTGGGCTTGGCAGGCAGGGTCTTGGGCTTGGCTTACTTTAGTGTTTCGGTCTTGGGTTTTGTAGTCCTGGGCTCGGCAGGCAGGGTCTTGGGCTTGGCTTACTTTAGTGTTTCGGTCTTGGGTTTTGTAGTCCTGGGCTTGGCAGGCAGGGTCTTGGGCTTGGCTTACTTAGTGTTTCGGTCTTGGGTTTTGTAGTCCTGGGCTCGGCAGGCAGGGTCTTGGACCTGGCTTATTATTACAGTGTCTTGGGCTTGGCTTATGGTATCTTGGGCTTGGCTTGCAGGGTCCTGGGCTTGACATGTGGAATCCTGGGCTCGGCAGGCAGGGTCTTGGGCTTGGCTTATTATTACAGTGTCTTGGTCTTGGGTTTTGTAGTCCTGGGCTTGGCAGGCAGGGTCTTGGGCTTGGCTTACTTTAGTGTTTCGGTCTTGGGTTTTGTAGTCCTGGGCTCGGCAGGCAGGGTCTTGGGCTTGGCTTACTTTAGTGTTTTGGTCTTGGGTTTTGTAGTCCTGGGCTTGGCAGGCAGGGTCTTGGGCTTGGCTTACTGTGTTTCGGTCTTGGGTTTTGTAGTCCTGGGCTTGGCAGGCAGGGTCTTGGGCTTGGCTTACTGTGTTTCGGTCTTGGGTTTTGTAGTCCTGGGCTCGGCAGGCAGGGTCTTGGGCTTGGCTTACTTTAGTGTTTTGGTCTTGGGTTTTGTAGTCCTGGGCTCGGCAGGCAGGGTCTTGGGCTTGGCTTACTTAGTGTTTCGGTCTTGGGTTTTGTAGTCCTGGGCTTGGCAGGCAGGGTCTTGGGCTTGGCTTACTGTGTTTCGGTCTTAGGTTTTGTAGTCCTGGGCTTGGCAGGCAGGGTCTTGGGCTTGGCTTACTGTGTTTTGGTCTTGGGTTTTGTAGTCCTGGGCTTGGCAGGCAGGGTCTTGGGCTTGGCTTACTGTGTTTCGGTCTTAGGTTTTGTAGTCCTGGGCTTGGCAGGCAGGGGTCTTGGGCTTGGCTTACTGTGTTTCGGTCTTGGGTTTTGTAGTCCTGGGCTCGGCAGGCAGGGTCTTGGGCTTGGCTTATTATTACAGTGTCTTGGTCTTGGGTTTTGTAGTCCTGGGCTCGGCAGGCAGGGTCTTGGGCTTGGCTTACTTTAGTGTTTTGGTCTTGGGTTTTGTAGTCCTGGGCTTGGCAGGCAGGGTCTTGGGCTTGGCTTACTTTAGTGTTTTGGTCTTGGGTTTTGTAGTCCTGGGCTTGGCAGGCAGGGTCTTGGGCTTGGCTTACTTAGTGTTTCGGTCTTGGGTTTTGTAGTCCTGGGCTCGGCAGGCAGGGTCTTGGGCTTGGCTTACTTTAGTGTTTCGGTCTTGGGTTTTGTAGTCCTGGGCTTGGCAGGCAGGGTCTTGGGCTTGGCTTACTGTGTTTCGGTCTTGGGTTTTGTAGTCCTGGGCTTGGCAGGCAGGGTCTTGGGCTTGGCTTACTTAGTGTTTCCGTCTTGGGTTTTGTAGTCCTGGGCTCGGCAGGCAGGGTCTTGGGCTTGGCTTACTGTGTTTCGGTCTTGGGTTTTGTAGTCCTGGGCTTGGCAGGCAGGGTCTTGGGCTTGGCTTACTTTAGTGTTTTGGTCTTGGGTTTTGTAGTCCTGGGCTTGGCAGGCAGGGTCTTGGGCTTGGCTTACTTTAGTGTTTTGGTCTTGGGTTTTGTAGTCCTGGGCTTGGCAGGCAGGGTCTTGGGCTTGGCTTACTTAGTGTTTCGGTCTTGGGTTTTGTAGTCCTGGGCTCGGCAGGCAGGGTCTTGGGCTTGGCTTACTGTGTTTCGGTCTTGGGTTTTGTAGTCCTGGGCTCGGCAGGCAGGGTCTTGGGCTTGGCTTACTTTAGTGTTTTGGTCTTGGGTTTTGTAGTCCTGGGCTTGGCAGGCAGGGTCTTGGGCTTGGCTTACTTTAGTGTTTTGGTCTTGGGTTTTGTAGTCCTGGGCTTGGCAGGCAGGGTCTTGGGCTTGGCTTACTTAGTGTTTCGGTCTTGGGTTTTGTAGTCCTGGGCTCGGCAGGCAGGGTCTTGGGCTTGGCTTACTTTAGTGTTTCGGTCTTGGGTTTTTGTAGTCCTGGGCTTGGCAGGCAGGGTCTTGGGCTTGGCTTACTGTGTTTCGGTCTTGGGTTTTGTAGTCCTGGGCTTGGCAGGCAGGGTCTTGGGCTTGGCTTACTTAGTGTTTCCGTCTTGGGTTTTGTAGTCCTGGGCTCGGCAGGCAGGGTCTTGGGCTTGGCTTACTGTGTTTCGGTCTTGGGTTTTGTAGTCCTGGGCTCGGCAGGCAGGGTCTTGGGCTTGGCTTACTTAGTGTTTCGGTCTTGGGTTTTGTAGTCCTGGGCTTGGCAGGCAGGGTCTTGGGCTTGGCTTACTTTAGTGTTTCGGTCTTGGGTTTTGTAGTCCTGGGCTTGGCAGGCAGGGTCTTGGGCTTGGCTTACTTTAGTGTTTCGGTCTTGGGTTTTGTAGTCCTGGGCTCGGCAGGCAGGGTCTTGGGCTTGGCTTACTTTAGTGTTTCGGTCTTGGGTTTTGTAGTCCTGGGCTTGGCAGGCAGGGTCTTGGGCTTGGCTTACTTAGTGTTTCGGTCTTGGGTTTTGTAGTCCTGGGCTCGGCAGGCAGGGTCTTGGACCTGGCTTATTATTACAGTGTCTTGGGCTTGGCTTATGGTATCTTGGGCTTGGCTTGCAGGGTCCTGGGCTTGACATGTGGAATCCTGGGCTCGGCAGGCAGGGTCTTGGGCTTGGCTTATTATTACAGTGTCTTGGTCTTGGGTTTTGTAGTCCTGGGCTTGGCAGGCAGGGTCTTGGGCTTGGCTTACTTTAGTGTTTCGGTCTTGGGTTTTGTAGTCCTGGGCTCGGCAGGCAGGGTCTTGGGCTTGGCTTACTTTAGTGTTTCCGTCTTGGGTTTTGTAGTCCTGGGCTCGGCAGGCAGGGTCTTGGGCTTGGCTTACTGTGTTTCGGTCTTGGGTTTTGTAGTCCTGGGCTCGGCAGGCAGGGTCTTGGGCTTGGCTTACTTAGTGTTTCCGTCTTGGGTTTTGTAGTCCTGGGCTCGGCAGGCAGGGTCTTGGGCTTGGCTTACTGTGTTTCGGTCTTGGGTTTTGTAGTCCTGGGCTCGGCAGGCAGGGTCTTGGACCTGGCTTATTATTACAGTGTCTTGGGCTTGGCTTATGGTATCTTGGGCTTGGCTTGCAGGGTCCTGGGCTTGACATGTGGAATCCTGGGCTCGGCAGGCAGGGTCTTGGGCTTGGCTTATTATTACAGTGTCTTGGTCTTGGGTTTTGTAGTCCTGGGCTCGGCAGGCAGGGTCTTGGGCTTGGCTTACTTAGTGTTTCGGTCTTGGGTTTTGTAGTCCTGGGCTTGGCAGGCAGGGTCTTGGGCTTGGCTTACTTTAGTGTTTCGGTCTTGGGTTTTGTAGTCCTGGGCTCGGCAGGCAGGGTCTTGGGCTTGGCTTATTATTAGAGTGTCTTGGGCTTGGCTTATGGTATCTTGGGCTTGGCTTGCAGGGTCCTGGGCTTGACATGTGGAATCCTGGGCTTGGCAGGCAGGGTCTTGGGCTTGGCTTATTATTACAGTGTCTTGGTCTTGGGTTTTGTAGTCCTGGGCTCGGCAGGCAGGGTCTTGGGCTTGGCTTACGTGCAGGCACGTCCAAACTTCGGCCCTCCTGATGTTCTGGACCACAACTCCCAGAATTTTAAGCTTATATTGCCAATGACAAAGGACTGTGGGAGTTGCGGTCCAAAACATCTGGAGGGCCGAGGTTTGGACATGCCTGGCTTACGGTGTCTTAGGCTTGGTGGGTCCTGGGTTTGGCAGGCAGGGTATTGGTCTTGGCTTACAGTGAGCACTATCTCATAGCAAAGAAGAGGCTTTTTTTTAAACACACCTTTTCCTCTCCCGTGATCACGTGCTCCTTAAGCCGGCTTAAATGTCCTAACATCTGCGGGTGTTGATCCATCCTTAGACCTGTCCTCACGCTCCTGAGGCGCTTATTCCTGAAAACATTTGATGGCCATTTTATTGTTTTATGTACTTTTTTTTGTGTGGGGGGGGGAATTAGGTGGTGTTGGCACAACAGCACATCAACATATACTTGTCATGTTTCCTTGTAGCCCTATATGTATATAGACCTCTCTGAGAGTTTTTTCACGTGTATTCAATGGCTGTTAATAGCCTAATTTGTACTGTCAGACTGCTATTGGGAAACAATCCTGTCCATAAGACACCTTCCAGCTTACTCTACCTCCACAGATGGCTTACAAGCTGCCCTTTCTAGACAGTCTCTTTTCCCCAACACCCTAGCCTCTTCCGTTTTCACCACTGGCCTTTTCCGGTCCGTCCAAGTTAAGCATCTGCATGAAAGAAAGTTGCTTTGATTTTAGCTAGCCATGCCTAAAGGATGGTTTCACAGCTGTGCAAAGACTGCTTCTAAAAGGAGACTAGTGATGAAGGCAATGCTTCAGGCAGCCACTTATTTGCTTCAGTTACTGAGGACACCGAGGATCCAATTTACAAGGTACAGTAGGACCCCGGTATCCGCTGGCGATTGGTTCCAGGCCTTCCCGTGGATAATTAAAACCGTGGATAAGAGAGAATGCCTGTCCACCCACCCCCCAAACTGCTGTTTCCTGCTTTATGACTGCTGTTCTGAGAGAGTAGCTTGCTTTATGGCCGCTGTTTGTGACAGTAGCTTGCTTTAGAGATGCTTTTTGTGACAGTAGCTTGCTTTACAGCTGCTGTGTGTGACAACAGCTTGCTTTACAGCTTGCTTTGCGGCTGCTGAATTATTTATTTTTTTTCCTCTGCCAACCGTGGGTAATTGAATCAGTGGATAATGAATCAGTGGATACAGGGGTCCTACTGTATCCAAAAATGAAGATCACCAAGAGCACAGCATTCCACTACTTATTGCTGTTGAGTGGTTAGATGGTATATAAATCAAACAAATAAATAAATGGAATTATTTTTCTTTCGCCAACATGGGAGTTGAGTCATGGCTACTGGACTTCTTTGCTGTCCCACTCTGTGTATATTTGTGTGTGTGTGAGTGTGTGCGCGCGCGCGCGCGCGTGCGCGCACATGCACACCTTAACTGAAGCTTCCATTACTTCTCCAAGAGGTTAACCATTCAGGGGAAGGAAGCCTGGGTGAGTTAAAGGGGGCTCCTTTCCAGGAAATTGGGTACAGGACAGCAGAGTCAATGAAATACACCTGAAGACTTGAAGCTAGATGTTTTAGGCTTCTGGCTGTGGAGGAGCCAAAGGTTGGAAGTTCGATTCCCCGCTTGTGCTTCCTGGACAGGGACTAAACTTGAAGGTCCATTGGGGCTCTTCCAGGTCTAAGTTGTTGTTGTTGATGATGATGATGGTGGTGGTGTCAAGGCGTTTAACTGATTCATATTTTTTTCTTCAAGCCCAAATCCTTTCCAGTCAGTCAGTCAGTCAGTCAGTCAATCAATCAATCAATCAATCCCTGGTTAACCAAAGCAAAGCAAAGCAAAGGGTCGTGGCACCTTGCAGGGGAAACAGATTTAACGCACCACCAACTTCCTCGTGGATTCCTCATCCACGTTCTCGGGGGATTTCCCAGGTCCTTAGAACACATGCCCTCAACCCATGCCACACCTGTTGAACTGCTGCCTGCTTATTTTCCCTTATTTTTTTCCAAAACTCCCTTTCTCTGCCCCCCTCCAAAAAAGGGGGGGATAGAGGGAGAAGGAGGGGGGGTGTCCGACTCGGGTGCAGATGCTGCAAACGCCACATGGGGGAACCCCCCACGCCGTGCAGATGCTTCCTTGCGCCCCCCCCCACCCGCGAGACTCTCCAAGGGGTTAAAGGGATAGAGGCGCGCGGTGGCTAGAGGGGCCCCAGCGGTGTGTTGGGTAGTTTTTTTGGGGGGGGGGCGTGCAAAAGCAGCCGAATCCCTTCTTTTCCTCTTCCGGCTTGCCCCTCCGTGCTTCTCCTTTGCATGCAAGAGCTTCACACGCACACACACACACACACAGCCAACGCACCTCCTCCGTGCATTCATCCTGGCCAGTTTTGGGGGGTGCTGGGAGGGACGATCGGAGGGGGTGGGGGTGGGGGGTAAAGGGAAGGCAAGGGAACCTGCAAGGCCAGGATCGCTGGGGGTGGGTAAGAGCCAAGCTCCAGTCCCATCCTGCACCCCCCCACCTCGCCCCCGAGGTGGGTTCCTGATGCAATGCTAGCAAGAGACCCGGGCAGCGACTAAGAAGGATTGCAAAAACCCGAGCAACACACACACGCGCGCACACGCGCACACGCACACACACACACACACACACACACACACACACACACACACACACACACACACACACACACACACACACACACACAAGGATTGCAAAACCCGAGCAACCTCCCTCTCCCCCCCCCGCGACACACACACACACACACACACACAAATACACAAAAGGGACACACACACACACACACACACACACACACGAGCGGATCCTGCCAGCCTTTTCTGCTGCCATCCCCGGCGCCAAGGTCAGAGAGCGCGGAGGTGGGTGCGGGTAGGATGGGGTGCAGTGGGTTCAGTACCCTTGGAAAAACCAGGACCCCTCTGGTCCCACCTAAGAGCTAAGCCAGGCTTTGCAAGGGCTCGCTCCAACTTTGATCAGCGAGGGAATCGAATTCCCAACCTCTAGTTCCCCCAAGTCAGATGCTTGAACCCTGGAGCTACGCAGCCATAGGTGAAGAGACAAACAGTTATCAGAATACTGTAGTTAATTCTTATTTATCATCCTCTTGGAACCAGAGAACCATAGATCATCCAATCCCTCCCTTGTCAAGGAGCCCCGGTGGGGGGAATCGAACTCCTACCATGCATGCCCAAACTTCAGCCCTCCAGATGTTTTGGACCACAACTCCCAGAACTCTAAGCTTAGATTGCCAGTGGCAAAGGACTGTGGGAGTTGTGGTCCAAAACATCTGGAGGGCTGAAGTTTGGGCATGCCTGAATGATAGATCTGACTCACAGCACAGCCTGGCTTGATCCCTGTTGAAAGGAATGAGGCTCTGGGTAGTAGGCCATGCCTGGGAATGCCAGAATAGCATCGAGGGAGTTTGAAAAGGTTTCCAGGTGGCATGATTGTGACCAAAAAAAAAGGACTACAATTGGGCCGGTTGTAATTAGACCTAGTAAAACCTCTTTGTACACCAGCGGTGAATTATAGCATGATATACAGACTGCAGAAGCCTTTCCCTCTTGCAGCTCCACACATTGATCAAGAAATAATTTAAATACCTAAAATTAAGAGATAAGTAATTTAAACATAAACTACAGTGGTACCTTGTATAAAGGAATTAATTTGTTCTAAATGAAATTCTGTTCAGCAAATTTCCCTTGGTACAGATTTCCCATAGGAATGCATTGAAAACAGATTAATCCCTAATCTCTGCCATTTTCCTGTTGTACGGATTTGCCCAGATTTCAGTTCTCCTTTCTTTTCTTCTTAAGGTTAAAGATAAAGGTTATGGTTCCACCAGCACACGCGTGTTAGTTATGTCCAACTCTAGGGGGCAGTGCTCATCTCTGTTTTCAAGCCAAAGAGCCAGTGTTGTGCAAGTCTGTGGCCATGTGGCCAGCATGGCTGCACGGAACACTGTTTACCTTCCCGCTTTTTATGGCGGTACCTATTTATCTCCTTGCATTTACATGCTTTTGAACTGCTAGGTTGGCAGGAGCTGGAGTTCACAGCGGGAGCTCGCTCGACTGTGTCCCCCCCGGGATTTGAACTGCCCAGCTGCCAGCTTTACAGCTGACCGTTTCAGCGCTCTAGTCTTCCAAGCCACCATGCCCTTCTTATTTCTGTTTCTTTTCCCCTCACAGGCGAGATAATTTCTTGTCGCTCCCAGAGGTTCACCACAGATCTTCAGTGGGACCAAGGGATTGTGCGGCCTTAAGCGCAGGTGGACGTGGAGAGCCGGGAACGTTAGCCCTCCTTGAGGGAAAACTAGGGGAGTCACCCGAGCCGGCCCTGAGATGGGATAAGGCCGCCTGATGGCCTCCAGAAGAGCCCTTGCGAAAGAGAGAGGTGCGCCACCTACCCTGCGTCTCCACCTCCAGGCGGCTCGGGAGCAGTTGGTGAGGATGGAGGAGAAGGAGCCGACCGGAGCAAAACTGGCAGAGGGAGGGTGCCGGGGTCCCCGGGCGATCCAAGCCGGGGGCACCAGAGAGGTCCTGAAGCGGCTGACCCCTCAGCAGATCAAACAGGAACCGGACGAAGGACTGGCCCAGCGCTGGGAAGCCCAGTGGCAGGAGTTCCTGAAGGCGGTCCAGTCCCCTCCCACGGGGTGGGGGACCCCACCGTTGCCGGAACTGGTGGCTTTCAACAGCCCGAAGGGGTTCCCCCACTCGGGGGGTTCGGCTCCACAAGCTTTCGTCTGGAAAGTGAAAGAAGAGGTCTCGGAAGTGGAAGAGGCCGCCAGCGCGGAGACCCAACGCCAGTGCTTCCGGCATTTCCGCTACCAGGAGGCCGAGGGACCCCGGGAGGTTTGCTGCCGCCTCCGGGAACTTTGTCACCGGTGGCTGAAACCGGAGAGGCACACTAAGGAGCAGATCCTGGAGCTGCTGATCCTGGAGCAGTTCCTGGCCGTCCTGCCGCCGGAGATTCAAGGCTGCGTCCGGGAACGTGGGCCGGAGACCTGCGCCCAGGCGGTGGCCCTGGCCGAGGGTTTCCTCCTGAGGAAGCAAGAGGCCGAGAGACCCCGGCAGCTGGTGAGGACGCGTGTGACGCATCACTGCCTTCCTCCTCCTTTCTGACAGGATAAGGACAGGGCCGTCAATTGGGGGGGGGGGCAAAGTAATAGAGTAGGACGCCCGTATCTGCGGGACCAGCATCTGCTGATTCATATATCCGTGGTCTGAATTTTTAAATTTATTTTATTCATTTATTTTCATATTTTTATACCGCCCGTCTTCCAAAGGAACTCCAGGCGGTTAACAATAACAATCAAAGGACAATTAAAGGAAGAAGAAAAACCAATAGTATAATTAAAAGGTATATAATAATAATTAAAAGAAAATTCCTAGAAATAGAATCAATAAGACACCTCCTCCCCCTTATCTGCAGAATCGGCATTTACTTATGGATTTGACCCACGGTCAGAAAATATTAAAAATATGAAAAGAAAAATGGAAATTTAATAGTGTTTTGTTTTTAAAAAATTAAAAGAAGGATTCTGTTCTTATCTAATGAGTTAGTGTTTGCCTGTTGTTCTTTGATCTTAATTGATCTCTTTATTTGATTTATATACCGCACCATCTGGTACCAGTACCACTCTGGGTGGTTTGCAAAACATCTGATCGGATTGCGCAGATTTGCAGAATCACGAGCCCTTGTTTCCTCTTCCAGATCCTGGATTCCTTTGAAGAAGTCACGATGAATTTTCCAAGGATCCATCAGGTCTGCCTGAGTGCTTCTCGGAAGCAAGGTAAAGTGGGGGTGCTGCCAATTTTAATGCATCAACAAACCTCTGGGTGCTTTGCTTACACCTTTGTGGGCTGATCCCTGCCAGCAGTGTATGAATAACACCTCCCATCGCTTGGTGGAAGATAGATCTTGCCTGCCGAGGTGTGCACTAGGGTAGCCCTTTAAATGTAGCTCGTTTTCCTTCTGTAAAATATATGCAATTCAATATTTTTTAAAACCAACTCATAGCTTGGTCGTTCAGCTCTCGGGCTGCCAAGCCAGAAGTTGGGGGTTCTTTCATTTACATTATATCTTTTTATACCGCCAATCTTCCAAAGGAACTCCGGGAGGTTAACAACACAAACAGCAAACAAACAAACAAACACACACACACACACAACAATATAAAAATACAAAGATATATAAAATATAGTAATAAACAAAATGAAAATAATAATGTATTATATAAAATAATTAATAATTTATTTATAGTAATAAAATGAAAATATAGTAATAAATAAAATGAAAATAAAATACTCGGCAAGATGGCGGAATAGTTAGGAGGGGGGGAAAGTTACCCACCACTGGGCTTCCTGAGATTAAAACCAGCCTGTGTGGCCTTTGGGCTGAATCTCAAAGTAACCCACAGAAGAAGGGAACACAAAACCATAACTATTTTCGTTCTAGAAAACCCAGAAAAGTGCTGCCATAGGTTAGAATTGACTTGATGAATCGTAGACTCATGGGAGTTGGAAACATCCTATAAGGCTGTCATAAGAACATAAGAAGAGCCCTGCTGGATCAGGCTAAAGGCTCATCTAGTCCAGCTTCCTGTATCTCACAGTGGCCCCACCAGATGCCTCTGGGAGCGCACGAGATGAGATATCTGTCTCACTGATACCACTCCCCTGCCTCTGGTCCTTGAAGTACCCCGGTTTTAAGCCTGGAGATTACACATCCCCCATCATGGTTTGTAAACTGTGATGGACTTTTCCTCCAGGAATCTGTCCAATCCCCTTTTGAAGGCATCCAGGCCAGATGCCCTCACCACCTGTGGCAGGGAGTTCACCTGATGCCACCCCCCTTCGTCTGGCATTTTGAGGTACCCTCCTTTTAAGCCTGGACACAGTATCCATCCCCATCATGGTTTGTCCCCTACAGTGGACTTCCCCTTCAGACTTCTGTCCAATCACCCCCTTCTAAAGGCAGTTAGGCCAGGTAGCATCACCGCATCCTGTGGCAGGGAGTTCCTCAAACCAACAACATGCTAGGTGAAGAAACATTTTCTTTCCTCTGTTCTCCCTCTCCCAGCCCTCAATTTGAGAGGATGTCCCGTAGTTTTGGTATTGTATGGGAGGGAAAAGAGCGTACGTTTAAACCGTCCACTGCATAATTTTGTACGACTCAATCGTGTCGCTCTCTCAGGCGCCTGCTCAGTGGAGTAATAAAAACCAAAGGGTACCTGCTAGGTGGCCGTCCAAATTTCTCTTGAAGGCCTCTAGACTGGGAGCCCTCACCACCTCTCAACGGCTTTGGTTCCATTGCCACACTCCTCTAACCATTAGGAAGTTTCTTATGACATTAAACCTAAATTCTGGCTTCTCATAAGTTACGGTATTGAGAACAGATCATATCTTTCTTCTGTAGGACTACTTTTCAGGTACAGTGGACCCTTGTATAACAAACAGTTTGTATCACAAAAAAGCTGTACAACTTAAAAAATTCCAGAGATAGGGGAAATTTGCTTAACACAATCGCCTATGGGGCGAATCCGTACAACATAAAAATTGGATCACTCCGTTTTCAATGCATTCCGATGGGAAATTTGTATAAAGGAAAATCTGCTTAACATAATTTCATTTGGAACCAATGAATTCCTTTGTACAAGGTACCACTGTACAGTACTCTCCCCCATTTATTGTGGGAGTTAGGTGCCTGATCCACCCGCCATAAAGGAAAATCTGGGAAATGCAGATGCCTCAGTAAACTGCCCTTGGGCTGCTCCTGCTGGCTGTGTTTCCAAAGATAGGTTTTTAACCCCCTCCTGACACCTCAGCAAACCTTGCTGCCAGGAGCTCAAGATCTGTTTGCTGAGGTGTCAGGAGGGGGTTAAAAACTTCTCTTTGGAAACAGCTGCCAAGTAGCCCAAAGTCAGTTTGCTGAGGTGTTAGGGGGTTGGTTAAAAACCTCTCTTTGCAAATGCAGCAGGCAGGAGCAGCCACAGCTGTGTTTGCTGAGGTGCCAGGAGGGGGTTAAAAACTGTCTTTGGAAGCCTGCTTTTCTCAAGAAAAAATTGTGATATATACTGACACTGTAAGCGTTGTGGTGGGGGACTACTGTAGTTAAGAACTGCTATCATATCTTCGCTCAGTCTAATTTTTTGAAAATCCCATGCTTTCAGTCTTTTCTAATCTAGGGCTTGGTTTCCAGTCCTCTGATAATCCTGGTTGCCCCCCCCCCACACCCCAAACTTTCTTATTACTACCCATTCATATTATTTATCAAATATTTTAAAATACTTTTTAATGTAAGGAGCCTGGTGGTACAGTGGTTAAATTATTATACTGCAGCCAAAACTGTGCTCAGGATCTGGGGGTTCAATCGCAAGTGGCCGGCTCGAGGTTCACTCGGCCTTCCATATTTCCGAGGCCAGTCCAATGAGTACCCAGCTTGCTTGGGGTGGGGGGGTGGGGCAATGTGCAGCCTGCACACAATGAATTGTAAACTCCCCAGAGAGTGTTTTAAGTGCGATAGGGTGGTATATGAGCAGAAAGTTTTGTTTTTGTTTTTGTTTTTAAATATTTTATTGAACTTTGTTTTTGTACGCTGGTCTTTCTCTTGGAATCCAGGAGGAGGGAGGCTGTCGACGGGCCAGGAGAAGCACCTTTTGGCTCGGCAGGCCTACCTGGAGCAAGAGGCCTTTGGTGCGTCTCTCCCCAAACCCCGGGAGAGCCCCTCTCAGCACCACGAGCCAGGCGGCGCCTCGGAGAACCCAGCCCGGGCGGAGCGGCACCAGGGGCTCCCGCTCCCGTCCTTGAGGAGAGCCTCGGAGCCGTCCCCTTGCCGCCGGGACTACCCAGCCGTGAGCGAGATCCTTTTCCCGGAGCGGAGGACGCCGGAGGGCCAGCGGCCGAAGCGGGGCGTGGTCCTGCGCCGGCGGATCCACACCGAGGAGCGGCTGTACAAGTGCCAGGACTGCCGGAAGAGCTTCGACCACCGGTCGCACTTCCTCCGCCACAAGAAGATCCACACGGGGGAGAAGCCCTTCCGTTGCGGCGACTGCGGGAAGAGCTTCAACCGCAACTCCAACCTCACCACCCACCGGAGGACCCACACGGGGGAGAAGCCCTACACGTGCGGCGACTGCGGGAAGAGCTTCCGCTGGAGCTCGGACTTCATCGTCCACGAGCGCACCCACACGGGGGAGAAGCCCTACAGCTGTGCCGACTGCGGCAAGGCCTTTCGGCGCAGCTCCAACCTCACCGCCCACGAGCGCACCCACCGGGGGGAGAAGCCCTACAAGTGCTTGGATTGCGGGAAGAGCTTCACCCGGGGACTCTACTTGGTCGCCCACAGGAAAACCCACACGGACGAGTGAGGGGGGGCGGCGGCGGCGTTTCCCGGAGGAGGTGTGCCACAGCAGTGGAATATGCTGCCACGAAGGAGGGTGGTGGCGTCTCCTTCTTCGGAGGTTTTTAAGCAGAGGCTGGATGGCCATCTGTCGGAAATATTGTGATGGGGTTCCTGCATGGCAGGGGGTTGGACTGGATGGCCCTTGAGGTCTCTCCCAACTCTAGGATTCTATGATTCTGTGTCACATCCCAGTATGAATCGCCATAAGGGTTTCCTTTCAGGGAGGAGGGCAGTTCCATGCCTGAGCTGCACCTCCTGTGGCTTCCAGACCACGGCTTCTTGGGTGGCGGAGGCTGGCGACCGTGGGCAGGAGCCATCCATGATCGCCGGTCCCCTGGGCCTCCTAGCTTTGTCCGACCAGCCCTAATGGGGCAGCAGGTTGCAAGGTAACACAGGCTTTTAGGGTTGATTCAGGAGAGCTCTAATCATATGCAAAACCTGGGTGTGGCCAAGGTACTTTTTTGGGGGGTGACCCACCTCCCAGAATCCCCCCCCCAGCCAACCTGGCTAACGGCAGGAGCGGGGGTCCTGAAAGCCAGTTTTCCGGATAGGTACCCCGGGGGGTCGTCAGCGACTGTTCACAACATAAAACCACGTCCCATTTTAGCTACTGGCCGAGGCAGCTGTTCTAGAAACGTAAAACAGAACCTCCACGGTCTGAGGCCCTGTACCTCTGACTACCAGGCCACTAGGACGCAGGCCACAGGGTAGGTAGGAGAAGCCGCTTTCCAACTGAGGAATGAGCTCTGGTGATGAATCAGCCCAAGCCACTGGGTAAGATACCACACAGGCCTCCATTTCTGAAAACACACGGCTGAGGTGGGAAATTCTGGGACACCAAACTAGGCCAGTGATCTGATCCACTTTGTAATGCTCTCCCTTCTGCCCTGAACTCCAGGCTTTTAAATATATATACAGTGGTACCTTGTATAAAGGAATTAATTCATTCCAAATGAAATTATGTTAAGCAAATTTCCCTTTATACAAATTTCCCATAGGAATGCCTTAAAAACGGAGTGATCCCATTTTTATGTTGTACAAATTCGCCCCATAGGCGATTCTGTTAAACAAATTTCTCGTATCTCCAGAATTTATGTTGTACAGATTTTATGTTATACAAACCATTTGTTATACAAGGGTCCACTGTATAGATATTCCTGCATGAAGCAGGGGGTTTGGATTCAATGGCCTTATAGACCTCTTCCAACCATTCTATAATTCTGTGATATACAGTAGGACCCCGATATCTGCTGGGGATTGGTTCCAGGCCTACCAGTAGATAATGAAATCCGTGAATAAGAGAGAACACCAACAACGCGCCCCCCCCAAACTGCTGTTTCATGACAGTAGCTTGCTTTCTGGCTGCTGTTTGTGACAGTAGCTTGCTTTGCGGCTGCTGAATTATTTAATTTTTTTCTGCAAAGCGTGAATAACTGAACCAGTGGATAATGAATCAGCTGATATGGGGGTCCCACTGTAAAATGGAGATGACAACTGTGGGAGTCACTGGGGAGCTTTGGTATTCTCTACCTGCTGGTTGCCAGTTGCTTTCCCCCATACACACCTGTGAAATGGGTCTAAAAGGCAAACAAATACAACCTGGGTTAAGACTTCTCCATTTTGGGAGGTGCCCTTAACGGCGCTGGGCAAAAATCTTAAATTGTGGATGCCCTCTTGCTCTACTGTTGCGTGCTTCTGAAATAGTTCCACTTGTATTTAATCCAATGTAGATGATATTTATATACTGTATTTTTCCATCATCGTTCTTTGGTCTTTTGAGTTCTTCTCCCCACTGACACACACGCATTTGTTGTCTCCTGGTATTACAACACCCGTAGTAGCTCCCTCATCTCTGTGGCAATGTCTGTATACTTGAAAATGAAGATTCAATGTATCTTTCTTTTTAAAATAATTATAATTTGAGATTAAACCTTCTACCATTGTGTGCATTTCTCTGTATATACAGTATTTCCCTGTGTATATGGTTATATTTTTGTCTGCATTTGTTAGTTAAGACTGAAAATCGAGGGTAGTCTTATACACGGAAGCTGAGGAGAGAACAAAGCCGTTGCAAAGCTGTAATTTTGGGTTGGACCTGGAGCAGGCATGTCCAAACTTCGGGCCTCCTGATGTTTTGGACCAGAAAGCCCAGAATTCTAAGTTTAGATTGCTAATGACAAAGGACTGTGGGAGTTGTGGTCCAAAACATCTGGATAGCCAAAGTTTGGACATGCCTGACATAAGAGTATGTAGACATAGAGACGCCTTACAGACAGAAAAAGACGGTGCAGATATATATATATGATGGCCTTTAGACCGTTAAACAAGGAATAAGGTGACAGGATGGTTCGCCACTTTAAATCTGTACCTGGGGGGGAGGTCCATGAATTCTCAAAAGTGTGAGAGAGTTGGAATGCAGAAGGGAAGAAAAAGTTTCAAACAAAAAAAAGAGAGAAAAGGAGTCTTCTGATCTCTTGACTCTTGCTAGGAAGAAATTATGGTCTAGTGGGGGTGAACCTTCAGCACTCCAGATGTTTTGGACCACAACTCCCAGAATTCCAAGCTTGTATTGCCAATGACAAAGGACTGTGGGAATTGTGGTTCAAAACATCAGGAGTGCTGAAGGTTCCCCAATAGGAATGACTAATTCGGTAGGTTCCGAAACGACCCCATGCGAGCCCAGGTGGTGTTCCGAAGCCTCTGACACACATGCAGCCAATGTCTTGTCTTTGTTTGCCAGCATGGAGCTGAGCTCCAATGAGGAATCAGGCTGCGATGTCATCTTTGCTGCTCCGTGGTGCTGGCCAATCAGATAGGGAGGCGGGATGATGCCTGTCCCTGCACAGCTCCTGATCGGCCAGCACCACAGAGCAGCAAAGAGGATGTCACAGCCTGCTCCCTGGTTGGAGTTTAAACCCTGCATGAGCCCAGAGAAGGTAAGACATTGGCTGTGTGTTGTGTCAGAGGCTTCGGAACACCACCTGGGCTCGTGCGGGTTGTTTCAGAACCTACTGAATTGCCCATCCCTATTCGCCACCACACCATGTTAAAATATATAAATATATCGTTCATAAAACACTAATATTTAAAAACAAGCAGCACCTTAAATACTATTATATTTTTTAATGTAAGCTTTCATGGACACGTCCATTTCTTTGGACATACAGCAGCAGAATGAAGTGTATAATATAATATGCAATGGAATATAAGCTTCAAACCAAATATTCATTGGCTGTAGGATGTTAGGTATATTTGCATGCATGGATTTGAGGAATTTTTTTTTACAACAGAGCCTCAAAACAACACCAGCCAAATCCATCCATGCAAATATGCCTAACATCCTACAACCAATGAATATTTGGTATGAAACTTATATTTCATTGTATACCACATTGTTTCTAAAGTCATTACCAAATGTAATACGCTATACGGCCACTGCTATTTGCTTCACCACCACCATAAGCCCATCTTCCACCACAAGGCCCTAAGGTAAAAAAAGTGTAACTCCCATATTCCCTCGTAAAATTCACCAATTCTCTCACCATCACCACCCGTGTTCATCTCCCCCTCTTTCCCCCTCCCCTCCTCATCCTCACCCAGATCTGGTGTGTTTTCTGCCTCTTGAGGAATTTTTGCCACAGAACCTTAGATCAACACCAACCAAATCAATGCATATAAGTGTACATTCAACAGCCAATGAGTATTTGGCATGAAGCTATATTCCATTGCAATCTGTATTGTATTGTACACTTCATTCTGCTGCTGTATGTCCGAAGTGCACGTGTCCACGAAAGCTTACATTAAAATAGTCTTTAAGATGCCACATGTTTTTGTCTTTTATTTTTATTTTATTTTTTGCCAAGAAAGAACAGTTTCCTCCACCTCACATTTCTATTGCTCTCTAGCACAACCAAGATCTATGATTTTAACCCCTAAGCACTGTCTCCTGCATGTTCATTTAAGTCAGCACTTTTCCCTTCTCAGTCAATTTCCCATGTTTTTCATTGAAGTCTGGAAAAGTTACTTTTCTTTTTGGATTAAAACTAGCTGAATCCGTCAGGAAATATGACAACCTAAGGATTCTGGATGTTATAGTACAAAAAGCCATCCAGGTAAAACCAGCTAATACAGGCCTGCCCAAAGTCCGGCCCGGAGGGCAAATCCGGCCCGTCAGGCCATTCTGAGTGGCCCGCGGCTGGCTGGCCCGCCCCTCCCTCCCCCCATGTTTTTTTAAAGAAAGTGGGTGGGGCTTGCAGTGGGGTGGCAGGGTCGGGGAGCAACCGGCCCGACACATTCTCAGTCACCAAATCTGGCCCTCCTTACAAAGTTTGGGCACCCCTGAGCTAATAATACATCGGTGGTTCTCAACCTGTGGGTCCCCAGATGTTCCTGGACTGCAACTCCCAGAAGTCTTCATGACTAGCTGAGCTGGCCAGGATTTCTGGGAGTTGCAGTCCAGGAACATCTATGGACCCACTGGTTGAGGACCCCTGTAATACATAGATCAGGCATGTCCAAACTTCAGCGCTCCTGATGTTTTGGACCAAAACTCCCAGAATTCTAAGCTTAGATTGCCAATGGCAAAGGACTGTGGGAGTTGCGGTCCAAAACATCTGGAGGGCCGAAGTTTGGACATGCCTGAATAGATTTTTCCCTTCAAGTCCTTTTTTTGCCGCTTTCAGTTTCTGTATATAAAAAAGTTGAAATTTACCCTAGGGAGGTCCTCAGGCTAGGATGAAGATCTGATGGTGGTCTCCTAAAAATCCCATCACCAGGCATCTCCTGCCTATGTGCATTGTATACCACACCTGATGGGATTTTCAATTATTATTTTTAAATTTTTATTTGGTAAAAATACAATACAGAACATAAAACAGCATTTAATACGGAAGTGGGGGGAAGTTAAATCAAAACACTGCAGAAGGCAGGCCCTGGGCAACCCACCCCCCACTCAGGACTTAGCACAGGCTTACAAATCTTAGGATACTGACCATCCCATTTCCCTCCAAAAATACATTCGAGTCTCCTCCCAGTGTGTACCTTTACCTTTTTGAAATGCATGTGCCAACAGTTTATCTCATATTCCATTAAAATCATTAGACTTTTTCAATCCCTTCCTAATTTTAATTTCACAAGTCAATTTATTATTAATAGCCATATTCCATAAGTCCCTATACCATTTGTCCCATGTCATTTCATTCTTGGATTTCCAGTATTTAGCAAAAATTAGCCTTGCCACAATTTTCATTACAATTACCAACTCCAACTCCTCTTTCTTCAATTGTGTGTTATCAACCATATTTAACAATGCCATTTGTGGAGACATGAATATCGCTCCCCCCCATTATTTCTTGAATTTCTTTAGCAATCAATGTCCATTCCTTCTTTCTTATCTCACACAACCACCACATATGCAGGTATGTCTCTTTTTCTTTTTTAAACCTCCAGCATACTGGAGATATTTATTATACTTAGCTTCACAGGTGTCAAGTGCCCTTTCCAATATACTTTGTAAGTTTTCTTTTATTCTCACTGACATGTTTTTCACTATTCTTTTATTTCACATTTCTTGCATTCTTCCTTTTTTATTTATCAATGTCTTCTTGCTATACCTCTTTTCAACTTATTCTCTTTATATTCCTCTTGTATATAATTTATATATCTCACCATGCATTTTCTGAATTCTTTATTCTCTTACTTCCTTCTATAATTTATTCAACCTAGTCAATTTTCTGCAATCTCCTACTTTAATTATCCATTCTTTAGTCCATTTTTCTACTTGTGTATTATTTAACCAGGAAATGTCTTCTCCTAATTTATCCTTTATATTTCGCCTTGTTACTCAAGTCAGGGGTGACACTGGTAGACAGTTTCCTCCTGTAATTCTTGTGATGTTCCATCAAGTTTTTCCAAAATGACTTATCTATATTTATCAACTGTTAATATTTTCCTTAAAATATATATTCTCCTGTGAAACTTCTAAATCTCTCCAAATTAAATTATCATTTATTATTATTATATCTGGAATATGTCTTAACCGATTAGCTATATAATATAGCTTTATATTAGATACACCTGAACCTCCCTCTTTTTAGGGTACATACCATAAACTCTTATTAATCCTAGCTTTTAATTATCATTACAAAATGTATTTATCCTTCCTTGCATTTCTTTTAAATCTTTTTCATCCCATTTCAATGGTAGCATCCAAAATTAAAAATTCAATTTGGGGATAATCTTCATTTTACATACTGTAATCTTTCCAAACCAGGAGATCTTTTAATTTTTGATATTCTTTTATTTGTTCATGTATCTCTTTTCTTACCTTATATTTTAAGCATGTACTCTAAATCCCATGTTAACTTTATCCCCAAATAATGGCTTCTTAAATTACCTTTAAATGCTCTTCCTCTTTATAATTTAATAACATACATCCAGGTTTATTCCAATTCACCTTTAATCCTGTTGCTTCTTCAAATGCCTTTAAATGTTTTTGAGTTTTTATATACACACACACACACACACACACACACACACACACACACACACACACACACACACACACACACACACACAGACAGAGTGGTACCTTGTATAAAGGAATTAATTCATTCCAAATGAAATTATGTTAAGCAAATATTCCTTTATTTACCTTACCCTCTTCCGCTGATTGCATTTGCCAACACTTCCATTATTAATGTAAACAAAAACTGGAGATAATGGGCAACCTTGTCTCGTTCCTCGGCCTCAAGAAATAATCTCTGTGTTATTTCTTTTTTGCTTGGCTTATTTGATTCTCTTTGTATTGTATTCTGGATTTTAAATTTGTTGTAACCCGCCCAGAGTTCCATTGGAAGATGGGCGGAATAGAAATAATTAAAAATATTAAAATATTCCATCATGGATTTTCAATTCATCCACATGTAATGAAATTGCCATTACAGTACTAAGAAATTGGCAAAAGTCAGCACCCTCCTAAATTCAGTTAATGATATGCAGGCCTCTAGTCCTCACAGAAGTGCTAAATGCTAAATGTGAGTCTGAGGGAACGTTTTCTTGTTTCAAAAACTCAAGAACAAAACAAAAAAAAACACGTGGAAAAAATAAAAATTTCCAAGACAGATCAATGCTAAATTTTCTACATCTTGTGTATGAACCATGCAGTAAATCCTTACTTCTCAACCCAGCCTCACCATATTTTACATCCTTTCCCCGACTTTAATATGAGACGATCCCTGAGTTTTAACAAGCCAGTGACTCTACCTGTAAGTATGTTTCCACACACAAACAGCTCCAGAAAAAATAATAATAAACCAGCTTCACTCAACATGTTTAAAAGAAAATTCAGCTTCACATATATGGCTTGCAATGTTAGGCTCCATGAATTTGCTTCCAGCTTTGAGTAACCTGAGGACTTTTTAAGATAGGAATGTTTGTTTTTCATTAGTATTGTAAGACATAAAACATAATACACAAACTTAAAATACTTGTACTCCCCTTTGGACCTTATATCTTACATAGTTTAGCTATAATCAGACTCTTTCTTCTTTTATATACCCCCCCAAATCCTTCCAGAAATACATACAACCATTGCCTGTTTTTCACCCCCTTCCCTTGATATAATATTTTTATAAATTATTTTGATTTTTCAATGAAATCTATTAATCTCCCCCTTTTTTAAACTTCAATTTCTGAAGTCAATACTATATATCATTAACGGCTAAATTCCATATTTCATGACGCCACTTCTGTAATGGAAAGTCCCAATTTTGGTTTCAATTTTTCAGTATTAAGCAACTGAGCTATAGTCATCAAATTCATTACCGCTTCTTACTTTTTTGGTATTATTTCCATCAGAATTTTCCATCATCAATAACGAGGCGGTTTCGGGGACCATTTTCATTAATGATTTCCAACAATCCTCTAAATTCTTCAAACACCCCCCCCCATTACTTCAGAATTCTTGGGAGCGATCTTCAAGGACTGGTTTGCTACCGCCACCGAGCACCCCCCCCCCCCCCCGACCGATTGTCTGGATCCCTGACTTGATCCACTCCACGACATTGCATGTACAGTAAGACCCTGGTATTCGCTGGGGATTGGTTCCAGGACTTCCCAGGGGATAACAAAAACAGTGGATAAGAGAGAATGTCAAAAAAACCAACGTTGTTTTGTGACACAGCTTGCTTGACGGTTGCTGTTTTACGACAATGGCTTGCTTTACAGCTGCTGTTCGTAACAGTAGCTGGCTCCCCCCCCCGCTAACCATGGATAACTGAATCAGTGGATAATGAATCAGTGGATACAGGGGGTAAAGGGCTTGCAAATGTTGACCTGAGCTCCAAGGACTTGACATACACAATGCTAGCTGTTAGGTTTCCCTTGCCACCTCCGCCAGCGCTTCGACACCCTTTATTGCCAGGGCCGTGGGAGTGACCCAAGAAATTTTGCTGCCTGAGTTAAAAACAGATGGTGGCCCATCCCATTCCATGACAAGGAGAGAAGCAAACAGGGTTTAAATACAGCCTTGGAGCGGAGTGATTAAACTGCTATACTGCAAGCCAAAATTATTCGGCATACAATGCCGGGTTCAATTCCAGGTCATGGGCTCAAGGTTCACTTAGCCTTCCGTCCTTCAAAGCTGGATAAAAGGAGTACTCAGCCTTCTCATGGGGTGGGGTGGGGTGGGGTGGGGGAGAGAAATGGTATTACATTGTCAACGTCCCAGAGAGTGCTTTAAGCACTATGGGGCGGCATAGAAGCAGAACAGTTTGCTTTATTTTCCCGCGTCTTACAAGTGATCCGACATCGCTATCTCCTCCTTGGAAAGCCGAGGGCTTTTTGGAGGGATGGACGCAGTTCCGGTACAGCCGAGTTTTCTTTCTCCAATATCTTCCTTCCCTGCTGCCTCCCAGCCTTTGCTGCCTGAGGCAACGGCTTGTTAAGAATATGACCAACTAGACCAGTGGTTCTCAACTGGTGGGTCCCCAGATTGTTCCTGGACTGCAACTCCCAGAAGTCTTCATCACGAGGTGAGCTGGCCAGGATTTCTGGGAGTTGCAGTCCAGGAACATCTGGACAAGCTTGTCTCAGTCCTGTTGTGTCATGATTTATTGTTTTTTAAAAAAAGAGTCATGACACCCTACGTTAACAGATTTCCTAGTTTAGATCTTAAGACTTTGGGGATAAAGTAGATCTCTACATCTTTAAGGTGTAGCAGCGTTTATTTTTTAAAAAAAATAGGTATCAGCTATTTCTGGAGGCTAAAAAACGGTGATGCAGAGGCACGTCCTACATTGGCCTACATCGTGTGATCACGAGAAAGCCGCAGTCTCTAAAAAAAACCCAATAATGCCGGGAAAGGTAGGAGTCAGCAGGAGAAAAGATCAAAAACGAAAGGCATGTCCAAACTTCGGCCCTCCTGATGTTTTGGACCACAATTCCCAGAATTCTAAGCTTAGATTGCCAAGGGCAAAGGACTCTGGGAGTTGTGGTCCAAAAATCTGGAGGGCTGAAGTTTGGACGTGCCTGAAATACGAGATGGACCGATTCCCAAAGGAAGCCACGGGCATGAATTTGCACCCGGTTGAAGGCAGGGTATTCCGGAGATTGATAATTCATAGGGTGACTGTTTTGCCTCAGGCAATTTGTCAGCAGGTAAAAGGCCATCGGGTGTCCCAGTTAAAATCTGGAACCAGATTTGCATAATACCAAACTAGACCTCTCTGGTCCATTTCTAGTCATTGAACACAGTGCAACGTAGGGCCAAACAGTATTCAATATATGGTTTCCATATTAATTCTGTTTTTATTGGATTTTGCTTCTGTATAATCATTGAGGCTAAAATACAATTTTCCAGTCTAAAAAAAAATGGGGGAAATCTGATACCCAGAACTAGGTGAATCATCCCCAGACATTTAACTCCTCATGTGTTCAGGATTAACTTAACACAAATTTATTAATACCTCTTTTAACATCACTTTGATTTGTGATTTATGTGCTATTGGATCATGTATGAATAACAATAATTTAAAAAAAATACGGTTCCCGTCTCTCCCTGCCCGGTTCACGTATATACAACTAAAGATCTAAAAAAACATTTGTGGGAAAATACATACATCTGTTTGCAAATTCAGAGGTCTGACAAATATTCCCAGTGTTAAAGGTGTGCACTTGCTTAATCTCCCTCCAAACTGGCCTCTCCGTTGGATGTGGTAACTACAGGGGAGGCTCTTCCACAGATGCTGGACCACGGCTAGCCTCCACGCTGTCCAGGGGAGGGGCACCGTTTGAGTTTTCGTGAGTCACGGTCACAGCCGGCGGGGGAGAAGAGCGACTCCCAGTCACTTGGAGGTCACTTCCAAAGACCTGTAAGGTGAGCTTCTGAAACCCATCATGGGTCCTCTTGTGTTTCAGAAGGTTGTTCAGGTGAATGAATTTCTTCCCGCACTCGCCACAGGTGTGCCGTCTCACCTCCCGGTGGACTGCCTGGTGCCTCACGAGGCCGATGCGAAAGGTGAACTGTTCCCCGCACACGGAACAAGTGAGAGCTTCCCCCTTCTCCGAGGTGATCCGGTACCTTGGCTTCTCCAGGGGCTGATGGAGCCTCTTCTCGTGTTCAGAACAATTGAAGCGTTTCTTTTCCAGGTCGGGGATTCGGTGCAGAACCGGGACCAATTTTTTCCTCTTATGAATCTCTTTCCAGTGCCGTTTCAGAGAGGAAGGCTGCGAGAAATTCTTCCCGCAGTCCGTACATTTATGGAGTTTCCCTTCGCCGTGGACGTGCCGGTGACTTACGAGATCTGGGTAGGTGTTGAAACGGGCCCCACACACCGAACATGGGAACTCTTTCGGCTTCGGGACGGATACCGTTTCCCCGGGGGGATTCTCTTGGGTTTCCCGACGGTCCTTTCTGTCTTGGACGAAACGCCCCTGGACATTCTTCGGGCGAGCGGCGCGTTTCAAGGGCTTCTCCGCGGCGTGCATGCGCCGGTGTCTGACGAGGTCGGGTTGCTTTGCAAAGCGTTTCCCACGGTTACGACGGGACAGGGCTCCTTGCGGCACGCTGGGGGTGTCGGGAGAAAGGGGGGCCTTCTTGACTCCCCCATGAGCCTTCTTCTTATGCCGGAACAAACACAGGGGCCACAGAAAACGCTCCCCGCAATCGGTGCACTTTAAGGGTTTCACGGCCAGGTGAATGCGCTGGTGCAATTTTAAGTGCCACGGAAAATCAAAACGTCTCCCGCACTTAGCGCACGCAAAGGGCTTTTTCCCCACCTGGGGCCTCTGTCTCAGCGGTGACTCGGGCTTCTTCTTCCGGTGGTTTCTTTGGTGCCTTTCAAGGGCAGAAGGGTTTGAGAAAGTCCTCCCGCAGTCGGTACATACGAGTTGGGTTTTGTCGGCAGGGGCGCACCGATGCGTGGCGAGGAGGGAAGCCCGCTTAAAGGTCACCCCGCACTGGTTACACGGGTAGGCCTTCTCCTTCTCCTTCGACCCCCGCCGCACCGGGTGGGCTCCCGCCTGCCAGTGGTGGACCTTCCGCCGATGCGTGTAATAAGTCGAGTCCCACATAAAAGTCTTCCCGCAGTCTTCGCACCGATAGAATTTCTCTCCGGAGTGCATGCGCCGGTGGCGCTGCATGCTCGACGTGGAGCAGAATCTCTTCCCACAGTCAGGGCACGTCGTGGAGAGCACCTTCGCGAGGGGCTCCGGGGCCAAGCGAGGGGCTGGCTTCGCGAGGGGCTCCGGGGCCAAGCGAGGGGCTGGCTTCGTGAGGGGCTCCGGGGCCAAGCGAGGAACTAACTTCTTCCCACGGGGGCAATGCTTTTCGTGGTCGCACAGGGCCCTCTTCGTCATGAACCTCCTCCCGCAACGGGCGCAGGGGTACCGCCTCTTTGCGGAATGGACGCTCTGGTGCCGCACGAGGTTGGCGGGCGTCAAGAACCTCCTCTCGCAATGAGTACACTGGTAGGGTTTCCTCGGCCCACCTGGTTCCCTTCGTGGCGGGGGCTCCGCTTTCTCACTCTGAGGGACGCTTCCTTTCTTGATCAAACCCCTGTTCTGTCCGAAGCGGCTTTGGCCCCGGGCGCTTCGGTCCGGGTTGGTTTGTTGGTGGGACTTCTGGTGCTGGCGAAGCTTCCAGAAGTTCGGGAAGGTGCTCCCACAGATGGAGCAAGTTTTCCTCTTGGGATTGTAGAAAAAAAGGGCCTTCTTCTTCCTCCGGTGGAGCACCTGGTGCTTTTTATACCAAAGCCTCGTCACGAAACTTTTCCCGCAGTCGGTGCATATATACGGCTGTTCTTCGCCCTGGGGTCTCGGGCTGGAGGGCGTCTCCGTCTCCTCCTCCCCCTCCCCCTCCTCCCCCTCGACGCTTGCCCCGGGCCTCTGTCCGGAGTGGGTCTCCTGATGGCTATCGTGATCCTGGAGGCAGTCGAAGGTCTCCCCACACTCCCGGCAGATGTAAAGCGTCACTTCCGGAAGGCTCGGAGGCCACGGGTCTCCCGCGTGGGTGCTCTGATGGATCACCAGCAAGATCTTTGACGAGAAGCTTTCTCCGCAGCGGGAGCACACGCAGGGATGTTCTCCGGACGAAGCGCTCTGCTGACTTTCAACGTCTGACTTGTCACGGCCGTCCTCTCTGGCTTGAACACCTTGCGGGAGGGTTTCCTCCCGAGAATGTGAGGGGTGGTGTTTTATTTGGTGCTGCTTAAGGGTCCATTTACGAGTGAAGCTCTTCCCGCATACCAAACAGGCGTGTCTTCCGGTGTTCTTCATGGCTTCCTGGCATATCGAATCCTGGCTCCTCTTTGGCGCGCACCTTCGTGCAGATCTTCTTCCTTCTCTGCGTCCATTCTGCTGATGACTGAGCTGAGGGCCGTTGTCGCTGCTTCTCCCCAAAGAGATCACCTGGAGCGTCCTTGGGGGAGAAGGTTCTTCTGGATGGCTCTCGTGCTCTTCATAGACCTCTCCACCGTCCGCTGAAACAACAAAAAGAGTTCCTCCGGATGAGACTTTATTTTATTTTAGACTTAGACTTACAGTATTTATTTTTTTAGACTTATTGGCGGAATACATGTCATATGTAACAGCAACTGCCCATAGCTACACGGCCAGAACCCCCCTACCCAATACAAAAGGATCTCTCCAAACTGGGCGAATGGGCTACGAAATGGCAAATGCGTTTCAATGTAGCCAAATGTAAAGCAATGCATATTGGGGCAAAAAAATCAAAACTATATCTATCAACTCATGGGCTCTGAGCTATCCGTGACAGATCAGGAAAGAGATCTTGGTGTGTTGGTGGACAGCTCCATGAAGGTGTCTCCCCAATGTGTGGCAGCGGTGAAGAAGGCCAATTCCATGCTAGGGATTATCAAAAAGGGGATTGAAAATAAAACAGCCAACATTATAATGCCATTATACAAAACAATAGTAAGGCCGCACCTGGAGTATTGTGTACAATTCTGGTCACCGCATCTCAAGAAAGACATAGTGGAACTGGAAAAGGTGCAGAAGAGAGCGACTAAAATGATTACTGGGCTGGGGCACCTCCCTTATGAGGAAGGGCTAAAACATTTGGGCCTCTTTAGTCTGGAAAAAAGGCGCCTGAGGGGGGATATGATTGAGACGTACAAAATAATGCAGGGCATGAGTAAAGTGGATAGAGGGAAGCTCTTCTCCCTCTTACAAAATAACAGAACTAGGGGACATACACTCAAATTGAGGGCTGGGAGAGTAAGAACAGACAAAAGAAAATATTTTTTCACCCAGCACATTGTTAGTTTATGGAACTCCCTGCCACAGGATGTGGTGATGGCATCTGGCCTGGATGCCTTCAAAAGGGGATTGGATAGATTCCTGGAGGAAAAGTCCATCACAGGTTACAAATCATGATGGAAATGTGTAATCTCCAGGCTTAAAACCAGGGTACTTCAAGGGCCAGATGCAGGGGAGTGGTATCAGGAGACAAATATCTAGTCTCGTGCGCTCCCAGACGCATCTGGTGGGGCCACTGTGAGATACAGGAAGCTGGACTAGATGGGCCTTTGGCCTGATCCAGCATGGCTCTTCTTATGTTCTTATGTAAGGACAGAAGAAAACAAAACACAAAATAAAATAAAATAGGATTAATACCAAACCGTAATAATACCAACATAAAGGTACTAAAAATAATTAGAATAAAATTGGCAAATATTTATTTATTTATTTATCCATTTTTATACCGCTCGTCTTCCAGAGAGAACTCCGGGCGGTGAACAAAAGGGCAAAACAGACCCAAAGGAAACAATACAACAGTTGAAACGAAAATAATAAAAAGGTATATAAGAATATATATATATATATGTGTGTGTGTGTGTGTGTGTGTGTGTTTAGCTTGTCTTTGTTCTTCTTGTACATCTTTTGTTGTTATTTTTTAATTGTAAACCGTCCAGAGATCCATTTCGGAAGATGGGCGGTATGTAAATGTAATTATATATATATATATATATATATATATATATATATATAGACACACGCACACACAGTTTGTATAACATAATATTTGTACAACATAAAATATTCCAGAGATAGGGGAAATTTGCTTAACAAAATCGCCTATGGGGCGAATGCGTACAACATAAAAATGGGATTACTCCATTTTCAATGGATTCCTATGGGAAAGTCAACAGCAAGACGGAAAAAAAACCCTAGTCCAGGTTGCCAAATGCCTCCCTAAAAAGCAAGGTTTTTAACGCTTTTTTGAAGGCAGGCACCGAAAAAATAGCACCGAAAACAACCGTGGCAGATCAAATTCTGGCAAGAAAGACTGGTGCTAGCAGTAAAAACATGAAACCAAAACACAAATGTAGCGACAGCGAATCCCCAAAGCATTCCCTGAAGAGAAGCCCTTCTTTGAAGCCCTTCTAAAGGCCGACAGCGACTCCGCCAGCCTAATCTCCGTTGGCAGCTTGTTCCAGAGTGCCGGGGCCGCCACCAAGAAGGCCTGGTTCCGGGTAGAAACCCTTTGGGCCTCTCTTGGGATGGCCACCCGGAGTGGTTCGTTGGAACAAGATTGATCTCTGGGAGATCCGCTCTGCCAGATAGACAGGTCCCAGGCCATGGAGGGTTTTGTAAACCCAAACCATTACTCTACTAAGCAATTTAATTCAGACCTTCCCAACAGTTTTGTTTGCTTGGTTTGCCATAAACACAGGGCGGATAAAAGTCGACAAATAAACCAAATCAAATTGATCTAAAGCACGACTTAATTTTTTGTTGTTGTTGTTGAGAATTTGAGGTTTTTACTTAAATTACCAATTCCGTCCCTCCATGCCTTAAAATTTTAATGGTGATTTGAATCCAATCCACCCTCTGTAAACACAAGGTGAAAAAAATACAGGCCAAATCTAGGTGGGCTGAAGTCATGTAGCAGAACTTATAAGGTGTGCGATGAATTGTTTCCAGTCTGTGGTCCCCTTCAAATGGGCCAGGGAGAATGGACAATTTAACTGAGAGGAAATTAAGGGAGTGGGGGAAACCCAGGCCATTTCCTTCCGAGAAAGAAAAATCCAAGTTTTTATAACACACCAAAATCATAAACCCTGCTTTTGAAGTGCCAGTTTGAGGCTTTGCTTCTCTCTTTTGGATTTTCCCCTCAGAGAGTCCACCGTACAACATAAAAAATTCCGGAGATAGGGGAAATTTGCTTAACATAATTGCCTATGGGGCAAATCTGTACAACATAAAAATGGGATCACTCTGTTTTCAATGCATTCCTATGGGAAATTTGTATAAAGGAAAATTTGCTTAACGTAATTTCATTTGGAACGAATTAATTCCTTTATATAAGGTACCACTGCATTTTAAAATGGCTGCCAGGGCACCAACCAACTCCCTCAACTGTTATGCCTAGAGCAGGCGGTCGTCCCCCCCTCAACTGAGGCTCCCAGATGTTTCTGGAACTAAAACTCCCAGAAGCCTTTGCTTCTACTAGCTATGCTGGCCAGGATATTTGGGAGTTGTGTAATCCAAGAACATTTGGGGACCCAGGGCTACCGCCCGTGATCTGGAAGGTTCTAGAGCTTTCATCATTTCAGTTCCTTTTTATTCACAGACCCGGGAGCCCAAATAACAATGCACAAGGAATGGAAGGCAGAAGATGGAAGCGTGACATGGGCCCATTCAGGTTTCACTCCTTCCATCCGAGTGGAACTTTCCGGCAACTAATGTCAAGTTGCCCTGCCCCCAACTAGGCAGCCTGCTGTATTCTACCTCGTGTTTGGCTGGGATGAACATGGCGTCACACTGGCTCAAGGGCCTCGAGTTCTCCCTGCTGTTGGAGAGGTTTGCAAGGCCAAATTAATATCTCAGAGAAAAATATTTTCTCAGGAAAGAGTATCCCCAAACACACACGTTTACTCAGATTTTACACCTGGGCTTAAGCCAGGCATATCCAAACTTCGTCCCTCCTGATGTTTTGGACCACAACTCCCAGAATTCTATGCTTAGACTGCCAATGGCAAAGGACTGTGCGAGTTGTGGTCCAAAACATCTGGAGGGACAAAATTTGGACATGCCTGGCTTAAGCTAATGAACATATTTGGTCTCGAACCTGGATGTGTAAGACCGTATCTGCCCCACTGGCTTCACAAGTACACGCGGTGCAGACATCGGGAGGTGGGGGGGGGGCTTTTCAGTGGCTGCTCCTGGCCTATGGAACTCCCCTCCTCATGAAACTCGCCCATTTTACCCACTCCCGCTGGGCAGGTCCCTTCTCTCCAGATAAAAATCGGTGACATTGCCGGGTACGCAATATACGAACCGCGATGTCTCAGGGGACAACTGTACATGGAAAAACGTGGCAACTGCCTCTTTAAAAATAATGCGCTACTTATATTCTTGTCAGTGTTTTAATACAGTACTTGTGTTTTCATTCCGAGCCCTTTGGGAGCTGCTTGGGGTCGCTTTTGCAGGGAGAAAGTTTTTTTTTTTTGGGGGGGGGGGAAATAAAATAAATAACCCAACCAAACTATGTGGAATCAATTATCTCACACCAGGACAGTCTCTTTCAATGATTTTTCCACACGGAACCTGTTGAAGCTCTCTTAGCAGCAAGGACGTCCTTACCTGACAGGTCAGTATCGGATAAGTCAGTAAGTTCTTCGGCCTTGATTCCCTGATTCCCTGAGCAATCTCAGCCCCACACCACAATTCTGGGGTAGTCCTTCGTCCTCCGGCAAATGTGCAGGTCCTGCCCCGTGAAGCTGGGCCATCTGCGAGAAAAAAAACAAAGAAAAAAAAACCTGTCTCTTATGGATTCACGCGTGCCATCAAGGTATTCATCACGTGATTCAGATACTTGTAAAGGAAACAGAGCAAGATCCCAGTGTCCAGAGGACCATAAGCTGCGGGTTTCACTCATCTACACGGTGGAAACATCAAAAATATTGAAAGAACAAAAGCCCCCTAGACCAGGCATGTCCAAACTTCGGCCCTCTAGATATTTTGGACCACAACTCCCACAGTCCTTGGCTATTTATTTATTTATTTATTTATTTATTTATTTATTTATTTATTTATTTATTTATTTATTTATTTATTTAGCTTGTATCCCCCCCCACTACCCAAAGGTCTCTGGGTGGCTTCCAATCAAAATAGACAATTAAAACATCAAAATTACAATAAAATTAGAAAAATAAAACATGTAATAATAATAGTAATAGTAATAATAGTGATAATCTAATCAAATAGGCCCCTTAGTCTCAACCTTGCATCCGCACATCATGGATTTTCAATTAGCACGGGTCGGTTCAGGTCCCTAACCTCTGCGATAGGCAGGTGTTTTGTTTTTTTAAACTGTATTCAGCAAATAGTGATCCCATGGTTGTGGGACTTCCTTCTGTCTGTCTGCATTCATTCATTCGATTTGTACACTGTCCATCTAGCCTGGGGCAGTGAACAACCGTAAAGTAAGCAAAACGTAACACAATCGCGAGAAAATAACTTCAAACAATATTAAACACTAACAATACCCAACCAACATCCATGCTTTAAAAAAAAGGAAACATAAATATTTATTTATTCATTTATTTATTCTTATATTTCTATACCGCCCGTCATCCAATGGAACTCCGGGCAGTTCACAACAATATACAGTAATCCCCCACCATTTTGCGGTTCATGTACTGCAGTCCCGCTATATTGTGGGACTGCAGTACATGCTGGGGCTCCAGCTGATTAGCGCTGGAGTGGGGGACAAAAACCTTTCTCCCCCCCCCCCCAGCGCCAATCATCTGGAGCCTGGGGGTGAGAAGGGGACTGGAAGGGTTTAAAATGTGGCGCGCTCCTTCTCCCGATTGGGGCGGGGGGGGAGGGGGGCGGGGAGGAAGCGGTGCACCACTTTTTAAAGGCAGGGGGTTACTGTAATGCTACAGTAGCATCAAAGTCAGAGTGAAAACATTAGGGAAAAGGAACCAGCAAGATGGTGGCAAGTATTTATCGGAGGTGGGGGACAACTACACACTCTGATGGTCGCCAAATGCCAGCAGGGACGGAGCAAGGCGCAACTCACTAGGCAGATGGTTCCAAAGTGAGGGGCCAGCCAAAGAGAAGTCCCAGTTTCTGGTGACCGATTTCCTCGCCTCCCTGGGCATGGCCACCCGAAGTGAGTAAATAAACAAAAATAAACCAATAATTCAAATTTGTTACACATGTGTTGGCCACTGCTAGGCACCTTCCGATCTGGAAGGCTCAGCCGACATGGCCCCGGGGTCCCTCATTTCCTCCTACCCCTGCCCCTATGTCTAATTTTCAGTCTAATTAATACAGCTCCACGTGGAAGATGGGATAATATTTACCTGCTCTTCTTTGACTTCGGGCACCCACTGACTGCGCAGGAACTCCTCGGCCAGGAAGACGGCTTGGGTGCTACTCTCCAAGGGATGCTCCTTGACCCAGGCCTGGATCTCCGGGGGCAGGATGGCCAGGAACTGCTCCAGCACCAGCTCTTCCAGGATCTGCTCCTTGGAGTGCTGCTCCACCTTCAGCCACCGAGCGCAGAGCTCCCGGAGGCGGCCGTAAACCCCTCGCGGGCCCACCGCCTCCAGGTAGCAGAAACTCCGGAAGCGCTGGCGGCTCTTCTCCCGGCCCAAGACATCCTCCTGCAAAATGGCCGCCTTCACTTTCCCATAATCCTCCCTGTCTCCGTCTTCAAGGCTGCTGAAAGTCAGCTCAGCTTCTCCGGTCAGGGCCGGCCGGAGCCGGTCCACCCACTCTTCCCGGGGCCAACGGCAAGCTTTGGCCACTTGCTCAAAGGAAGCCAGGAAGGCTTGAGCGTCATCCCAGGGGGTGTCCTCCGGTGGAAAGTAGGGGTCTTGGAGTGGGGAAGGAGAAACGTCCACGGTATTGAGGAAATCCTGCCACTGGGTTTCCCAGATATGGGCCGTTTCCTCTTCAGGCTCCTCCTTGACCTTATGTTGGATTCCCACACTGCGGACGGATCCCCGAATACTCCCAGAATGCCTTGCGCTGGGGGCTTGAGTTCCTGTGCCTCCCTCCTCCGATGTCTCCATGAGTGGACCTAAGAAGGCGAAACACCTCCGTTAGACACCTAACCCCAGGTCGGAGTTGGAAATGCTTGATAACCAGAGATGGGCTTTCGTTTCGGAAGTGGTCAGCTTCTGAAACAAACCACGGGAGCCCAGCTGACGTTCGGAACTGGAGGAATGAAATCAACCAATTCCTTACCTTGTGTTGGCCTCACGCAGAGCGCAACTCCAACAAAGAAGAAGCCTCCAAAATTGTCATCTTTCCTTCCGGCCAATCAGGAGTTGTGCAGGGAAATGCATCACCCCGCCTCCATGTCTGATTGGCCAGCGCCAGGGAGAAGAAAATATGACACATCTGAGGCTTCTTCATTGGAGTTGCGCCCTGTGTGAGCCCAGCGAAAGGTAAGGGATTGGTTGATTTCATTCCTCCGGTTCCGAATGGCAGCCTCGAAGGAGAGGAAGGAGGAGGGTAAAAGGGTGGTTGAAGCTGGGGAAGGGGCAGCGCAAGGAAAACCAAGATTCTTACCTCCCAGCTGGGAGCGGATTGGGTTAGAAAATCCCCAGGACGCACAACAAACGGGAAGGGTCAATGGTTCCCAGGAAGAAGGCAAACATAAGGAGAAGGAAGGCCGACAGAGGATGGGTGTCCTATTGAGGGAGAAAAGGAGGCGAGAGAGTGGAGGAGGAAGATTATGGAAGAAAGACAACAGGTGGAGGGAGAGAGAGAGACAGAGAGAGGCAGGCCCATGGGGAGGAGGCAGAATCCACCTGGGATGGTTCTGGGAGGAGAGTGTCACAGAATCATAGAGTTGGAAGAGAGACCTCAAAGGCCATCCAGTCCAACCCCCTGCCATGCAGGAACCCCCCATCACAGTATTTCCAGCCTCTGCTTAAAAACCTCCAAAGAAGGAGACTCCACCACCCTCCTTTATGGTAGCATATTCCACTGCCGAACAGCTCTAACTGTCATGAAGTCCTTCCTAATGTTCAAATGGAATCTCTTTTCCTGGAGTTTGAAACCATTGCCCCGCGTCCTAGTCTCTGAAGCCATGGAAAACAAACCAGTCCCTTCCTCAATGTGATGTCCTTTCAAATATTTAAACATAGCTATCATCTCCCCTCTCCGCCTTCTCTTTGTAAGGCTAAACCCGTGGTTCTCAACCTGTGGGTCCCCAGATGTTCCTGGACTGCAACTTCCAGAAGCCTCCACCACTCCCTGTGCTAGAAGGGGTTTCTGGGAGATGCAGTCTAGGAACATCTGGGGACCCACAGGTTGAGAACCACTGGGCTAAACATTCCCAGCTCCCTAAGCCGCTCCTCGTAAGACATTTCTGTCAGACCCTCGATCAGTGGCCAAGGACCAGGTCCCCTTGTTATCTCTATCACCATGGACGAGTCTAAAGAGAGAAGAAACCCTGAGGGTGGACCTGTGGTGGCAAATCACCACAATTCTCAGAATTCCAAGCCTGTGTTTGCCAATGACTAAGGACTCTGGGAGTTGTGGTCTAAAACCTCTGGTGTGCCGAAGGTTTGCCACCCCTTGGGTAGACCCTGGTGTTTCGATCCGTCAGTGGGAGTTAACAGTCTGAACCCGTTGTCTAACCTTGAAGGTGAAGATGTCAAGTTAAATGTTCCTGTTGACAACGTCTATTTACTTAAGGCGTGGAAGAAAATAAAGCTACCAGTTATGTTTTCAAATCAGAATCTCAACTGACTGACAAGCAAACACCAGCAAAGGCTGTCCTGTTTGGGCCTGCAGAGAATCCCTCATGCTCCTCCATCCATTCTACTGATTCAGAAGGGCCTACTTTAGCAGGGCCTGACAGCATTAAATCCAGTCAGTTAGAATAAGCCCCAGTTGATCAATGGAACTTACAAGGGACCACACGGGCCTACTCTATTTATTTTATTTTATTTTTACAATTTATATGCCACCCACTACCCAAAGGTCTCTGGGCGGCTTACAATCAAAGAATTAAAACAGTTAAAACATCAAATATCAATAAATAATTAAAACAATAATAAAAAACCTTACACTAAAATCATTACACTAAAATTGCCATCAGAGGACCCACAGTCTATGTTGTATGAATTAAAAAACTTCTGGAACAGGAAGGTTTTTACCTGGCACCGAAATGTCATCAATGTTGGCGCCAGGCGGAACTCACTTGGGAGGGCATTCCATAGCTTGGGGGGCAGCTGTCGAGAAGGCCCTGTTCCTACAAGCCATCCCTCTCACCTCCTTGAGGGATGGCTCTTTCAAGAGGGCCCTCTGGCTCGATCTTAATTGCCGGGTAGGTTCGTATGAAGTGCAATTCACTACACTTAACCACAGGACTTGGGCCATTAAAACTAGCAAATGAAAACTGTCAGAACCAATTTAGAAGCGTCAATAGGCAAAAGATACAGTATCCGCTGGGGATTAAGTTTACGCCAGGCATGTCCAAACTTCGGCCCTCCTGAAGTTTTGGACCACAACTCCCAGAATTCTAAGCTTAGGTTGCCAATGGCAAAGGACTGTGGGAGTTGTGGTCCAAAACATCTGGAGGACCGAAGTTTGGATATGCCTGTTCTAGGCCTTCCCGTGGATAATGAAAACCATGGATAAGAGAACGCCAAAAACTTCTGTTTTGTAACAGTAACTTGCTTTAAAGCTCCTCTGTGACAGTAGCTTGCTTTGTGGCTGGAGATTTATTTATTTATTTCCTCTGCAGACCGTGGATAACTGAATCAGTGGATACAGGAGTCCTACTATACATTAAAGTCCAATTCCTTAGCCACCCAATTGGCTTACAAGTAGCCTGCCTGAAAAGGGAAGCCTTTGCTACCTAGCTGGTTAAGCAAGGCGTATTCCAGCCTGGTGTCCTATGGAAAGGAGTTCCACTGGCTAGTAACAGCCACCAAAAAGGCCCTCTCCTCTTTCTTGCAGCACTGAGTGGCAGGACTCAGAAGACAGCGCAAGGCCCCTGGACATCTTAAATCCCATGGAGGCTTATAATCTCAGGGTATTCATGGATCAAGGGCCACCCCCTGACCCTGTGCTGAAAACACCCCCCTCACACTTCTCACTCTTCCTGTGTCATCAAGCTACCCCACTGACAGTGAGCCAAGGGATGAGAGACATTTATGGCATGGTTTTATCAGTTTCCCTACCCCCACCCAATTTCCATTGCCAAGCAGGGATTCGAACCCAGGTCTCCTGAGATCTGATCTTATCCAAGACAATGCAGGGCATGAGTAAAGTGCATTGAGGGATGCTCTTCTCCCTCTCACAAAATACCAGAACTAGGGGACATCCACTCAAATTGAGGGTTGGGGAGAGTGAGAACAGACAAAAGAAAATATTTTTTTCCACCCAGGGCGTTGTTAGTTTGTGGAACTCCCTGCCACAGGAGGTGGGGATGGCCTCTGGCCCGGATGCCTTCAAAAGGGGATTGGACAGATTCCTGGAGGAGAAAGTCCATCACAGGTTACAAACCATGATGGAGATGTGTCATCTCCAGGCTTAAAACCGGGGTACTTCAAGGGCCAGATGCAGGGGAGTGGTATCAGGAGACAGGTAGTGAGTCATGTGGGCTCCCAGACACATCTGGTGGGGCCACTGTGAGATATAGGAAGCTGGACTAGATGGGCCTTTGGCCTGATCCAGCATGGCTCAAGGACCACAACAAATACTCTCCGCCAGTCCACTATGCAACTGGACACCAATATGTATATAATATAACCTGCAGAGCTGGAACAGACCTTAGGAATTGCTGAGTCCAAGGAGGCACTCTGGAGAATGTGTGTAAAGATTCTCAGTCTTCCAGCTGAGGTGGTCTAGAAGTTTAAGTCATGGCAACTAGACTTCTTTTCTTGTGAGTTCAAAACGTTTCACTACTCATCCAAGTGGCACAATGAATAGTGTAGCGACTCACTCAAGCACTACTCTTCTCATAAGATCTCGCCGTGGGGTACTGAACTACTGGTATCAACCCCATAGCCAGAGCCCTAAGCCATGAAACTACCCAGCAGTTCTTAAGATTACTGGGACTGAAACGCAACAGATGTGGGTTCCACAACCCCCTTGGGTTACACAATGCTCTAGAGATGTAAAATGTCCAGAAAATTTGAAGCTCAGAAAAAAACCCTTTTTTTCTGTCCCCCCCAAAACAGAAATCTTAAAAAATTGAAAAAAATTACATTAGCACTCCCCTCCCCCTTTTACAGTTTGAGACATTCTGTTACTTTTAGAGACATAAAACATGACTACGGACAATTTGAACTGGCATAAAATTACCAACTAGCAGATTAAAATATAGTGTATCCAAACAATTATGACAAACAGAATTTACTTGTTCTAAACTAATGTAGCTAAAAGAGTCGGTTTTCTGGAATCAGATACTGTAAATGTAAATTCTTACCTTTTTAAATTAAAGTTAATTTAATTATATTAAGTACATACTTTCAGGTTCTTTTTGTTGCTCTGTATTTTCTTCCGGTGCTTTGAGGCCTAGTGAAGAGGGCAGAACAGAACTAAACATATCCACTCATACAAAAACAAAAGTGAAACCTTTTTCTTGTGACAATAGCAGCACCTCCTAATGGAAGAAATGCCTTTTGTTCTTGCATTGGAGTGTTCAGTTTGTAATTTAGGACTTGCCTGTCCTCAGTGCACAGAAATTAGAATAATCTGATACTATGCATCTTTTTTTAGAAATGATTTGGAAAATATTTGAACACCCTGTCTTAAAATATTTTATTCATCCTGCCAAAATAAAACATTCTATAATCATTTTTCTTTTTCCAATTTTTCCATTTTTTTGGGGGGGGGGGGAGAAAAAAGCTTCTGGGAAAAAAATGAAAAAAAGTTTTGTCCCCCAAACCTTTCGGGGTTTTGGGGGGGGGGGTTCACATCTCTACAATGCTCACTGGGCAAGCTTAAGCAGGTCAACTTTTCCCCAAGCTTGCACCCCTAAGAGATCTTACTTCGCAGGGCAGACAGTGACGGAGGAGAAGGCAAGTCAGGCATACCACCACTAGAGCTCACCCGAGGACAAGCAAAGTACAAAGTCCTAAATTAATCGATGTTAAACAGGAGATTTTGCTGCCTCCGCAGCGACTTTGAAAGAAGGTCTAACAATCAGCCCACCTTTTGGATCCTGGATGGGTTTTCCAGTCGCTACAACGACACAAGTGGAATTATAGTCTTTTCTTTTCTTCTCCTGGCGTGAGGAAAGAAAAGCAACACGTAATTCATAATATCACAACAGGTGAGTAATTTTTTTCCTTTTCAACAAAACCGCGACCTCTTCCTCAACTTCCATTTTATTATTAAAATACGAAACTATTGGAAATAGGGTGCACGGCCATCAGAGGGGTGCAGGAAGAAAATTTTACGAGGGAGGCCCGGATTAATACGAGGAAGGCTTGTTAGATCAATCTGTATTCATTCCCGGCCCGGAAGGGCATTTACACTCCCCCTTTTCCTCGGCGCGTTAAATGCATGTTTTTCTTCCCCCCCCCTTGACCTCAAGTTCCGCGTGTTAATTTGCACAGTTCCCCTCCCGTTCATTTTTTGCAGCTCTGTTCCAAAAAGCAATATAAAAAACCCCTATATGTGCAATTAATATATACGTAAGTTCATAGATAGATAGAGACTGTATATAAAAATAAGTATATGAAACAATAATATATGAAATATAAAACAAGATGCATTTCGTTCGGTTATTGTGCAATACACATAAATTGCACAATAATCAGACGAAATGCATCTTGTTTTCTATTTCATATATTATTGTTTCATATACTTATTTTTATATACAATACACATAAATTTTTATATATTCGCCCTCCCCCCCACCCAACAAGCTCTTTGGGTCTATGATGATGATGATGATGATGATGATGATGAAACCACACAATCGACGCCTCCTTTTTGCATTTTTTCCCCGCCCGCGCCCCAATAAACTCTGACTCTCCAAACCCCTTGCAACTCACCCGCGCTTGCCCTGCCGCCTCTTTCCCCGCTCGCAGCCCAGGCCGGCATGGCGCTGGAGAGGATATTGGGAGGACCCGGGGAAGGCACCGCCGCGCGGGAAAGCCAGAAACCGGAAGAGGGTCGCTTCCTTCTTCGGTTCCCACTGCCTAGCTAGGCGACTCAACTCTATGGCCTTCTTTAGAACAAAAGCCGCCAGAAAGCCCTTCTGGGATTTGCGTCTTGGTGCCCTGGAGCCCGCCCAGGGTTCTTTTAAGGCAGTGGCCAATGGGAGCTGTAGTCCAGAAAACTTGAAACCCGCGCGGCTGTCCTTAAAACAGTGGTTTTCAACCTGTGAGTCCCCAGATGTTCCTGGACTGCAACTCCCAGAAGCCTCCACTACTCAGTGTACTGGAAGGGACTTCTGGGAGTTGCAGTCCAGGACCATCTGGGGACCCACAGGTTGAAAACCACTGTTTTAAGGACAGCCGCGCGGGTTTCAAGTTTTCTGGACTACAGCTCCCATTGGCCGTGCTTCGGGAGGCATGCTGGGAGCTGCGGTCCGAAAACACAATCCGGATTTGTTTTTGGTTAGGGAACTAGAGCTTTTAGGGGTGCAACTGTTTATCAAAGAGGCAGGTAGAGAGAGTTGTGTGTGCTTTTTTGGGTTATAAATCCCAGGATTTCCTCCAAAGGGGAGGGGGGGAAGGGTGGGCGTTGAGCCCCGTGGCCATCACGAAACACAAATGCATCGCAAAACACACAACACAAAACAACAACAGCATTAAATTGTAAGCCGTCCACTATGGGGGTGGTAGATAAGGAGGAGATTACTTCCAGCTGTTTTTTCCACGCGGGTGGATCAATCAGGACATCTAACAGGGTGTTGAGTACAGTAAAAGGCAGTTTTTGGTATGCTGCGGTGCTGTTTTGATTTTATTTCCACTCCCTTTTTAGGATTTTTTAAAAAAAAATCATACCAAGGGTTTGTGGTACGTTAAAATCAGTGTGAAAAATGCCTAATGGTCGATCTGTACTCTTGGAAATGTTGCTTTTAAAAAACGTCCGTCGCGACTCTAGGAAGGGACCCACAGGATAATTCCTGGAAAAGAGCGATTACAGTCCTAGAGAGGCTCCAGGTGGTTTATTTATTTATTTATTTATTTATTTATTTATTTATTTATTTATTTAAAGAGGACCAGGATGTGAATTGTGACATCCTCTTCCTGGTTTGGCTCCGCCCCCTAAAATTAGAATTTTTTGAGAGGGGGATGTACATGCATGGTTTACCCACCCACCCCCTACCCCCTACTCCTCATAGGGATTTCAGGAAAAGAAAAATATATCTATATTTCTAGCAGTGCTTCTCTCAAATGTTGATGGTAAGCAAGAGATAAGAGATTGGGTGAGTTGAAAGCTGTAAATCCAGCATGGAGATGTTGTTGTGTCTTCTCATTGTGAAGGAGGGACCCAGCAAAGAAGGCTACCAGAATCTGGAAGTGGCTAGTGAACTGGAAGGAGCGGACTCCACCCTTCTCTGCTGCAGGCATGCTATAGGGGAGGTGTGGGGATGACCCCCTTCTTTAATTTAAGCTATTCTTCCCTGATCCTGGCTTTGTCACAGTCTCCCACCCCCACCCCCACCCCACCCCCAGTCGCCTCTGGGCTAAAAGAAGCCAGGTGGTGGAAGACTTTTCAAAGATTTGAAGGAAACTCTGGAAATAGAATTTGGGGGTGGAGGGGGTGGGAACCTGGAGGTTTTTTTTTAAAAAAAGTTGTAGCTATTTGCAATAAAACAAAAAAAAAATGCCCAGGTCACCACTATGAAAATTATTCAGCTGCACTCATAAGTCTATGCTTCTTGAATATGCAGCATGGTTCCTTGTTTTCTTTCTTAATTCATTTGGTACAACTCTCTCTCTCTCTCTCTCTCTCTCTCTCTCTCTCTCTCTCTCTCTCTCTCTCTCTCTCTCTCTCTGTGTGTGTGTGTGTGGTTACAGTCGTGACCGACTTTGTGACCCCATGTCCATGGAGCTTTCTTAGCAGGAATACTGGAGTGGCTTGCCAGTTCCTATGCCAGGTGCTGACTTACAAAAAGAGAGAGAGAAAGAGAGAGAGAGAGAGAGAGAGAGAGAGTCAGTCTTGGTGATACAAAGTGGTACCTTGTATAAAGGAATTAATTCATTCCAAATGAAATTATGTTAAGCAAATTATCCTTTATACAAATTTCCCATAGGAATGCATTGAAAACAGACTAATCCCATTTTTATGTTGTACGGATTCGCTCCATAGGCGATTCTGTTAAGCGAATTTCCCTTATCTCCGGAATTTTTTATGTTGTACAAATTTTATATTATACAAACTGTTTATTATACAAGGGTCCACTGTACTTTAAAGCACTGCTTCCCAACCAAGGGTCTTATGTTTGTGGAGTGAAACTCCCAGGAACCTTCACCACTAGCTGTACTGCTCAGGATTTCTGAATGTTGTAGTCCAAGAACATCTGGGTTATCCAAGCCTGTGAATCTTTTATGGTGTTGCCACAAATGAAGTTTTTAAGCATCGAGTGCAGCTCTTTCCAGGTTGTGTGAGCTCTGTTAACTGGATGCAGCAAAAACAAACATGGCCATCTGTTGGAAATATTGTGATGGGGGTTCCTGCATGGCAGGGGGTTGGACTAGATGGCCCTTGAGGTCTCTTCCAACTCTATGATTCTTTGAAACTCGCCCCCCGCCAGGTACCCTCTGGCACCTTAGAGATCAAACAGCACTTATTGTAGCATGAGCTGTCATTCACTGCGTGACCCACTTCTTCAGATGCATCAAAGAATACCCAGTGGTTATAGACAATGTATGCAGGTGTCCCGATATCAAGGTACTATGATAGAGTTGTGTTTCTCCTTACCAATTTCCACTCTCATCCCGCTAAAACTGGTGTTTTTCACCGCAGCCGTTGGCATTGTGTTTGTTCGTGGGAACGAAAGCACCCAAGAGTCTGTGGCATCTTAAACATTAACACAGTGTGTGCACATGATATGTTATGCCTCGGAAACAGCTTTAAAATAATAGCTACCATGTTCTTCAAGGACCCCCCTCTGAAGGCAGAGAAGGAAGGGTGAAGAATAACATGGTGGCGGGCACAGCTCAGAACTAAATAGTTTCAAATACTGCAATTACAGTAGGACCCCGGTATCCACTGGGAATTGGTTCCAGGCCTTCCCATGGATAATGAAAACAGTGAATAAGAGAATACCCCCCAACCCCCCCAACCGTAGTTTCTTGACAGTAGCTTGCTTTACAGCTGCTTTTTGTGACAATAGCTTGCTTTACAGATGCTGTTTTGGGGCAGTAGCTTGCTTTGCAACTGCTGATTTATTTATTTAATTTTTTCCCTCTGCCATCCTTGGATAACTGAATCAGTGGATAATGAATCAGTGGATATGGGGGTCCTACTGTAATTTTCCAAGTAACGACAGAATAACTTAAATTACAGGTTGTAACAGAGTCATGCACCTTTTTAGAGTGTCACTTCGTTGTTTTATTTTTCTCTCGCCTTGGGTGTCTTCCTCTGAATTTTTATTTTCATGTGCTCTCTCTCTCTCTCTCTCTCTCTCTCTCTCTCTCTCTCTCTCTCTCTCTCTGTGTGTGTGTGTGTGTGTGTGTTTACAATTTTCCTATTCCTCTCTTGGTTCATAAGGCAGAAGCTCCCTGTCAGCATTTGGGTTTCCTCAGTTGATTGCAGAAGTTTTGGTCAAGGAAACACCATTTCTGGAAGGCGTCACCCCAGAATGAAGATGGAGGAGCAAGGCTCCACAGGACGCACTTTAGGAGGTGTCTCACAGCGAGGAAGAAAAGACCATCGCAACCTTCAGGCTGGTACGCTTGAGGGTTTCCTCCAGAGGAGACCACCAGAAGTGAAACAGGAACCGGACGACTGCTCTCTACAGGAGTGGGAATCCCAATGGCAGGAGTTCCTGAAAGGGGTGGAAGCCCCTCGTTCAGGATGGGGGATCTCGGGACGGACGGAGGAGCCCTGGGACAACGCAAAAGCCTTCCTGGTCTCCTTCGAACAAGTGGCCACGGCCTGCCGGTGGCCCAAGGAAGAGTGGACGGCCCGACTCCTGCCGGCTCTGAGCGGAGGGGCCGAACAGGCCTTCCTTGGGCTGGAGGCCGAAGGCAGAGAGGATTATGGGAAGGTGAAGGCAGCCATCTTGCGCGGGGACGCCCGGAGGAGGGAGGCGCAGAGGCAGCAGTTCCGGCATTTCTGCTACCAAGAGGTGGAGGGGCCGAGGGGAACCTACCGCCGCCTCCGGGATCTTTGCCAACAGTGGCTGAAAGTGGAGCGGCACTCCAAGGAGCAGATCCTGGAGCTCCTGATCTTGGAGCAATTCTTAGCGGTCCTACCTCCAGAGATCCAGAACTGGGTCGAGGAATACAGCCCGGAGACCTGCTTCCAGGCGGTGGCCTTGGCCGAGCATTTCCTCTGGAGGCAGCAAGAGGCAAAAAGACAGGGGAATCAGGTGAGGCTACAGTAGGACCCTGATATCTGCTGGGCATCGGTTCCAGGCTTTCCTGCGGATAACGAAATCCGTGGATAAGAGAGAATGCTGCCCCCCCCCCAACTGCTGTGTTGTGACAGTATCTTGCTTTACAGCTGCCGTTTTTGGACAGTAGCTTGCTTTGTGGCTGCTGAATTATTTATGTTCCTCTGCCAACTGGGGATAACTGAATCAGTGGTTAATGAGTCATATGGATATGGAGGTCCTACTGTTATTTTATTGTCTCTGGCTGCAGAGCCAAGGGTAGGGAGTTTGATTCCCCACTGGGCCTCGTTGACGGGCTGGACTCCACAGGCCATAGGGCAGTGGTTCTTAACCTATGGGTCCCCATATGTTCCTGGACTGCAACTCCCAGAAGCCTCCACCACTCGCTGTGCTGGAAGGGATTTCTGGGAGTTGCAGTCCAGGAACATCTGGGGACCCACGGGTTGAGAACCACTGCCATGGGGTCTCTCCCAGCTCTGTAGTCCTCAGATTATTATCGTTATTATAGCTGTTACTTCACAGATTGCATAGATTCACAGGGACTGAGATCTCTCAATTCCTCTCAGGAGGCAGACAGAGGCACATCTTAACGGCTTGCATAAATTCCAATTAGTATTGTTTCCCTGAATTGCAATATTTGGGGGGAGGTAGTGAGGGGAGATTAAAGTGGCCTATCGAAACTAATGCATCTGATCGGAATGCAGTCGGTGTGACTAGCAATGTCTCCTCGTTACTTTGCCATGTGACTTCCGGAGGGCATTTCCGGAGGCAAATTAAGAGGACTTTTTATGGCAAGGAGCCTGGTGGTGCAGTGGTTAAATTGCTGTACTGCAGCTAAAACTCTGCTCACGACCTGGGGGTTCAATCCCAGGTAGCAGGTTCAAGGTTGACTCGGCCTTCCATCCTTCTGAGGTTGGTAAAACGAGTACCTAGCCTGCACCATTAAATTGTCAACTGCCCAGAGAGTGCTTTAAGCACTCTAGGGCAGTATATAAGCAGAATGCTTTGCTTATGGAGTATAGCCATTCTCATAAATACTAAGGCCTCTGGAACCTTGTCCACTTTATAGGATCAAAGCAAAAAGTGGCCAGGAGCCACGGGCTGTGAGTCGGTGCCCCGCTGGCCAGGAGCCGGCTCGGTGCCCCAGTTCTCCTTTTGTAAGACAGAGCTCGTGAACCAGAACAAAATTATTGCAAAGTTTTGATCTCCTTACAAAATGCTTATAGATTGGGTCACTCGCAAACCAAGGTACAGTACTCAAAATATTTCACCCCCTCTTCCTTCTTCAAGAGGACCCATGGCAGCTTACTGTATTAAAAGACATGCTGAAATTTTTAAAGTATACATATTGTTTTTTTAAAAAAATCAAACAAATGACATCCAAAATCATCATCATCTTCATCATCATCATATCAGGATCTGAACATTGAACTTCAGAGACTCTGCCATAAACCGGTACAGGTGGTCCCAGTGGTAATTGGCACGCTGGGTGCGGTGCCTAAAGAGCTAAGCAAGTACAGTGGTACCTCAATTTATGTATTTAATCCATTCCGAATGTATGCTCTTAAGTTGAACTACTCTTAAGTTGGGGTGCCTATCTAAAAAATTGAAAAAATAAATTAAAAAATAAAAAATAATTTTTTTTTGTAAGTTGAGCGGACCATATCTAAAAATTGTAAGGTGGCAGTTAAAATGCCAACAGTTTTCTGCTCTTAAGTCAAATTGCTCTTAAGTTGAGTTGCACTTAAGTCGGGGTACCACTGTATTTAGAAGAAACTGGAGTTGACGAAGTCACCATCAGTCAGTTGCAGAAGGCCACCTTACTGGGATCTGCTCGTATAATTCACCGATACATCACTGAGTCCTAAACGCTTGGGAAGCGTTCGACTAGTGATTGGTAATATAAAATCCAGCGTAGTTAGCTGTGTGGTTTAATTAATTAATTAATTAATTAATTAATTAATTATTAATAATAATAATAATAATAAAATAATAATAATAATAATAATAATAATAATAATAATAATAATAATAATAATAATAATAATAATAATAATAATAAACTTTATTTTTATGCCGTCTCTCTCCCCAAAGGGACCCAAGCAACACCAAACCACATTCAAAGCAGTAAGGCAGAGACTTTCATTTAAAATCCCCACTCAGGCAGCTATTAAGGGAAAGCTTGCCTTTACTGAAGGAAAGTTGGTATACAGAAGTAACGTATAAATAAATAATAATTTCAGGTCTCATCAGAAAGCATGGAGACCATGAGTTCCCCTGAAGCAGGCCGGATCCCGTCTGAGGCAGAGCAGAAGCAGTTCCATGTGGTGACAAAGCAGGAAAATGACAACAGAGACACTGGCTTATTGGGTAAGGAAAAATATATATTCACTAATTTATTTAAAATATTTCTACCCTGCATTCCTGGTTTTTAAAAAAAGGACCCGAGGTGGTTCACATTATGAAGAGCTAAAAAGGCTAAAAAGAGTAAGTAGACAAATATTTAAGAAGGATCGAAGAAACACCACAGTCAACAAAATTTAACACCAGAACCAGATCCAAAGCAACGAGGCACAACATTCCCTTTAAAAACATTTACAGTGGTACCTCTACTTATGAATTTAATCCATGCCGAATGCATGCTCTTAAGTAGAGGTACTGTATCTAAAAAATAGAAAAAATAAATAAAAGTTTTAAAAAACATTTGTAAGCAGAGCAGATCACATCTAAAATTTATTGGGCGGCAATTAAAACGCAAACGGTTTTCCGCTCTTAAGTCGAATTGCTCCTAAGTAGAGCCGCTCTTAAGTAGAGGTGCCACTGTAATTCGCTTCTCAAATTAGTCAGTCTCTGAGGTAAATCCTGTCTGAAAAGAAAGGCCTTCGCCCTCTCGTTTGGGCCTTGAAATTCTTCCAGAGGTCAGTGGACCACACAAACATGCCCATGGACCACTTGCCTTGGAAGGCTGCTCTGCGTTTGATTGATTGATTAATTGATTGATTGATTGATTGATTGATTGATTGATTGATTGATTGATTGATTGATTTCTAAACTGCCCCTCTGGCAACAAGGCCAATCTGGGCAGTTTACCATAGCCTTGTACACCTGCCCTTCATACCCAAAATATTTTTCTTTCACAATTTTAATTCTAAAAAAACAGATAGGAGGACATTGCTGAGGTAAAAGATAGTATCGTTCCTGCTGTCCCTACTGCTTAGGCAGCTCAAAGGGATTTGTTTAGCAAAATATTTTTAAGAATATTATATGTTTTGTGTACGGGACATAGTGGACATAGAGGTTCTGAGGCACCACATGCCTGGTTAGGACGAAACCTTATTTAGACAAAACCTGAAATAAAAAATGTGAATCGTGATGTACAGTTTTATTTTTCACTTGAGTTCTTGGCAGATTTTTTTTGTTTACATGAGAGGGGATAGGATAGCTATGTTCAAATACTTGAAAGGATGTCACATTGAAGAGGGAACAGGTTTGTTTTCCATGGCTTCAGAGAGTAGGACTTGGGGCAATGGTTTCAAACTACAGGAAAAGAGATCCCATTTGAACATTAGGAAGAATTTTATGACAGTTAGAGCTGTTCAGCAGTGGAAGATCCTGCCACAAAGGAGGGTGGTGGAGTCTCCTTCTTTAGATGTTTTTAAGCAGAGGCTGGATGGACATCTGTCGGGAGTCCTGTGATGGGGGTTCCCGCATGGCAGGGGGTTGGACTGGATGGCCCCTGAGGTCTCTTCCAACTCTATGATTCTATGATTTTACAGACAAAATAGGATGTTGGTTATTTAGAAATCAACAACAGGAAGGAAAAACCAGAGAAGCAGATAAAATAAGCTTCTCTAGGGAGGGCAAGGCCTACAGGTTCACTGATTTGGATTGGTGTGCCAAAATGCTTGGAATTATGCAAGAATTCTCCAGGAATCATGGTCCAAAACAAACAAACACACAAACAAACAGGAAAACGCACCCTCTTAGGGAGCGCCACCTCTATTTTTGAAATGTCTGCACTTCAAAATAGTTTGCCTTGGACCCTTGTTGAGCTTCTGCTTTCATTCCAACAGGTGTCGAGTGGAGACGGGAGACCGAGACAGAACCGTACGGGAGTTTAGCAAAAAGAGGAGCCTACGAAGAGCTGAAGGAGAACATTTGGTCCCGAGATGGCTCGGCGAACCAAGAGCAAAACCACACAGAGGAGAGGGCCGCCAAATCCATCCAGATTCAAGCGGGAGATTTCCATCGGATGTCCCTCCAACCAGAAAACCCGAAGGAGAAGAGAAGGGGCGTGGCCCCCGCTGTTCCCTGGGAGGCCTCCCTCGAGGAAGAACCAGGTAGACGTCTCGCGTTCGGGAAGAGCGTCGATGATGGCGGGGATTCCGTTGCCCATGAAGCACTTCGCGAAGGGACAAGCGCGTGTCCCTACCTGGAGTCTGAAGAGGGCTTTGCCCCGAGGTCGCCTCACGGTTTCCTTGCTGTGGAAGGGCTCAGCCCGGGTTTGGGGGACCCCTCCAGCCCCCCGCGACGCCCCTGAGGCTCCCCAGAGGGGAGAAGCTCTACAAATGCCTAGAGTGCGGCAAATGCTTCGGCCGTAGCGCCCACCTGACCTCACACCAGATCATCCACACGGGGGAGAAGCCCTACCAGTGCTTAGAATGCGGGAAGGGCTTCGTCCAGAGCGCCCACCTGATGTCGCACCAGATCATCCACACGGGGGAGAAACCCTACCAGTGCCCCGAATGCGGCAAGAGCTTCAACAAAAGCACAAATTTCCTGAGGCACCAGAAGATCCACAAAGGGGAGAAGCCGCACCGGTGCCCGGACTGTAGCAAGAGTTTTTCCGACAAACCCAGCCTCATTCAACACCGGAGAGTTCACACGGGGGAGAAGCCCTTCCAGTGCCTGGAATGCGGGAAGAGCTTCAGCCACCGGGGCAGCCTGAGCGCCCACCAGAGGATGCACACGGGGGAGAGGCCCTATACCTGCTCGGAGTGCGGCAAGAGCTTCCGGGATCAATCGAGCCTCATCCGGCACAAAAGAATCCACACTGGGGAGAAGCCATACACGTGTTCGGAGTGCGGCAAGAGCTTCAGCCAGAGCACCAACCTGACGTTGCACCAGAGGATCCACGCGGAAGGGAAGCACTCCCACGAACCTCCCCCTCTGCTCAACACGGGCATGACGGTGCTCGTCTTCTCGGCCAACCCGACAAAAAGTTTAGTGGCGTCGTGAAAGATAAACAAACGACATGGAACGCTTCTTTTTGCGGCCCCGTAAAACGTCACGGGCTCCGGATCTGTTTGTCGTAGGCCAGGGCTGTCCAACAGGTAGACCGCAGGCTACTGGTAGCCCACGAAGGGTTCAAAAGTAGCCCACCAAGCATCCATTAAAAATGTGAGGGGATAAGTTCTCCACTCCTCCCTCCCCCATCCCAAGGATCATTCCTGCCCCAGCAAAGTTCTGGGTCTGCCAGCCCACTGTCTTAGCTGAGTGGGCGGTTCAAGGGCCATGAGCATGTGCTCGGAATGGACAAAATTCATAAGTAGAGGTATTTGTGAAGTAGCCCTCAACCACTTTAGGCCGGACAAAGTAGACCTCGGCTTGTACAAAGTTGGACGGCCCTGTCGTAGGCTTTCGTTAAGGTCGCTGGTCCCCAGCCTCGGCTACTCACAGAAACCCTGGGCAGCACAGCTCATGGTGAAGGCTTCTGGGAAGAACTTTGGGCGCTTTTACACGACCCCTAAGATCAGCTGGCAACTTAAATTCGGACCAGAGATCTTGGGGGTTTGTCGCTCTTCCTGTGTTCCCACCCCTCCGCACTTCCTTGCTCCTGTCTGCATGAGGGGAGGGAGAAAAAAAATGCAGACTCACCTCCGCTGTGCCATCAGGAGCTGTCCCGGGAAGCATCCCAGTCTCTTAAAGGGGTGGGGAGCAAAAAACAAACAAACACAAGGCGTGGAGAGCCCAGCACTCACTGCTTTACATCCGCATCAGAAATTTTTCACCTTTGGAGACCAGGTACTTGGAAAATGTGCTGGGACGCGCTTTGGTGGGCGTGGTCGTACTTAATTTTTTTAAAAGTCCAGAGCTGGTGGGAAAACAATTTTAAGCTCCGCATCTGGGAGCCCTTTGCCTTGGATTTTAGGGGTCGTGTAAAAGCACCCTTTGTGGCTCAGTGGTTAAACTGCTGTATTGCAGCCCAAGCTGTGCTGATGAACTGGGGGGGTCAGTCCCAGGGAGCCGCTCTCAAGGTTTACTCAGGCATCCATCCTTCCGAGGTGGGTAAAAGGGGGACACAGCTCACGTGGGGCCAATGTGCAGCCTGCATAAATTGTAAACCAATAAGAGAGTGTTTTAAGCACTAGGGGGCAGTACATAAGCAGAACGCTTTACATTATTTTGATTTTTGGGAATTGCAGGTTTCCCCAAAGTTGGGAACCATGGACTTAGGTCAACAGCTGAAGCTCTTGCTGTCTAAAATCCCGTAGTACAGTAAATTCCCTCTTATTTGTGGGATCAGGGACCCAGGATCTGAAAATATTAAATATGGTTTTTTTTAAAAGTCTTAGAAAAAGTGTACCTATTTCTAAAGATATGTCTGTGAAGATTCTCAGCCATCCAGGTGAGTTTATGTGGAAGTTGAGTCCTGGACTTCTTTTCTTGAGAGATTGAAACGTTTCGCTGCTCATCCAAACAGCTTTGTGAGTCTGAGGAAAGCTAGTTGTGAGTGGTCCATTTTATAGTTCACTTTGACCTCATGTCACCCTGGTCTGAAATAGGCTCATAAGATGGACAGTAGCCTGAATAGGCTTGTTAGGTGGACAATAGTCTCCATAGGCTAATAGGTGACAATGGCCTAAGGTACTGAAACCCTAAAGTATGGGCCTTTAGCTACGGCCTTGGTGGTGGAGGTGTGAAGTATTTTTTATTTGTCTGGGGATTGTTGAAATCAGTGCCTGATAAGTAGCAGATAGACCAGTGATGGCGAACCTTTTAGAGACCAAGTGCCCAAACTGTGGTTCAAAACCCACTATTTTTTCGCAAAGTGCCAATATAGCAATTTAACCTGAATACAGGTGGCTGTGAAGGGGTGATGTCGGGTGCCCACAGGAAGGGCTCTGAGTGCCACCTTTGGCACCCGTGTCATAGGTTTGCCAACACTGAGATAGACTGTGTCTGAGCCCCCCCTCTCTGTTGAGAGAGAGGTTTTCAATGCTCTCATGAATGGCTTCCCTGACTCCTCTCTCAAACCACCTATCTTCTCTAATATGTGTACATCCTCGTCTTTGAATGAGTGCCCTTTGTCCTTCAAATGGAGGTGTACTGCTGATTCTGGTCCTGAGCTGTTGCCCCTCCTATGTTGGGCCATCCTTCTGTTTAATGGTTGTTTCGTTTCTCCAATGTAGAGGTCTGCACACTCCTACACATTGGACCACATATACTATATTGTTCCTTTTTGTGTTTTGGTATCAGGACCTTTGGGTGGACGAGTCTCTGACTTAGTGTGTTTGTGGGTTTGAAATAAACAGGGGGGTGGGGTGTTTGCCAAAAAAAATCCTTTGAAGCTTCTCCGACACTCCAGCCATGTAAGGAATGACCAGGTTCTTCCGTCAGGTCTGGGTCTCAGGCTGATCCCTTGTTCTTCTGGGTTGTCACACTGCTTTGTTGAAAGTCCACTTTGGATATCCAATGGCAAAAATAGGTTACAGGCGATACCTTCATGGGCCACTATTAAAAATAAAAAAGGGACACTGCAAGCTTTCGAGTGCAGTCCATCACCCTTCTTCAAAACAGGTCCCAGAAGTTCAGACATGGGGAAAGATGTTCTTTACCAGGAGGTTACGTTTAAAGTCCTTAGTTAGATGACGTTCTTAAAATCCATGGCTAGGTGATGTTGCAGCCAGGGCAGGAGTCTTGTTGGAGGCAAGAAGGGCAGTTGTAAAAGGCTGTTTCTTAAGTCACACCCCCGTTCTTCAAACAAAGAAACATGGGTCATATACCACCACCCCCTTCCCTTACCCAGCTCCATTTTTTGGGATATCCACAGGCCTTAAGTGCCATCTTCAGGTGCCTGTCTTTGAATCCGTTGAATCAATAGGCGTTTGGAGGATCAGCTTCTGTGCAACTTCCATGGGTTCACATGGGCCTACATGAGTGTGAGGGTTTAGCTCTTTCACCCTGCGGTTCCGAACCACAAAAGAGTCGGGAGTCAAGTTTTAACGGAACTTCAAAAGGATTTTTATTTGTTACAGTCTCGGACGTACTGTAGGCTCTTTCTTCAGTTGCTTTAGATAACGGAGTAAATTCTTTAACATTCAATTCTTGAAATAAAAGCTCTTCATATATAATATCAACTGGGTTTCTAACTAAATCAGCTATACCTAAAAATAATGGGGAATGGTCGAACCTCTGCCCATGCACTGAGTGCCGCAGGACGGGTGCTTGGCCCATTAGGCTACCGGATTGTCCGCTCTCCCTCTCTTCCATTCTGGTTTGAAACAGTCCAAGTATCCGGGCCAACACATAGGTTTTACTTGGACAGACTAATGGAATTCCTCCGTGTCCCTTCCTCTAAATCGCTCTGCCAGCCTCCTTAGCTCACGCTCCTCTGTCTGTGTCCCAACGTCTTTCACCGGCTCTCTCCAACTGTCCACTGTCTCCTCGTGCTCCACCCATACGTCGTCATTCTCGTCTGTCACCCAAAAAGTCTCCTGCACAACTTCCCCCTGCCCTGTTTTACCCTGTTGTTCCACTCTATCTCCATCCCTTATGACTAATCCTTTCATCTCTGTAATACATGTTTCCTCATTCTTGTTTTTCTCTTCTCAGATCCAGACGGCTCACTCTGCTTTTGCAGGGTTGTTTCCTCGGTCTCCTCACAATGAATAGCGGTTGACTGTCCGATTTCCCCCAACAGGCTCAAAGCTTACCAGGACATTAAAAGAAAAGGATTCTATCTTGCCATCCCTGTCTTCTTCTCTGAGGTCCCCAGCGCCGTGTTTTTCCATTTGTTTGCTATTTTAATAAGGTGTCTCAGTGTCCCGGTTGAAATAATTTAATGATACTGTATTTCTATTATTGTGCAGTACATGAACGGTGTGTAATCAGTAACAACATTGTATAGACCTGAACAAAAGGGGCTCCTACAGAAGCGCAGTGCAAAATTCACAGGAAAGAATTCACAGCGCATGAACCGATGGGATGTACAACAGCGTTGACGTGCAGGACACTCCCATTCAAAAGCGGGGAGGCCTTTTGTATGTCACTGCCAACCCGGCCCTGTTTTTCTAGTTATTTGCCTGAGAAGGAGTCTGGGTGGACCACAAATTGAACATGAGCCAGCAGTGTGACGCGGTGGCCAAGAAAGCCAATGTGATTCTTGGTTGCATCAACAAAACCATAGTGTCTAGATCAAGGGAAGTGATAGTACCACACTCTATTCTGCTCTGGTCAGACCCCACCCTGGAGTCCTGTGTCCAGTCCTGCGCACCTTAATTTAAAAAGGATGTTGACAACCTTGAATGGGTCCAGAGGAGGGCAAACAGGATGGTTAAAAGTCTGGAAGAAATGTCTTACAAGGAACAGCTTAGGGAGCTGGGAATTTTTAGCCTTGCAAAAAGAAGGTTGAGAGAGGATAGGATAGCCATGTTCATATTGAAGAGGGAACAGGTTTGTTTTCCATGGCTTCAGAGAGTAGGACTCGGGGCAATGGTTTCAAACTACAGGAAAAGAGATTCCATTTGAACATTAGGAAGAACTTCATGACAGTTAGAGCTGTTCAGCAGTGGAATATGTTGCCACAAAGGAGGGGGGGTGGAGCCTCCTTCTTTGGAGGTTTTTAAGCAGAGGCTGGATGGCCATCTGTGAGAAATATTGTGATGGGGGTTCCTACATGGCAGTGGGTTGGACTGGATGGCCCTTGAGGTCTCTTCCGATTCTATGCCTGTATGTTTTACTGAGCTTTACTGGAGGAGGAAAAGGGAGAAAGAAATTTAACACATAGTGTAACATATTGTAATACACAACATAATTTTTTTCTCCAAGGCAAAGGCCTGGAGGATGAAGCAGATCGTAGGATGGGTTTCAACCAATCCATACATGGGAGTTGTATTTTTGAATGTGTCTTTTATTTAAAAATATTACAAAATATATTTTTAATATTTATATTAAAAAAAAGAATATTTTAAAATTTCGCAGGCAAGCGAAATAACTAGGACCTAGCACCGGACACAGCCAGCTGGGTTTCAACGTTTCCCGTTTGAAGTTTTTTGATTTGCAGTGCTCTGGGGTGCTTCACTTTTGTTTGTCTTAACAATGGGCAACTCAACTCAAGCCTGTGTGTCGGTTTTGTTTTTTTAGCAGTCAACCTCTCTCACATTTGGCTTGCCTCTTTCCCTGCGGCCTTCCACTTTTTTTTTAATTTATTGACAGTATTTTTAGGTTTGTACACTGCACCGATTTTCCCAAGGGAACTCTGGGCGGTGTACAAGCCAAGCAAACGACAATTAAAAACACCCCAGTAAAAATCCAAAGGAAACATCCCAAAAGGAAAAAGAAAAAAGAGGAAAAGAATCCAGGAAAGAGGCACAAACAAATACTAACAGAATATAAATGAATCACAAAGGGGCACAAACAGACATTAGCGGTCACCATAAGCTTCTTTAAATAGCCACGTTTTCAATACTTTCTTCAAGGCTGTGAGCGAAGGAGCCTGACGCACCTCGGTGGGCAGTTAATTCCACATGGGTGGGCCAGCTGCCGAGAAGGCCTGAACGTGAGGGCTATTTCCAGAGAAACTTGTCTTCTCACAAGGTGCCCCAAGTAGGGCAGATTGAATTTTGACATTTCTGTCTCTAGAGACAGTCCTGGCTGGATTTTTCTCTTTTCTCTTTTCTGGCAATCCAGCGTATCCACAAAGCTCTAACCCAGCACCGCTTTTCCGATGAAACCTCGGTCCTCAGACTGACGAAGCTGCTGGCTTGGATGAGCAGCGAAACGTTTCAATCTCTCAAGAAAAAGAAGTCCAGTTGCCAGGACTCAACTGCCAGATAAACTCACCCGGATGACTGGGAATCTTCACAGACATTCCAAATGAAACTTCCCCACCCACCCACCCCAGTCACCTTTCTTAACTGTCCAGCTTTTCACACTCATATTCAGCAAATGGAAATACAGGCGTGTGGATCGTCTTGGTTTCCAGTGACTCATCCTTAAACTGGAGTATCTTTTCTTATTCCTTCATTGCCCTCCACACCCTTCGAAGTCTCAGTTTTCTGATTTCCTGGCTGCCGGCTGCATTTGGATTGACACTTGAATCAGGGTATACAAAATCGTGTCATTGTTAACATTGTGTAGCTTTTCTGTAGTTGATTTTTATTTATTTATTTGTGTATTTATTTTATTCATTCATTCATTTATTCATTTATTTTTACATTTCTAAACTGCACCGATTACTGGGCTGGGGGACCTCCCTTATGAGGAAAGGCTAAAACATTGGGGGCTCTTTAGTCTGGAAAAAAGGCTCTTGAGGGGGGATATGATTGAGACGTACAAAATAATGCAGGGTATGAATCAAGTGGATAGAGGGACGCTCTTCTCCCTCTCACAAAATACCAGAACTAGGGGACATTCACTCAAATTGAGGGCTGGGAGAGTAAGAACAGACAAAATATTTTTTCACCCAGCGTCTTGTTAGTCTGTGGAACTCCCTGCCACAGGAGGTGGTGATGGCATCTGGCCTGGATGCCTTCAAAAGGGGACTGGACAGATTCCTGGATGAAAAGTCCATCACAGGTTACAAACCATGAGGGAGATGTGTCATCTCCAGGCTTAAAACCGGGTTACTTCAAGGGCCAGAGGCAGGGGAGTGGTATCAGGTAGCAGAGATCTAGTCTCTGGTGGGGCCACTGTGAGATACAGGAAACTGGACTAGATGTGCCTTTGGCCTGATCCAGCACGGCTTTTCTTATGTTCTTATGTTCCCTTGGGAAATTTGGGTGGTTTGCATGAAAACCACCTAACAAATATAAAATCAGGAACAACAAAGTAAACAATCTGACAATCAAAGATAAGTCAAAAGCCCGGCAAGTGGCAAGGGGGAAAAAAACATAGTCCAGGGGTGACAACAACAGACATCAGTGATCCACTGTACGTTTCTTTAAAGAGCCAAGTTGTTAGTGCTTTTTAAAAGGCTATTAGGGTCTCCTGGCTATTTCCGTATCATTGTTCAACTGCAGACCTACTTCTTTTGTGCAGACTATTATTTATTTATTTATTTGTTTGTTTGTTTGTTTATTGGTATTTTTATCCTCCCTTTCTGCTTGGAAAAGGACCCAAGGCAGCTGACAGTAATGAGGGACGGTATACAATCCAGTACAATTAAGACATATTCAAGCTTAAGAACAGGGAATTGAGGGGTATCTAATAGAATGATAAGGCAACATTAAAGCCTAGGACAGTGGTGGCGAACCTTTTAGAGACCGAGTGCCCAAACTGCGATTCCAATCCAAACCCACTAATTTTTTTTTGCAAAGTGCCAATACAGCAATTTAACCTGAATACAGGTGGCTGTGAAGGGGGCGATGTCGGGTGCCCACAGAAAGGGCTTCGATTGCCACCTTTGGTGCCCGTGCCATAGGTTCGCCAACACTGGCCTAGGAGCTTCCTGATAGGGAGGCAATCCGTGTTTCCAATTAAAAAGATGAAAAGCAGAAACGATTCAGGAAAGGGAGTGTAAACCAAGACAACCTCTGTTGAGGACTCGCGTCTAAATCCTCTGTCCCGTCCTGGGAGGTGCCGGTGTTGGAGAAGGGGGAGTATGCCGTGCAACAGCTGTACATTTCTTAGCTCGCTTCTGGATGCATTGAAGTTCAAAACTGCCTCAGCAGCACAAGCCAGTCTCAGAACTGAGAGTCATGAAAATGGAAGGGTACAGAACCTCTATTGAGTGGTAATGCCAACTGTGTAAGCCAGGAGTGCCCAAACTTTTTGTAAGGAGGGCCAGATTTGGTGGCTGAGAATGTGTCAGGGGCCGGGGACCAATGGAGGGAGAGAGGGAGGTGGAAACCAAGAGAGGAAGAAAGGAAGGCGGGAATCAAGGAAGGGAGGGAGGTGGGGACCAAGGAAGGGAATGAGGAAGGAAGGAAGGAAGGTGGGGATCAAGGGAGGGAGGAAAGAAGGAAGGTGGGGACCAAAGGAAGCACAGGGAGCCGGGGCCACAGGGAGGCCCTTGGAAAAGGCGATCTGTGCACCCAGCCCCTCAAACTTCCCAGTGGTGTCAGTGTTGGCAGAATATTTTTTTTTAAAAAAGCATGGGGCGAAGGAGGGGGAGGTAGGGGCGGGCCAGCCAACCGCGGGCCACTCAGAATGGCCTAACGGGCCGGATTTGCCGCCCCACCCCCGGGCCGGACTTTGGGCAGGCCTGGTGTAAGCCAAATGTCCCTGCAGAATTTAATAAGCTGACATTTTGTGCGCCTTTTCTCCTGGGTCGACCAAACTCTTCAAGTTGCCCAGTGCACATTGAAGAGGTGTTCTCTTTTGTGCTTGAGCTAAAGTACCCTTACTGTTTCCCATGATGACAAAATTCCAATGATACTAAAGTTCCTTAAAACTAGCCTGAATTGGCAAGTTTCTCGGTGTGGCCTGTGTCCTCGAGGATGGGCTCTTCCCCCTGCCTTATTGGTACAAGGCACGATTATCCACTACAATTGAGGCCTGGGAGAGTGAGAACAGACAAAAGAATTTTTTTTTCACCCAGCGCGTTGTTAGTCTGTGGAACTCCCTGCCCCAGGAGGTGGTGATGGCCTCTGGCCTGGATGCCTTCAAGAGGGGATTGGACAGATTCCTGGAGGAGACGTCCATCACAGGTTACAAACCATGATGGAGACGTGTAATCTGCAGGCTTAAAACCGTGGTACCTCAAGGGCCAGATGCAGGGGGGTGCTATCAGGAGACAGGTATCTAGTCTCATGCGCTCCCAGAGGCATCTGGTGGGGCCACTGTGAGATAAAGGAAGCTGGACTAGATGGGCCTTTGGCCTGGATCCAGCATGGCTCTTCTTAGGTTCTTATATTCTTATGCTCCACACACACTCTCGCGCTTGCACGGATGTTGCCAGTAGGCTAATCCTCCTGTTGAGGCCACCCCCTCAATACTCACTCATGTGTCCATTCTCTCGGGGAGTGACAATTCTCAAATTCCACAAGTGCTTGTTTCTCTATACTCACCAAAAACATCTCTTTTGTTTTCTACGTTGTTGTCACAGGAATCCCTCAAGGATCTCTGTTGGCCGTTCGTTCACAGCACTGTGGAGGTCTGCCGGGAACTGGTTCAAGCTGCCCTCCTGATAAAAATGTATCAGTGCGCATAGGGGACGCCGAGAAGTAACCCCGGTTTCCCTCCAAGGGCTAGCTAGTCCGAAGGGGAACCCCACAAGGGGCTGATTAAATTTTCAAGCGATACCCCGTGGGTTTAGAAGGGTATCCCCTTCAAATCACGTCGGGGTCACCAAAATGTTGAATCCCAAATTTTTTCTTGTATCAGAATAACTTAGCCAAAAATTTCTGAGACAAGCAGAGATCCAAATCACCATTCATTTATTCAGCTGGATAAAGGAAGGGTGGGGTCGAGCTTTCCCCCTGAAGCAGAAGGAAAAAATATCGCCACCAACAAAGGCAGGGTACACTTTTAAGTACAGCAGGCATGTCCGAACTTTGGCCCTCCAGATGTTTTGGACCACAGCTCCCAGAATTCTAAGCTTAGATTGCCAATGGCAAAGGACTGTTGGTTGGGAGTTGTGGTCCAAAACATCTGGAGGGCCGAAGTTTGGACATGCCTGAAGTACAGAAAGAATGAGATGCCCCTCCAAAATCAATAACATTCTTTAGGCAAACTGTAACTCTTTGTTAGAGACATCCACCTAACCCATTCTCCTTGCACACACCCCATTGATGTCCTGGAACGTATAACACAGGCTCTTCTTTCTCTCTTGCCAAGGCGCAGACATTCCAGTAAAGTTGAAACAGTTTCAGACAGCTTACAAAGCACAATAAGGTACAGATACAAGGCATACAGAGGAATCAACATGGCATCACTTTGGTTCACTTGAATCTGTTAGTTTTCATTAATTCCTGGTCTCAACAGAGTCATTCATCACTATCTTAACTGACACAGGACTCACTATGTTCAGCTGGGGACCTGTAATGCTGTGCTGTGAGAGGGATGCCCTCGGTCCATGCTCTGAGACTATGCTGATATTACGTTAGTGTGCAAGGACTCGGTTAGTTTGCTTTCTTATTTTCTTGTGAGATGGCTTTTCATTGCTCCTGCGTTGGACTTTATTGTTTGTCCCAAAACAACCTGTGATGCCTTTTTTGAAACCTTTGCCTTTTCCACTATCTTGAATAAAAACAAATTCACTATCTTTAATTTTCAAAGTTCTCCATTCAGTTGTTTTGGCTTTTAGCTAAGAACATTTGTGGTACCTAAAACCAGCTCACCTGGGCCACCAGGCAGGTTCCTTAGCCATAACCACAGTCAACTCTCCTGAGCTCAACTACTCCAGGAGCAATGTGGTTCAGTGGTTAGTCCCCCTTCAACCTAGTGGTCAGTCAACGATGTTTCTTGCACCAGTTTTCATTTCTCCTTCATCTGAATCTAGTCCGGCTTTTTGAAGGATATGTTCTGTATACAGATTAAACAGATAAGGGGTTGAAATACACCCTTGTCTGAAATGTATGTCTATAGGAAACCATTCTCTCCATATTCTGCCCTAACGCTACCTTCTTGTCCACAATACAGCATAGACTGTGGGTCCTGGGGGCAATTTTAGTGTTTAGTGTTTAAATGTTTTTATTGTTTTAATTGTCCATTGCCTTTTTAACATTTTTACTGTTTTAACTGTTCATTTTAATTGTAAGCCGCCCAGAGACCTTTGGGTAGTGGGCGGCATATAAGTTGTATAAAATAAATAAATAAATAAATAAATATGCATCAGAACAATCCCCAGCTGTAGGAACACCCATTTCTTTCTGAACTACCCATAGCTTCTGGACACAGCCCAAGGCTTTACTGTAGTCCATAGAAAGCTTGGGAAATTAAAAAAAATGACGTGCGAAACGTTGATCGTTACACCTGCAAAACAACTCTGATTCCCACTTTTCCCATTGCACCCATGATGAACTAATCTCGTTGCTCCTCGTTGCTTTGTTTTTGAAATGTAGCTCTGCCCCAACATGACCAGGGACGCCTTGCGACGTTACTTGGGAACTCGTTGGTTTCCCAGCCTAGACCCGCAGCCCGTTTTGACGCCTTGGGAGGCGCTGGGCAACACACCGGCAAGGGTTAAGCCCGACGAGTTCGGTTTCCTAGACGGGGCCGGAAGAAAGGAGGGCCAAGTATCCTGTGGGGTAGATGGGAGGGGGGAGAGGAAGGGGGCGTGGCTTTGGCTCACGCTTTGCCTGCGGAGAGTCAGCCTGGAGAGCAATGAGGACTAGAAGGCTGCCTGGAGAGGGGAGCCGGCAAAGGGGGCGGGGCTTTAGCAAGAGGGGAGGGGCAGATTCTGGGAGGGGCGGGGCTGATTCTGCCCTTGAAAAAAAATACAGTATTATTTCATTCTCCTTTCTCTTCGGATCCTGGTGCCTGGAAGAGGTTTGTTTTCTACTCCCTGCCCTCTGTTTCTCTCCCGCCCCCTCTCTTGTTGAAAGCCACATGGGTTGGATAGTCCGTACACTTATCCCATAGAAGCAGAGGCGCTGCAAACTTCGGGGGTCAAAGAAGAAGAAGGTAATTTGTGGCTGCTTTTTTGTGTTTGGGGGGGGGTAGGAGGAATGCTGCCCTCTCCTTTTTGGTGATGGTGAGATGAAATACAATACAGTATCCGTGGATGCCCAATGGCTTGATGAAAACCACTTTCCCCGGAAAGGCACAGTACAATGGGACCCCAGTATCCACTGATTAATTATCCACTGATTCAGTTATCCACGGGTGGCAGACGAAAAAATTCAGCAGCCACAAAGCAAGCTACTGTCAGGAAACAGCAGGTTGGGGGGGGTGCGTGGGCAGGCGTTCTCTCTTATCCACGGTTTTTATTATCCATGGGAAGGCCTGGAACCAATACTCGGCGGATACCGGGGTCCTGTTGTTGTTCAGTCGTTCAGTCGTGTCCAACTCTTCGTGACCCCATGGACCAGAGCTCGCCAGGCCTTCCTATCTTCCACTGCCTCCCGGAGTTTTGTCAAATCCATATTGGTTGCATCGATGACACCGTCCAACCATCTCACTCTCTGCTGTCCTCTTTTCCTTTTGCCTTCGATTTTTTCCCAGCATCAGGGCCTTTTCCAGGGAGTCCTCTCTCCTCATGAGGTGGCCAAAGTACTGGAGCCTCAGCTTCAAAATATGTCCTTCCAGTGAACATTCGGGGTTGATTTCTTTCAGGATGGATAGGTTTGATCTCCTTGCAGTCCAGGGGACTCTCAAGACTCTCCTCCAGCACCACAGCTCAAAAGCATCAATTCTGTGGCGATCAGCCTTCTTTATAGTCCAGCTCTCACTTCCATACATCACTACTGGAAAAACCATAGCTTTAACCATCCTGACCTTAGTTGGCAAAGTGATGTCTCTGCTCTTTAGGATGCTATCTAGGTTTGCCATTGCTTTCCTCCCAAGAAGCAGGCGTCTTTTTATTTCGTTGCTGCAGTCGCCATCTGCAGTGATCAAGGAGCCCAAGAAAATAAACTCTGTCATTGCCTCCATTTCTTCCCCTTCTATTTGCCAGGAGTTGATGGGACCGGTGGCCATGATCTTAGTTTTTTTGATGTTTAGCTTCAGCCCATTTTTTTTTACTCTCCTCTTTCACCCTTATTAAAGGTTATTTAATTCCTCCTCACTTTTTCTGGAAGTTGAGTCATGGCTACTGGACTTCTTTTTTGAGAGAAACGTTTCGCTGTTCATCCAAACAGCTTCATCGGTCTGAATACAGCTAGTGCAAATCCTCCATCTTATAGGCAGCTTTGACCTCTTGTCACCCTGGCCTGAATTAGGCTCATAAGATGAACAGTGGCCTAAATAGGCTCGTTAGGGAGACAATAGTATCCTTAGCCTTAAGGTGAACAATGGCCTAAGGTGCTGAAACCTATCAAGAATGGGTCCTTAGCTATGGCCTTGGTGGTGAAGGCTTTTTGATTTGCCTGGGGACTTTGGAAAGCACAGCCTGATAAGTAGCAGATAGACTATGCCGGAGCCCACCACCTCTGTTGAGGGAGGGGTTTTCAATGCTCACATGAATGGCCTCCCTTACTCCTCTTTCAAACCACCTCTCTTCTTTGTCTAATATGTGAACATCCTCATCTTTGAAAGAGTGCCCTTTGTCCTTCAAATGGAGGTGTACTGCTGATTCTGGTCCTGACCTTTTACCCCTCCTATGTTGGGCCATCCTTCTGTTTAATGGCTGTTTAGTTTCTCCAATGTAGAGGTCTGAACACTCCTCACTGCATTGGACTGCAGATACTATATTGCTCCTTTTATGGTTTGGTATCGGATCCTTTGGGTGGACAAGTCTCTGCCTTAGTGTGTTTGTGGGTTTGAAATAAACAGGGATGTGGTGTTTGCCAAAAATCCTTTTAAGCTTCTCCGACACTCCAGCCATGTAAGGAATGACCAGGTTTTCCATCCGGTCTGGGTCTCAGACTGATCCCTTGTTCTTCTGGGATGGCCCACTGCTTTGTTGAAGGCCCACTTTGGATATCCACAGGCCTTAAGTGCTGTCTTCAGGTGCCTGTCTTCCTTCCTCTTGGCTTCTGTGGAGGTGGGGATGCTCTCTGCTCTGTGGCTTAGGGTCCTGATGACTCCTAGTTTGTGCTGTAGAGGATGGTGGGAGTCAAACAGTAAGAATTGATCTGTGTGGGTGGGTTTCCTGTAAACTTCTACTCCCAGGCCACGGTCAGGTCTGATGATGACTGCACAATCCAGGAAAGCCAGCCTCTTGTCTTGGGTGTCTTCCCTAGTGAACCTAATATTAGGGTCCACTGCATTGATGTGGTCTGTAAAGGCCTGTACTTCCTGAGTCTTGATTTTCACCCAGGTATCATCTACATACCTGAACCAGTGGGATGGTGTTGTCCCTGGGAAGGTGTTGAGTGCCTTCTTCTCCACTTCTTCCATGTATAGGTTTGCAACAATTGGTGACACTGGGGAACCCATGGCACAGCCATGCTTCTGTCTGTAGAAGTCCCCTCTGTACATGAAATATGTGGTGTTCAGACACAGGTCCAGGAGCAGGCCTATCTGGTCTGGGTTGAGGCGGCTTTTGGAGGTGAGGGTGCTGTCTTCTCTTAATCTTCTCTTTACCATTGTTAGGGCATCAGTGGTGGGGATGCTTGTAAAGAGTGATTAACATCAAAGGATACCATGGTTTCATCTGTATCCAGTTTCAGCTCCCTGACTTTAGAAACAAACTCCTCTGAATTGTGTACGTGGTGGTCCGTGAGTCCAACCAGTGGGGCTAGGATAGTCGCCAGGTATTTTGCGATGTTGTAAGTCACTGAATTTATACTCCCAACATAGGAGGGGCAACAGCTCAGGACCAGAATCAGCAGTACACCTCCATTTGAAGGACAAAGGGCACTCTTTCAAAGATGAGGATGTACACATATTAGACAAAGAAGAGAGGTGGTTTGAGAGAGGAGTAAGGGAGGCCATTCATGTGAGCATTGAAAATCCCTCCCTCAACAGAGGTGGCGGCCTGAGGCATAGTCTATCTGCTACTTATCAGGCTGTGCTTTCCAAAGTCCCCAGGCAAATCAAAAAGCCTTCACCACCAAGGCCATAGCTAAGGACCCATTCTTGATAGGTTTCAGCACCTTAAGCCATTGTTCACCTTAAGGCTAAGGATACTATTGTCTCCCTAACGAGCCTATTTAGGCCACTGTTCATCTTATGAGCCTAATTCAGGCCAGGGTGACAAGAGGTCAAAGCTGCCTATAAGATGGAGGACTCACATTAGCTGTATTCAGACCGATGAAGCTGTTTGGATGAACAGCGAAACGTTTCTATCTCTCAAAAAAGAAGTCCAGTAGCCATGATTCAACTTCCAGATAAACTCACCTGGATGACTGAGAATCTTCACAGACATATCCTCCTCACTTTCTGCTATCAGAGGAGTATCATCTGCGTATCTGAGGTTGTTGATATTTCTTCCGGCAATCTTAATTCCGGCTTGTGATTCATCCAAACCTGCCTTTCGCATGATGTACTCTGCATATAAGTTAAATAGGCAAGGTGACAGTATACAGCCTTGTCGTACTCCTTTCCCAATTCTAAACCAGTCAGTTGTTCCATATCCAGTTCTGACGGTTGCTGCTTGTCCCACATATAGATTTCTTAGGAGACAGAATAAGGTGGTCAGGCACTCCCATTCCTTTAAGGACTTGCCATCGTTTGTTGTAGTCTACACAGTCAAAGGCTTTGGCATAGTCGATGAAGCAGAAGTAGATGTTTTTCTGGAACTCTCTGGCTTTCTCCATAATCCAGTGCATGTTGGCGATTTGATCTCTAGTTCCTCTGTCCCTTCGATATCCAGCTTGCACTTCTGGAAGTTCTCTTTCCACATACTGCTGAAGCCTCCCTTGTAGAATTTTGAGCATAACCTTGCTAGCGTGTGAAATGAGTGCAATTGTGTGATAGTTGGAGCATTCTTTGGCGTTTCCTTTCTTTGGGATTGATATGTAGACCGATCTTTTCCAGTCCTCTGGCCACTGCTGGGTTTTTCAAATTTGCTGGCATATCATATGCAGCACCTTTACAGCATCCTCTTTTAAGATTTTAAAGAGTTCAATTGGAATGCCGTCACCTCCACTGGCCTTGTTGTTTGCAATGCTTTCTAAGGCCCACTTGACTTCACTTTCCAGGATGTCTGGCTCCAGGTCAGCAATTACGCTATCTTGGTTATCAGGGACATCCAGATCTTTCTGATATAATTCCTCTGTATATTCTTGCCATCTCTTCTTGATCTCTTCTGCTTCAGTTAGGTCCCTACCATTTTTGTCCTTTATCATATCCATCTTGGCACGAAATGCCCCTTTAATATCTCCAATATTCTTGAATAGATCTCTGGTTTTTCCTTTTCTGTCGTTTTCCTCTATTTCTTTGCACTGTTCGTTCAAGAAGGCTGTCCTGTCTCTCCTCGCTATTCTTTGGAAGTCTGCATTCAATTTTCTGTATCTTTCCCAGTAGGGGTCCTACTGTTCTGTAGTTATTTTCCGGTCCTTCTATCAACACCAGCCGTTTTTCTCCAGGGGCAGCTTCAGATGGGGTAAACAACCCATCATCCCCACCCATGCTAGCTTTGGGGTAGGCGATGGTTGTGGAACAACAATTTTCCCCTTCTCCCCATGGAGATATTTCTCTGCCAGCTTGGCATAGCAATCTGGCTGTTGGAAGGAGTTTCATTGTATGCAGACATGCGTGCATGTATATATGTACTGTATGTATTTATTTTATTTTTGAGTATTATTACCTCACCTTTCTCCTTGGAAAAAGGACCCAAGACGGCTTACGGTAATGAGGGATAATATACAGCCCAGTACAATTAAGACGTGTTCAAGTTTTCAGAACAGGGAATGAAGGGGCATCTTACAGCATTAAAAACATGTCCTCTTTAACGTCCCAGCATTAATTCAATGAATTTGTGGCTCTCATCTGCTCCATCTTAGACTCATAACTACCTTGCAAGGTAACTCGGGTGGACAGAATCGCTATTATGTCTTCTACAGGAACTAGATTCTCCTCCAGTCAAACAACTACAGCAGGCCTGCCCAAAGTCTGGCCCGGGTGTGTGTGTGTGTCCAAATCCGGCCCGTCAGGCCATTCTGAGTGGCCCGCGGCTGGATGGCCCGCCCCTCCCTCCCCCTCCTTTGCCCCATTTTTTTTTAAATCTTCTGCCAACACTGACACCGTTGGGAAGCTTGGGTGGATGGGCGGTCTGCTGCCACCGGCACCGCGGGGGAAAGTGTGGGGGTGGGCAGGCCAGCGGGCCTCTGCCACCGCCAAGGAGCTTGGGGGTGGGCTGGCGGGCGAGCCGTCGCCACCGCTGGGGAGCTTGGGGGCCTGCAAGGTCACAGAGATTGCCTCTTCCAAGGGGTGACCTGTGGCCACGGCTCCCTGGGGTTCCTTTGGTCCCCACTTTCCTTCCTTCCTCCCTCCCTTCCTTGGTCCCCGCCTTCCTTCTCGCGGGTGGGGTTGCAAGGGGTCAGTGGGAGGGCTTACAGTGGGGTGGCAGGGTCGGGGAGCAACCGGCCCCTGACACATTCTCAGCCACCAAATCTGGCCCTCCTTACAAAAAGTTTGGGCACCCCTGAACTACAGTATGAAGGAGGATCTTAAGCTGTACAGTACAGTAGGACCCCCTATCCACTGATTCATTATCCACTGATTGAGTTATCCACGGTTGGCAGAAGAAAAAATTAAATAAATAATTCAGCCGCTGCAAAACAAGCTACTGTCACAAACAGCAGCCGTAAAGCAAACTAGTGTCAGGAAACAGTGACCATAAAGCAAGCTACTGTCAGGAAACTGCATTTGGGGGCGGGGCATTCTCTCTTATCCACAGTTTTCATTATCCATGGGGAGGCCTGGAACCAATCCCCAGTGGATACTGGGGTCCTACTGTATTAATAAATATACAAATCTTTAAAGAACTATCTTGTGCTGATTAGCTTGCAAAAGACTTTGACTGACTCTGACTTGGGTCGAAAATCTTTTATTTTTTTTAAGCTTTTATGCACTGCTGCCGGCTTCACCAGATGGTTGCACAGGGGGGGGTATTGGCTGCCTGGCCTCTTGCTCCAGAGCCTGGGATTTCTGAATTGAAATGACACAGCAAGAAAATGTTATTTTGGACATAAGCTCTGAGAATATCCAACTAGTAAGTTATTGAGAGAGTCTGAGAATTGTGTGTGTGTGTGGTGGTGGTGGTGGGGAGGTATATGGGTAGTTTATGTCTTTATTGTAGTTTATGTCTTTAGATGAGCAGAAGATACATAGATAAATAAATAAATAACAAACCCTCTCCTGAGAGCTGCTTTTGTATTTTTTTTGTCTCTTACTCAGTTCAGTGTCTCTTCTCCGAGCAGGAGGCTCAGCCCCAAAGCGTAGGTTGCGACCGTTTCTTCTGGAGCGTCCCCTGCTTAGAGGCTAGCTTTGGGAGAGCTGCCGAAGGATGAAAATGGAGCGCCAGGACCTTGCGAGTGCCTTCTTAGGAGAGCGATCGGGAGGCTTCCAGGCGGGGGATGTTGGGGGATTCCTACCGAGGGTCCCGAGGGAGCAGGTGAAACAGGAGCCTGGCCAGGGGTCCCTTCAGCAGTGGGAAGCCCAGTGGCAGGAGTTCCTGAAGGCGGTGGAGGCCCCTCAGCCACAGCGGGCAGGCTCACCGTGGCCAGAGGTGCCTCCGCCGTGGGACAACGCCCGAGCCTTCTTGGCCTCCTTTGAGCAAGTGGCCGGAGCCTGCCGGTGGCCCCAGGAAGTGTCCTATCTAGTCCAGCTTCCTGTATCTCACAGTGGCCCCAACATATGTGTCTGGGAGCGTACGAGACTAGATCTCTGTCTCCTGATAACACTTCCCTACATCTGGACCTTGAAGGACCCTGGTTTCAAGACTGGAGATGAGACACCGCCATCATGGTTTGTAACCTGTGATGGACTTCTCCTCCAGGAATTTGTCCAATCCCCTTTTGTAGGCATCCAGGCCAGATGCCATCACCACATCCTGTGGCAGGGAGTTCCACAGACTAACAACGCGCTGGGTGAAAAAAATATTTTCTTGTGTCTGTTCTCACTCTCCCAACCCTCAGTTTGAGTGGATGTCTCCTAGGTCTGGTATTTTGTGAGAGGGAGAAGGGTGTCCCTCTATCCACTTATTATTTTGTACGTCTCAGTCATATCCCCCCTCAGGTGCCTTTTTTCCAGACTAAAAAGCCCCAGATGTTTTAGCCTTTCCTCATAAGGGAGGTGCCCCAGCCCAGTAATCATTTTGGTCGCTCTCTTCTGCACCTTTTCCAGTTCCACTATGTCTTTTTATGAGATGCGGTGACCAGAATTGTACACAATACTCCAGGTGCAGCCTTACTATCGTTTTATTTAGTGGCATTAAATGTTGCCTGTTTTATTTTCAAACCCCCTTTAAGTCCTTATTTGACCTCTTTTTTAAAAACCAAAATCTATGCAACATGGAGTGAGCACAGCTGCCAATATTACTTTTGGAATCACCTGGAGGTATTAATGGTGTGGTTCCGAGAGCAGGCTACAGAACTATCGCTCTGAGATACCTGAGAGCCGAGGTCCTCAGATGTTTCGGAGCCAAAACTCCCTGGAAACCTTCCCTATTAGCGCTGCTGGTCAGGCGTTTATGGGAATTCTAGTCCAAGGACACCAGAAGACCTAAGGATGAGAACGATTGCTCCGGACCTAACATTAGGTGTTAGGCAGCGATTTGCGGCATGCCAAAAACTACATTATCAACGCTTCCAGGAAGGCTTCAGTATCACAGTCTGGTTTCAATTTTGCTTTAAAAAACAAGATTGGATACAGAAAGACAACAGGAGATGAGGGCAGCTTCGGAGGGTGGGGGGGTGCTACTCAGAGGGTCAACCAAAGGCAAGGACACCATGGTCCCAAGCTCTGCATCTGTGGTGCAGCTACACTTTTAGGGTCCTGAAGTTTGACCGGTTATTGGAGGGGTCCTCCGCCACCAGCAATGAGGTCTCAGGAATTACTGTTATCTGCTTCAATGGTGGTGTTCCACCACAGATCACTATCGTTCAAAAGAAAAGGCCCTTCAGAGGTCCTTCTGGGGCCCCAGTGGTGGCAAACCTTTGGCACTTCAGATGTTTTGGACCACAACTCCCAGAATTCCAAGCCTGTATTGCCAATGACAAAGAACTGTGGGAGTTGTGGTCCAAAACATCTGAAGTGCCAAAGGGTCACCACCACTGACTGGGGTGAGCGGACCTCAAGCATGCAAGCAAACATGCTAGCTGGCTTATAAGGACAGTCGTGCAGGCCCTCGTGATCAAAAGGATCGACTACTGCAATGCACTCTACGTGGGGTTGCCCTTGACCCTTGTCCGGAGGCTCCAGCGGGTGCAGAATGCGGCGGGCAGACTGATGGTGGGTGCTCGCAGATTCGAGCACATCACCCCAGTTCTGGCTCGCCTGCATTGGCTACTCGTTGTCCTCCGGATAAGGTTCAAGGTCCTGATTTTGATTTTCAAAACCCTCCATGGCTTAGGACCAGAATACCTGTCGGAGCGTATCTCCCAGAGGTCAGCTGGGGTCAGGCCCACGAGAATGGCGCAGGCGCGCTCACTTAGGGTGGCCACATGCGGAACTGTGCCTTCTCTGTGGTAGGCCCCACGCTGTGGAATCATCTCCCTAGTGAGCTGCGCCTAGCACAGTCCCTGCCCGCCTTTAAAAAGGCTCTGAAAACCTTCCTTTTTAAAGAGGCATATGGCGACCTTTTTACTTAATTTCCTTTTTTTTCTTTCTCCATCCGCATCGCCTCTTGTGGAGGGCCTTGTCCCTCATTTTATTAGCCCCCACTTGTTCGTTGTAATTTTTTGTAATATCCTGTTGGTTTTGTTTTAATTGTAAACTGCCCAGAGTTCCGTCCAGAAGATGGGCGGTATAGAAATATAACAAATAAAATAAATAATTTATTTATTTATTTGCTATACCATCTTTCTTCCCAGAAGAACCCAAGGTGACTTATGTTTCATGAGTTTCATTCTAGAATCTAGATCCTCCCCTTGCTCTGGATTCAAAACCAAGCTTCTGATCAGGTTCTGGACAGGAGGCCAGATGGGAACACACACACTCCCCCCCCCTTTTTTTGCCTCAGGCAGCAAGATATCTTTGGTCACACCTGCTGGCATGTTTGCTCTAGCTTCAAAAGCAAGCAAAACAAAACAAAAACCAAATGCTTTTTAAAAAAGAACATTAATATAGAAGACCCCTTGTGGGAATTCAGCTGCTATGCTTTGGCAGCCTAGCTTTGAGGAATCTCAGATAAACTCTATGTGTATGACATCACACTATGAACAGTCTCTTATTGGGTAATAAGCTGGCCAATACGAGCTGTCAAGATGGCCCCTGAAAAAGTGGAGGAGGCTGCATTCCAAAGAATATGAGACAATGCTATTCTACAGAGCATGCTCAGAGGACACGAGCAGTATGTTTATTGGATGGTTCTATACTGACGTATGTATGATGTGTTGAAAGGTAATAAATAGCCTAGCAGCAGGAGGAGGGGGAGCTTTTACCATCTACAAGCCTCCCGGGTCGCTCTCTCTGATGCTAAGCACCAAAAGATCTCTTGTGTTGTTCGAGTACTCATCATTCCTTCACTATTAATCTCTCAGATGGTTAAGGGAGATTAATCATATCTCAGGATATCCCAGAGAAGGAATCCCTACAACCCCTATATGAAAAGTTCTTCTTTCCATAGGTACTTCCAAATCAAGGGTTTGGCCCCCATAACCTCCCTACCCCCGGTTTGTTCTTCCTTCTAGGCTTGCTCAACTGAGTTGGTTTTTTTCAGGCGTTCAGTCGTGTCTGACTCTTCATGACCCCACGGACCAGAGCTTGCCAGGCCTTCCTGTCTTCCACTGCCTCCCGGAGTTTGGTCAAATCCATGTTGGTTGCATCGATGACACCGTCCAACCACAACCATCTCATTCTCTGCCGGAATCCCCCTTTCCCTTTGCTCAAATGAGTATCCCAACCTAAACTAAATGCTCAATGTCTATTTATTGTTAACACAACCACCCATCCATCCCTGTCTTTTGATCAGGTTATGCCATCTGCATAAACTGTGAATAATGCCATTTTTGGACTGTACCACTGTAGCTGAAAAGAGGGAGGCAAAAAGAACCCATTGGCAGGAAGGCTTCCTGAAAGGACAATGCAGATAAACTCACATGCCGTTCATGGAGACAGCCTCAAACCAACTGTTGACATTTTTCTAATTCCAATGATATTTAATTTTAATCTTTTTAGCCAGTGAGAAATATTCTCTCCTGTTAAGACTCCTTCTGGCATAGACGAACATGGTCCAAGTCAAGACTTACCAGGTAACTCTGTGGCTTTTACGAACTAGTTTTTTGATTAGTTAAGAACCAAGGAGGGGAAAATATATTTTTTAAAATGAACCTTCAAATGTATCCCAGCCTTTTAGGCCCTCTAGGGATCATCCACGCTAGAACTTATGCCACACATATTTTTTGTGTGTGTGTGGGGGGGCATCATTACAGTCATGACCAACTCTTCCTGACCCCATGTCCATGGAGTTTTTCTTGGCAGGAATACTGGAGTGGTTTTGCCAGTTCCTTCTCCAGGCGCCTACAGCACCTGGTATTCCTTGGTGGTCTCCCATCCAAGTACTAACCAGGCCCGACCCTGCTTAGCTTCCGAAATAAGGCAAGATTGGATGTGCTTAGGGCAGCTAGCCTCGAATTTTAAGGTAGTGTATATGTGTGGCATATATTTAAGGTATTATATGTGCCACACATATACAATACCTTAAAATCCGAGGCTTTAAATTTTGGAGAGGGAGATAAAATCAGAATTTCTCAAGTTGTCTGTGAAGATTCTCAGTCATCCAGGTGAGTTTCTCTGGAAGTTGAGTCATGGCAACTGAGAAAAGAAGTCCAGTTGCCATGACTCAACTTCCTGAAAAAAAATATCAAGTTAAAATTATGAAATGTAAGACAACACAATTGTATGTCTCTTCCCCACCCCCACCCCCCAAACACACCCACACCTTCCTTCCTCCCAGCTTTACATCGTTTCACGGCTGGGAAGCTGGTGGCACTCAAAGGATTCTAAATTCTGCTTGCACCTTTTTCAGAAAGGACCTTTGCTTCCCATCAAGGAGAACTGGCCCCTTTCCAAAGCAGGATTTCAGTCAGTCAAATTCTTATCATTTGACAGATAACCCAGAAAAACAAAGCCAGGCGATCAGGTCTAGGTTTGAAAGATCAGATTTTACTGGGCATATTTTAAGAGCTTCTCTGGCACTCTGGACCGTCCTGTTTAAACCTGGAGGAAGCTCTTTTCCTTACAGAAAAGAAAAAAAAAATAGGAAAACTTTCAAAGACCTGGACCACAGTCAGACAAGGCATTATATAAATGAGCTTATCCACTATCCATCTGCACTTTCGATGCACTTATCGCACCAATCTCCATGGAGTCATGGAGCGATGACTAAGTTCTACTCGTTCATTTCAGTTTGGGTAGAATGACAAAAAACCCTATTTGTTTTCCAATAAGTTGATGTGGGTGGAGAGATGCAATTGCTATTGCACAAGGGCTCAAAAAAGGTCCTTCCAGAGAACGGAAGAGCGGCCGCTAACCAAAAGAACCAGGTTTCATTAAGACAGTGAGGTGGACCGGACCGATTCTTCAGGTACGGCCTTCTGCGTGGATTCTCTGATGACTAACGAGGTTGGAGCTCTGAGCGAAACTTCTCCCGCAGTCCGAGCACTTGTAGGGCTTCTCCCCCGTGTGGATCCGCTGGTGCGTGATGAGATTCGAGATGTCGCTGAAGCTCTTCTCGCACACCGAGCACTGGTAGGGCTTGTCCCCCGTGTGGATCCGCTGGTGGCTGACCAGGCCCGAGTTGCGACGGAAGCTCTTGGTGCAGTACGAGCACTTGTAAGGCTTCTCGCCCGTGTGGGTCCGCTCGTGAGTGACCAAGCCCGACTTGACGCTGAAGCTTTTGGGGCAGAGGGTGCACTTGTAAGGCTTCTCCTCCATGTGGGTCCGCCGGTGGGCGATGAGGCTGGAATTCACGCTGAAGCTCCGGCCGCACTCCGGGCAAGTGTAGGGCTTCTCGCCCGTGTGGGTCCGCTCGTGGACAATCAGCCGCGAGCGGAGGCTGAAACACTTGCCGCAGACGGAGCACTTGTGAATCTTCATCCCCGCCCCGTCCCAACCGGGGCTGAACATATCGTCACATATGATGACCTTCACGGGCACCTCGTCGCCGTCGGGCTCCTTTTTGGCAGGGGCTAGCGTGAGATCTTCGTAGCCGCCCGCCAAGGGAATAGCTTTGGGGGCTCTCTTCCTCGGGGGCTTTTTAGGCGGATTCTCTACTTTCTGGTGACTTTCGGACGCGTCTCCTGGCCTGCAGAACAGGAGGAATTTGTCTCCAGTAACTTCCTCTGACCGCCTGCGTGGTTTCTCATGGTTGCTTTTCTGTAGCTCCACTCTCTCCCCATCGTTCTCACCCTCTAGTAGTTTTTCTGAAGAAAGGGGGGGAAAACCGTGAAGTAACAGAAGAGAATGAGTACTGCTCGTTTGCTCAGGCTAGCCACCAGGTGTAACAAAACTAATTTAAAAACAGAGTCAGTGTACAGTGGCTGAAATCGTACTGCTTTAACTGAAGCTGGGGGGGGGGGAGCGGCTGCTGCAATCAGCATGTTTTTGTTTTATTATATTGATATCTTTATTTCTGAATCCACCCAACAACAGAATCTTTTTGTTGTGGGGAAACGCTTGGGGCAGCAGGATTCAGGGACGCGTTTAATTTCCAAGAATCACCGCCACCGATCAAGTCATTGTGACGGAAATGTTCATAAAATTAAGACTGCTCCTACTGCTCCGTGACACATTCCCCCCCCCACAGAGACGCACACAACTACTTCTCCGTAACAAATGAAACCCCAAGGGATGCACCAGACCTTCGGAAGACATGAAAAGAATTGGTTGCTTACCGGTAAACGTGGGTTTTCGAGAGGACCTCCGCGAAGTCACACAAATGGGTTTTCCAGGGTGCACGTGCGAAGCCTCGGAACATTCTAAAGCCAAGATCAACAGTCATTAGTCTCTGCCCCCTCCCACTGAGCCCAGGGCAAAGGAGGCGACAGTACCCCTCTATTCCGCTCTGATCAGAGCCCACGTGGAATACTGTGTCCAGTTCTGCACTCCTCGATTTAAAAAGGATGTTGACAACCTCAAGCGGGTCCAGAGGAGGGCGACCAGGATGGTTGAAGGTCTGGAAGAAATGTCTTACGACTCGAGGAATGGCTTAGGGAGCTGGGAATGTTTAGCATTACAAAAAGAAGGCTGAGAGGGAATATGATAGCTATGTTTGAATATATGAAAGGATGTCATATTGAAGAGGGAACAGGTTTGTTTTCCATGGCTTCAGAGACTAGGACTCGGGGCAAAGGTTTCAAACAACAGGAAGAGAGATTCAATTTAAACATTAGGATGAACTTCCTGATGGTTGGAGCTGTTCGGCAGTGGAATACATTCCTTCTTTGGAGGTTTTTAAGCAGAGGCTGGATGGCCATCTGTTGGAAATACTGTGATGGAGGTTCCTGCATGGCAGGGGTTGGACTGGATGACCCTTTGAGGTCTCTGCCAACTCTGTGATTCTATGTTCCAGCGTGCCCAAACCCAACCCTCTCGGTTCCCTGTTGTTGGTCGCTGTAGCAAAACAAAAGGCAGCAGTGTGACAACTAGAAGGGAGGAGGGTGGGACTGTGGCACTCAGCCTCTCTTCAGCTTGGAGAGACGTGACCAGTGGGGTGCCCCAGGGTTCTGTTCTGGGTCCAGTGCTGTTCAATATCTTTATTAATGACTTGGAGGAAGGAATAGAGAGTATGCTAATTAAATTTGCAGATGATACCAAATTGGGAGGGGTTGCTAATTCCCTAGAGGATAGGATGAAAGTCCAAAAGGACCTTGACAGATTAGAGTGCTGGGCCAAAGCTAAAGTTTTTGTACAGGTTAGGGACCCACCCGACCCGCAGTCATTGAAAATCGGGGGGGGGGGAGAGGCAGGCGAGCGGCGCACAATCTTTAAAAAGGGCTCTCGGCCACGGTGCCAAAACCTTCCCCCCTTTCCCTCAAGCCCTTTCGGGGTATTGTGGGACTGTAGTACATGAACCACAAAAGGCCAGGGGACCACTGTAACACACACACACACACACACACACACACACACACACACACACACACACACACACACAGAGTCCTCTATGGTCCAAACTGACCATTACAGATATAACACACACACACACACACACACACACACACACACACACACACACACACACACACACACACACACACACACACACACACACACACAGAGTCCTCTATGGTCCAAACTGACCATTACAGATATACACAGAGAGGAGTAAGCGGGATTTGTTTACTTTTAACTCTTAAGGAGACTTCTGCAAGGCTGCCTTCAAGAACGTGCACACTCATCATTTCTGCTCTGGGCTCTGATCCTTCTTATTTAATCCGGGCTCAGAGACCATTTGTACCGAGGCCCACAGGGTTGCTGAGGGTTGAAATGGCAAGAGAGGACACCGAGGCGCTTTCTCATCGGATACGCACAGCCCCTGCAGAGAGAACTCACCAGCAATTGAACTGTTGGGTGGCAAAGGGTCGGTGGGGATGCTGGGGCCAACACTCCCCGCCATGGAGATATCTGTGTTTGCTGCTGGAGATGCCACTGGATGATCCGTATCGGGTTCACTCGGCTGGGATCCGGCGGACTCTGGCAACAGTCGACAGCCTCCGTCGGGCTCTTCAACGGCCCCTTTGACACCTTTGCCTGCCGACAACGGCGGCTCGTAGGGAGCATCCTGGGCTTCCCTGGGCGGGTGGTCGACGGGCGGCCTGGCGTCGTTCCCAGAAAGCCGCGGCACCACCCGGTTCAGCTTGATGCAAAGAAAGCGCCTGAGTTCTTCGTAATAGGGCCACGTGCGGCGCCCGTGGCCCGTGTGGCGGTTCCCGTCCACGATCTCTTTGAAGCCACGCCGCAGCACCTTGGCGCGTTGGCGGCATTGCTCCCAATGCCGGTCGTATCCCCGGTCCCGCATTTCATCCGCTATCCACTGGAACTGGGCCACCGTGCGGTAGTTGGAGGCCAGGGCCCTCTGCACAGCCTCGTCGCCCCACGCCTGGATGAAAACCCGGGTCTCCTCGTCGGTCCAAGCAGCCTGGCGCCTCGGCTGGGCGTCGGAGGAAGAGCCCTGAGATGAAGCCTCCAGGGTGCCAGGGCTTGGCACCGGCACGGTCTCTGGAAGGGTATCAGACAGCAGGGTGTGTGCACCAGGGGGTTACACGGTGAGACTGGCAGCAGGGTGTTTTGTCAAGAAGAGCTCTTAAAACCTTGCTCTTTCGAGAGGCCTTTGGTGACCTTGTGTAATTTATGCAGTTAGTTAATTCTTTTTTTTTTTTTTGTCCCTGTCATTCGCCATCTCTGTCTATCCCGGAAAGTTGCTGTATGGCTATCGAGCCTTTTTTTTGCTAGAATGCCAAGGGTGCCAGAAGTGTTTTTAATTTGTGTTTGATTGTTATTGTATTTATTGCCTTTGACTCTGCTTATTGTATTTTGTATTGACGACCACTGTTTGGTTCGTCTGTTGGAAGCCGCCCAGAGTTCCTCTGGGAAGATGGGCGGGATATAAGTTCAATAAATAAATAAATAAATAAATAAATAAATAAATAAATAAATAAATAAGAAGTGTGGTGGCACAGTGGTTAAATGCCTGTCCTGCAGGTAAAACTGTGCTCATGACCTGGGGTTCAATCCCAGGTAGCAAGCTCAAGGTTCACTCAGCCTTCCATCCTTCTGAGGTTGGTAAAAGGAGTACCCAGCTTGCTGGGGGGGGGGGAGGCGCAATGTATAGCCTGCATACTGTAATTAAACTGTAAACCACCCAGAGACTACTTGAAGTGGCATGGGGTGGTATATAAGCAGAACAGCAGTGGTTAAATGCCTGTCCTGCAGCTAAAACTGTGCTCACAACTTGGGGTTCAATCCCAGGTAGCCGGCACAAGATTGACTCAGCCTTCCATCCTTCCGAGGTCGGTAAAAGGAGTACCCAGCTTGCTGGGGGGGGGCACTATGTAGCCTGCATGCTGTAATTAAACTGTAAACCATCCAGAAAACTATTTGAAGTGGTATGGGGCGGTATATAAGCAGAACACTTTGCTTTACTTTATTTTTTTAATGGTAGCAGAAAATTTTTCAATTGTAGTATAGCAAAGATGCAAGGGTTTGTAAACCGCCCAGAGTAGCTTTTTTGCTAGATGGTTGCAGTATATAAATTAAATAAATCAAATAAATGAATAGCAAAGGAAGGGGGGTTAACAAAGTAGCCTGTAATGATTTAGAGAGTGCAGCTAGAAAGGAGGGCTACTCTGAGGAAAGCCCGCTATGACCACGCTGGCAATACCCCGTGGAGGCACGTGCATTTCCCACCAACGTTACGAGAGATCGCATCTTTGTTCCCGCATATTGGCCTGCAAAGAAAACATGTGTAGCCTCAAGAACATGGCACGGGAGTCGGCATTCCAACATAGGAAAAAAAGATACGTGATGACGGTGCAATAAAGCAAAGCAAAGCGTTCTACCCCACAGCACAGGCATGTCCAAACTTCGGCCCTACTGATGTTTTGGACCACAACTCCCAGAATTCTAAGCTTAGATTGCCAGTGGCAAAGAATTGTGGGAGTGGAGGCCCAAAACATCTGGAGGGCTGAAGTTTGGACGTGCCAGCCATAGCACATAGGACGTGTCTATCGCAATGGTAGAAGCAAGGGTGGCCTCCACTCTTCTAAGCCCTTCACCAAAATAAGGAAGAGGAGGAGGAGGAAGAAGAGATAAAAAGTTAAAGCAAAATTCCCCGGGCCATATTCCAAGGACATAATAATGGCTGAAGACTACATTTCTACACATGCCTGGCTTTAACTTGGGCCAAACGACACGCAGCAAAGACTCACCTGTGTAGCTGCCATCCGTTGAAATGTAGGCTGCTTAAGAAAGAAAGAAAAACAGATATAATTAGAGGTGAGGAGACTACTAGCTGTATGAAGAGCAACTGGTGGGAAAAGTGGATTGAATTTCACGGGGAAAAGGCAGTGGCTCAGACATTTCACCATAACGCCACCTGGGTGAAGCCCAGAGATCTGAACTGTACAGTTCAAAAACAAAAATAAAGTATTATTATTATTATTATTATTATTATTATTATTATTATGAATCCACATTTTATACAAAACACCACCAAAAGCTAAACCAAACAAATCAGGTGCCCTTAAAAATCAATTGATGTGGAAGATCTAGATGGAATTTGGTGCTGGGGTTTTCCCAAATTTCCTGGAATTCTGTATTCATTCTGCTGAATAATTTGTTTTCCTGGGGAAACTTCAAAGTGTTCCTTAGTCCAAACAGGCAACCTTCTCCTGGGCAAAGGACCAGGAGACATACCTGAGTGGTAGCCAATTCCCAGACCGCCTTTTTAATGGGACAGCATATTGTTCCGTGCAGCCATGCCAGCCACATGGCCACGGACTTGCACAATACTGGCTCTTTCGCTTGAAAATGGAGATGAGCACCGCCCCTCTAGAGTCGGGCACGACTAGCACCCATGTGCGGGGGGAACCTTTACCTTTACCTATATTTTTAAAGCTTTCCTTCTGAGCCTATCGGCTCCCGTTGCTGTCAAGAGACAGACTTCTTTCTAAGTTGACTAACCGACAGCAAAAGCTCCCCCCCCCCACCTATCACCTATGAACAATTAAGATATGCAGTCCAGGAAACCAGGATGCAAAACTATGGTTTTTGTAACACACACAAGTGTCCTCTATGGGCCAAACCAATGGTTACAGATATACACAGATGGGAGAAAGTGGAATTAAAATAAATAAATTAAAAAACAATTGAAGACCTGGTTGTACAGAATGGCCTTCCTTGATTTTTCAAACATTTAGTAAGGCACTTTTTTAAACCACTCATCTTCTCTCTCCACCCCCCCACGTTTTATCAATCACCTGCCATTTTAATCTTCATTTTATCCTCATTTCAGATTTTCGTTGTTGATTTATGTATACATTCTTTTATTATGTGCCTTGTATTAGGGTTCTTAAAATGTATTCCTTTGTTAATGGTTATGTTATCAAATGTGGTAAACCGCCCATAGTAGCCCTAGGTCTAGATGGGCGGTATAAAAGTCAAATAAATAAATAAATAAATAAATAAATAAATAAATAAATAAAATTTGTTTACTTTTAAGTTTTAAGGATACTTCTGCAAGGCTGCCTTCAAGAACATCCTTTTTTGGGAAAGGACTTTCTCAACTGCTCACTCAGTAACTTTCTCTCTCTCTCTCTCTCTCTTTCTCATATGTAGGAACGGTCTCCCTAAAATCACACACAGAAAAATTGTTCCTGTCTCAGCTGGATTGTGAGGAATCCTGACCAGAAAGTCCTGGTTCCTCCACAGGAAAGCATTTGCCACTAGAATTGATGGGAGGAAGGTTAACATGCGAGGTGGAATCTTCCATGAGCACCAGAACCTTACACTGAAAAGGGGAAACACCCTTCTCCGATCAGATTCTTCTTCCCCTCTGCCCTCTATGATCTCTGTGGGGTCAGAGATGACCACCAAATGCCAGCCATCTCAACTAAAGGGTTTCCACTTGTGTAAAAATGTACCAGGCACCTCCTTATCAGAGCCTGACCACTGACAAACTGCTAGGGCAGTGGTGTCCAAACTCTGGTCCTCCTGATGTTTTGAACCACAACTCCCAAAATCCCAAGCCTGTATTGCCATTGACAAAGGACTGTGGGAGTTGTGGTGCAAAATGTCAGGAGGACCAGAGTTTGGCCACCAATGTGAATATAAGAACATAAGAAGAGCCATGCTGGATCAGGCCAAAGGCCCATCTAGTCCAGCTTCCTGTATTTGTTTGTTTGTTTGTTTTATTTCTATACCGCCCATCTTCCAGCAGGAACTCTGGGCAGTTTACAACAGAATTAAACAGGATTAAAATCTACGATACAAAACAAAAGAAGAGGAGGGGGAAAAAGCAATCATAGAAGGCAACACAAGAAAAAAGGGGGGAAACCCTCAACAAGAGACAACAAGATGGCGGGGGGGGGGAGCCAGAAATTAATTAAATTAAATTAAAAGGTTGTCAAATGCCTCCCTGAAAAGCATGGTTTAAAATGCTTTTTTGAAGGCGGGCAGGGACTGTACAAGGCGCAGCTCACTCGGAAGATGGTTCCACAGTGTGGGGCCCACCAGAGAAGGCGCGGTTGCGCGTCAGCGACTTCCCTAGGTGTGACCACTTGGAGTGAGGAACATGGCGATGGTTCTGTGCAAGATGGGTACTCTCCATGAAAAGCCCCCCCCCCCAGCAGCAACTACCAATAACCCCAAGTAAACTCTTTAGAAAGCTCTGACCTCTTTCTCTGGCCCCTGCGCTCCAGAGTGCCTGCAGCAAGGAACCAATCTCTAAAAACGGATGCCAGTGCTTTGGCACAAAAGGCACCGTGGACTTTCTAACCAGATTTAAACCTTCCCGTGTCTGAGACTTTGCACGGAGAAGGAAGAGAGCCTTACCCGAGGAAGCCACCTCTTCGCCATTCTCCTCCATGATGTCCCTGGAAGCCCCTCTTCGGACTCCCACCTGGGCTTGGAGAAAAGTCCACAAGGAGCTTTCTGGTCCTGCAGACGACAGCACGATAGAATCCTAGAGTTGGAAGAGACCTCAAGGGCCATCTAGTCCAACCCCCTGCCATACAGGCACCCCCACCACAGTATTTCCGACAGGTGGCCATCCAGCCTCTGCTTCAAAACCTCCAAAGAAAGAGACTCCACCACCCTCCTTTGTGGCAGCTTATTCCACTGCCGAACAGCTCTAACCGCCATGAAGTTCTTCCTAATATTCAAATGGAATCTCTTTTCCTGTAGTTTGAGACCATTGCCCCGAGTCCTAGTCTCTGAAGCCATGGAAAACAAACCTGTTCCCTCTTCAATATGTCGTCCTTTCAAATATTTAAAGATAGCTGTCATATCCCCTCTCAGTCTTCTTTTTGAAAGGCTAGACATTCAAAAAGAAGACTGAGAAAGAAAGAAAGAAAGAAAGAAAGAAAGAAAGAAAGAAAGAAAGAAAGAAAGAGAAAAAAGAAAAAGAAAGAAAGAAAGAAAAGAAAGAAAGAAAAAGAAAGAAAGAAAGAAATCTTGGCCCAGCCAACATAAGCCATGGAGGGCATCTAGAAATATTCATTCTTTGTTACAAGTTCAAGATGCAGTACGTGGTTTCCTCCCACTCCACTTTATCCTCCCAACCACCCTGAGAGGTAGGCCAAACAGAGACAGACAGACTGGCTCCAGATCACCCACGGATTTTCTTTTACAAGGCACAGAGCGGGTATAAAACCTGAAACTCTTAAAATTCCTGCCCAGTCCTCAGTGTGTAAAACTACAGTGACTGAAGGATATGAGCTAGACATTGTGACCAGACAGGCACTTAACCTATTTATTTATTTATTTATTTTATTTTATTTTATTTTATTTTATTTTATTTTATTTTTGAGTATTTTACCCCGCCTCTGGACTGTTCGGGCTTTTCCTCCAGGAATCTGTCCAATCCCCTTTTGAAGCCATCCAGGCCAGATGCCATCACTACATCTTGTGACAGGGAGTTCCACAGACTAACAACACACTGGGTAAAAAACAATATTTTGTCTGTTCTCACTCTCCCAACCCACAGTTTGAGTGGATGTCCCCTAGTTTTGGTATTTTGTGAGAGGGAGAGGAGCTTCCCTCTATCCACTTGACTCATGCTATGCATTATATTGTACGTCTCAAGCATATCCCCCCTCAGGCACTTTTTTCCAGACTAAAGAGCCCCAAATGTTTTAGCCTTTCCTCATAAGGGAGGTGCCCCAGCCTAGTAATCATTTTATTCACTCTCTTCTGCACCTTTTCCAGTTCCACTATGTCTTTCTTGAGATGCGGTCACCAGAACTGTACACAATACTCCAGGTGCGGCCTTACTATTGTTTTGTATAATGGCATTATAATGTTGGCTGTTTTATTTTCAGTCCCCAATCCCCACATTTGGCTGTTTACTGCTTTCCAGAGTTATGGCAAGCACTCACGCAGATGTGGGTCTTTTTCTCAAAGTTTACTCAACGGGCTGCTGACCCACAAACACAAGGCAAAGATGGTGCCAGGGCACACAATTGTTGCAGAAGTCATTCTGACTCAAACCTCCCTTCCCGCAACCACCTGTTCCTTCTCTTCTCTGCAGACAACAGGCGAAAGAGAGGCCTCCAAAAACCAGAAGTGGTAGTTCCCGATCCAGACACTTCACTTTTCTTCTAGATAAGCTGCTTGCAATCCGCTTGTCCCTACAGGAGTCTTTCTTTCAAGATCCGGGGCTTATTCTGAACAAAAGCAACCCTCCCCTTATTTTTGTTGTTAACTTCTGATCCCAATGCCCGTCCCTACTGATTTCCTCCCTGGCCTACACAATCTGCCTTTTCCCCCCAAAGAGACAAAGGCAAACCCACAGAATGGGCCTCCTCAGAACCCACTATACCTCTCCCCCACCACACTCCACTCCACCCCCATATGACCCCCTGGACTGTTTATTTATTTATTTATCTATTTATTTATTTATTTTGTGTATTTTTCCCACCCCAAATTTCTCCTTGGAGGCGGCTTACAGCAAGGAGAGGCAATGTACAGTCCAGCACAATTGAGACATATTCAAGTATTGAGAACAGGGAATGGAGGGCCATCTTACAGCATTAAAAACATGTCCTCATTAACGCCCCAGCATTAATTCAACCAACGTGTGGCTCTCATCTGCTGCATCTTAGACTCATAAATACCCTGCAAGGTAGTTCAGGTGGACAGAATCGCTATTATGTCTTCTACAGGAGCTAGAGTCTCCTCCAGTCAAACAACTACAATATGAAGGATCTTAAATACAGTGGTCCCTTGTATAAAGGAATTAATTCGTTCCAAATGAAATCCTGTCAAGCACTTGGAAACAGACCCAAGGCGGCTTACAGTAATGAGGGAGAGTATACAGTGGACCCTTGTATAACAAACAGTTTGTATAACATAAAATTTGTACAACATAAAATATTCCAGAGATAGGGGAAATTTGCTTAACAGAATTGCCTATGGGGCAAATCCGTACGACATAAAAATGGGATTACTCCATTTTCAATGCATTCCTATGGGAAATTTGTATAAAGGAAAATTTGCTTAACATACTTTCATTTGGAACGAATTAATTCCTTTATATATGGTGCCACTGTACAGTCCAACACAATTAACACCTATTCCAAGTACTGAGAACAGGGAATGGAAGGGCATCTTACAGCATTAGAAGGCAACGTGTACTATCCCTAGTTACTGTAAGCCGCCTTGGGTCCTTTTTCCAAGGAGAGAGGTGGGGTAAAAAATACTCTAAAATAATAATAAATTAAATAAAGCGACAAGAGAACGCGAGCAGTTAAAGCAAAGAGTATAGACTCCATGTAATCATGCACGGTAGACCATCCAAAAGTTAAGAGCGATGGAAACTTAGCCTTGAAAACAGAGTGTCAATGCAACCCCCCCCAATAAAACACCCTGTTCTCTGCACTTTCCTACAGGACCCTAGATTCTTGCATTAATTAGGTTTCTGCCCCCCACCCCCCCACCCCCAAAAAACTTGCCCGTAAAGGTCTTTATTCCCCCCTTTAATCTGGGTCGTCTTTGGCAGCTGCTGGAGAGAGGCTGGGGCTGGATCAGACCAAAGGACTCTGACCCCTCCTCTTCTCTCCCCCCCCCGCCGCACGCCCTTTCCAGCGTCCCTTCCTGGCTCTGCCTCTCGACCCCTCCCCCTCTCTGGTGGCGGCAACCAATCACGATGCAGCTGCTCCAGGGCGGAAGTCGACGCCGATCCAGGCTTCAGGAACCCAATGAAGAGGTGGCACGTGGAGGGAGTGGGGGGGTGGGGGGGGAAGGAGAGAGAAAGGAGGCAAGGAGGGTCGCTGGTCGCCCCCTGGTGGCCGTGGAGAAGGAGCTGCCCGGCTGCCAAACCCGTCGGCTTTTCAGAGTGGGGAATGTCTTTAATAATAATAATAATAATAATAATAATAATAATAATAATAATAATAATAATAATAATAATAATAATAATAATATCATCATCATCATCATCATCACACAGCAGACAAGATAACATAGTAGTAGTAGTAGTAGTAGTAGTAGTTGTAGTAGTAGTAGTTGTAGTAGTTGTTGTTGTTGTGTAGTTACAGTCGTGGCCGACTCCATGTCGATACAGTTTTCTTGGCAGGAATACTGGAGTGGATTGCCAGTTCCTTCGTAGGTGACTTTGAAATGGATTCCCATGCATGTTTGCATTGAGTGATTTCATAAGAACACCAATTATTTCCATGTTAGTTTCCACCCCTCATAAAGGGATTTTTTTTCTTTTCTTTTTGCGTGCTCTTTGTAGCTTTAATTTGTTACGGTTTAATGTTCTAAGATGCCTTTCCTAATTCCCTGTTCCTCACTTGAATATATCTTAAATGTGCTGAGCTGTATCTCATCCCTCATTATTTTAAGCCACCTTGAGTCCTTTTGCAATGAGAAATTATTCAAAATACAGTACAGTAAAATAAAGTAGTAGTAGTAGTAGTAGAGAAAAGTGGGGTAAAATTATTCAAAATACAGTACAGTAAAATAAAGTAGTAGTAGTAGTAGTAGTAGTAGTAGTAGTAGTAGTAGTAGTAGTAGTAGTAGTAGTAGTAGTAGTCCAATAATAATAATAATAATAGATCCTGGATCACAGCAATGTATGTATGCAAGCCGCCTGGGTCCTTTTCCAGGGAGAAAGGCGGGGTAAAAATACTCATAAATGAATAAATCCCGGCTGTGAAAGCCTTTGAGAATACAAATAAATAAATAAATAAATATTACATATAGACAAATGGACCTCTTTACCTGAGCTGGCGGTGTTCACAGCACTTCCCTGCTTGACCTCTAGGTATGTCTGTGCTTGGCCCGTCTCCCTCTGACGTAGCCTCCTCTCCCTTTTGGGAGCAGCCCTCTGTTTTTTGCAAAGAATCCAGAAAATAGAAAGGTTTAGATTTTCGAGACTACTGCTCCCAGAATCCCTGAGTCAGCAAGGTTTAAACTCCAGGCTCCTACACCTGGATTGGAGAGAAGCTCTTCATTCCCATTCCAATACCCGTGACAATCTGCTTACGTCCTTGTGTCCCAACAAAAGGTGGTTCGACAACCACCGAAAATCACCAGCGATCAAACTTTTTGCATTTCAATTTCCCTCCCAGCCTTTCTCTATCAGGGGTGGAAAGTGGCTTCTGAAAAGTAGCATGCTCCTGAATCCCTTTCTGCCCTTGAAAAGTAACCTATTGTTCCTACTCATCTCTGAAGTGAAAAAGTGCCTTGTTAAAATATTGGCTGGGCTGCTCATTTTTTGCAATTAACTCCCCCTGCCCCCAACCCACGCCTGTACAACAATACCTTGGCTTACAAGTACATTAATTTGATTTAAGAGTGTTTTGCAAGGTAAGCAAACATGTCTTCTAAATGTTTGCATTGATCAGCGAGCAATCTCTTGCAATACAAGCATGATCACAAGGGAGCCAGTCATGGCAGGCTCTCTCTCGCCCACTGCCCTGTTGGATTGTGGGTGATATTCTGGAACGTTCCATCTCGGGCAAGCCTCCAAAGCAAAGGGAAGAGAGAGAGGAACGTAGGTCTCCCTTGCACCAGCCAGGAACATTTTTAAAAGAATAATCATGTGCCATCAGGTTTATTCCGGCTTATGCCAGGGTATTCGAGCCCCAGAAGACTCAAAAGTGTTTTAACCTTTCCTTCTCCTGGGACTGGGCAGCTTGCCTCAAGATCACACAGGCTGGTTTTATTTTGCAGAAGGCACTGCGGGGAATCGAACCCGCAACTTCTGACTCTTCAGCCAGTGGACTTGGTTGTGAGTCACAAGTTTAGCTTCCATGAAAAAAACAGACAATAGCAAGGGTCTGATTGGTTTTGCAACTGAAGTTTCAGGCAGACACGGAGGTGCTAATGGCCTTTTATCATGGGAAGAGGGCCAGAGGCCCTCTGGGTTTCCTTCCCAGGTTTTCCTGAGCTAAGGGGGGAAATATTTGGAACAAGTTGATGCCTATCTGCTTATATACCACTTCGAGTAGCCTCTCTGGGCGGTTGATAGTACCACTCTATTCTGCTCTGGTTAGACCCCACCTGGAGTCCTGTGTCCAGTTCTGTGCGCCTCAATTTAAAAAGGATGTTGACAACCTCGAGCGGGTGCAGAGGAGGGCGACCAGGATGGTTGAGGGTCTGGAGGAAATGTCTTATGAGGAACGGCTTAGGGAACTGGGAATGTTTAGCCTTTCAAAAAGAAGACTGAGAGGGGATATGATAGCCATGTTTAAATATTTGAAAGGATGTCATATTGAAGAGGGAACAGGTTTGTTTTCCATGGCTTCAGAGATTAGGACATGAGGAAATGGTTTCAAACCTCAGGAAAAGAGATTCCATTTGAACATTAGGAAGAACTTCAGGACGGTTAGAGCTGTTGGGCAGTGGAAGATGCTGCCACAAAGGAGGGTGGTGGACTCTCCTTCTTTGGAGGTTTTTAAGCAGAGGCTGGATGGCCCATCTCTCGGAAATACTGTGATGGAGGTTCCTGCATGGCAGGGAGTTGGACTGGATGGCCCTCGAGGTCTCTTCCAACTCTATGATTCTATGATTCTACAGTTTTAATTACAGGAATGCAGGCTACACATTGCCCCCCCAGCAAGCTGGGTACTCATTTTACCGACCTTGGAAGGATGGAAGGCTGAGTCCACCATAAGCCTGCTACCTGGGATTGAACCCCAGGCCGTGAGCACAGTTTTACCTGCAGTATAGAAATTTAACCACTGTGCTATAGGTTGAACCCCTGGGTGTGCAGAAATTTAGACCTCTATGCAATTACTACATCCATCTAGAGATGCTAGAAAAAATGATATTCAGCAAAGGGTTCACAGGATTTATTCTAGGAACTGGTATTTGGGAAAGTTGTTTTAATTATTTTAATTATTATTTTATTTTTTTATACCACCACCATCCTAGCACAAGGCTACTCGGGTGTTTCTACTACGTAAATAAAAAATACAATTGTACAAATTATGCATCATAAAAAGATAAATTAATTTTTTTTATCAAAACCAACATAACATCTATCAAATAAATGCAAAGAATCCAAAAACCGTACAGCAACTCAAAATAAAATTCCGAATAAGGAAAGAACATTTAAAACATTATGGCACATTTGATAAAACCAATATAAACTAATTGGTGCTTTCTTCTTCCAGGATAAACCAAAGCCCACAGGATTACTGACAAATTGGGGTTGAATGGAGAGAGAGATGTTTACACTGAATTTGGAGAGATAATATTTTCAAAAAGATTGAGAAAATGAGGCTGAAACAGGCCATTTTATGAGCACATCAGGAGAAAGGGCAAAAGACAAAAATGCTGGAAAAGGTGGGCGGGAGCAGGAAAAGAGGATGATCAAAGATGAAAGGGACCAACACCCTAAAAGAAACCACAGAAGCTTGAGTTTGCAAGGGCTGAGCAGGGATGTTGAGGGCAGAACCTGAGCTGGAAGGCCCATGACAAAGGGTAGAATTTCCATTTTCAGAGGCATTTACACAGCAGTGGAAACTCACTTGTGCAGAGGAAAGAGAGCTTCAAACAGAGGCAGGCAATTTACGGCTGCAGGTCAAAGGACTGTACTATAAACCGAATTAAAAAAATATGTTTAGCTGGGCATCAAGGACTGCAGTGATAACAATCATGACAATCACGGTGATGCCATGAGAAATCAGGCTCCAAAACATTTTTTCCAGCTAGATAAATTATAGGAACTTTAACACATTAAGAATGTAAATCAACTGGAAGTATAGACTCCAGGAAGTGGCAGAACACCTGGATGAGGGGATTATCTCTCAGGGTAAACTGTGCCTGAGGGGCAGGAGATTGTCCCATTGTCTAGAGCTCCACATTCCCCAGTCTCAAACCAAACTGGGCCCAGTTTGAACAATAGGACACCAATGGATATTGACTCAAGGAGTAAACCATCAAGAGCTTAATGTCCCAGGAAATTGGAACATCATGACATAGAAAACTAATTAAAAAATAAAACCGGATCACAATGCGGGAAAAATCAGAGTACAGTATAGAGGGCTGGCATCAGCTTGGAACAAGAGGAAGAAGCCTCTCTCTATATATGCAACAAATTTAAAATTGGCCTTTTAATTCAGTACTGTTCTAAAGAAGAAGATGGTGATGATTGGCTTAAAAATGTCAATTTCAAGTTTCAGCAAATCTATGAGACAACTTGGATAATAAAATACATAATATATGGGGTATTAAACCTAATGCATTAATAATTATGCATTTGAAAGATAATATTGGATGAAATAATTATTTCCAACACACACATACATTTGATGAGTGGTGGTGAGGAAGATTATCTGTTGGAAAAAGGAACATAACCTTTTTTGCTCTTTACGAAGTCTTATAGAAATGTTTATATTTTTCAAAAGAAAATAGTGATGTTTCTATACTACAAAAATGTTAAAATTAGCCTGGAGAATGTAAAAATGTAAATAAAAAATAAAAAATATAATTAAATAAAATATAATTAATGTAATACATTCTCTGGTTATTGTAAGGTATAGAATCCTGGAATTTTCATACAGATGACTAAAAGTCTTTGACATTTTAATTAGTTCCTTTTTAACTTGTATAATTTATTGTATTTTTAATTTCACTTGTTCCGCCCATCATTCACGTTTCGCCGGCTGGGCAACACACCGGCAAGGGTTAAGCCCAACGAGTTCGGCTTCCTAGACGGGGCCGGAAGAAAGAGGGGCCAAGTATCCTGTGTGGCAGATGGGAGGGGGGAGAGGGAGTGGGCGTGGCTTTGGATCACCCTTTACCTGCCGAGAGTCAGCGGGAGAGCAATGAGGACTAGAAGGCTGCCTGGAGAGGGGAGCCGGAAAAGGGGGCGGGGCTTTAGCAAGAGGGTGTGGCAAATCATCGGAGGGGCGGGGCTGATTCCGACCCTGAAAAAAAAAGTTATTTCATTCTCCCAACTCCCTTCTCTTCGGATCCTGGTGCTTGGAAGAGGGCTGTTTCCTCCTCCCTGCCCTCTGTTTCTCTCTTCCTTCTCCTTTGTTGAAAGCCACATGGGTTGGATAGTCCGTGCACTTATCCCATAGAAGCAGAGGCGCTGCAAACTTCGAGGGTCAAAAAAGGAGGAGGTAGTTTGTGGGTGTTTTTTGTGTGTTTGGTGGGGGGGGGTCTGTCTGTCTGTCTGTCTCATGGAGTTTCATTGCATATATGTATGTGTGTGCCATTCTGACTGTCTCAAAGAGTTTCATTGCATATATATATATTAAACCTAATGCATTAATAATTATGCATTTGAAAGATAATATTGGATGAAATAATTATTTCCAACACACACATACATTTGATGAGTGATGGTGAGGAAGATTATCTGTTGGAAAAAGGAACATAACCTTTTTTGCTCTTTACGAAGTCTTATAGAAATGTTTATATATATATATTATATATATATATAATCTGTGTGTGTGTGTGTGTGCGTGTGCGCGCGCGTCTGTCCGCATTAATGTCCCAGCATTATTTCAATGAATTAATGAAAATTAAGAACAGTCCAGTTGCCATGACTCAACTTCCAGATAAACTCACCTGGATGACCTAGAATCTTCACAGACACACTGTACTAGTAAATATACAGTGCCAAGAACCTCTGTTATGCTAGTTCACTTGTGTAAGGCTTATTTTACTGACTCGGATCGAAAATCTTGTGCCCTCTTAAAAGATTGGACGCGTTTCCTTTGGCACAAGCTTTTATGCACTGCCGCTGGCTTCGCCAAATTGTTGCCCAGGAGGAGATTAAACGCCTGACCTCTGGCTCCAGAGCCAAGGGGCCTAAATGACTGAGCTACCCAGTAGTTATTGTTAACATATACAGTATCTGGAATTTCTGAATTGAAACGACAAAGGTTGGAAAAGGTATTTTGGACATTAGCTCCTTGAATTTCCAACTAGTATGGGAGAATCTGAGAATTGGTATTGATATACAGTATTTTTAAAAATAATTTTGGATGTTTTCCATTTGTGGGTGGGTAGCTGTTTATGTCTTTATTTATTGTTAACTGCCCAGAATAGTGGCTTGCCACTAGATGAGCAGGATATAAACAAACAAACACCCCCCCCAAAAAGCTCTCTCCTGGTATCTACTTTTGTATTTTTTTTGGGAGGGGGGTCTTTTTCTCAATTCAGTGTCTCTTCTCCTAGCAGGAGGCTCAGCGCCAAAGTGTAGGTTGCTGCCGTTTCTTCTGGAGCATCCCCTGCTTAGAGACTAGCTTTGGGAGAGCTGCCGAAGGATGAAAATGGAGCGCCAGGACCATGCGACTGCCCTCTTAGGAGAGCGATCGGGAGGCTTCCAGGCGGGGGATGTCGGGGGATTCCTACCGAGGGTCCCGAGGGAGCAAGTCAAACAGGAGCCTGGCCAGGGGTCCCTTCAGCAGTGGGAAGCCCAGTGGCAGGAGTTCCTGAAGGCGGTGGAGGCCCCTCAGCCACAGCGGGCAGGCTCACCGTGGCCGGAGGTGCCTCCGCCATGGGACAACGCCCGAGCCTTCTTGGCCTCCTTTGAGCAAGTGGCCGGAGCCTGCCGGTGGCCCCAGGAAGTGTGGGTAGCCCGTCTCTTGCCGGCCCTCCGAGGAGAACCTGAGCGGGCCTTTCTCAGGATGGAGGCCAGAGACAGAGAGGACTATGGGAAAGTGAAGGCGGCCATCTTGAGAGAAGACGCCCTGAGGAGGGAGAAACGCCGCCAGCTCTTCCGGCTTTTCTGCTACCAGGAGGCGGAGGAGCCTAGAGCCGTTCACGGCCATCTCCGGGAACTTTGCAGCCGGTGGCTGGAGGTCGAGAGGCACAGCAAGGAGCAGATCGTGGAGCTGCTGATCTTGGAGCAGTTCCTGGCCGTCCTGCCCCCAGAGGTCCAAACCTGGGTCAGGGAACATGGCCCAGAGACTTGCTCGCAAGCGGTCACTCTGGCTGAAGGTTTCCTTCAGGGGCAACGAGAAGCCAGGAGACACGAAAACCAGGTGAGGTACTTTCACAGATCAATGAAAGGGTGCCACTTCCCCAATACACTTAATTTGTTTTCCATTTCCTTGGCCTGTTCACAGAGCTGAGGAAGTGTTTATTCTGCCAATATCCTGAAGTGACTCTCTTCTTCAACCTCATCACTGTATTGGCTAATTCAAAGAAGAAGGCTCGCTTTGGTTTGTTTCCAGCACTGGCAAATGCTGGAAATGAACCAAAACAGTGCAGTCCTACCAACACTGAAACAATAGAAGCAGCAGGGCAAGGCCTACGTCCCCTCTTCAGACATAGTAGAACAGGGCAGGTGCAAATGCAAACGAGAGTATGCAGCAGTTCCCAACCTCGGGCCACCTGGGTGTTCTTGGACTGCAACTCCCAGAAGCCTTCACCAGCAGTTGTGCCAGCCAGGGTTTTCGGGAGCTGCAGTCCAAGAACATCCGGGTGACCCAAGCTTGGGAACTATTGCTCTTCTACATAATTTGGTTCCACTTGCCATTGGCCCTCAGGGTTCAGTGTTTCTCCTATGGTTTAGCTAAGATTTTCTCACTTAGATGTTCAGTCCTGTTATTGCGCTACCAGGGAATCCATTTTGGGGGCCCTCCTAGGAAACAGCTCTGTGTCCCTAAAATGGCTCTTCTTCACTCCTACAGGTGGGCCTCCAGGAGGCCACTTGGCTTTGCACGGAGGCCGTCCAAGGGGCCACCCGAGGTTGAACAACAAAATCCCCCGTGCAGGAAGGCCAAGCGAGAAAACGAGGAGGAGGAACCCGGTCTCTTGGGTAAAGAATATGGTTGCCTGGTCTTTAGGGGGTCTGGCGGAAACCTCAGGCATTATTAGGCTCTCCAGGTGGGCTGACAAATCTCAGGCCAAGCACGGATGGAGGAGGAGAACGTTTGAAGGCTTTGTTCTGTAGACTTGTGATGTTGATGGAACCTGCAACCTGCAGCCCAGGGGCCATGCACTGTAGGGTGTGTGCAGTCATTTTGAGGGGACTGTTCCCAGAATTCTCCAGAATCTACCAGGAGGCAGAAGCCACAAACGCTGCCTACATGTCACTCACCTGGACCAAGGCCTACCGAGGTCTTATTTACAGCCTCCGGTCCTATACTTCCTGAAGGCAAATGCCACATGGTGTTTCATGGGAGGCCTAGGATTTTGAGAGAATGTAGAGCCTTACTTCCAGGGAGCTGGGAATGTTTAGCCTTTGGAAAAGAAGGCAGAGGCAGGATATGATATCTATGTTTAAATATTTGAAAGGATGTCATATTGAAGAGGGAACAGGTTTGTTTTCCATGGCTTCAGAGACTAGGACTTGGGGCAATGGTTTCAAACTACAGGAGAAGATATTCCATTTGATCATTAGGAAGAACTTCATGACGGTTTGAGCTGTTTGGTAGTGGAATATGCTGCCACAAAGGAGGGTGGTGGAGTCTCCTTCTTTGGAGGATTTTAAGCAGAGGCTGGATGGCCATCTGTCGGGAGTCCTATGATGGGGATTCCTGCATGGCAGGAGGTTGTACTGGATGGCCCTTGAGGTCTCTTCCATGATTCTATGATTCTCCTGGAGAAAAATTTTAAAAATACATTTTAAAAAATTATATAAAACCATGTTTTTTTTAAAAAAAATTAACATCAAATCATTGTTTTTTAAGCCCTAGAAAGCATAAGGGAGTGTTTTCAATTTCACTCTTAATCACCAGTTTTGTCAGGGAAAAATGGACCAGGAGTTGTGTGAGCAGGTGTGTCTTCTCTCTCACACACACAAACACACACAGAGAAATGCACCAACAAAAGGTGTATGCAGCCCTGAGGCCTCAAGACTATCTGTCTCTTGTCTTACTGCGTTTGGGGCCCTTTTCCCTCTGCACTGCCAGCAGCTGCTAGGGCACACTGGCTCAGAGCAAAGGGACTTATATGGGTGCGGCACACATAATGTTTAGTTAGAAAATGGTTCCAGAAGTCCAGAGGGTGGACTCGGAGCCAGACGTTGAGAGTTCGATTCCCCGACTGGGCCTCCTGGACAGGAGCCGGACTGGATGTTCTGTGGGGTCCCTTTCAGGGCTACAGATCAAAAACTATTATTATTAAAGAAAACAAAAGCACACTCCTTATATATACCACCCCATAGCGCACTTAAAGTATTCTCTGGGCAGTTTAAAGTTTAATTATGCAGGGGACACATTGCCCCTCCTCAGCAAGCTGGGTACTCCTTTTACCGACTGCAGAAGGATGGGAGTCTGAGCGAACCTTGAGCCTCCTGCTGCCTGGCCTTGAATCCCAGGTCGTGAGCCCAATTTTGATTGCTGTTTAACCGCTGCACCACCAGACTCTGTATTCTTATTATTACTGGAACAAGCTAGGCCTCTGAGTCTCACAAATTATTCCTGATAAATCCTGACTAGCCTCCTGCCTTTATTCCCTCAGGAGGCGTGTGGCACTCTGAGTCAGAGGGAGACTCTGAAGGCTTGACTCTGGTGACTGTACTGCATCAGGAGGTGGAAGATGGCACTCTTGATCAGGTGGGCCCCCGACGGCTGCAGAGAAAGCATTTGGGACCGGGCCAGGAGCGGAGGAATGAGTCCATGGCCGTTCAGGTGGGCAGCCTCCATGGCCTCCCTAGGCAACAGAGGAGCAAGCGATGCAACCGGTGCCCCGTCTGTGGCAAAATGTTCAGCCGCAAATCGAGCCTGAAGGCACACCAGAGAGTTCACACCAGAGAGAAACCCTACAAGCACTTTGAGCATGGGAAGAGGTTCGTCCAAGTCTCCAACTTGCCGCCGTATAAGAGAACCTACACGGGGGAGAGGCCGTACAGCTGCTCCGAGTGCGGGAAGAACTTTGGCCGGAGCGACCATCTGACGCTGCACCTGAGGACGCACACGGGGGAGAAGCCATACATGTGCCTGGAGTGCGGAAAAAGCTTCAGTCAATGCAGCAACCTCACCTCCCACCAGAGGATCCACACGGGGGAGAAGCCTTACAAATGCCTGGCATGTGGGAAGAAATTCAGCCAGAGTTCCCACCTCATCTCCCACCAGAGGACGCACACAGGGGAGAAGCCATACAGCTGCGTGGAATGCGGGAAAAGCTTCAGCCGCGGCGACATTCTTTCATCCCATAAAAAAAATGCACATGGAGGGGGGAGTGAAAAAGAGAGGAATATTCTCCCATAAAACCCAGCTGTCTTTCCTGCCCTAACTGAGCAGTGTCAAAGAAGACAAACGGTAGAAATCATCAGACAGGCAGGGGGGAAAATTGATTTGAGAATCAGAGTGTTAACATTTCTTGGGGTGGGGACGGTGAATATAAGTGCCTATTTTGATAATTAAGACTAAAGCAGATTATAGGAGAACTTCCTTCTCTGTGGGATCATCATCCACTTCAGTATCCTAAGGTTATTGTTTTTCTTCTGCCATTTCACAATTTGGGCTAATTCAAAGAGGAAGGCTCACTTTGGTTGGTTTCCAGCGATTGCAAATACTGGAAATGAACCAAAAGAGCAATCGCATTGACACCAAAATAGTGGAAGCCCAAAAATATTAAAATATTAAAAGAAAAATCCTAGAAATATGCAGTATACACTGGTGCCTCTACTTACGAGCAGCTCAACTTAAGAGCAATTCATCTTAAGAATGAAAAACCGTTGCGTTTTAACTGCTCCCTAACAAATTTTAGATCTGGTCTGCTCGACTTACAATTTCTTTAATTTTTTTTCAGTTGTTATATTGATTTATTTTGATTTTTTAGATAGGGCGGCTCTACTTAAGAGTTCTTTGACTTAAGAACATGCGTTTGGAATGGATTAAACTCCTAAGTAGAGGTACCACTGCATGTACATTTCCTGTAGTTTTGAAAGATATCCATCTCTTCTGTAGTAATGAATATTGGTTTGATAGCATACAGTTATTTGTATACCAGAGAAACCACACAGTTCTCCGCTGGACAAAATTGGCTTGCCAAAATATTGTTATTTTTTGACACAATAAAATGTTTATAAAGGGAATTCTTTGTTGCATAGTAGAGAGTGCTTCAGCCAGTTTAGCAGTCTCCACTAAACCTAAGAGACCCCATAAGCAGAAAATTGTAGCAGTTTGATTCTACTTTAATGGTTATTGCTCCGTCCTGAGAACTCCTGGGAAGTGTGGTTTGGTAAAAGACTTCCTGGTTTCGTTGTACAGAAGCTCTCAAGAGATCCTTTAAGAAGAAGGAAAAAACACACACAAAACAACCCTTTTCCCCCTCCTGTCTCCTGCTTCTAGGAGGAATTTTTTTCATTTGTCTTTGATTTTTTTAAAGTGATGCAGTGCATATGATAAGGCATTTCTGAGGTTTAGAGCTGTCCAGCAGTAGAATCTACTGCCACGGAGGGTGGAGGAGTCTCCTTTTTAAAAGGTTTTTAAGCAAAAGCTTGATGGCCATATGTTGGGGGTACTTTGACAGGGGTTCCCAAATGGCAGGGGTTTGGACTAGATGGCCCTTGAGGTGTCTTCCAACTCTATGATTCCATGGTTCGGTTTTTTTTAATCGCTTGGTCTCTACACACAGCTGAGGAAGTGTTTAATCGGACAGTACCCTGAAGTGACTCATTTTCTACAGCCATTTCACAACATTGATAAATTCAAAGAGGAAGGCACATTTTGGGTTGTTTCCAGCACTGGCAAGCACTGGAGACGAACCAAAACAGTGCAGTCCTACCAACACTGAAATACTGGAAGCAGCGGGGCAAAAAAGTGGTCTGCTTATATACCACCCATGCCACTTCAAGTAGTCTCTGGGCGGTTTACAGTTTTTAATTATAGTATGCAGGCTACACATTGCCCCCACCCCCAGCAAGCTGGGTACTCATTTTACCGACCTCAGAAGGATGGAAGGCTGAGTCAACCACGAGCCTGCTACCAGGGATTGAACCTCAGGTTGTGAGCACAGTTTTACCTGCAGTGCAAGCGTTTAACCACTGCACCATGAGGCTCTTACGTCCCCAATTCAGACATAGAACAGGGCAGCTACAAATGCAAATGAGAGTATGCAGTAGTTCCCAACCTCCTACCACCTGGGTGTTCTGGGACTGCAACTCCCAGAATCCTTCACCAGCAGATGTGGCAGCCAGGGTTTTTGGGAGCTGCAGTCCAAGAACACATGGGTGACCCAAGGTTGGGAGCTATTGCTGTAGATCAGGGTTGTCCAACTTTGAACAGGCCGAGGTCTACTTTTTCTGGTCCAAACTGCCTGAGGGCTACTACGCTAAAACCTATCCTTACAGATTTTATCCATTCCGAGCACATGCTCATAAGTAAAAAAAAAACAACAACTATGTAGAGCAGCAGTTTCTCATTGGAATGCATTGAAAACCAATTAATCTGTTCTGGAGGGAACCGATTTCAATGCACCATGGCCCTTGGACTGCCCCCACTCAGCTAAGACAGTGGGCTGGGAGAACCAGAACTTTTCTGAGGCAGTGGTGGCCTTTGGGATGGGGAAAGGAGGGGTGGAGAACTTATCCCCTCACTTTTAAAATTGATGACCGGCTGGCTACTTTGGAACCCTTCGCGGGCTACTGGTAGCCCGCGGGCCTGCCCAACAGGTAGATAATTTAGTTCAACTTGCCACTTGCCATCAGAGTTCAGAGTTTCTCTTATAGTTTAGCTAAGATTTCCCCCCTTACAGGTTCAGTCCTGTTACTCTACTACCAGGGAATCCATTTGGGGGGCCCTCTTAGGAAACAAGTTTGTGTCTCTAAAATGGCTCTTCTTCCCTCCTATAGGTGGGCCTCCAGGAGGCCACTCGGCTTTGCACGGAGGCCGTCCAAGAGCCACCCGAGGTTGCACAACAAAATCCCGCGTGCAGGAAGGCCAAGCGAGAAAACGAGGAGGAGGAACCCGGTCTCTTGGGTAAAGAATACGGTTGCCTGGTCTTTAGGGGGTCTGGCGGAAACCTCAGGCATTATTAGGCTCTCCCAGTTCTCCAGGTGGGCTGACGAATCTCAGGCCAAGCACGGATGGAGGAGGAGAACGTGTGAAGGTTTTGTTCCGTAGACTTGTGACATTGATGGAACCTGCAACCTGCAGCCCAGGGGCCATGCACTGTAGGGTGTGTGCAGTCATTTTGAGGGGACTCAGTTCCCAGAATCCTCCAAGAATTCCACCAGGAGGGAGAAGCCACAAACGCTGCCTACATTTCACTCGCCTGGACCAAGGCCTACCAAGGTCTTATGTACAGCCTCCGGTCCTATACTTCCTGAAGGCAAATGCCACACGGTGCTTCCTGGGAGGCCTAGGATTTTGGGAGAAAGTAGAGCCTTACTTCCAGGGGGCTGGGAATGTTTAGCCTTTCAAAAAGAAGGCTGAGGGGTGGATGTCATATTGAAGAAGGAACAGGTTGTTTTCCATGGCTTCAGAGACTAGGAAATGGGGCAGTGCACTCAAACTACAGGAAAAGAGATTCAATTTAAACATTAGGAAGAAGTTCGTGATGGTTTGAGCTGTCCGGCAGTGGAATCTGCTGCCACAAAGGAGGGTGGTGGAGTCTCCTTCTTTGGAGGTTTTTAAGCAGAGGCTGGATGGCTATATGTCAAAAATACTGTGATGGGGGTTCCTGCATGGCAGGAGGTTGGACTGGATGGCCCTTGAGGTCTCCTCCAACTCTGTGCTTCCCATTAGGCCTTATAGAAAGCCCCTCCAATGCAACAAAGTTGTCGGCTTCTTGGGAAGCACAGGGGCCTGGTCTCTCTGTTGATAGAATTGGAGGACTATGATGGGGGGGGAAAGAGCTCTCTTAAGGTTTCGTTTCACCCTCTAGGGAACAGCGGTGCAATTTTCAGGTGGACTGAGGGACCCCAGAACCCCTGTGTCCCCACACATTCCTACTATTGAAAAAGTCTACCAAAAAGGGAATTTTTAAAATTTTTAACATGAAAACATTTTAGTTTTTTCAAAAAAAAAGTTAACATTTTTTAAAAAAAATACAAATTAAAAAATAAATTTTAAAAATACATTATAAAACAGATAAAACCATGTTTTTTTAAAAAAAAATAAAAAAAATCATTTTTAAGCTCTAGAGAGCATAAGGGAGTGTTTTCATTTTCACTATTAATCACCATTTTTGTCAGGGAGAAAATGGACCAGGAGTTGTGTGAGCAGGTGTGTCTTCTCTCTCACACACACAAACACACACAGAGAAATGCACCAACAAAAGGTGTATGCAGCCCTGAGGCCTTTCAAGATCACCTGTCTCTTGTCTCACTGTGTTTGGGGCCCTTTTTCCTCTGCACTGCCAGCAGCTGCTAGGCCTCACTGGCTCAGTGCAAAGGGACTTATATGAGTGGGGCACACATAATGTTTAGTTAGAAAATGGTTCCAGAAGTCCAGAGGGTGGACTTGGAGCCAGATGTTGAGAGTTCGATTCCCCGACTGGGCCTCCTGGACAGGAGCTGGACTGGATGATCCGTGGGGTCCCTTTCAGGGCTACAGATCTAAAATTATTATTATTATTAAAGAAAACAAAAGCACGCTCCTTATATATACCACCCCATAGCGCACTTAAAGTATTCTCTGGGCAGTTTACAGTTTAATTATGCAGGTGACACATTGCCCCTCCTCAGCAAGCTGGGTACTCCTTTTACCGACTGCAGAAGGATGGGAGTCTGAGCGAACCTTGAGCCTGCTGCTGCCTGGCCTTGAACCCCAGGTTATGAGGCCAATCTTGATTGCTATTTAATTGCTGCACCACCAGACTCTGTATTCTTCTTCTTCTTCTTCTTCTTCTTCTTCTTCTTCTTCTTCTTCTTCTTCTTCTTCTTCTTCTTCTTCTTCTTCTTCTTCTTATTATTATTATTATTATTATTATTATTATTATTATTATTATTATTATTATTATTATTATTAACCAGCTAGGCCTCTGAGTCTCACAAATTGTTCCTGAGAAATCCTAGCTGCCCCCTTGCGCTCTGACTGGCTTCCTGCCTTTATTCCCTCAGGAGGCGTGTGGCGCTGTGAGGCGGAGGGAGAGTCCGAAGGCTTGACCCTGGTGACTGTACTGCATCAGGAGGTGGAAGACGACACCCTCGATCAGAAGGGCCCCCAATGGATGAAGATAAAGCATTTGGGAGGACCGGGCCAGGAGCGGAGGAATGAGTCCATGGCCATTCAGGTGGGCAGCCTCCATGGCCTCCCTAGGCAACAGAGGAGCAAGCGAGGCAACCGGTGCCCCGTCTGCGGCAAAACGTTCAGCCGCAAATCGAGCCTGAAGGCACACCAGAGAGTTCACGCCAGAGAGAAATCCTGCAAGCACTCTGAGCATGGGAAGAGGTTTGTCGAAGTCTCTAACCTGCCGGCACAGAAGAGAACCCACACGGGGGAGAGGCCGTACGGCTGCTCTGAGTGTGGGAAGAGCTTCAGCCGGAGAGACCATCTCACATTGCACCAGAGGACGCACACGGGGGAGAAGCCATACATGTGCCTGGAGTGCGGGAAAAGCTTCAGTCATGGCAGCAACCTCACCTCCCACCAGAGGACCCACACGGGGGAGAAGCCTTACAAATGCCTGGAGTGCGGGAAGAAATTCAGCCGGAATGACCGCCTCATCTCCCACCAGAGGATGCACATAGGGGAGAAGCTGTACGTGTGCCAGGAGTGCGGGAAAAGCTTCAGTCAGAGCACGGACCTCACTTCCCACCAGAGGATCCACACGGGAGAGAAGCCTTACAAATGCCTGGAGTGCGGGAAGAAATTCAGCCGGAATGACCGCCTCATCTCCCACCAGAGGACGCACACAGGGGAGAAGCCATACAGCTGCGGGGAATGCGGGAAAAGCTTCAGCCGCGGCGACATTCTTTCATCCCATAAAAAAAAAAAGCACAGGGGGGGGAGTGAAAAAGAGAGGAATGTTCTCCCATAAAACCCAGCTGTCTTTCCTGCCCTAACTGAGCAGTGTCAAAGAAGACGAACAGTAGAAATAATCAGACAGGGAGGGGAAAAACTGATTTGAGAATCAGTGTTAACATTTCTTGGGGTGGGGGCAGGGAATATAAGTGCCTATTTTGATAATTAAGACCAAAGCAGATTACAGGAGAACGTCTTTATCTGTGGGATCATCATCCACTTCAGTATCCTAAGGTTATTGTTTTTCTTCTGCCATTTCATAATATTGGCTAATTCAAAGAGGAAGGCTCACTTTGGTTGGTTTCCAGCAATTGGAAATACTGGAAACCAAAACAGCAATCCTATTGACACCAAAAATAGTGGAAGCCCCTGACAGAAGCCTGAAAATATTAAAATATTAAAAGAAAAATCCTAGAAATATACAACATACAGTGGTACCTCTACTTACGAGCAGCTCAACTTAAGAGCGAAAAACTTGCGTTTTAACCGATCTGCTCTACTTACAATTTTTTTACATTTTCTTCAATTGTTTTATTTATTTATTTTGATTTTTAGATAGGGCTGCTGTACTTAAGAGTTGTTAAACTTAAGAACATGCATTTGGAATGGATTAAAATTGTAAGTACAGGCACCACTGCATGTACATTTCCTGTATTTTTGAAAGATATCCATCTCTTCTGTAGTAATGAATATTCATTTGATAGCATACTGTTATTTGTCTACCAGAGAAACCACACAGTTCTCCGCTGGACAAAATTGGCTTGCCAAAATATTGATGTGTTGTTATTTTTTTGACACAATAAAATGTTTATAAAGGGAATTATTTGTTGCATAGTAGAGAGTCCTGCAGCCAGTTTAGCAGTCTCCGGTGAACCCAAGAGACCCCATAAGCAGAACATTGTAGCAGTTTGATTCTACTTTAATGGTTATTGCTCCGTCCTGTAAACTCCTGGGAAGTGTGGTTTGGTAAGAGACTTCCTGGTTTGGTTGTACAAAAGCTCTCAAGAGAACCTTTAAGAAAGAAAACACACACACACAAAACAACCCTTTCCCCCTCCTGTCTCCTGCTTCTAGGAAGATTTTTTTCATTTGTCTTTGATTTTTTTAAAGAGATGCAGTGCATATGATAAGTCAATACAGTCACCACCACCCCCGCCATTTCACGGTTCAGGTACTGCAGTCCCACTATATCGCGGGATTGCAGTACCTGCCCTGGCTCCAGCTGATTAGCGCTGGGGTGGGGGAGAAAAACCTTTATTTCCCCACCCCAGTGCCAATGAGCTGGAGCCTGGGGTGTGGGGAGGGGGGGGAGGTTTCTCCATTGAAATGTATCAGCTCAATGCATTTCAACTAAGAACTTTTCCCTCATTGGAATGCATTGAGACAATGTATTCCAATGGGGAAAATTTTCTCCATTGAAATGGATTGAGCCCGCGATAGGCGGGGGGTTACTGTACTGAGAGGTGAAAAGTGGTGTGCCCCAGAGATCTGTCCTTGGACCTGTGCTTTTCAATCTGTTAATCAATTACCTGGATACAGAAATAAGCAGTGGGGTGGTCAAGTTTGCAGATAACATGAAACTTTTGCAGGTGTTGAAGACCAAAGAAGATTGTGAAGAGCTTCAAAAGGATCTCTCTTAACTGGGAGAATAGGCTGCAAACTGGCAAATGCATTTCAATGTAGGAAAATGTAAAGTAAGGCATATTGCGACAAAAAAATATATCCAAATTTTATCAACTACTGTAATGCATTCCGATCTATCCATGACATATCAGGAAAGAGATCTTGGTGTGTTGGTGGACAGCTCAATGAAATGGTCTACCAGTGTGTGTGGCAGCAGTGAAGAAGGCCAATTCCATGTTAGGGATTATCAAAAATAAAATAAAACAGCCAAGATTGTAATGCCATTGTACAAAACAAAATATTAAGGCCACACCTGGAATATTATATACAGTTCTGGTCACTGCATCTCAAAAAAGACATAGTGGAACTGGAAAAGTTGCAGAAGAGAGCGATTAAAATGATTGCTGGGCTAGGGCACCTCCCTTATGAGGAAAGGCTGCAGCATTTGGGGCTCTTTAGTCTGGAAAAACGGTGCCTGAGGGAGGATATGGTTGAGACATACAAAATTATGCAGGGCATGAGTAAAGTGAATAGAGGGACACACTTTTCTCACACACAAAATCCCAGAACTAGGGGACATCCACTCAAATTGAGGGCTGTGAGAGCGAGAACAGACAAAAGAAAATACTTATTTACCCATTGTGTTGTTAGTCTGTGGAACTCCCTGCCACAGGAGGTGGTGATGGCATCTGGCCTGAATGCCTTCAAAAGGGGATTGGGCAGATTCCTGGAGGAGATATCCATCACAGGTTACAAACCATGATGGAATTGTGTAATCTCCAGGCTTAAAACCAGGGTACTTCAAGGGCCAGATGCAGGGGAGTGGTATCAGCTCACAGAGATCTAATCTTGTGAGCTCCCAGAGGCATTTGGTGGGGCCACTGTGAGATATAGGAAACCAGACTAGATGAGCCATTGGCCTGATCCAGCAGGGCTCTTCTTCTGTTCTTACTCTTAGGGATGGGAGAAAATCTGAAATACTGACCAAAACACACTTCGACCATTTGTTGCAGCTCCCACTTTTCAAAACACTGCTTTCTCTGTACAGCTGCTGCCCCGTCCATCTCATGACAAGTCAATCAATTTTATTCTGCAGCCAAAGGCCCAATAAAACATAGTATAGATTAATAAAAACAATTAAGGGAGGCTTAAACATAGTTAAGTGCCAGAATTTCTCTGTCGTGTTTTCTGGGCAGAGAAAAAGAATTTGGCGGCAAGTTACTCATTTGTGTCTTCGAGAAGGTATCTTGGCAACCAATCCAAGGATCTGCCTGGGAAACCTCTCGTTAGAGGGCGAAGGAACCTGGCGTGATTGTCCCTGCAAGGACTGCATATAAAAAGAACATGTTGCAATGTTTCCATTTCTTGATCATTGCAGGGGCATAATTAATTTTCATATTCTCTACACCATAATAGCAGCCCTATGGAACTGCAGATGGAAGGCAGTTAAATCTGGCTCACAAAAATATCTGACGATATCTTGAGATGGTCAAGTTTCCCAAATACAGGGGTCCCCCACCCGTTCGCATTTCATATACAGTGGTACCTTGTATAAAGGAATTAATTCATTCCAAATGAAATTATGTTAAGCAAATTTCCTTTATACAAATTCCCATAGGAATGCATTGAAAACGAAGTAATCCCATTTTTATGTTGTACAGATTCTCCCCATAGGCAATTATGTTAAGCAAATTTCCCCTATCTTTGGAATTTTTTATGTTGTACAAATTTTATATTATACAAGCTGTTTGTTATACAAGGGTCCACTGTACTGCCGTCCTGCTATATCGCGAGATTGCAGTACAGTGGTACCCCGACTTACTTATTTAATCCATTCCGAATGTATGCTCTTAAATCAAACTACCCTTAAATCGGGGTACCTATCTAAAAAATTGAAAAAATAAGTTTAAAAAAATGAAAAAAAATTAAGTCGAACAGACCATATCTAAAATTTGTAAGGCAGCAGTTAAAATGCCAACAGTTTTCCGCTCTTAAGTCGGGGTACCACTGTATATGAAAAAAGGCCCCCTGGAGTAAAGGCCTTCTGGAGCCCCCAAAATGGCTTCCCAGTGAACTGGAAGTCACTTCTGGTTTACCGGAAGTGACTTCCGGTTCGCCGAAAATCATTTCTGAGGCCTCCGATTTTTGGTGATCCGGAAGTGACTTCCGGTCCGCAGGGAGGTCTTTTGGGGGTCTCCAGAAGGCCCGGGAAGGCCCTCGCAGGCCTGTTTGGGGCAGAGCCAGGCTGGGGGGTAAGTACAAGGCCCCCCAGGCCCAACCAGACCTGCATCCGCATATTGCAGATTTTCAATTATGGCGGGTCAGGTTGGGTCCCTAACACCCGTGATAGGTGTGTGTGGGGGGTCACTGTACTGTACTTCGCACTTTGGTGACACTCAAAGTTATGTGTTAATTTCCACCCATCCTGTGGCCTTGTGATTTCCGTCTTTTCCACTTTCTCCCCAGGACTGCCCTCCACGGTATTTAAATGGTTGTTTACAGACTTTCCTTCTTAATGCATTATGCAAGTACTGTACATCAGGATTCCTGTATTTGTAGATGATACGTTCCCAGCCTCCACCCTGTGGATGCTGAAAACCGTGATTACAGCTGCTGTACTGCTGTTTTAATTTGAGATATGAAAAAATATGAAAAAAAAGTTCCTCCCAAGGTGCATTGCGCCTGGGAGGTATCTAAGGCCAGCCCCCTCTTGAGAGAGATTTGGAACCATTTTGGAAGGCGTTTGCAGCAGAACTTGGTCCTTCTGGAGAGTTTTTCATGTATTTCTCAAGTGGTGGAAAGGTAATTAGCTGATCTTTGCTATTTCCCTGTTTTTTTCCTTAGCTTTTGCCTTGCATTTCATTTGATTGTGGAGGGGGGGGGAAGCTGATCACCATTTCCCTGATTTTCCTGTATGTTTGCCTTGCATTTCATTTGATTGTGGAGTGGGGGGGGGACCTGATCTTTGCCATTGGGGGAGGTTTCCTGCTCTGCATGCCTTTAAGGTGCACTTTATGAAGAGGTTTGAACAACAACAACAACAACAACAAACAGCTTTTATTGCCTTTTTCCGGACCTCTGGAATGGATTAATCAATTTGCAATGCATTCCTATGGGAAACCATGTTTTGACATATGAAAATGTTGAGATAAGAAAATCCCATTGAAACAGATTGATTTCAGGCATCAGGCTCCTTCTTGTAGCCAGTTCTGGTAATTGCATCCCAAGAAATATATAGAATATTCTGGAATTTTTTTTCCTTGACCACTTTTTACATATATTTTCAGACCGTGCACAAGTGAATCAGCAGATACCGATCCTGCAGATAAGGCGGTCCTAATATACTTTCAAAGAAAACGACAATTAAATGGGTGAAACTGTAAATGGAATTTTATTTCAACATCGGGGGGGGACAAGAAGTATAGAGGATTTTCTCCACACTCCTTGAAGAAATAAAAAAAAATCCAGCAACATCTTCCTCCTTAAGTGCTCACCAGAATTGGAAACCATTTCAACCCCGTGACTGTGGCATTCATGCGAAAATGGAAGAGGCCAAGGTTTTCAGCATCCATGGTGAATCAAGCATGCCTTTTCAAAGATCCGGGAGTCCAATTCTCCTGATCACTGGTGGCGTGAAAATGAACATCCCGCCTTTACAAACAAGTTGCCCCACCCCTCAATCATGTCTCATCCTCAATTAGTTTGGCTTTTTAAAAGAAGAATATAAAAAGAGAAACAGACTCAGGTTGGCCCTTTTTTCACCTATTTTTTTAAAATCAGTATCTATGCAACATGGAGTGAGCACAGCTGCTTGTAGAAACCCAATATTACTTTGTGGAATACCACACCAATATTAATGGTGTGGTTTCCAGAGCAGCCTACAGAACTATTGCTCTGAGATACATGAGAGGCAAGGTCCTCAGATGTTCTGGAGCCAAAACTCCTGGAAACCTTCCCTATTAGCGCTGCTGGTCAGGCATTTCTGGGAATTCTAGTCCGAGGACACCTGAAGACCTCAGGTTGAGAACGATTGCTCCAGACCTAACATTAGGTTTTAGCAGCGCTCTGTGGCATGCAAAAAAAAAAAATGACATTATCAATGCTTCCAGGAAGGCTTCAGTATCACTGCCTGGTTTTCATTTTGCTTTTAAAAATAAGATTGGACACAGAAAGACGACAGGAGATGAGGGCAGCTTCGGAGGGCAGGGGGGTGCTACTTAGAGGGTCAACCAAAGGCAAGGACACCGTGGTCCCAAGCTCTGCATCTGTGGTGCAGCTACTCTTTTAGGGTCCTGAAGTTTGAACGGTTATTGGAGGGGTCCTCCGCCACCAGCAACGAGGTCTCAGGAATTACTGTTATCTGCTTCAATGGGGTTGTTCCACCACAGATCACTATCGTCCAAAAGAAAAGGCCCTTCAGAGGTCCTTCTGGGCCCCCAGTGGTGGCAAACCTTTGGCACTTCAGATGTTTTGGACCACAACTCCCAGAATTCGAAGCCTGTATTGCCAATGACAAAGGACTGTGGGAGTTGTGGTCCAAAACACCTGAAGTGCCAACATACTAGCTTATTTATTTATTTATTTATTTATTTATTTATTTATTTATTTATTTATTTATTTATTTATTTTCTATCCCGCCTTTCTCCCCAGAAGAACCCAAGGTGGACTTATGTCATGATTCAAAACCAAGCTTCTGATCACGTTCTGGATAGGAGGCCAGATGGGAATACACACTTCCCTTTTTTTAAACCACAGGCAGCACGATATCTTTGGTTATGCCTGTTGATATGTTTGTTCCAGTTTCAAAAGCAAAAAATAATACAAAAACTCAAAATAAGAACCAAATGCTTTTTAAAAAAAATATCATTCATATAGGACACCCCTATATGAAAAGTTCCTCCTTCCATATATACTTTTTGCAGATCGAAGATTCGACCCCATGGCCCCCCTCCACCGTTCTTCCTTCTAGGCTTGCTCAACTGAGTATTCCAACCTAAACTAAATGCTCAATGTCTATTTATTTTTAATACACCAACCCACCATTCTTGTCTTTTGATGAGGTTATACTGTACCACCAGTATTACCCATGAATAATGCCATTTTTGGACCGTACCACTTGAGCTGGAAAGAGGGAAAAACAACGCATTAGCTCGAAGGTTTCCTCAGAAGACAATGTGGATAAAATAGCTGGTTTTGGGGCTCTTTGGCAGTGTTCTGGACATTTTTCTTCCTGACGTTTCGCCAGACTCTGTGGCCGGCATCTTCGGAGGGCATGGAGCTCAGGGAACTAGGAGTTCTCTCTGTGTTCTGAGGTATAGAAATTAATATGGAATTAATTTCCCTGAGGTATAGAAATTAATATAGAATTAAGATCCAGAACCCAGCCAAACAGCCCAAAAAACTCACAATAGCTATCAGATCATGGCCATAAAACCTTTGAGAATACAACGTGGATAAACATATATGCCGTTCAAGGAGAAAGCCTCAAACCAATTGTGGCCCCCGTAACATGACATTTTTCTACCTCCAATGATATTTAATTTTTTTTTGCCCAGTGGGAAATATTCTGTCCTGTTAAGACTCCTTCTGCCACAGACGATCATGGTCCAAGTCAAAACTTACCAGGGAACTCTGTGGCTTTTATGAACTAGCTTTTTTATTAATTAAGAACCAAGGAGGAGCAAATCTATTTTTTTAAAATGAACTATTAAATGTAGCCCTGCCTACCACTGTCTTTCGTGCCCTCTGGGAATAATCAATGCTGGAACTTATGCCACACATATACAATATCTTAAAATCCAAGGCTTTAGATTTTGGAGAGGGAGATAAAATCAGAATTTCTCAAGTTAAAGTTATGAAATGTAAGACAACACAATTGTATGTCCCACCCCCACCTTCCTTCCCCCCAGCTTTGCGTCACTTCTGGCCCTCAAGAAATTCTAAATTTTGCTTGCATCTTTTTCGTAAGAAAACTTTGCTTCCCATCAAAGAGAACTGGCCCCTTTTCAAAGCAGAATTTCAGCCAGTCAAATTCTTATCATTTGACAGATAACCCAGAAATACAAGGCCAGGTGGTCACGTCTAGGTTTGAAAGATCAGATTCTCTCTGGGCAGATTTTAAGGGCTTCTCTGGCACTCTGGACTGTCCTGTTTAAACCTGAAGGAACTCTTTTCCTTGCAGAAAAGAAAAAAAAGAGGGGAAAACTTTCAAAGATCTGGACCACAGCCAGACAAGGCGTTTAATAAATGAGCTTATCCACTATCCATCTGCACGTTTGACGTACTTATCATACCTATCTCCATGGAGTCATGGAGCGATGACTAAGTTCCACCTGTTCATTTCAGTTGGGGTAGAACAGCAAAACCCCTACAGTATTTGTTTTCCAACAGGTTGAAGTTGATGGAGAGATGAAATTGCTATTGCACAAGTGCTCGAAAAGGGTCCTTCCGGAGAACGGAAGAGCGGCCACTCACCAAAAGAACCGGGTTTCGTTACAAAATCAGGAAGGAACGAGGGCCGAGTCCTTGTGAGGTGGACCGGACCAGTTCTTCAGGAATGGCCTTCCGTGTGGATTCGCTGATGACTAATGAGGTTGGAGCTCTGAGTGAAACTTTTCCCGCAGTCCAAGCACCGGTACGGCTTCTCCCCCGTATGTGTCCTCTCGTGAGCCACGAGGCTGGAGCTGCCACGGAAGCTCTTCCCACAGACGGAGCACTGGAAGGGCTTCTCGCCCGTGTGGATCCTCTGGTGCGTGATGAGGTGGGATTTGTAGCTGAAGCTCCTCTCGCACACCATGCACTGGAAGGGTTTCTCGCCCGTGTGGATTCTCCGGTGGGCGCTGAGGCGGGAGCTGACGCTGAAGCTCTTCCCGCACTCCCCGCAGTGGTACGGCTTCTCCCCCGTGTGGATCCTCTCGTGGCTCACCACCTCGGAGCTGCGCAAGAAGCTCTTCCCGCAGAATGAGCACCGGTAGGGTTTCTCGCCAGTGTGGGCCCTTTCGTGAGCCAAGAGGTCCGAGCTTTCGCTGAAAGTTTTTCCACAGTCCAAGCAGACGAACGGCCTCTCCCCGGTGTGGCTCCGCTGGTGCTTCCTCAGGCGGGAGCTGACGCTGAAGGTCTTCCCGCATTCCGAGCATTCGTAGGGCTTCTCCCCCGTGTGGATCCGCTGGTGGCTGTTGAGGTACGAGCTCTGGCTGAAGCTCTTCCCACACTCCAGGCACTTGTAGGGCTTCTCGCCCGTGTGGATCCGGTGGTGCGTGATGAGGTTCGAGATGTCGCTGAAGCTCTTCTCGCACACCGAGCACTGGTAGGGCTTGTCCCCTGTGTGGATCCGCTGGTGGCTGACCAGGCCCGAATTGCGTCGGAAGCTCTTGCTGCAGTACAGGCACTTGTAGGGCTTCTCGCCCGTGTGGGTCCGCTCATGAGCGATCAAGCCCGACTTGACGCTGAAGCTTTTGGCGCAGTGGGTGCACTTGTAGGGCTTCTCGCCTGTGTGGGTCCGCCGGTGGGCGATGAGGCTGGAGCTCACGCTGAAGCTCCGGCCGCAGTCAGAGCAAGTGTAGGGCTTCTCGCCCGTGTGGGTCCGCTCGTGGACGATCAGCCGCGAGCGGAGGCTGAAGCACTTGCCGCAGACGGAGCACTTGTGAATCTTCTCCCCTGCTGCGTCGCAACCGGGGCTGAACGTTTCGTCACATACGATGACCTTCATGGCCACCTCGCCACTGTCGGGTTCCTTTTCGGCGGCAGCTATCGTGAGATTTTCGTAGACGCCCACCAAGGGAATAGCTTTGGGGGCTCTTTTCCTTGGAGATTTTTTGGGTGGCTTCTCTAGTGTCTGGCAACTTTCGGACGCATCTCCTGCTCCACGAAACAGGAGGGATTTGTCTCCAGTAACTTCCTCTGACTGCCCGCGTGGTTCTTCGTGGTCAGAATTCTGCAGCTCCACACTCTCCACATTATTCTCACCTTCCGGTAGATTATCTGAAGGAAGACAGAAAGACCCTGAAGAAACAGAAGATAATGAGTACCACACATTTGCTCGGGCCAGCCACCAGGTATAACAAAACTAATTTAAAAACAAAGTTGGTGTTGTTTTGCCTTAAGCTGTGGAAAGCTGTGACTGAAATTGCGTTTTAACTTAAGCTGTGGAAAGCTGTTGATGCAATCAGCATGATTTTGTTGTTGTTGTGTGTTTTTTTAAATTACAATTTTCTGAATCCACCCAACACAAAAAGTTACCTTGGGATTTATGGAGAAATGTTTGGGGGACTGTAGGATCGGAGCGGGTGTTAAATTTCCAAAGATCACCCTCACCAATCCAAGTCATTCTGGTGGAAATGTTCATAAAATTAAGACTGTTCCTACTGCTTAATGACACCCTCCCTCCAAACTGCTCCCCCATGATAAAAGAAATCCCAGGAGATTGTGAAGATCCTTCTGAAGAGGTGAAAAATCAGACGTTTTGAAGTTCCAGGACACCCCCCCCCCGTGGATAAGAGCAGCACTCATCTGAGGATAATAGTGGCAACAGGGGTGTTGGGGTGCCCGGGTGAAAGCTTTTGCCCCCAACACTGGCCGGCAGTGGCAAGGGGGGGGGAACTCAACTATGTTGAGCTTTTCCCGCCAGCACCCTCTTTGCCACTGGGCATGGCGGATAAGTGAATCAGCAGATAATGAATCAGTGGATAAGGGGGGTCATACTGTAAGTTCTCTGCAGGCTTCTCTGGGTTTCAAATTTAAATATGAAAAAAAAAAAAACAAAGGAAGGCAAGGAAAGGCAACATTTTCATAATGAATGGACCTCTTCACCTGAGCTGGTGTTGTTCACAGCACTTCCCTGCTTGACCTCTAGGTATGTCCGCGCTTGGTCCGTCTCTGACGGAGCCTCGTCTTCCTTTGGGGAGCAGCCCTCGGTTTTTGCAAAGAACCCTGGCGCCTGGAAGAGACGAAGGATCAGAAAATAGAAGGGTTTAGATATTCCAATACTACTGCTCCCGGCATCCCTCAGTCAGCAAGGTTTAAATTCGAGGCTCCCACACCTGGATTGGAAAGACGCTCTTCATTCCTGTACATCCACAATTCAAAGTGCTGACATTAACCTACAAAGCATTGTACGGTCCAGGTCCTAGCTACCTCAAAGATCGAATCTCACAGGATGAACCAGCTCGGGTGTTAAGGTCATCTGGAGAGGCCCTTCTCTCCATCCCGACACCCTCGTGGGAACCCATGAAAGGGCCTTCTCGGCTGCTGCGCCCAGACTCTGGAACTCTCTCCCACTGGAGGCCAGGACTGCCTCATCTCTGCTGTCTTTCCGGAAAAAGGCAAAGACCTTTCTTTTCAGGCAAGCTTTCCCTGAAGGATGGACTACCTATTACTATGTGTCTTTTATATGAATCTGCCATACATGGTTGCACATACTTTGTGTTTATAACCACTTATAAATTGAGTTTATATCTCTCCTTGTGTGAGTCCACTGACACTCTGTTATCAATTGTTAGTTAGTTTTAATGTTGCCTTCCAATGCTGTATGATACCCCCTCAATTCCCTATTTCTCAAACTGAATATGTCTTCAGTGTAATGGACTGTATGTTGTCTCTCCTTACTGTAAGCCGCCTTGGGTCCTTTTCCAAGGAGAAAAGTGGGGTAAAAAAATACTCAAAAATAAATGAAAATAAATACATGTGTGAATCAGCTTATGTTCTTGTTTCTCAACAAAAGCTGGTTAGACAACCACGTGTATGTGAAGATACCCAGTCATCCAGGTGAGGTTAAAAGTGATTTAACAATACCTTCTTGTGGTGGTGGTGGTGTGTGTGTGGGGGGGTTGCCCTGGGACAGTGCAGTTTGCCCAAGGCCAGACAGGCTGGTTCAACTTCGCAGAAGGGACTGTGAGGAACCAAACTCCCAATTTTGAACTCTGCAGTCAGTTAACTCATGAATTACAGGTTTAACTTCCAGGAGGGGGGGGGGAGTTCTTAATGCATTAAATGACTATCACAGCTTTCGGCAGAAGAACACGTCAAGTTATCCTCAGGGTACCAAACAGCATAAAGACTGTGTACCATTTGATAATACAGTGGTCCCCTGCCCTTTCGCGGTTCATATACTGTGGTCCCACTATATCGTGAGAATGCAATACCCCGAAAGAGCTTGAGGGAGTGGGGGGGGGAGGTTTTAAAAGCCGGGGCTTTCCTCTCCCTTCCCCAAGCCCCGGGCTCCAGCTGATTGGTGCTGGGGTGGGGAAACAAAAGGTTTCTCTCCCCCACTCCAGCGGCAATCAGCTGGAGGCCAGGGCCTGCCTCCATGGGGCATTGCGCGCCGTTCTCCCACATCCGGGGTTGATCGGGAGAAGCAGCATGCGACGTTTAAAATGACTTTCAGCAACGGAACGAAGTGCTTGGCTCCGTTGCTTAAATACATTTTAAACATCTGCATATCACGGATTTTCAATGATCGCAATAGACCGGGGAGGGGATTTACCGTACCTTGGTTTACGAGTACCTTAGCTTGTGAGCATTTTGCAATCCAAGGAAAATTTTGTAGAAAAAATTTGCCTTGGTTTGTGAGCATTGCTCCCGCTTTGTGAGCAAGGTTCACCCCAAGCCTGGCACTGCCTGGAACAAGCCTCCAGGGCCGCATGGTGGGCCCCCGCTGGGCTTCCCGGGCCTCAGCCCAGACTGGAAATGATATCCGCCAGGCTGGAAGTGATTTCCAGTGAACCAGAAGTGGCCTCCAGGGCTCTCCACTTGCCAGATGATGCCCAGAATGGGCCTCCAGGGAGTCCGGCCAGGCCCAGTACTGACCGGAAGTGCTTGCCTTATGCCCAGCGCCACCCGTTTGCATCCTCCAGAGCTCGCCCCGGACCTGGTGCTGCCCGTTCATGGCTTAGTAGTGTGTCCCAGACTTGATGCCGCCTGTCTGCAGTGCCCACAGCACGCCCCGGCAAGTGCTGGGCCACGGTGAGCTCCGGAGGCCGCTGCAGCTCCCATCCAAAGCAAGTTTCCTCCTCAGAAAGAAAAGCTGAGGTAAGTTTATAATTGTATAACATGAGGTAGAATTGAAAGCATTGCTTGCTGGGGAGGAGGGGGAAGGATAAAGAGGAAGGGCAATTAAGTTTGTAGAATATTATGGAAATAGTTGCTTGAAAATTAAGTGTTTAGTCTGGGGGGGGGAAAGGATGAGGTAAGTTTCTATTATGGGGAAATTTGCTTTGATATACAGTGGTACTTCGCAATACATAATTTCTGCAGGACCACAAGGAAGTCCTTTGGAAAGAATGTGTCCCCTTTACAAAATTTTTACTGTTAAAAAAACCTGTTTTATGCATTCCCCCCCCCCGAAGCACTTCATTTCCCAGGATGCATTGCGCCCCATCGAGATCCGCTTGACGTTAACTTCTGCTTGACAGAAAACCACGGAGAACGGATTATTTACATCAAGTGAGGGAGCACCATGCGAGTATTTGGATTGACAAGCATGCTTCCGGATCTAATTATGCTTCTAAACCAGGTTACCACTGTACATCCCCGAATGTTTAGGTGCACTGTTTGTTTAAGAGCCTCATGGCGCAGTGGTTAAATGCCCGTATTGCAGGTAAAACTGTGCTCACGACCTGGGGGTTCAATCCCAGGTAGCCGGCTCATCGCTGACTCAGCCTTCCATCCTTCCGAGGTCAGTAAAATGAGTACCCAGCTTGCTTGGGGGGGGCAATGTTTAGCCTGCATAATTAAGCTGTAAACCGCCCAGAGACTACTTGAAGTAGTATGGGGTGGTATATAAGCAGAACACTTTGCTTTATTGCTGGCCTCACGAGGTTAATTCAAGGCAGGCACGAAATCACTACGTCTCTGCCCACCACATTATTTTGCAAACGTATTTCGAAAGGTCCTCTCACCAGCCTTACATCCCAAGTATGCGACTGAAATTGCATGCATTTTTGTTTCGCCAAGACATATATTAGTCCCGGTTTCCCAGCTATGTTTAGCTAGTGCAGACTTTTTTCCTTGGACAGATCTAAGGTAACATGGATGTTCCTTGCCCTCAACGTCACTGCTTCTTCCATTCTGCTCAACATAAACTGGAAGGTTATATTCCCCACCATGCCTCCTGTCTGTGCTTCAAAGCCTGGGTGGCCTTGGGCAAGCTAGACAAATCCCAGGGCAACCCAAAAAAGGGGAATGGGAAACCTTAGAAAAGCCATCGTCATGAGACAGAATTGACTTGACAAGACAGAATGACGATGGTCGTTGAAAGAGAATGTCACGAGATTATCTAGTCGGCATAGGCATCTGGCAGCTACACCTGATCCTCAACTGGGACGAGGACCCCCTAGGCCGGGCATGTCCAAACTTCAGCCCTCCTGATGTTTTGGACCACAACTCCTAAAATTCCAAGCCGGTATTTCCAATGGCAAAGGACTGTGGGAGCTGTGGTCCAAAACATCAGGAGGGCCGAAGTTTGGACATGCCTGCCGTTGGCTGGAGGGGAAGACCAGGATGGTTGAAGGTCTGGAAGAGATGTCTTATGAGTAGCGGCTTAGGGAGCTGGGAAAGTTTAGCCTTTCAAAAAGAAGGCTGAGAGAGGATATGATAGCTAAGTTTAAATATTTGAAAGGATGTCATAATGATGAAGGGACTAGTTTGTCTCAAACTACAGGAAAAGTGATTCCATTTGAACATTAGGAAGAAATTCCTGACGCTTAGAGCTGTTCGGCAGTGGAATCTGCTGCCACAAAGGAGGGTGGTGGAGTCTCCTTCTTTGGAGGTTTTTAAGCAGAGGCTGGATGGCCCATCTGTCAGAAATACAGTGATGGGGATTCCTGCATGGCAGGGGGTTGGACTAGATGGCCCTTGAGGTCTCTTCCAACTCTATGATTCTATGATACAGGGAGTTCACCTGCTCTGTTGGCCTCTCAGCGTCTTGTGGCTTCAAGAGGAAATCCTCGGCCAGCGTCACTGCATGAGCGCACGTCTCTGGACAGCCATCTTTGACCCAGTTCTGGATCTCTGGGGGCAGGATGGTCAGGAACTGCTCCAGAATCAGCAGCTCCAGGATCTGCTCTTTAGAATGCCTCTCGGGCTTCAGCCATCGGTGGCAGAGGAACCAGAGCCGGCTGCAGGCCTCGCGGGGACCATCGGCTTCTTTGTACTGGAAACGCCGGAAATGCTGCCTCTGGACCTCGGTGCTGATGGCATCCACCCGCAAGATGGCCGCCTTCACCTTCCCGTAATCTCCCACCTCCTTCTCCTCAAACCTCGGCCCATCCTCCTGGAGTCCGGTGATGAGCGGGGACATCCATTTCCCTGGCTCAGTATTGACCGCCTTCTCGACAGAGGTCAGGAAGATGTCGTCCCAGCGTGGGGTTTCTGGGAGCAAGGGTCCCTGTTCTGGTCCTGAAGAAGCCATTCCCATCCTCTCCATGGAGGCGTCCGTCTCACATACAGTGATCGCTTCATCTTTCATCGGGATCACGTCGTTCCTCGTTCCTGTTCCCCTCGAAATGTGTTCGGGACCTGGGGGGCTCAGGGCCGCCATTTTCTCACTGGCTTCTTCCATCGGAAAGTATTCCTGGAAACCGGACGAGACAACCACCTCTTCTTCCTCCCTCAAAGCCATTTCGTCTCCCAGTGAGAGCTTCCACCTCACCGCCGAACCCCTCACTGCTTTCGTGTCAGGTGGTCCACATCAACAGTGCTGCGTTGAGAGGGGTGAGGCCAGGGCACACCTTTGTGGGACAAAAACAAAAGAGAGAGAATAATTTACTTTCCATTCAGTTAAATGATTTCTGGAGAAGCACTGGGCATTAATGTCCTTGTACTACAACACCCAGAAGCCCTGACCTCTAGCTGTGATGGCCAGGATTTCTGGGAGCTTCATTCCAAGAACACCAGTTCCTAAATTAAGGAACTGGTGGACAGGGATTGGATTTTTATTTTATTTTATGGACTACCAATACCATAACTCACCATTCTGGATGTCCCACCTCCTTTAAATGTAGCCTGCAGTGTATAGCCTGCATAAATAAATGGAGCCCCGTGGCGCAGTGGTTAAATGTCTGTACTGCAGGTAAAACTGTGCTCACGATCTGGGGTTCAATCCCAGGTAGCCAGCTCAAGGTTCACTCAGCCTTCCATCCTTCCGAGGTCAGTAAAATGAGTTCCCAGCTTGCGGCGGGGGGGGGGGGATGTGTAGCCTGCATGCTGTAATTAAAACTGTAAACTGTCCAGAGACTACTTGAAGTGGCATGGAGTGGTATACAAGCAGAACACTTTGCTTTAAACTGCCCAGAGAGTCCTTTAAGCACATCTGCCCAAGAAACACACTGCTGCATCTTAATTACATAATCCACACATCCCACCCACCAGAAAAGGCTGTGCTTTCTCTTTGTCATATTTGAAATGTCTACCAAAATTGTTGAGGAAGTTTGAAGGAGACCAGAAGACGCGATGTTTATCCAAAGGAAACAGAGAAACACTGATCCACAAGATGAACTACGGGTTTTTGTAGTAGAATAAATGTGCACTTCCTTATTGTGCCACAGACCTCAATGGGTGACCTTCAATGCTTCTCTCTGCCTCCCAACTCCTTTCTCTCAAGCCTAAGTGACATCATAAGGTCATTGTAAGCAGGAAAAAAAATAGCCAGAGGTTGGGAGTTCAGTTCCCCGTGGCGCCTTCCAAAAAATGCCAGCCTATATGGTCTTGGCCAAGCGGCACAGTCCCACGGTTTCCCCCCAGAAGGAGGCAAGAGTTACATCACTTCTGACTTCACTATACCTAGACCAGTGGTGGCGAACCTTTGGCACTCCAGATGTTTTGGACCACAACTCCCAGAATTCCAAGTCTGTATTGCCAATGACAAAGGGCTGTGGGTGTGGTGGTCCAAAACATCTGGCATGCCGAAGGCTCACCATCCCTGACCTAGACAAACCCTAGTCAGAACTGACTTGACAGCGGGTGGTGGTGGTGGTGATGATGATGATGACGATGGACTAATGACTTCCAGAAAATGCTATCCGGTCCTGCAAAGTCAAGGCCATGGGTGGTTCCTTTCTGGAATCACTCCCTCTCACATTTGAGAATCTAATCATAGAATCACAGAAGAGTGAAGCTAGAAGGGGCCTACCCGCCCCATCCAATCCATCCCCCTGCTCAAGGCCGGGATGCGGATCAAAGGATATCTAAGATAAGATAAATCTTTATTGATCCCACATCTGGGGAAATTTACTTGTTACACAGCTCCCAATATAAAAAAAAACAAGATAGCTAGGTGCACAAAAACGTGTAAAGTGTGTGTGAGAGAAAACAAAATAGCTAATAGAGATTAAATAAAATAAGAAACCCAATATACAAATATTACACTAAAATTTTGTATATAAAAATAAATATAAAGAGAAGCTACAGTATATATACCCCATATGAATATGTTAAACTGTAGAGCTGAAGAGTCTCACAGCAGTGGGAATAAAGGACCTGCGATAGCGCTCCTTCCCACACCGGGGATGTCTGAGTCTGCCACTGAAGGAGCTACGCAGAGCCTCCACTGTCTGGTGGTTGTCCAAATTTCTCTTGAAGGCCTCCAGGGTTGGAGCAATTACCACCTCTTGAGGTCATGGGCTCCGTTGTTGTACTACTCTAACAGTTAGGAAGTCCCCCCCACCCCCACCCCGATCTTCAGCCAAAAGCTGGGTTCTCTTCACTTGAGCCCATTACTGCATGTCATGCACTCTGGGACAAGTGTAACGTTAACTACACCTCCCTCCCTTCAATTCGGATGCAGCCTAAGAACATCCAAGCTCTGTGCCTCAAGTAAACTGCCTGGCTCCCCCCCCCATCTTGCCAAGAACTCTACATCTAAGAAATAACTCCTGACAAATCCATCTTTTGCCATGTTAAAATCGATGGGTACTGCTCTGAGGAAGAGGGTTTCGCCCTCGAAATATTAGCAATGCTTTGTTATTTTTATAGTAGGCTAAAGGTATCACCTGTCCCACGTTTGTATGTTTTTTGTGATGGCTACCCAGCTCCTCAACTTGTTTTGCTTCAGTTAACTACACTAAAGGGTACTTAACAACAATTGAATTACATAGATTTTTAAAAAAATACTTCATTTCCAGTCTAAGGCTGCTTGCAAAATAGTAAAAAATGATGGGACAGATCCAGCCTTCATGACCACTCAGTCCTTCTTTTAGAAAGGACACAGACAGTGGAACAAACGCCACTCCACCCATTGGTCCTCCACTCGCATCCAGGGGTTCCCAATATCGTGGGTAAGCCAGGAGTTCTTGGACTGCAACTCCCAGAAGCCTTCACCACCAGCTGCGTCCCATCCCAGATAGCCAGCCTTTCCGTCCACTACAGTTCAGGATCGCTTGGGGGATCCTGACGGGGGACGATAGCATTTGTAGTCCAACACCAATGAAAGCCATTCTTCGGAAGAGGGCTGGTCTAAACCGCTGGACCTCAGGGTCCTTGTGAACGGGCGGTGGGGACACTGAAGGTAAAGATCCTGGGTCCCGGTAACTCAGAAGCATTCCCCCCCCCGACTGACTTGTGAGTAGGGCGCTTTGCATTGCTCTGGATCACTTTTTCGGGGCGGGATCCCTCGGCAGTCAACCCCCACCGCCTTTCATAGACTGAAACGGAGACGGATGATGATTGAAAAAGAAGATGATGATCATGATCATGTAGAGGCCAGCGGCTTAATGATTATCTTTTCTTTCTTTCTTTCTTTTCTTTCTTTCTTTTCTTTCTTTCTTTCTTTCTTTCTTGCAGTTTCCCTCCTTTACGGATCAATGACTGATATTAAAGAAAAATGAATGATGCATTTTAAAAAAAACAACACCCTGCAGGAATCTCTCTTTCCCCCCTTCCCTCCCCCCCCCCCACATCTCATTAATTAGGACAATCACTCACCTTTGCAACGCGCGCCTCCCCCCTGCGTGCCCTGCAAAGCCTTGGAAGTGGGACGCCCGTGCAAAATGCAAGCCCTTTTCTGCGCCGCTCGCGCGCCGCCGCTCCCTCCTCCTCCTCCCCCTCCCCTTTTCGCCGCCTTTACAACTAACCTCTTTCTCCTCCCCCTCCAGGAACAGGAAGGAACGTTGCAAGCCTTCGGGCGCCCTCTCCTATCCCCTCTCTCTCCCCCCTCTCCTCTGCTCTCCACTCTGGTCTCTCTAGCAACCGCCGTCTTGGTCATTTTAACCCTTCCTGGGGTCTCAAAAAAAAAACCCACCAAACTACAGTGGACCCTCGTATAACAAAAAATCTGTACTACATAAAAAGTTCCGGAGATAGTGGAAATTTGCCTATGGGGAATTGCCTATGGGGAGAATCCGTACAACATAAGAATGGTCGCGATGAGGGATTACTCTGTTTTCAATGCATCCCTATGGGAAAGTTATATAAAGGAAAATTGGCTTAACAGAATTTCATTTGGAACAAATTAATTCCTTTCTCCGGAATTCGTTCCAAATGAAATTCTGTTAAGCAAATTTTCCTTTATACAAATTTCCCATAGGGTTGCATTGAAAATGGAGTAATCCCTCCCTAATCGTGACTTTTTATGTTGTACGGATTCTATGTCACTGGTGGCAAACCTTTGGCACTCCAGATGTTTTGGACTACCACACCCACAGTCCTTTGTCATAGGCAACCTAGGCTCGGAATTCTGGGAGTTGTGGTCCAAAGCATCTGGAGTGCCAAAAGTTCACCACCACTGTTCTATGTTATACAAACCGTTTGTTATACCAGGGTCCACTGTAACTTGAAATAGGGGCACATGCCATCTTTAGATGTGGTTTCCACGCATTTAAGGAACTTCTCTGTCCCCCTTTCCTGGGAAGAGATGGAGATGAAAGGGAGTGATTCCCCCCCACCCAGGCGAGCCTTGAGTTCATTAATATAGGGCTGGACCTAGCAGTAAGGAAGTAGAGGGGATGGCCTCAGGCGGCAGGTTTGGGGGTGTCAGCAAAAAAGCATCCTATTTAATTGGTTAGTTGTGTCCCGCGGTTGCTCTTTTGGATTGCCTTGCCGACTGTGTACGGACAGAGTCCACCCCCCAAATTTAAGGGGTGATCGCAAGCTACCGCTGAATTTGCTGCCTGGGATACTGAAATGGTTTGGCCGGCTTCGGGTGTATTACAGCACAGGAACAAAAAGTTAGAAATCCTCCATACTGTAAAGAGTAGAAAGTTCCAATATTTCAGACACATAATGTGCAATAAGAAACACCATCTGCTACAGGTTATCCTTCGAGGCGTAGAAGAACATTCTGGCTTAAGAACTTTTTAACCCAATGATTCACGATGAGCTGAAATGCTCTGCTAGTGTTATTGCTCCTTTTCGCTACAAAGTGCTTGGAAAGTTTTGGGGAGTTGGGAAACAAAAGATGATGAAGGAGGAGGAGGAGGGCCATGCAGCCAATTCAGTGGTATGACTAGCCCCACAGAATGAAGTTGACGTGAATATTTCCCCCTAAGTCAAAGGGAAAGGTTTTGGGGTCTTGGGGATTAGTGGTGTTGTAGTTCCAAAGGTACTGGGAAGGAATCATTTTATTGCCCCCCCCCCCAAATCCGTAGATATTTTATTTTTAAATTCTCATGGGCAGGACGAGACGTGTGTCATCTAACAAAATAATGCAGGGCATGAGTAAAGTGGATAGAGGGAAGCTCTTCTCCCTCTCACAAAATACCAGAACTAGGGGACATCCACTCAAATTGAGGGCTGGGAGAGTAAGAACAGACAAAAGAAAATATTTTTTCACCCAGCGCGTTGTTAGTCTGTGGAACTCCCTGTCACAAGATGTGGTGATGGCATCTGGCCTGGATGCCTTCCAAAGGGGATTGGACAGATTCCTGGAGGAAAAGTCTATCCCAAGTTGCAAACCATGATGGAGATGTGTAATCTCCAGGCTTAAAACCGGGGTACTTCAAGGGCCAGATGCAGGGGAGTGGTATCAGGAGACAGAGATCTAGTCTTGTGCGCTCCTAGACGCATCTGGTGGGGCCACTGTGAGATACAGGAAGCTGGAATAGATGGGCCTTTTGGCCTGATCCAGCAGGGCTCTTCTTATGTTCTTATGTCTTGTTAATGGCTGTTTTAAATGTGTTTTATAAGACTTTCCCGGGTCGTACAGTTTGCACTAAGGGGGCAGTATATAAACATAAACAAAATAAAACAAATAAAGAAGCTCAGCCCAGGCCAGATCCACCACTCCTTTTAAGGGAAATACGTACTAACAGGACATGGATTCGAAACAAAACCGATACAATTCGTCCTTTTAATTCAAAACAGAGTAAAATCATCCAGAAGAGGCAGAAGAGAAGGGGAAGAGAGGTGAGTCCGAGTCCAAAGCCCACCGGTCCAAGATTTCCTCAGCCAGACTTCTTTCTCTTCACAGCCCGCTTTGGACGGGCACCGAGGGGGCGAGGGGACGTGGCCGAAGGACCCGAGAGACCTTTCGAACTCGGGACCAGTGGAGGATCTGGGCCTGCGGGGAGGCCGGCAGAGGGGCTGAGCAGGGGCTGAGCAGCGTCGGGGTCTTTATGATCCTTGTCAGCCACCAGGGGGACGCTTGCCCCAGGCTCCTCTGGGGCCAGAGAATGCCACTGGCCAGAATCAGGGGCCGCTGTGGGCAAAGACCAGGAGGGGCCGAATCCCGGATCCATATCGTACCCTGGGAAGGAGACGGGCAACGCTGGCCTCTGGCCCGAAAAGGCCGTGGCGATGGCCTCCATGGCCGCCGTCTGCCTCCCCATGAGGTCGGCCAGGGTCTGGTGGGAGCGCTCGATGGCGGCCATCATGCGGCGGGTGGCGGCCCGGTCTTGCTCCCGGTCGCGTCTCTCCAGCTGCCGCTCCTGCAGGTCGTCGGCTCGCTCCTCCCGCCGCGTGGCGTCCAACACCCGCAGGTCCTGCTGGTGCAGCTGCCGGAGGGTCTCCACCAGATCGGGGCTGGCCTTGGGGGAAGGTGGCGAGGGCGAAGAGGACAACGAGGAATCGGTCGTCGGGTGCCGGGCGGACGCCGAGCGCTGCCTCCAGTTCCGCTCCCGCCTGAAGCGCACCAACAATCTCCTGGGCTCTTTCACGGCCTCTGGGGTAGGGGGATGGGGAATCCAAGCGGAAGAGAACACCTGTCAATACCCCGGTCGTCCTTTCTGTGGCCTACGGGTGGACAAGGACATGGCATGCAGGCCGTATGCTACCCCACTCCCCCAGGGAGCTTTTCTGATCCTCCCCCCACCCCCAAAGCCACGGCCCATATTGCTGCTGCTGTGATATGCCTTCAAGTTGGACTGACAGCAACCCTAATAGGAGAGCTTTCTAGGGATGTAAGAAATGTAAGGAGTGGTTTTACCAGTTCCACTCCCTCAGTGAGTTTCCCTGGGCAAGAAGGAATTCAAACCTAGGCCTCCCGAGTCCTAATCATAGAATCATAGAGTTGGAAGAGACCTCAAGGTCCATCTAGTCCAACTCCCCGCCATGCAGGAACCCCCCATCACAGTATTTCTGACAGATGGCCATCCAGCCTCTGCTTAAAAATCTCCAAAGAAGGAGACTCCACCACCCTCCTTTGTGGCAGCATATTCCACTGCCCGGCAGCTGTAAACACCAGGAAGTTCTTCCTAATGTTCAAACGGAATCTCTTTTCCTGTAGTTTGAGACCATTGCCCCGAGTCCAGTCTCTGAAGCCATGGAAAACAAACCTGTTCCCTCTTCAATATGACATCCTTTCAAATATTTAAACATAGCTATCATATCCCCTCTCTGTCTTCTTTTTGAAAGGCTAAACATTCCCAGTTCCCTAAGCCGCTCCTCGTAAGACATTTCCTCCAGACCTTCAACCATCCTGGTTGCCCTCCTCTGCACCCACTCAAGGTTGTTCAACATCCTTTTTAAATTGAGGCGCGCAGAACTGGGCGCAGTACTCCAGGTGGGGTCTGACCAGAGCAGAATAGAGTTGGTACTATCACTTCCCTTGATCTAGACGTAATGCTTCTATTGATGCAACCAAGAATCGCATTGGCTTTCCTGGCCGCCGCTTCATAGTATCCATCTTCCGCTTGATTTATGTAGCCCAAACCTAGTGATCTTGCTAATCAGGATATCAACAGGAACTTTGTCCAAAGCTTTGCTGACGTCAAGATATCTTACATCCACAGCATTCCCTCCCGTTCCATTTATTAAAAGCTGCCCTCGTGTTTCCCATTAAGAATACCTATTCAGTCAAGAAGTAGTTGTGGTCCCTCACCTTCCACCTGAGGTTCAACTGGATGCTCCTGGGAGGTCAAGGAAACAGGAGGCTTCTGGGGGGAGTCCTCTTCTCCCACAACATGTGCCCCGCCATGTTTTGGGCCGTTCTCTGACTGCTTGGGGTCGCTGGGAATTTCTTGAACTGCTTGGGGAGGGCTCTTCTGAACTTCCTTGGGCAAACTCACCCGGTCGGAGGATGCGAGGGACCGCCGCTCGCGCCCTCCAGCTTCGGTGGTCTCCGGGGCCGCTAAGAGGGCTTCGCGTGCGATCCGGGTGGCCGCCATGGGGTTGAGGGGGAGCCTTTTGCGCCTCTTGTCCAGGCGTTCCACGACACCAGCCCCACAGACCTTCCCGCAGACGATGCCCTTCCGGAGGCACAGGAACTGCTCCAGGAGCTTGAAGTAGGGGGCGGTTTTCGGGGCCCGCCCCGAATGGAGGTTTCCGCACTTGATCTCTTTGTAGCCCCGTTTGAGGTCCTTCGCCCGGCTCCGGCACTGCTCCGCGTCTCGCTCAAAGCCTCGCTCCCGCAGCCGGTCTGCGATCCATGCGAAGAGCTTCATGTTCCGGTACTGTTGGCCCAGGGCCAGCTGGATGTCTTCCGCTTTCCAGATGTCAATGAAAGCGATGGTCTCCTTCCGCGACCAAGCATCCCTCCTCCGCCGGGGCTCCGGAGAGGGAAGGTCTACGCCCGGGAGGCTCGGGAGAGAGTCGGAGAAAGAGAAGGGCTCTGCCACGAAGCTCGAGGTCTCCGCTTCGGCGTCCGCATCCGTTTGCTGAAGGAAACGAGCCAAAAAAAAAAAGAAAAAAGCAAAGACAGTTTAAGAAAGGAGTACACAAGGACCGCCATATCCACAGGATCAGTAACTGCTGATTCACTTATCCACAGTCTGAAAATATTAAAATACAGAATTGTTTTTTTAAAAAATCACATATTTCTAAAGATAAATCTGGAAGTTGAGTCATGGCAACTGGACTTCTTTTTCTGAGAGATCGAAACGTTTCGCTACTCATCCAAGCGGCTTTGTCAGTCTGAGGAAAGTTCATGGCAACTCCTCCATTTTATAGCTCACCTTGATTTCACATCCCCGTGGTCTGAAATAGGCTCATAAGTTGGACAGCAGCCTGAATAGGCTTGTTAGGTGGACGATGGTCTGAATAGGCTTATTAGGTGGACAATGGCCTAGGGCAGTGATGGCGAACCTTTTAGAGACCGAGTGCCCAAACTGTGCCCAACATTTTTCGCAAAGTGCCAATATAACAATTTAACCTGAATACAGGTGGCTGTGAAGGGCGATGGCAGGTGCCCACAGAAAGGCCTCTGAGGGCCACCTTTGGCACCTGTGCCGTAGATTTGCCAACACTGGCCCTTGGCAGTGGTGGCAAACCTTTGGCGCTCCAGATGTTTTGGACCACAACTCCCACAATCCTTTGTCATTGGCAATACAGGGTTACAATTCTGGGAGTTGTGGTCCAAAACATCTGGAGTGCCAAAGGTTCGCCACCACTGGCCTAGGGTGTATGAAAGTCCCACTGATTCAACCGTTCCCAACACCTATTAAGTATGCGTCATTAGCTATGGCCTTGCTGGTGGAGGTATGAAGCGCTTCTGATTTGCCTGGGGATTGATGAAGTTACCAGAAATGCCCACGAGAGGGAGCCAGATAACATAGCATATATTTTATGGTTATTAGCAGATCAAGCCACAAGAGGAAGCCAGAGACCATGCTATGTATAGTGTATGTAATCCATGTTTTTCAAAATGGACTTCAACTTGGAAGAACACAGTTATTTGTATAGCTCTTTCCCCTTTTTCAGGCTAATGAGATGCAGCTCCCTCAAAACAGTTCTCACAAGGCTTGTGTTTCACAGCATTCACTATCTTGGTTGCCTTCCTCTGTAGTAGCTCATATCTAGGTATCAGATTTTCACAATTCGTGGACTACAGTCCCAAAATGCTTGGAGGAATTATCCAGACAGAATTTTGTGTGTGTGCGTGTGTTAGCCAAAGAAAACAAAAAACTTCTTAGCTTTCAGCTCAGGAATAATAGATTCCCTTAAATGTGATGAAAAGAAAGGTAGTAGCTAGGCAGCACTTAGCTCTCTGGGAACTGCAAGGCACTATGGGTCAAATAATTTCCTGGGTAGCACCCTGTGTATATAGCACAATAGGCAGAAAGACCACCAGACCCACGAGTGTTGTCCCCATGCCTTGGACCTCCCATGGAACCCAGCCTCACCTCTCCACTTCCTCCGTCTTTGCCATGTCTGGGAGAAGCCACTATTCATTTCTCAGACTGGAAATACTTCTAGATGTTGTTGTTTTTTGCTAAAGTTGTGAGAAATCTGGCTGGAAAAACTCCTAAATACTTTGAGGGGCTGAACTCCAAAAAATCTCCCATGCCAGCTGCTGGCGCTTAGCACCCTTACACGTGGCAAAAAGAAACTTTTTTAAAAAAAAGACAAATACTGAGGAATTGGACTAGTCCACAGAAGGTCACCTTAAAACACAGCAGTTAGTCTTTAAGGTGCCTTCTTTTTATTTCTAATTTTTCTTTTCTTCTGCAATTTGTGGCTATAGTTTATGTAGTTACATTTAACAGCTCACAGGATTCTGGTAGGCATCTCTTAAGACAGGCATGTCCAAACTTCAGCCTTCCTGATGTTTTGGACCACAACTCCCAGAATTCTAAGCTTAGATTGCCAATGGCAAAGGACTGTGGGAGCTGTGGTCCAAAACATCTGGAGGGCCAAAGTTTGGACATGCCTGTCTCAAGAGGAAGCCGTGACCCAAATGATACCAAAATTATTCTCTCCACCCCCCAAAGATGCTCTGATTAATCTCTGATTTATTAATCAGATTATGGAGGAAGTAGCCTTTGAGATGCTTGACTAGATTTCCTGAAGATAGTAGAAAGTTCTGATCTGGCATTAAGGCACACCTGCGGCGTTGAACAATTTGTTCACCAAGTAGACATGGGGTCTCACAGACAGCACGTTCTTACCTTTCGTCCCTCTGTCTCCATTCCTAGTCGCAGCTGCAGAAAGTCCTCTACTAGGACAACGGCTTGGGCGCAGGTTTCCGGGTGAATTCCCCTCACCCAGCTCTGGATCTCGGAGGGCAAGATGGTCAGGAACTGCTCCAGGATCACCTGCTCCAGGATCTGCTCTTTGGAGAATCTCTCCGGCTTCAGCCATCGATGGCAGAGGTACCAGAGGCGTCCGCAGGCCTCACGGGGACCCTCGGCCTCCTGGTATCGGAATTCCCGGAAGCGCTGGCGGAGGGCATCTCTGCTCAGGGCACCCTCTCCTGAGACCACTTCCTGGGCAGGCCCTAAGACACCCTTCTGTGGCCCCCAAACAGGCTCAAGAACCTTTTCCCCCTGAGATCCCTGGTGGGTTTCCACAACTGCCTTGAGAGACGCAAGGGATGCTTTGGTGTCACCCCCAAGAGTTGGGTCCAGCAGTGGTACCTTCCCCAGCCCAGACTGCGGGGACTGCCCTAGTTTAGGGAAGTCTTCCAATGGAGTCTCCCAGGACTGACCCAGATCTCTGCCAGGCTCCTGCTTGACCTGCTGTGACGGTGCGCCCCCAAGAAACGCTGCGGGGGTCCTGAAATGAGCAGCACGAAGACCTTTGACCTTGCCTTTCAGGTCTTCTGCATGCCGATCCTCCGTTTTCATTCTTGAAAGGAACTCTGACTTCAAAATGTGAAGCCAACACCAGCTTTGCCTGCACCGATTTTTCACAAGAGATGTCTTAACTGTTAGAGTAGTACAACAATGGAACCATTATCCATCAGTAGCGAGTGCACCAGTGTGAGAGGCATTCAAGAGAAAATTGGGCCACGGCCTGTCAGCACTGCTTTGATTCCTTTACTGAGCAGGGGATTGGACTCAGTCTTCATTATTCTACGACTCAGTTTGTCAGTAATTCTTAGGGAGTGTTCAACCTTTTATCCGAGCCAAACCCCAGACTCTTTCTTTCTGAGACTGGTCATGTTATCAGCACCTCTTTGTGGCATTGTGCCTCTCTTGATGTACATTTATGTCTGGATTTCTCTCTCCGTCTGGGAAAATGAAGGATCTTGAGATCCTGGTCAGATGTGATACAGCAATCAAGAGTATGATCGTTCCAGAGGGTTAGGTTTTAGCCTGAGGGTGGGGGGGGGGGAGGGAGAGAGAAAGACAAAGAAATTATTGCTGCTTCAGACTAATTACTTGATTATAAACATTAAATATGCTACCAATGAGCAGATTAAAATAAATAAATAAACCTTTATTTTTTTGACCACCTGTGTGGTGTAGTGATACAGCAGAGGTGCCATTTTTTTAAAAAAATATTAAACAATTTAAGTATTTACTTTATTAAATTTATGCCCCACCTTTACACTGCAAAGTATGGCTTGAGGCAGCTTGCAAGCTTTGCAGTTTCACAGTACAAGTGGTACCTTGTATAAAGGAATTAATTCATTCCAAATGAAATCCTGTTAAGCAAATTTAAAATGGAATAATCCCTAATTGCAACAATTTTTATGTTGTACAGGTTCGCCTCATAGGCAATTCTGTTAAGCAAATCTCCCTTATCTCCGGAAGGGAGACCACCAAAGAATACCAGGTGCTGTAGGCGCCTGGAGTAGGAACTGGCAAACCACTCCAGTATTCCTGCCAAGAAAACTCCATGGACATGGGGTCACAAAGAGTCAGTCATGGCTGTAATGACACAACACACAACACACAGAGATTTTATGTTATACAAACCGTTTGTTATACCAGGGTCCATTTCATCTGGTAGGTGGCACTTCTTCTGGTCACTGTGTAACCTGGCACACAATTTATTTATTTATTTATTTATTTATTATTGAATTTATATCCCGCCCATCTTCCCAACGGGAACTCTGGGCGGCGAACATAACAAAACAAATCAGGGAATACAACAATCGGGTACAGTAAATCTCAATGGGAACATGGACATATAAACAACATGAATTAATAAAAACGTATTAAGAAAACTGCAGCAGGGGCGCACCCTCAATACAAACCTCACCGCTGCTATGTCAAGTATGACCTAAGTATCAATTATCGATGGCGGATGGGGGAGAAGAAAGGGGGAAGAGTGAGGTAAGCTAAGCTAGGTCACCAAAGGCCTCGCGGAATAGGATGGTCTTCACCGCTTTACGAAAGGCCAGCAGGGACTCTGCAGAGCGCACTTCGCTGGGGAGGCTGTTCCATAGAGATGGAGCAGCCACCGAGAAAGCCCGGTTCCGGGTACGGGACCGCCTGGCTTCTCGGAGAGATGGAACCTGAAGCGAGTGCGCCCGCGACTGCCGAACCGGTCGGGCCGATGTTGACCGCTGGGCGATCCGCTCTGCCAGGTACTCTGGGCCCAGGCCATGGAGGGCTTTATAAGCTAAAACCAAGACCTTGAATCTGATCCGGGAGGCAACGGGTAACCAATGCAGCCGAGCCAGAACCGGGGTGATGCGGTCATAGCGACGCGCGCCCACCACCAGTCTGGCCGCTGCATTTTGCACCCGCTGCAATCGCCGGAGGAGAGTCAAGGGCAACCCCATGTAGAGAGCATTACAGTAGTCCAGCCTCGAGATCACCAGCGCCTGGACCACTGTCCTCAGGGAGTCCCCGTCTAGATAGGGGCGAATCTGGGCGATCTGGCGAAGGTGAAAAAATGCGGTCCTGGCCACGGCTGCCACCTGAGCATCCAGGGATAAGGCCGGGTCCAGGATCACGCCCAGATTCCGAACCCTCTCCGCCAGCTGGAGGGAAACACCCTCCAAGCTGGGGAGGGGGCCCCCATATCCAGACGGGGAACTCCCGAAGAACATCACCTCGGTCTTCCCAGGGTTGAGTTTGAGCCTGTTGGCCCTGGTCCAAGCCATAACCGCCTCCAGGCACTGGTCGAGGGACCGGACAGCTTCCACTGCAGAGGTGGAAAAACAGAGATAGAGCTGCGTGTCATCAGCAGAATTCAGAATTCAGACATGCCCAAAGTTCGGCCCTCCAGATGTTTTGGACCACAACTCCCACAGTCCTTTGCCATTGGCAATCTAAACTTAGAATTCTGGGAGTTGTGGTCCAAAACATCAGGAGGGCCCAAGTTTGGACATGCCTCCAATAGATAATGTCCACGGAGATTTCTTACCTCCAGACGATTCACCTCCAAAACCTAAGCCTGTAACAATGCAAAGAGGAGATTCCCCCTCAATGTAAGAGAACCCAGCTTTCAGCTGAATATCAGGAAAAACTCCACAACTGTTAGAGCAGTACAACAATGGAACCGGTGACCTCAACGGGTGGGGAGTGCTCTAGCACTGGAGGCGTTCAAGTGATTCTGCCAGTCATCATCTCAAACCAAGCCTTTTCACAGGGGGAAAGAGGGGAGGCTTGAGCTGCAAGTCTGCATAACAGCTATCCCCCAGCCTGGTGCTAGCCTGACGACGGGACAACAACGTCCAGCCAGCACAGGCAGTGGCCAAGGAGCATGGGAACAGTAGCTTAGGAATTCCTGAAAGGGGAGAAGACAAGGCTGGGGAAAGTGGAGTTTAATGAGACTGTAATCTCAGGAATGGGGAAAAAATTTCTTTTTTAAAGCCTCTCCCTTAGTGTCCTCAGTGATCATGCTGCAAACTGGGAATAAACCCATTTTATTTTTATTTTTTTCCAGGTGAGAAGAAAGACATCTCTCCCTTCAAGCAAACAGACTCTTCCTTCTATAACCTCTTCAAAAGAGACTCGCTTCCCCCCCCCCCTCCAAGGAACTTTTCCCCTTTGCAACGGAACGTATGGAAAAAAACACCCAACAACTAAGGGCAGCAGGAAGGGCACGTGAAGCCTTCATTAGACTCTTCCGAGCATGTCCAAATCCACTGAGGCGCCGCCTCCCTCGACCCGCGCATGCTCAGAAGCGGCTGCCAAGGTTTACAAGCCAACCTGAACGCCGCGTCACGGGGCAACACGTGGGCGCTCGCGCTCGCCCCGCGGGTCTCTCTTTTATTTTTTTGGGAGCCCACCTGCGCGCCTGCGCAGTCTTGCTCCCCTCGTGGAACGCTCCGCGCTGATGAGGGTCCGCGCGCTAGGCGCTGTGCATCGAATCAAGAATAACAATAACGCGCTCATGCCGTCTGGCGAAATGCGAGGGAATGTCCTGATTTTAATTTGCAGTCCGATTTCTTTTTTTCTTTTCTTTTCTTTTCAGTGGATTAGGGATTCGCAAATAAATAAATAAATAAATAAAAATGAAAAATAAAAGGGCGTGGATATGCGCATCGCCTTTCCTTGCATCCCAGGCGCGCTCAACTCACCTGTTTTGCACTCCCTCCTGGGCGCCCAAACTTCTCTCTAATTTCTCTCTCTTCCAGCTTCTGGGAAAATCCGGACTCCGGTTTCCCACGCGCACGGGGGAAGGCGGAGGGAGGGAGCAAAGCAGGAAGGGGACGGATTAGCCCTTTGACATCATGAAGGGGGTTGCCTTGAATCTTGTGCCTACTCTCCCCTCTCTCCCGCCACCTCCGCTGGACTCTCTAGGAATCCGTCGTCAGCCGTAGCTCGTCTAAATGCAAAGCGGTCCGGAGCTGGAATTCCGGATCTTCAGATTTCTTCCCCCTCTCCCCTTTTGGTTCTTGTTGCATGCGTTTGTAAGATTAAATTTCTGGGTGCGTCAAAGCATCATGGTGTCAAACCAGAGCATCCCAAATTATCCAGCAGTTCAAGAAAAAGGACAGGGTGTCCCTAAAGTGATTTTTTAAAAAGTGTACAGCGTGTGCTTCATTTCCCCCCAAGTCAAAGCACTCCAAATACGCCTCCAAACTTGAAACTATCCATAAGCTGTGAGGCATCCCCAATTTCATTCATTCAATAAATAAATAATAAATAAATTCATTCATTTGATTACCAGTAATTGATTTCTATCCCGCTCCATTAGTGCGAAGGCACTACAATGGTTATAACAAATATCATTCAATTCAATTCAATTCACCTTTATTGGCATTAAATATATTGACAAATGTACAGATATACTTTGGTGGATCAATATAAATATAAAAGAATGTACAGAGATTCCATTTAAACATTAGGAAGACCTTCACGACAGTTAGAGCTGTTCGGCAGTGGAATGGAGGGTGGTGGAGTCTCCTTCTTTGGAGGTTTTTAAGCAAAAGCTGGATGGCCATCTGTCCGAAATATTGTGATGGGGGTTCCTGCATGGCAGGGGGTTGGACTAGATGGCCCTTGAGGTCTCTTCCAACTCTATGATTTTATTAATCTGTCTAAAATTACTCTGTGCTTAAAACGGGTCTAACCTGGGAAACGGAGTGTTTTTCTGATAGACAAGTATGAATAATAAAAAAAACTGTAAAGATAAAACCATTACAAGCAATTTACAAATAACCCTTAAAAACAGATTGCTGACCAATCCTATAAAAACTGGAGTGGATGGAGGAAAAGGGGAGGAGAGGAAAAAAAGAGAGATCTGCTGAGGTCGGAGTGGAAGGCTCACCCAGAAATGATCCACATTCCCAGTGGAATTCAAGACGTTGCATTCCACATAGCCTGCCATGCTTCGTGTGTTCATTCGTTTCTTTCGGCGTGCATTCTTAACTGGCTCACAAGGCTGGAATTGCTGAGGTAACTTTTCCCACAGTCCAAGTGTCCAATCCACATCTTCCCAGTGTGGATTTGCTTGTGTGCCGTGAGGCCAGAGCTGGCACCGAAGGCCTTCCCCCAGAGAGAGCGCTTGTACAGCTTCCTCCCAACCCTCAAACTCTCCCCCCCTTTTTAATTAATTTTATATAAAAACAGATAAAACAACAAAATATCATAAGGAAGAGAAAATAACACACATCAATGTAACACAAATATAACAAATATAACAGACATAAACCTAGTGCCACCAACCCCCTTCGGGACTTAAACAAAATTACAACTTTCATAATATTGACCAGCCCATTTCCCTCCAGAAATACATTTGAGTCTTCTCCAGGTGTGTATCCTTTACCATTTTGAAATACATACACCAACTGTTTATCCCATATCCCGTTAAAGTAATGAGACTTGCTCAGACCTTTCCTAATTTTAATTTCACAAGGCAGTTTATCCTTAATAGCTAGATTCCATAACTCCTTACACCATTCTTCCATTCCTATTAGATTTCCAATATTTGGCAAAAATCTGCCTTGCAGTTGTAACCATTATAATTACCAATTCCCCCTCCTTTCTTCAGGTGGGCTTTGTCACTGAATCCCTGTGCATACTCCGGGCACTAAGCCTCGTGGCGCAGTGGTTAAATGGCTTGTAACTGCAGCTAAAAAACTGTGCTCATGACTGGGGGTTCAATCCCAGGTAGCTGGCTCAAGGTTCACTCAGCCTTCCATCCTACAGTTGATAAAGTGAGTACCCAATTTATAGGTTCACATAGATGTTGCGTTTATAACGACTTATAAACTTGTCGCTTCAGTGTAATGTTGTCTATTAATGCTGTAAAATGTCCCTTGATTCCTTGTTGTCAAGTACAAATTGCATCTACTGCTAGATAGCTCCGTGGCTTAGGTCTAGAGCTGCGGAGCCAATGGTTGGGAGTTCAGTTCCTCCCCTGTGCTTCCTTGACAGGGCCCGGACTCAGTCATCTATATTCTATAGGGTCCTTTCGTCTTCAACTAATCCTCAGGATGGTTTAATCTTAATTTGGTGTTTCAGCATTTGCGATTCCTCCTTGGGAAACCTTTGCTAAGAGTGCACACTGATTACTTTAAAAACATAAGAACACAAGAAGAGCCCTGCTGGATCAGACCAAAGGCCCATGTAGTCCACCTTCCTGTATGTCACAGTAGCCCCATCAAATATGTCTGGAAGCGCACGAAACTAGATATCTGTCTCCTGATACCACTCCCCTGCATCTGGCCCTTGAATTACCCCACTTTTACGCCTGGAGATTACACATCTCCATCATGGTTTGTAACCTGTGATGGATATCTCCTCCAGAAATCTGTCCAATCCCCCTTTGAAGGCATCCAGGCCAGATGCCATCACCACATCCTGTGGCAGGGAGTTCCACAAACTAACAACACACTGGGTTAAAAATTTTTTTTATCTGTTCTCACTCTCCCAACCCTCAGTTTGAGTGGATGTCCCCTAGTTCTGGTATTTTGTGAGAGGGAGAAGAACACCCCTATGTCCACTTTGCTCATGCCCTGCATTATTTTGCATGTCTCAAGCATATCCCCCCTCAGGCGCCTTTTTTCCAGACTAAAGAGCCCCAAATTGTTTTAGCCTTTCCTCATCAGGGAGGCCCCCCAGCCCAGTAATCATTTTAGTCACTCTCTTCTGCACCTTTTCCAGTTTTTTTCCAGTTTTCCTCTTTGCTTCCCTTTGCCCTGTTAAGGTGCGTATCCAGGAGGAGAGGGTGTTTTGTGCAACGTACAGGCAAAAATCCATCTGGAGTGCTACTGCTTAGAGATGGGCACGAGATCCAGTTCGCCAAGGGGCTGGAAGATCATTCACTAAGGGTGAAGGGTATAGATCCCTCATATATAGCTATTTTAGTAACCCCCAGGCATTGGCAAGCCTCATGTATTCAAAACAGTGTATCCCAAAGAATGTAAGCCACACAAATATATATATATATTTAGAAATAATAATAACAAGCAATTGTATCTATGTCCTAAAACTTTGGTTAAGCATTTCCGGTCACTAAGAGGCGGGGGAACTTCTGGCTGAGCCAGCAATCTAATTATTTTCATAGCCTTGAAGCTCTACACAGCTAATTGCATATACATCAGCCAAGAAAAAATCTTATCTCTATTTCAAGAGCTCAGCAGCTGGCATGCTCACAGGTACTAGTCTGTGTAAGATACTTCAAACACTACAGCAATTAAAACATTTAATTGGTGTCAGAAATACAAAATAAATGACCAAGGATGTCAATTAGTATTTGATGCATGTAACAAAAATATGTGACGTAAACTCGGATGGGCGGAGGGACAAAAGAGTGCTGGAAAACCTTATAAAATATTGCTCCTTTCGTTTTCTCGGTGGACTTTGCACCAGCAAAGAGTGTGGAAGTACCCTTGGTTGAACCAATAAATCTATTTTCTGACTCAGACGGCTTATTGCGTTCTGTGAAGCCTACGGCACGCCAGCAATGAACCCCATAAATTAAATTCATTGCTTTCATTTGGTGGAGATGCCGGGGACAAAAACGCTGCTGCTGGAAGGCTGCAGAGTCTGACTCAATGCGTGGTAAGAAGTTCGTGCTGATTGATTGGTCTTAGTCCGGACCCTCAAATTTATGAGGAAGATCACTCTGTCAGCACTGAATGGGCTGCCATGCTTGAGGGAAAATAGAAGCCGGCCAAAAAGGGAAAGAACTGAGAAGGACTGCGCAGAAGAAGTCTGGTAAGGTAGAAAACCAGCTGTGGGGTGGCTTGAGTTCGAATCTAGCAGCTCTGTGGAGTGGAGAAGATTGCGAATTCTTATTGTCGGCCCCGGGGGTAGGAGACGAGAAATGACGAATGCGTCATTAGCATCCCGAGAACCAGAAGAGATTAGGGGTTACGGAACCCCAAAATCTTCTAAGGGTGGAACGGTTCTTTTGCAAAGAAGCCAGTAACCCTAGCGTTCGCCCCCAGTATTGAAACAGGAGGGGAGTGTGGCTCCGCCGTCCTGGGGTAAGTTTAAGAGATATATTAATGCATGGGTATGTGGGATGATGATTCCACTTTTGAATTTTGTGTAAAAGAAGCTTCATGTATGTGTGTTTTTCAGGGTAAGGGGCTATGCCTCTATACCCTACGTAACAGCAGGGGAGTGGCCATCCCCTGTGCTTAAAGCGGTGGCAAAGAGTGGCAGTCTTTGCCCCACATTACTACCAACGGAGTGTCGACATCAACTCTGTTTGATTTTAGAGAAGTTAAAAAGATTTATTCTTAGGCAAGGGATCGCAGTTAACTGGGGAAACAGAAATGTGGGAGAGTTGTGTATGGTTGCTGAATCACATGTTGGCGTGTATGATGTGCATTTGATTGTTGAGGTGCGAGTCCGTTTGATGCTTGTGTGGGAAAAGTCATAGGAACACAGTTAGACCTTTAAGCAAACCTATGGGGATAAACTAGTGTAGTTTATGCACCCCCTTTTTGATGTGCGATGTGGTAACATTGGAATTCTGCCACCAGAAGTAATGATTTTAGTATTACATGGAACAAAAGTAAGTTTTAAGAAGAGCCCCTCTAAATAGGATTAGGCAGGACTTTGCCATCTCAAATTAAGATTCTAGCCCTCAAGGAGGGCAGACCAATTATGACTTGCTAGCAAGAGGCGTGTGAATTTATAAGGACGTGCTTAGTTAAGTAATATAGAGACTAAATACTCTGCCAACTAGAAGACCCCGCCAGCAATTTTAATAACACCAGGGGAAACATGGGCGGTGAGAAAGGTACTTTTGAGTACTCATGGATAAACAACATCCTATGTATTTTGTGACTGGTTGGTCACACAAAAGATTTACCAGCTGAAGGGACATTTTACAGGGAAAACATCATAGGGTACCTGAGTAATGCAGTTTCAGTAAAGCTGGGTAGGACTCATAAGATAAAAACGTCCACCCCATTCTTTTAAACTGGTCTCATAAACCTGAAAGATGATGGAAGGAAAGGCAGGATGGTAAACTGAAAAAGGTGTAGAGAAAGACAGTTGAATAGAGGAAGTGTGGTAGCAGGAAGGCAGGACAGTGGACTGAGGAAGTATGGAAAGGGACAGATGGGAAGCGGAAGTGTAATAGAAGGAAGGCGGCAAGACAGAAGTGGGGATGGATACGTATGAAGTTGAGAGAACTGGAAGAGAGCATGAAGCATTGAGGGGACAGGAGGTGCTAGGCGGGAGATGCGCACTTCTGAATTGCCTTATTCAAGCATTCAGGAGGTACTTCCATCCCGTTACGCCAATGCCCAACTCCTTGAATATGGAAGCTTTAAACAGAACTAAGAATTGCTATGCACCGCATGAGGAGATAGGTAGGGACGTTATTTCTGAACTATTAATAATCAACAGCAGGGACATCGAAACAGGGGATGACCCCCTTTCTGGCAGCTCGCCACGACAGGAATTAGAATCAATGCCTTGTTCCTTCTCCAAAAGTAGTTAAGAACATTTGAGAACAAACAAGGCAATTTAATTTAAAACACAGGGAGATTCTCAGGACCAAACTGCCAATAAATATCCACATTTGGACTATTTCAAAAGGCGTCTTGGTCTCTCTCTCTCTCTCTCTTCCTTCCATCCTTGGAGAATAAGCAGGAATTTTTTTTAACTGTGCTTTCATGGTCTTCATAAGGACTTAAGTACCAGCTAGGCATTATTTGCCTCCCCATAGATATCAGAGTGAAGGAAGAGAGAGACATTCTGCATGTCCACCTAAGATTTTCTTCCCCCTCCTAATTTAGGTGGCTTTTGTGTATTCCTTACAAGGGCCACGCTTCTCAAATTAGGCTTAAGCAGACAACAAGCCACAAGAATGGTGGATTGCCCCCCCCCTTGTTTCAGAAGCATTTCACACCTAATCCATTACGGAGTAATTACAGGAGATTATCTGCTTGCCTCAGGCTGCAAAAGGCAGCCGCGGGGGAATTTTAAAAGTCTACACCCCTCCTTTCTTTTTCTGCTCTCAAGCCAGCATACCACCTCTCCTTCCCCCCTCCCAGAGGAATTTGAGGAATGTTGACAAAACAGCCTAGTTTTCCTTTTTTTCTCTCTCCCAAGCCTGGAGTAACGTAACGTACGGGTCAGTCCCAAAGCGTTCAACAGGCTTACACGCCAGAATTTAAGACGAGCCTTGCTTACTCTACGCACTGCACATTTTTCTTAATTAGGCTTTTCGAAGATAAGTTTAAAAGCTACTTGCGATTTCAATGACTCTTTATAACTAAGTCAACACAGGAGAATAAAAGATTTTTCTTTCCTTTTGCCCTAGGCGGTAAAAGGCTCGCCTAGGTTGCAGCTTTTAACCCACGCCTGGTCTCAGAAGCCCCCCCCCCCCTTGAGGAAATTGAGGCTTATTTTTTTTTTAGAAACCAAAATGGACTTAACGATTTTTCTTTTTCCTGTTTTGTGCATGTAACGGGCAAGCTTCCCTATTTTTAAGAATGGCTCTATAGTGCACATTATTAATTTGTTACAAATTTCATAGGGAGCCTAGTAGCGTGACCATGGCTGGCCTGCATTTGTGCACAACTACTAAAGTGCAGTTGTGTACTATGGCCAAACGATTTTTCCGAACATTTGGACACCCCCCCATCATTTCACTTTACGATGCCTCCACACAAAAAGAAAAAGAACCTTCCTTCTGACCGACAAATACATGCTTTCTATGAACTATGTTTCACAACGCCCCTGACAGATACCATCTATGGGAACTATGAGCAATGCCAAATATTACAGCCTGATTACAACACTGCACTCTTGCTGATTTTTGGGAAGGGAAATTCATCCACCTTTTTTTTTCCTCACCTCATCATTGCCAGTTTCAGGACCTGAGGGTGTTTCAACAATTCAGACTCCTTTGGAAGGCGAAAGAGGAAGAGCCTTGAGGACTTCCAGCCGCCGTGCTGCGAGAAAAATTCACCGCAGGGTGAGATATTTCCATGCAAGAGAGGGTGCCTTGCTTTGCCTTTTTCTTCTCCCTTCAATAGCGGCCATTGCAATTGATTTTCAGAGGGGTGGAGTTTCTTCAGCCTTTTTTTTTTCTTTTCTCTCCCAGAATCCTGCTTGCCCGGGATACGTCCGCCTGAAATTTAACCCCTTCTTTTCCAAGCAGGCAGTTACCTGGACTATAAGCTCTTTTCTGTCTCTGTGTGGTTGTGTACAAGTTGTGAAATGGCTTCCCCAACTGTACCCCAGTGTGTCGTTCCTAGCCAGCAATCCCAGACCCCAGAGGAGAGAGACTCTGCTCTGCCCGGCACACCGGCTGCACAGCCCTTTCCCCGATTTTTACCTCCGATTCGTGACCCCAGGGTGTACAATCCTTCGGTCATTTTCCGGCCAATTCATTGTACACACCGCCGCGTTGTTATTATAGGCCACAGTTTCATATTTTGGGCTGCCCGCTACGCGCGTATCTCAGAATGGGGAGCGAACCTCTGGTTGGGACGTCACCTTAGACTAATTTGGAAAGGGGTGCGAGGCATGCTCTGGACTGCTTTCTTTGAAACTGCTACCCAATTGGCCTCTGAATCTAATATTGATGTTCTGCTCATTCATCTGGGTGGCAATGATCTCCCTCACACGACCAGCTCAGCCCTAGCTCGACGTATTATCGCTGATTTGCGTACTTTCCATCAACTTTACCCACATACACGAATTGTTTGGTCTTCTATCATACCTCGCCAGCACTGGCGGGGGGCTTTTGCTCCACTTACAATAGAGGGGGCTAGGATAAGCCTGAATCGTAGAGTAGAGGCAGCTCTGCGCGAAGATTCTGGCTTCGTGATTGCCCACCCGCTTCTGACGCTTTCTCGCCCCCACCTATTCAGAAGTGACGGGGTCCATCTGACGGACGCGGGTTTGGATATTCTCCTGCACGACTTTCAAATGGGCATTCGTCGTGTGCTCGGTGACTTAATGGTAGTTTAAATACAGTAGCTGCTTCTATTTTTTTTTTACTTGTGTATCTGCCTGGACTTTTCCGTGACTTTATCATTCCGCTTGCCAGTCCAAACTCCCCTCCGGAACAATTTGGTTCATGCTAAGAGCCTACTTTGCATCGCCTGGATATTCTGCCAGTTACATTTTTTTGCTGTCCCCGTGTAGGAGAGCAATTTGACTTGGGGATGGGATCTGTGGTTGATTGGGGACACCTGAGCACCTACACCTTGCAAGCACTCATCAGGGCCAGCTGAACTTGTGCATATCTACTGCTGTACAGAGGTGTCCTCGTCATAGACTTTGGCCCCCCTTACTTCACGTACTGGTTTTACGAAGAGGAACGCCACAGTCTGCCTTTTTCAACATTTTTTTTTCCTTTTCATGACTGTCAGATAGACTGTACCACCCTGCTTGGCAGCACAAGGACAGCTGAGGGGTCCTTTTGTGGGGGTTTGTCCTCTGTGTTTGTTTGTGGTTGTGTGTGTGTGTTCTTCTCTCACCCAGGTACCTCCTGGAGGACGGGCTTTTGCTCTGGGAAAAACGCCCACCCGTTCTTTATTTCTGGATCGTGGAGTCGGTTGGGTTTGGAAACCTGACGCCGCCGTTCGTGGATGCTGAGATGGGGACCCTCCTGCCATCCCTTCCGCTATCCCTCCTGGAGCCTTTGATGTCTTTGATGCCATCTTCGAGATGACTGCGCTCCGCCAGCTCGATCGCTGTGGGCCCCTGGATCCGGTGATGCCAGCCTATTCACCCAGCGTGGACCGCACCCCGCGACCGAGAGGGAGAGAGGCCTGACCGGTGACGCCTCCTGCCCACTGCAGTATGATGCCTCATGCCTTAGATGACCACCCCCCCCCCCGATGGAGGACGCCGAATTGCACCTGACCTGTGGTCATCACACCTGTTCCTGGGGGAGCCTTGCATTTGCCACTTCGGGGAGCCCCACTGTCGTCTGCTGATTTCCCCCTAAGCTTCCGGTTGATGGGCTGACATCCTGTCTGCCTGATTTCCTTTCCTTTTCCTTTTCTTTTCTTTGTCTGTCTCTGAGGGGGGAGACGGAAGGAGTTTAGCGGCCACAGACTCTTGTTTTGGATTGCGGCCAACAGACTTCACGCCCGCAATTTCACCCCTTTTCGTCGGGACAGAAACTTGGTGGGGTTCAAATTCAGACCTTCACATGCCTTCACCATGCGCTGGACCACCAAGAACTTGTGAACTTGTGTCGTCACACACACACACCAGCCTTCTAGCAAGTGAGCGCTTATTTTGAAGCCTTGCATAGGGACGTTAATTATTAATCACTGTTTATTATATTACTGCCTATTATTGATAGTCATTGTAAAATGCTTTTCTGAATGTGCCTTTCATAATTCATATTTTTTTATTACTTGCCTTTCTATGCAATTTACATCGAATGAGAGAAATTTTTTGGCACCCATGGGTGCTCCGAGACTTTATACCACAAAACAATGGTTTTCTAGAATAGCTGTCTACATTATTTACTTCACCAAAGACAATGATGAATTACTTTTTGTCCCATATTTGTGGGGCTGATTCTGTGTGTGAACTGACAGCTACAGAGACATCTCTGCTTTGATTTCAATAGCTCATCCGTGACTCTACCATGGGACTATAACTATTGAGTATGGTTTATGGCTAAAAATTGGTTTTTCTAAGATTAATGTCTATCATCTGGGTTGTCCTGTATGTATGAACAACTGGGTAATTCTCTGCTATAATTTGAGTTTCAAAGCACACCACACACCTGAATACGGTTGAAAATCATGTCATGATTTTTGTTCTATGAAATCAGGTACTACTGTTTGTGTATCTTTATGAAAAATGACAGTATGAAAAATCATACTGCAAGGTCTAAAGCCATTTGACAGCAAAAGGGAGCAGGCTGGCAAAGGAGCCTTGTTCATATTTCTATAAGTGTTTGATTTGCAAACTGACCCTAAATGGAATTCAGGGGTTTTCAGCCTGATTACCAAACACACAAGCAAGATATCTCACATTTGCACTGCTGCTGCAAGAAAATTTATTTGGGTTTCATGATTGTCCTGATATAAGGTACTGAACAAATCTGCTGTTTAGTTATCACTTTGGGACAGGGATCTTGATATCCAAGTCTATCACAATATTATGCCAGCCCCTTCAGAGGTTGGGAATTTGGAATCTTTGAGCAGTGAGCAGCAGGCCGTGGGAGGTTGTGATCATGTTGCATTCCTCCATCAGGGGACATTTAAATGCTATGGTCTGTGAAACGCACCCATCCATTGCAGTCTGCGGGTCTGGCCAGAGGGTCTTTTTAACTCCCAGACATTGCTAAACTTTATCTGGTAACTTAACATTTCACTATAGAGAGTCCCCTAGTGAATTAAGGGGTATTTCTTTGTTCAAATGCGTCCCTCACCATGAGACGCCACAAATCATTTTGTGCCTATAAGCCCTTTGAGAGAAGAAACAGGGCGGGAAAAGTTTTCCTGGCAGCACTGCTGATACTCTCGTCAGGAACACTGAAAAGTCACTCATGATGACACCCCTCTCCAAGGGAATAGTAAGCAGGGAAGCTCAAGCAATATTCACGCTTTTGTATATACACCTTCGATATGTTTCTTTGTCCCTTACAAGTCTATCATGGGAGTCACGGGAGGGCAACCTATGGAGAATTTACTGGCGTAAATTTCCATAACGCGTCAGGGCCGAGTGAAGGGTATAGATCCCTCATATATAGCTATTTTAGTAACCCCCAGGCATTGGCAAGCCTCATGTATTCAAAACAGTGTATCCCAAAGAATGTAAGCCACACAAATATATATATATATTTAGAAATAATAATAACAAGCAATTGTATCTATGTCCTAAAACTTTGGTTAAGCATTTCCGGTCACTAAGAGGCGGGGGAACTTCTGGCTGAGCCAGCAATCTAATTATTTTCATAGCCTTGAAGCTCTACACAGCTAATTGCATATACGTCAGCCAAGAAAAAATCTTATCTCTATTTCAAGAGCTCAGCAGCTGGCATGCTCACAGGTACTAGTCTGTGTAAGATACTTCAAACACTACAGCAATTAAAACATTTAATTGGTGTCAGAAATACAAAATAAATGACCAAGGATGTCAATTAGTATTTGATGCATGTAACAAAAATATGTGACGTAAACTCGGATGGGCGGAGGGACAAAAGAGTGCTGGAAAACCTTATAAAATATTGCTCCTTTCGTTTTCTCGGTGGACTTCGCACCAGCAAAGAGTGTGGAAGTACCCTTGGTTGAACCAATAAATCTATTTTCTGACTCAGACGGCTTATTGCGTTCTGTGAAGCCTACGGCACGCCAGCAATGAACCCCATAAATTAAATTCATTGCTTTCAAGGGCGTTTATACACGACCCCTAAGCTCCGCCACAAATGGCTGCAAGGTCCGGACCTTAAAAATGTTTACTCACCAGCTCCGGAGTTTGCAGACAATTAAATGCGACCCCGCCCACTTTAGCGCGACCCAGAGCAGTTTTCTTGTACCTGCTTTTTGGAGGTGACAAATATTTGATCCGGTGTAAGGATAGTGAGTGCGGGGCTCTCCGGGCTTCTGTTTGTTCTTTTTTTGCGCCCCGCTCCTTTAAGAGATCTGAATGCTGCCCGGAACAAAACGGAGGTAAACCGGCATTCTTTTCTTTCTTTTTTCTCCCTCCCCTCACGCAGCCAGCAACCAGGAAGTACGGAGGGGGGTTGGGACAGAGGAAGAGCGACAAACCCCTAAGATCTCTGGTCCGAATTTAAGTGGCCAGCAGATCTTAGGGGTCGTGTAAAAAGGCCCAGAGGTGCAAGAAGCTAGCATGCTGGGCCTGGTGAGTGGTGGGGAGGTGGGATGCTGATGCTGCCCTCCTCGCCACTCACCAGGTGCATCATGCTAGCGTCCTCCATCTCCCCGCAACTGATTTTCCCCATCCCTGCAAGAGCTCAGGCTTCTCTGCCCCGCCTTCTGGGATGATCTCCCACTCAAGACAATAGGGCAGGACAGAGAAGTCTGTGCTCCTGCTTGTGACTAGGAGGTTAGCCGATGAGATGGAAAAAGCCAGCCAGCCAGCAAGCTGGGCCTGGTGAATGGCTGATCAGCTGAGGAGGCAGGGGAGGAAATCAGCAGCACTTGGGCTGCTGCCGTTACAAACGGGGATGAACCGGTTCGTCCCCATCTCTACTGCTGTCGCTCACCCCTCCACTACAACTATCGACATCCGTATTGCAGGCACCAGGGAGCCAAAGCAACCCACCGGGTGGCATTGTACAACTGACTATATTTTAGCCTGGCTTACCACACAGGCGTGTTGTAAAATTTCAAGGGCAGAAGGAACCCAAGACATACAGTACTCCCCTCAGCAAAGAGGACAATTAAAATAAGACAGCTACAGATACAGGGTATTTGCTTTTCTCTGCAGTTTGTGTCTCCTCTCTAGGAATTCACTCTCTGTTCCTCCTTCAGGCGACACCCACTCCCATCTTCCTTGCTTGCTTGGTTGGCTCTTCTTTCAGTTTCTCTTTCGGTCTTGTCTGTTTGTTTCTCTGGCCTATGGCTACATCAGGTAGCCTGGGAGTTGTAGTTCGATAAGTTATGGTACCTATATCCACCCTGCCCGTTGCCCCTTATCCGTACAAAATACTTTTCTACATTCCTGTTTTCTCTCTCCCAACCAATTGATTACATCTCAGTATGAGCCAACTTGGGTGTTAAGGTCATCAGAGAGGTATGTCTCGTGGGAACCCATGAAAGGGCCTTCTCGGCTGCTGCGCCCAGACTCTGGAACTCCCTCCCACTAGAGGCCAGGACTGCCCCATCTCTGTTGTCCTTCCGGAAACAGGCAAAGACCTTTCTCTTCAGGCAAGCTTTCCCTGAATGATGGACTACCTATTATGTGTCTTTTATATGAATCTATAGGTTCACACAGACTTTGCATTTATAACTACTTATAACCTTGTAGCTTTAATGTAATGTTGTCTATTAATGCTGCAAGATGTCCCTCAATTCCTTGTTCTCAAATACTTGAACATGTCTTAATTGTATTGGACTGTACATTATCCCTCATTACTGTAAGCCGCCTTGGGTCCTTCTCCAAGGAGAAAGGTAGGGTAAAATACTCTGAAATAAATAAATAAATACTCTTCCAAGTCCAGAACGTAATGATCCATCAGCTGAGTCAACGTTCCTGTGTACCTGATTAAAATTGCACTGCAACTTTCATTCCTGTAAGATAAGCACGTCCAAACTTCAGCCCTCCAGATGTTTTGGACCACAGCTCCCACAGTCCTTTGACATTGGCAATCTAAGCTTAGAATTCTGGGAGTTGTGGTCCAAAATATCAGGAGGGCTGAGGTTTGGACATGCCTGCTGTAAGAGTAAGTAGTTTTTAGGATTCCACAAAACTCATGGGACTGGTTGTTGTTGTTGTTGTTGTTGTAGCCATGCACGCTTGTTTCTGCATAACCCAAAGGCCAGTGATGCTTTAAAAATGGACAGGTTCATGGTAGAACAGATGTTTGTGGACTAGACCCAAGAGCCTCATGGAGCAGTGGTTGAACGCCTGTACTGCAGCTAACACTGAGCTCACGGCCTGGGGGTTCAATCCCAGGTAGCAGGTTCATGGTTCACTCAGCCTTCCATCCTTTCGAAGTCGGTAAAATGAGTACCCAGCTTGCAACTCTTTCCAACACCCATTAAGTATGGTACATTAGCCTTGGCCTTCTTGGTGGGGGGGTGAAGTGCTTCTGATTTGCCTGGGATGGATGAAAGGGCTGCATGATAAGTGGCAGGCAGATTGTGTCTGAGTCCCCCACCTCTGCTGAGAGAGGGATTTCAATGCACACATGAATGGTCTCCCTGACCCCTCTCTCAAACTGTAGAGAAGGGTATTAAAATGGCGTCTGTTATGCTAACATAGAATGCTTTATAAAATGTCTGTGTAGTAGATTCAAACTCCAGTCTAAGCAGAAGTTAGCTCCCATGAGTGGAATGTGACCTAGATAGACTTTGTGTCCTACAGAACTGTTTCAATTCTGTTTCCCAGCGAGTCAGTATAGTCTGCCTTTGTCTTACTTGCTAGACCATGTTGCAAATCATGTTAAGATAACAACACAATAGAGGCCTATGCTAGAGAACAGCTTCTGCACTTGTCAGTTCCCACTCCTGAGTGGCTAAGGGTTAGACTTGTGATCAATGTGATGCGATGAGGGTGGAGTTACCAATGCAACTCCATTGTATGATTTTCAATGTTATTTGCTTCAGCCTTTGGAAACTGATTCCGCTGAATGCCAGCAATATTGCTTGCTTTAATAAAGTCTTTCTCTTTTTCACCTAAAATCTGGTTTCATTTGAATCCCTGTATCACCCTAAGCGGCCCGAACCCCAAAGTAATTTTTGCTAGGAATGTAAGCCCCAAAAAAGGCTACAAAACCATCTATCTTCTCCGTCTAATATGTGTAGATCCTCCTCTTTGAATGAGTGTCCTTTGTCTTTCAAATGAAGGTACACCGCTGATTTTCATCCTGAGACTGACAAAGCGACTTGGATGAGTAGCCAAAACATTTTACTCTCACAAGAAAAGAAGTCCAGTTGCCATGATTGAACATCCAGAGTAGCTGAAAGGAGGTATTCTGCTGTCTTGTAGATTCATCAAAGCTTTTCCCATGCTCCAAATGTATGTGGCACACGCACGCACACACAAACACAAAGAAATTCTTTCAAGAACAGAGAAAGCCATTATTATTTCAATTTATCGACTGTTTCCTTGAAGAACAATGCTCTTTTGGGTTCAGCCACAATTCTACCTCTACCGCCATTCATGGCTAATACAACAGGAAAGAAAAAGGTATATTAAGCGTGTCAATAATAAAACCGCAACTCTTCCCAAAATGACGTGGTCTCAGCGTGATCAACCCCCCCTTTTTTTTTTGCACATGGCTACCCAAGGCGTATCAGAGGAAATGCCTTGCTGCAATCAATGTGGTACAGTAGTACTCCCGTATCCGCGGGATTCGTATCCGCTGTGGATTCACTTATCCACAGTCTGAAAATATTAAAATATTTTACTATTAAGAATATTAAAAGAAAGATTCCCAAAAATACAACTGCCAGTGTAGAGGACTGTAACTCCAGAAGCTCAAGAGATGAGTGAAACCAATTACCTTAAGCCAGGCATGTCCAAAATTCGGCCCTTCAGATGTTTTGGACCACAACTCACAAAGTCCTTTGTCATTGGCAATCTAAGCTTAGAATTCTGGGAGTTGTGGTCCAAAACATCAGGAGGGCCGAAGTTTGGACATGCCTGCCTTAAGCTCATTGAACTATAGTGCTCAGAACTGGACTGTTAAAGCCATATTTAAAGAAAACATTTTTTTTACCTCCAAACACTCTCCCCCTGAACAATTCAACTCAATGACAGAGAAAATGTCTCCATCATTGGAGAAAATATCTCTAAATGCATATATTTTCCTGCCTGGACTCTTTCCTGACCCAATTCAATCCTACCCCCCTTACCAGTGTATTGTCCATAGCTTGACAACCAGAGCCCAGTGAATTAGTTATCGGGCCTTGTAGCCGATGTTTGGGGTTTCCCACAACTAGGAATGGGCATTTCATTTTGGAACCAGTCAATTACGAAATGAACCCCGCGAGCCCAGGTGGTCCTCGGAACCGGCTGATACATGCAGATCCAATTGCTTTACCTTTCTCTGTCTTGCGCTGGGTTAAAATCCAACGAGGAAGCGTGCTGAGACAGAGAAAGGTAAAGCAATTGGATCTGCTTGTATCAGCTGGTTCCGAGGACCACCTTGGCTCGCGGGGTTCGTTTCGTAACCTACCGGTTCTGAGGACTGAAATGCCCAACCCTACCCACAATTTATCTTTGAGAAGCCATTTTGTGTAACCCTTGGGAAAGCCACACAATCCTAGGATGTGCCCCCCCACCCCGAGAAGGGAAGGGCAAACCATTTCTGCGCAACCTTGAAATGAATCTGCATAAATCAGAAGGGACTTGATGACACATAATACAGTGGTACCTTGAATTAATTTGTTCCAAATGAAATTATGTTAAGCAATTTTTCCTTTATACAAATTCCCAAAGGAATGCATTGAAAACAGAATAATCCCATTTTTATGTTGTACGGATTCTCCCCATAGGCTATTATGTTAAGCAAATTTCCCCTATCTCCGTAATTTTTTATGTTGTACAGATTTTATGTTATACAAACTGTTTGTTATACAAGGGTCCACTGTAATTATTTTTCTAGACTATGTAGGGAGGTGAAAGTTGGATGGAGAAGAAAGCCTCCAGAGGAAAAAAAGATGGATGCCTTTGAAATACGGTCCCGGAGGAACTTCTTTGGATGGCGCGAAAGAGGGTCCTACAGCAAAAAAAACAAGCCTGAACTGTCCCTGGTGATAAGGGAAAAGAAAATATGTTTTAAAATTCATATGTTGTTTATGCTGAGTTACTTAAGCTGAATATGCCATGATATGCTAAAGCAGAGATTGGATACGTTGTATGTATGGGGGGGGGGGGGTTAGAAGTTAACGGTTAGGCATACCATATAAGGTTAAGTTTTCCATTCTGCCTCGGTGATAGTCAGATTGTACGCGTTCCGCATAGCCAGGATTGGCTAGAGCAGGGGTCCTCAAAGTTTTCAACCAGCGGGCCAGACCACCACCACCCAGACACCACTGGGGGCCGGATCCCAGTCCAAAATCAGCTGCGGAGGCTGGCTTGCTCACAAAACAGGGGGTAGGTGGGGGGGTTGCAATTGGTCCCAGGGGCCGGATTCAGGACCTTGGGGGGCCGCATCCGGCCCCAGGGCCTTAGGTTGAAGACCCCTGGGCTAGAGGGTAAGAGAGGGAAATAAGTGTTGGGTATATTAACTTTGGATACATGTGCTTGGGCAGAGACCGCGCCTTGAGTGCCGCTCTCTCCATAACTTTCTGCAAATCTCCATTGTTTGTGTATCCATTCTGGGTAAGGAACACACATAACCCTGGAAACCAGATTCGCCCAGATTCGCCCGTACCTCGATGAGGGCTCCTTGAGGACTGTGGTACAGGCACTGGTCATGTCGAGGCTGGATTACTGCAACGCTCTCTACATGGGGCTTCCCTTGAACCTTGTTCGGCGATTGCAGCGGGTCCAGAATACGGCGGCCAGGTTGGTGGTTGGTGCGCGCCGCTATGACCGCGCCACCCCTATCCTGACTCGCCTACACTGGTTACCCATGGAGGGTTTTGGTTTACAAAACCCTCCATGGCTTGGTCCCGGCTTATTTGGCGGAGCGTCTCTCCCGACAATTAGATCTGGCCCGACCCACCCGAGCTTCGGTGGCCTTATCACTGCGGACGGTCACACCGAGGGATGCCCGTAAGGCTGGTACTCGTGGGCGCTTTTTCGGTAGTGGGCCCATCCATCTGGAATAAACTTCCTAGTGATGTACGGCTGGCTCCATCGCTGGCAGCGTTTAAGAGGAATCTGAAGACCATCCTCTTTCGAGAAGCTTACGGCGATGTCTAAGGACCCACTCTGGTTTTTTTTTTATCCCGCCTAAATATCTCTGGATTTTGTAACCCCGCTTAATTATTTTTGGACATTGTAGTTTTGTTATTGTTGTTTGTATTGATTTTTGTTGTTTTAACTTGATGTTGTGAACCACCCAGAGTCCCCATTGTGGGAATGGGGCGGTATACAAGCGTAAATAATAAATAAATAATAATAATAAATAAACATAAATGATGAAACGAAGGCAGGAATACTTTTTGCATGCATCCTAAGAAGGCAAGACTTGGTGGGAAAAACATCACTGGCAGGGAAAGAGGACCACCAAATACGAGATGAAATGACTCCATTAAAGAAACCGCCGCTTTGAGTTTCCAAGACCTGAGGAGGGGCGTTACTGAGAAAACATGTGGGAGGTCATTCGATCATACGGTTCGCAGACATCAGTGGGGAACTAGACAGGATATACCAACAACGAAAGAGTTCTCCTGAGGTGTAGAGACTTTCTCTGTAAAAAAAGTCAAAGGCAACACAAGGGCAGCTGTCCTCCTTGCCAGCAGCAGGAAAGGCTTCATAGACTGCATATGCTCGGCTCCGCTCTTGAGTCTGTAATAAACTCTTAGGGAGTTTCCATTTCTTCTTTAAAAAATCAACTATTTTTACATCCCACCATTCCACTAAAATTAATTAGAATAGAAAGGAATCATAGAGTTGGAAGAGACCTCAAGGGCCATCCAGTCCAACCCCCTGCCATGCAGGAACCCCCCTCACAGTATGGCCATCCAGCGTCTGCTTAAAAACCTCCAAAGGAGACTCCACCACCCTCCTTTGTGGCAGCATCTTCCACTGCCGAACAACTCTAACCATCAGGAAGTTCTTTCTCATTTTCAAAGGGAATCTCTTTTCCTGTAGTTTAAGACCATTACCCTGAGTCCTAGTCTCTGAAGCCATGGAAAACAAACCTGTTCCCTCTTCAATATGACATCCTTTCAAATATTTAAACATAGCTATCATATCCCCTCTCAGTCTTCTTTTTGTAAGACTAAACATTCCCAGCTCCATCAGCCGCTACTCGTAAGACATTTCTTTCAGACCCTCAATCATCTCGGTTGTCCTCCTCTGGATCCGTTCAAGATTTTCAACATCCTTTTGAAATTGAGGTGCACAGAAGTGGACACAGTACTCCAGGTGGGGTCTGACCGGAGCAGAATTAAAACGGGCCATTCAAACAAATCCATAAAAACCACAGGTGAGTCAGAAACCCGACACGAAAGAAGGAATTCACATCCAAGCCTCGAACTATAGAAGATCTCCTGGGCAGGGCAGGGCACCCCCTCAAGAACACGGGGACGATAATAGGAACGGGTTGCCTCCTGCGTGAATTCTCTGGTGCCTGACGAGGTTCGTGCTCTGGCTGAAGCTCTTCCCGCAGGCCAAGCATTTATAGGGTTTCTGCCCCGTGTGGATCCTTCGATGCTTCACCAGGCCCGACTGATCGCAAAAGGTCTTGCTGCAGTCCGAGCACTTGTAGGGCCTTTCGCCCGTATGGATCCGTTGATGGGAGGTCAGGTGGGTGCTCTGGCTGAAGCGCTTGCCACATTCCAGGCATTTATAGGGTCTCTCTCCCGTGTGGATGGTTTTGTGGTTGATGAGTCCCGACTGGTTGCAGAAGCTCTTCCCGCACTCGGAGCAGGTGAAGGGCTTCTCGCCCGTGTGGATCCTCTGGTGGGACGAAAAGCTGGTGCTGTGGCGGAAACTCTTCCCGCACTCCGAGCACCGGTAAGGCTTCTCGCCCGTGTGGATCCTCTGGTGTTGCGCCAGGCCCGTGCTCTGGTTGAAACTCTTGCTGCAGTATGGGCAACTGTACGGCCTCTCGCCCGTATGGATCCGTTGATGGGAGGTCAGGTGGGTGCTCTGGCCGAAACCTTTCCCACACTCCAAGCATTTGTATGGCTTCACCCCGGACGGCAGGCCCGGGCATCCGGCCCCGCTTCCGTCCTGACGCACGCTCTCGTCGCGCTTGACTATTTTCTTGGGTTTCTCGCCACTGTGGATTCTCCAGTGCGTGCGCAGGAATGCGTTCCTCCCCTTTTCTGCCTGTTCTTCTTGAATTAGGACCTCATGAAACTCTCCGGCCTGGTGAGGCGCTACATTATCGCTCCCCGCTGGCCTCTCTGATCCATCCTGACTCCGTGAATTCCATTTCGGCCCCGTGTTATTTCTCGTTGCTGATGTCATCCCTTCCTTCTCGCTCCGCCACACATCACCATCTGGAATAAAGAGAGATTTATTTTTGAGAGTGGTTGTGAGGTTTTTCGGGCTGTTTGGCCGTGTATTCTGGAAGTTTTTTCTTCCTGACGTTTCGCCAGATTCTGTGGCCGGCATCTTCAGAGGGCGAGGCGCTCAGGGAACTAGGAGTTCTCTCTGTGCTGTCTCTGTGTTTGTTTGCTTGCTTGCTTGTCTCTGTCTGTCTGTCTGTCTGTCTGTCTGTCTATTTATTTATTTATTCTGATAAAACTTTATTTCACAGTAGCCAAGGTTATAGAATAGGGAAGTCTTTTGCCATACAGGTAAGGACCAGCAATCTCCTTCAGTAGAACTGATGCTATTGAGCTGATCACAACTTCACTGTGTGGATAGGTAGGTAGGTAAACAAATAACTTGTATGTGAGGGTGTGCTTTCTCAACATTGTACCAGAAGGCATCTGTTAACGAGATTAGGCTTTCCTTTCTCTCCTTCAGAAGGTTTCCCAGGCTTTCAGAATATATTTCAAAGATGCACAGCAGGCTGCACTGCTGCACAGATTTATTTTATTTTATTTTATTTTATTTTATTATACTGGTTAAAATCACTTTACTAAAAAGCCCCATTATTTAGTCAGCTGGCCTAGAGTGCCCAGCACACAGCAGGCATTCCCTCTTTGGACAGCGATTGAGAGCTGTTGCCTCAGGAACATAGGTGCTCGGTCGTCTTGAGACGTAATGGCTATCCTGCGACCTATTTCCTGGACTAGGCTCAAGGCTGATTCTCCCCAGACTCCAGATGTTTCGATGGCTACAGGGACAAAGTCAATTCCTGTTGCCATATCTTCTTTCTTTCTTTCTTTCTTTCTTTCTTTCTTTCTTTCTTTCTTTCTTTCTTTCTTTCTTTCTTTCGAAATACTGTAAAACATGCAGGGCGGTAAGAGGGAACTGAGACGTTTGGGGCGGAACCTGTTTGCATATGCTCAGTGTGAGGGGGTGGAGACTAACAAACTTTCTTATTGCTACGGAAGTTCGGCCTCCACGCAAGGACGCATGGGAAACCCATCTGTGCGGTTTCACAAAGCCCACGATGTAGAACTAGGAGCTCTTTCTGTGCTCTTGGCCTCTGAAGATGCTGGCCACAGAGTCTGGCGAAACGTCAGGAAGAAAAACCTCCAGAACACAGCCAAACAGCCCGAAAAACTCACAACAACAATCAGATCCTGGCCGTGTAAGCCTTCGAGAATAAATTTATTTTTCTCCCTTTACTATTACGCCCGGTCATTGCACTCAATCAGCCGTTCCCAACGAGAGAAGGGCACGAACCTCCGCTTTGGTGGTTCGTTCATCGGCCAGACAGGTGTTTGGCGCTTCCTGGCCCCACCTACTCTGGTGGGCAACCACTCAGATGCAGCGCCCAGAGGAGGTGGGGCAAGGAAGCCAGGCTTCCTTGGCAGATCAACGAACCAGCACAGACTTCTAAACCGGTAGTTCGTGCCCACCTTAAGTCCCAACCTTAAGTCCCCAGGTGTTTTTGGAATACAACTCCCAGAAATCCTAGCCAGCACAGCTACTGATGAAGGCTTCTGGGACTTTCCATCCAAGAACACCTCGGCACCTGAGGCGGGGAGCCACTGCACTAAAAGAGGGTGGTCAAGGGAGCTTACACAGTTTTTTAGAGGCATGGAAACAGACAAAATCAATATTTAGCTAGAACAGCGATTCAGTAAAACTAAAAGCAGCCAACAATAGATATACATCATGATTGGGGCTCCCATTCTTTTCAGGCGATTTTTTTAAAGTTAAGATAGATTTTCATGTTTTACATGCTTTTAATGATTCAAAGGTATTTTAATCAGTTTCATAGTTTTATTTTTTTTTAAATGTATAACCTGTTTTTAAAATACTCTTCTTTTTGATCTTTTTACTGTGAGCTGCCTTGAGTCCCCCTCATTGGGAGAAAGGTGGTCTAATAAAAAAAAGACCAAGAAGTGAATAAAATACATAAAGCAGTGGTGTCCAAACTTTGGCCCTCCAGATGTTTTGGCCCACAACTCCCACAATCCTTTGTCATTGGCAATACAAGCTTGGAATCCTGGGAGTTGTGGCCCAAAAACATCTGGAGGGCCGAAGTTTGGACACCCCTGACATAAAGCATGGGCCCCCTCGCATTGAGGAGAAATCATGATAATCTCTTCACTCTGGGGAGAAAGCCAGGGAATAAATGACAAGCATTACTTAGGATGTGTACTATAAGGATGTTGATTCATTTTCCTTGGTGTCCTCTGGAGACAGAGCTGCCTGTGTTTAATCTTTACATCTGTACTGTGTTCGACACCATGAAGAACTGCCTGTCGGAATAAATAATGCTCAGGAAGGAGTGAAAAGAGAAGGACAAGAAACATGACACTCAAAAATGCTCTTAAGAAGTAGGGCTGAAACTCACAACTGTTACCCATAAAGCGTATACAGGGTTACAAACAAATATAAAATATTAAAATCTCTGGGGGCGTTCTCATTCATCATGCTACTCTTGCAGTGTGTGTGTGTGTGTGTGTGTGTGTGTGTGTGTGTGTGTGTGTGTGTGTGTGTGTGTGTGTGTGTGTGTGTGTGTGTGTGTGTGTGAGAGAGAGAGAGAGAGAGAGAGAGAGAGAGAGAGAGAGAGAGAGTTTACATGTGAATTATCCTCCAAAACAACACATTACAACTGTGATAGCCGCATGTCGAGCTGTGTCGAGTTGGCCATGCTGCCGGTGGCTTCTGGGAGATGTAGTCCAAAACCGCAAACCTGGACAGTTGCACTTGTTAATTTATGATGGAACCCAGGTAGTACCCGAAATCGAATAGTGAGCCATAACATGAGCAGGGCCACTGAAGCAGTGGGACTTATTACACAGGGGTGGACTCACAAAATCCCCACTGATTGAATGGGCTTCCTCTACTTGCAACTTACTACTGGATTTCAGCTGCTACGTGAATAAAGTATTTATGTTGATTGCAAATTATTACTTCCAAGATCCATTTCCCATAATAGGTGACAAATCTGTGCTACACCTTGTGAGCTAATTTTTATGATAAGGGGGAAAAAGGATTTTATTTTGGCATTTGGATGAACGATTTTTGTCAAATTTATAGAAATGGCAAAACACTTATTTTTTGCATGCACGGGACAACTGACGCAGAAACAAAATCCATCTCCTCACCCAAGAGGCCAGATTCCATGCCATCATCTTCTCGCTTGGTTCCTATGCACAGCTGCTGCCGGGGATCCAACTCAAACAGAACCGGGGCTGCCTCGCAGGAAGCTTCCGCCCCCACCTCAAACACCACCTGCAAGTGGGCACAGAACAATCCATTAACAGGAGCCAATCATCATAAATGCCAGCCCTATCTATCTATCTATCTATCTATCTATCTATCTATCTATCTATCTATAAAGGTGGGGTAAAAGATTCAAAATATATAAATAATAAAATCAATCAATCAATCAATCAATCAATCTATAATGGGGGGTAAAATATTCAAAATAAAGAAAGAAATAAAATCTATCTATCTATCTATCTATCTATCTATCTATCTATCTATCTATTTATAAAGGTGGGGTAAAAGATTCAAAATATATAAATAATAAAATCAATCAATCAATCTATAATGATGGGGTAAAATATTCAAAATAAATAAAGAAATAAAATCTATCTATCTATCTATCTATCTATCTATCTATCTATCTATAAAGGTGGGGTAAAAGATTCAAAATATATAAATAATAAAATCAATCAATCAATCAATCAATCAATCAATCAATCAATCAATCAATCTATAATGGTGGGGTAAAATATTAAAAATAAATAAAGAAATAAAATCTATCTATGTATCTATCTATCTATCTATCTATCTATCATCTATCTATCTATCTATAAAGGTGGGGCAAAAGATTCAAAATATATAAATAATAAAATCAATCAATCAATCTATAATGGTGGGGTAAAATATTCAAAATAAATAAAGAAATAAAATCTATCTATCTATCTATCTATCTATCTATCTATCTATCTATCTATCTATCTATCTAAGGTGGGGTAAAATATTCAAAAATAAATAAATAAGTAAAATTTATCTATCTATCTATCTATCTATCTATCTATCTATCTATCTATCTATCTATCTATCTATCTATAAAGGTGGGGTAAAAGATTCAAAGGAAAAGGAATAACTGGCAAGTTTGGCCTTGGAGTTCCAAATGAAGCAGGGCAAAGGCTAATTGAGTTTTGTCAAGAGAACAAGCTGGTCATTGCAAACACTCTTTTCCAACAACACAAAAGGCGACTCTACACATGGACATCACCAGATGGACAATACCGGAATCAGATTGACTATGTTCTCTGCAGCCAAAGATGGAGGAGCTCTATACAGTCAGCAAAAACAAGACCTGGTGCTGACTGTGGCTCAGATCATCAGCTTCTTATTTCAAAATTCAAACTCAAACTGAAGAAAGTAGGGAAGATCACTGGGCCAGTCAGGTATAACCTAAGTCAAATCCCATATGAATACACAGTGGAAGTGAAGAATAGATTCAAGGAACTAGATTTGGTGGACAGAACACCTGAAGAACTATGGATGGAGGCTTGTAACATTGTACAGGAGGCTGCAATGAAAAATATTCCAAAGAAAAGAAAATGCAAGAAAGCAAAGTGGTTGTCCAACGAGGCCCTACAAATAGCGGAGGAGAGAAGGGACGCAAAATGCAAGGGAGAAAGGGAAAGATACAGAAAATTGAATGCAGACTTCCAAAGAATAGCAAGGAGAGACAGGGCGGCCTTCTTGAATGAACAGTGCAAAGAAATAGAGGAAAACAACAGAAAAGGAAAAACCAGAGATCTGTTCAAGAAAATTGGAGATATTAAAGGGGCATTTCGTGCAAAGATGGATATGATAAAGGACAAAAATGGTAGGGACCTAACTGAAGCAGAAGAGATCAAGAAGAGATGGCAAGAATATACAGAAGAATTATATCAGAAAGATCTGGATGTCCCTGATAACCAAGATAGCGTAATTGCTGACCTGGAGCCAGACATCCTGGAAAGTGAAGTCAAGTGGGCCTTAGAAAGCATTGCAAACAACAAGGCCAGTGGAGGTGACGGCATTCCAATTGAACTCTTTAAAATCTTAAAAGAGGATGCTGTAAAGGTGCTGCATAAGATATGCCAGCAAATTTGGAAAACCCAGCAGTGGCCAGAGGACTGGAAAAGATCGGTCTACATCCCAATCCCAAAGAAAGGAAACTCCAAAGAATGCTCCAACTATCACACAATTGCACTCATTTCACATGCTAGCAAGGTTATGCTCAAAATTCTACAAGGCAGGCTTCAGCAGTATGTGGAAAGAGAACTTCCAGAACTATAAGCTGGATTTCGAAGGGGCAGAGGAACTAGAGATCAAATCGCCAACATGCGCTGGATTATGGAGAAAGCCAGAGAGTTCCAGAAAAACATCTACTTCTGCTTCATTGACTATGCCAAAGCCTTCGACTGTGTAGACCACAACAAACTATGGCAAGTCCTTAAAGGAATGGGAGTGCCTGACCACCTTATCTGTCTCCTAAGAAATCTATATGTGGGACAAGCAGCAACCGTCAGAACTGGATATGGAACAACTGACTGGTTTAGAATTGGGAAAGGAGTACGACAAGGCTGTATACTGTCACCTTGCCTATTTAACTTATATGCAGAGTACATCATGAGAAAGGCCGGTCTGGATGAATCACAAGCCGGAATTAAGATTGCCGGAAGAAATATCAACAACCTCAGATACGCAGATGATACTACTCTAATAGCAGAGAGTGAGGAAGAATTAAAGAACCTCTTAATGAGGAGAGTGAAAAGAGGAGAGTGAAAAGAGGAGAGTGAAAAAAAATGGGCTGAAGCTCAACATCAAAAAAACTAAGATCATGGCCACTGGTCCCATCACCTCCTGGAAAATAGAAGGGGAAGAAATGGAGGCAATGACAGAGTTTATTTTCTTGGGCTCCTTGATCACTGCAGATGGCGACTGCAGCAACGAAATAAAAAGACGCCTGCTTCTTGGGAGGAAAGCAATGGCAAACCTAGATAGCATCCTAAAGAGCAGAGACATCACTTTGCCAACTAAGGTCAGGATGGTTAAAGCTATGGTTTTTCCAGTAGTGATGTATGGAAGTGAGAGCTGGACTATAAAGGTGGCTGATCGCCGCAGAATTGATGCTTTTGAGCTGTGGTGCTGGAGGAGAGTCTTGAGAGTCCCCTGGACTGCAAGGAGATCAAACCTATCCATCCTGAAAGAAATCAACCCCGAATGTTCACTGGAAGGACAGATTTTGAAGCTGAGGCTCCAGTACTTTGGCCACCTCATGAGAAGAGAGGACTCCCTGGAAAAGGCCCTGATGCTGGGAAAAATCGAAGGCAAAAGGAAAAGAGGACGACAGAGAATGAGATGGTTGGACGGTGTCATCGATGCAACCAAAATGAATTTGACAAAACTCCGGGAGGCAGTGGAGGATAGGAAGGCCTGGCGAGCTCTGGTCCATGGGGTCACGAAGAGTCGGACACGACTGAACGACTGAACAACAACAAAAGATTCAAAATATATAAATAATAAAATCAATCAATCAATCTATAATGGTGGGGTAAAATATTCAAAATAAATAAAGAAATAAAATCTACCTATCTATCCATCCATCCATCTATCTATCTATCTATCTATCTATCTATCTATCTATCTATCTATCTATCTATCTATCTATCTAAGGTGGGGTAAAATATTCAAAAATAAATAAATAAGTAAAATTTATCTATCTATCTATCTATCTATCTATCTATCTATCTATCTATCTATCTATAAAGGTGGGGTAAAAGATTCAAAATATATAAATAATAAAATCAATCTATCTATCTATAATGGTGGGGTAAAATATTCAAAATAAATAAAGAAATAAAATCTATCTATCTATGTATCTATCTATGTATCTATCTATGTGTCTATCTATCTATCTATCTATCTATCTAAGGTGGGGTAAAATATTCAAAAATAAATAAATAAGTAAAATTTATCTATCTATCTATCTATCTATCTATCTATCTATAAAGGTGGGGTAAAAGATTCAAAATATATAAATAATAAAATCAATCAATCTATCTATAATGGTGGAGTAAAATATTCAAAATAAATAAAGAAATAAAATCTATCTATCTATCTATCTATCTATCTATCTATCTATCTATCTATCTATCTATCTATCTAAGGTGGGGTAAAATATTCAAAAATAAATAAATAAGTAAAATCTATCTATCTATCTATCTATCTATCTATCTATCTATCTATCTATCTATCTATCTATCTATCTATCAAGGTGGGGTAAAAGATTCAAAATATATAAATAATAAAATCAATCAATCAATCTATAATGGTGGGGTAAAATATTCAAAATAAATAAAGAAATAAAATCTATCTATGTATCTATGTATCTATGTATCTATGTATCTATCTATAAAGGTGGGGTAAAAGATTCAAAATATATAAATAATAAAATCAATCAATCAATCTATAATGGTGGGGTAAAATATTCAAAATAAATAAAGAAATAAAATCTATCTATGTATCTATGTATCTATCTATCTATCTATCTATCTATCTATCTATCTATCTATCTATCTATCTATCTATCTATCTATAAGGGTGGGGTAAAATATTCAAAATAAAAGATAAAGAAATAAAATCTATCTACCTATCTATCTATCTATCTATCTATCTATCTATCTATAAGGGTGGGGTAAAAGATTCAAAATAAAAAATAATAAATAAAATCTATCTATCTATCTATCTATCTATCTATCTATCTATCTATCTATCTATCTATCTATCTATCTATCTAATTTAATTTAACATTCAAAAACTGTTCCATGGACATTTACCCACCTCTATGTTATTCATCATCTGTTGCCGTTAGTGGTGTTTTATAGTGAAGAGGCAGAAAATGTACGTTTAACAAATAATTAAATAAGCAACATGCCTAGTACTTGCTTTGTCAACCCAATTCCAATGAGACGGTTTTGATCCTTTGCTACAATGCTGGGTGCATAACTGTCCTCAACACGGAGGCAGCACTAATGGCCCCTAAACTGGGCTGAGTCCCCCCTGGAGGTCAGGGACCCAGATTTCCGCCCACTTGTCTTTTCAATTGTCTATTTCCAGATTGCTCCTCTCAGCCATGTAGCTTTCCTCTGAGATCACTGCCAGTTGTGCATCTCTTAACAGAGATTTCTATATGCCCTTGCCTCATTATCATTTATTTTATTTTATTTTATTTTATTTTTATATTTATATACCACCAGATTTTCCCAGACGGGAACTCAGGGCAGTTAACAAGGAATAGCATACAACAAAATACAGAAGAAAAATAATAATCGGGTCCACAATATGACATGAAGAACTTTCCAGATGTCTGTACATTGTTCTCCAGCTATACTCACTATACTCCTATGTCTACCATAAATGTGCCAAATTATCTGTGACTCTTATAATCCCTCCTTCTACTTGCTGTACTCTACCTGCCTCTGATGGCTTATGGCAGTGGGTTCTCACCCTGTGGGTCCCCAGATGTTCCTGGACTGCCACTCCCAGAAATCCTGGCCAGCTCAGCTAGTGGTGAAGGCTTCTGGGAGTTGCAGTCCTGGAACATCTGGTGAACCACAGGCTGAGAACAACTAGTCTATGGCTATCTCATTTTGAGCCTATCTAAGCCCTGTAGGAAAATATCTCTGCCGACAAGCAACAACCCTCTGGGGAAATCAACATAAAGTCTGATACCAAGGCCATAAATATTGATAAAATTATTGCTTGGAATAACTATTGGAATCCTCTACCCAGTGGACTTTTCTCTCCTCCCACAGCAATGTTTTATTTATTTTATTTGTGTCTTTTGAATATTTTTTTACCCTGCCTTTCTCCTTGGAAAAGGACCCAAGGTGGCTTATAATAATAAGGGACAAAATACAGCCCAGAACATTTAAGACATAGTCAAGCTTAAGAATGGGAAATTAGAAAAGACAACTGGAAAAGATGCAGAAGAGAGCGACTAAAATGATTACTGGGCTGGGGCACCTCCCTTATGAAGAAAGGCTAAAACATTTGGGGCTCTTTAGTCTGGAAAAAAGACGCCTTAGGGGGGATATGACTGAGACATACGAAATAATGCAGGGCATGATTAAAGTGGATAGAAGGACGCTCTTCTCCCTCTCACAAAATACTAGCACCAGGGGACATCCACTCAAATTGAGGGTTGGAAGAGTGAGAACAGACAAAATAAAATTGTTTACTCAGTATGTTGTTGGTCGGTGGAACTCCCTGCCACAGGAGGTGGTGATGGCATCTGGCCTGGATGCCTTCAAAAGGGGACTGGACAGATCCCTGGAGAAAAAGTCCATCACAGGTTACAAACCATGATGGAGATGTGTAGTCTCCAGGCTTAAAACCAGGGTACTTCAAGGACCAGATGTAGGGGAGTGGTATCAGGAGACAGATATCTAGTCTCATGCGCTCCCAGAGGCATCTGGTGGGGCCACTGTGAGATACAGGAAGCTGGACTAGATGGGCCTTTGGCCTGATCCAGCAGGGCTCTTCTTAGGTTCTTATGTTAACGTTAAAAGGCAACATTCAAACTAAAAAGAGCATAAAAACGGTTAAAAGAAAAAAATGTTTGTAAGAGCTCTGGTCCATGATACCCAGAGGCCTTATGATCATAGGGATAGGCTCTCACCTGGTGTTCATGATGGCCCTCGACCTCTCGCTGCTGTTGCTGCTGCAGGAAATCTTCGGCGAGGGCCACCGCCTGGGTGCAAGTCTCCGGGCCGCTATCTCGAACCCGGCCCTGGATCTCCGGGGGTAAGACCGCCAGGAACTGCTCCAGGATCAGCAGCTCCAGGATCTGCTCCTTGGAGTGCCTCTCCACTTTCAGCCACCCTTGGCAAAGCTCCTGGAGTTGGCTATAAGCGCCGGCCGGGCCTTCCGCCTCCCGGTAGCAGAAACGCCGGAAGCGTTGGCGACGTTTCTCCCGCCGGAGGGCTTCCCCTCGCAAGATGGCGGCGCTCACCTTCCTGTAATCCCCCCGGTCCTGGGCTGGCATCTTCTCCAAGGCCTGCTGGGCTTCGCCTCGGAGGGCAGGCTGGAGCCGGGCCGCCCACTCTCCCTCGGGCCACTGGCAGGCCTTCGCCACTTGTTCGAAGGAAGCCAGGAAGGCCTTTGCGTCGTGCCACGGCGTGGGCTCCTCCGGCGATGGCAGATCTCCCCAACTCGACGAAGGGGACTCCATCGTCTTCAGGAACTCCTGCCACTGGGCTTCCCAGCAAGGCGTCCAGCCCAGGTCCGATTCCATCTTGACCGGATGCGGAATTGATCTTTGGTGGGACCCGCCAGGATTCACACCGGGATACGGAGATCCCTGGCTTCCCTCCAAATCCACCGTGGTGGGTGAGGGCCCTGGCACTTTCCCAGGGCTTTCCGGCATCTCTCCTTGTCTCTGGGGTTTCGGTTTTCGCTCTTCCATTTTCATCCCGAAGGTCAAAGTGAATGATGGGAAACTCTTGGGGGGGGTGAAACCGAAGGGCCGAGTGAAGCGAGCTGCTGTCTGAGAAAAACAAAGAATTAGCACTGACCGACAATCGGCCAGTAATCAGGGTGGTATGATAAGACAGAAAACATAAAAGGAGCAATATAGTATATGTGGTCCAATGCAGTGAGGAGTGTTCAGACCTCTACATTGGAGAAACTAAACAGCCATTAAACAGAAGGATGGCCCAACATAGGAGGGGCAACAGGTCAGGACCAGAATCAGCAGGACACCTCCATTTGAAGGACAAAGGGCACTCTTTCAAAGATGAGGATGTACACATATTAGACAGATAAGATAGGTGGTTTGAGAGAGGGGTCAGGGAAGCCATTCGTGTGAGCATCGAAACTCCCTCCCTCAACAGAGGTGGGGAGCTCAGGCTCAGTCTATCTGCTACTTATCAGGGTGTGTTTTCAACAATATCTAGACCATGGGTCCTCAAAGTTTTCAAACAGCGGGCCAGTCCACCATGCCCCAGACACCTCTGGGGGCCGGACCACAGTGGGTGGGGGGGCAGTGGGGGACCTTGCCATAGCCTTCCTACTTTGAATGCCCAACTAGCCAGCGTGCGGATCATCTGAATGGTAGTTGGGGGGAGTGGGAGAAGCAACAAAGCCCACTGCTTTGAACTGTCTCATCAATAGAAGCTGCTGCAGAGGCTGGCTTGCTTGCAAAGCAGCGGGTAGGTGGGGGGTTGCAATTGTTCCTGGGGGCCGGATTCAGGACCTTGGGGGGCCGCATCCGGCCCCGGGGCCTTAGGTTGAGGACCCCTGATCTAGACAAATCAAAAAAGCCTTCACCACCAAGGCCATTGTTCACCTTAAGGCTATGGATGCTATTGTCTCCCTAACGAGCCTATTCAGGTCACTGTTCATCCTATGAGCCCATTTCAGATCAGGGTGACGAGGTCAAAGCTGACTATAAGATGGAGGACTCGCACTAGCTGGATTCAGACTGACGAAGCTGTTTGGATGAGCAGCGAAACGTTTCAATCTCTCAAGAAAAAGAAGTCCAGTTGCCAGGACTCAACTTCCAGATATGATAAGAGTGTCGTCGTTTCCCTAGCATTCTGTTCTTTTCCACCCGGTCTTCCTAGGATACTGATGGCGAACCAGACTGTGAACCCCTTACAGACCGAGTGCCCAAACTGCGATTCAAAACCCACTGTTTTCACTAAGTGCCAATACAGCAATTTAATTAGCAAATTATAGAGCCTCGTGGCGCAGTGGTTAAATGCCTGTACTGCAGGTAAAACTGTGCTCACGACCTGGGTTCAATTCCCAGGTAGCCGGCTCAAGGTTCACTCAGCCTTCCATCCTTCCGAGGTCGGTAAAATGAGTACCCAGCTTGCTGGGGGGGGCAATGTGTAGCCTGCACACTGTAATTAAAATTGTAAACCGCCCAGAGACTACTTGTAGTGGTATGGGGGCGGTATATAAGCAGAACACTTTGCTTTTTTGCTTTGCTTTGCTTTTAACCAGAACACAGCCTTCACGTGTGTCATTTTTGCTTCCAAAGAGAATTCAGCTGGGGTTCAACTCACAGAGTACCCATATAGGTGGTTCCTTATATGGAATCTTTGCACCCCCACAGAGGGAGCAATCTTGAGTTCATTATGATATTTCCACTTCTGTGGCTGCTCTTAAAATATTACAAGATTTTTTTTTTTAAAAAAAGCTATCATAGAATCACAGAATCATTGAGTTGATCACAGAAACACTGAGTGGGAAGGGGTCCGTAAGGCCATCCAGCCAAACCTCCTGGCTCAAGGCACCGATCCCTTGCACCAAACAAAGTTCAAGAGTTTGCCTTGGCAGTAAATAAATAGGGACTGTAATGGCCAAGCAGCCCTGGCCAGCAGAGTCCGTGGCTGTGGGTGATGGGAACTGCAGTAAAAACACATCAAGAGGGAGAGGCCGTCTATGGCCACCCGGGATGTAGGTCACACAAACGTCTCCCTGCCTAGTTTTTGCGCCGGTCAGCGGACTAGAGCACTGAAACTGTCGGCTGCAAAGTCCATTGATAGTCGGTTGTTCGAATCCGGGGTGCCACGCAAACAGAGCGAGCTCCGGCTGTTCACCCCAGATCCTGCCAGCCTAGCAGTTCGAAAGCATGTAAATGCAAGGAGATAAATAGGTACCACCGTAAAAAAAGCGGGAAGGTAAAAACAGTGTTTCCGTGCAGCCATGCCGGCCACGTGGCTTGCACAACACTGGCTCTTTGGCTTGAAAAGGGAGCTGAGCACTGCCCCCTAGAGTCGGACACGACTAGCACGCATGTGTGTGTGTTGGGGGGGGGCTTTACCTATTGTTTTAGACACAGGAACAGACATGAGTGCAATTATTCCTCACTGCAAAAGCTACCCTAGGCTAAGAGAGAGAGATGACCTATATTTCTTTGAACACAGCAAGGAGGGGGGAAGTTTCTTCTATTTTGCCTGATATGGAAAATCAGAGACTTTCTGGAATATTTATGGGGGCGGGCTTCATATCTCTTATTCCACCCCCCAAAAAAAATGTCCCACCCCAATACATCCCATCCTCATCCCCAGTTGCTTCCCTTCTTTGCTTTTTTTTCATTCACCTTCTTTGTAGTTCTTCTTCTTCTTCTTCTTCTTCTTCTTCTTCTTCTTCTTCTTCTTCTTCTTCTTCTTCTTCTTCTTCTTCTTCTTCTTCCAATCCCTCTCTCTTTCTGCAGTTCTACCCGAATTTCAAACCTTCTTCCCCTTTACAAGAGGGGGCAAAAAAAAGAGACTTATATGATAATGCCTTGCACCCCTCCTCTTCCTCCACTTTCTGTCTTCTCTAGCAAAGGGAACTCTGTAGGTTTAACCCTTCCCGAAACAAAGACGGCTGTAGCCAAATGACAAACCAGCGCCTCCAAACAATCAAAGAGGGCGAGGAAACAAAAGTAATCAGCATTTATGAAGTCAGAGCTGATTTATAGCGACCCAAAAAGGGCTTTCCACTTAAATCTGATATTTAAGGGGGAGTTTTACTGGTCCCACACCCCAACTGAGCTTATTTTATTCATTCATTCATTCATTCATTCATTCATTCATTCATTTTAGAACATTTTACCCCACCTTGGAAAAGGACCCAAGGTGGCTTACCTTACAATAATGAGTGGTAATATGCAGTCCATAACATTTAAGACATGTTCCAAGTTAAGAACAGGGAATTAGAAGAGGCATCTTGGAAGAATTAAGAGGTAACAGATTAGAGCTACAAAGAGCTTTTACTGAAGGTTTTTTAAATTATTATTATTATTATTATTATTAATTATTATTATTATTATTATTATTATTATTATTATTATTATTATTATTATTATTATTATTATTATTATTATTGTTGTTGTTGTTGTTGTTGTTATTGCTGCTGCTTGTTATTACTGTTGATGTTGTAAACCGCCCGGAGTTCCTTCGAAAGACGTGCGGTATATACCTAATAAAATAATAAGATGAAATAAAAAGCACTTAAGAAGAAAAGAAAACTCCATTATGAGGTTTGGAAAGTAACATGGGAACACTAGTGTTCTTATGTAATCGGTCATTCAGGGAAAGCTTGCCTGAAGAGGGAAGGTCTTTGCCTGCTTCCGGAAAGACAGCAGAGTTGGGGGCTGTCCTGGCCTCCAGTGGGAGGGAGTTCCGAAGTCTTGGAGAAGCAACACATTATTGTGGGGAGATTTGAATCCGGGCCCCTGAGTTTTAAGCTGCCGTTCCATCAAGTACATCATACTTGGCAAAGGCATCAGCTTTAGCTTTCTTCTTTCTGGTTTTGCAGAGCTTGGGGCCAATTAAAGTAGGACCCCCGCATCCACTGATTCATTAACTGATGAATGATTCACTTATCCATGGATGGCAGAGGGAAAAAATTAAATAATTCAGCTGCAGCAAAGCAAGCTACTGTCACAAACAGCAGCCGTAAAGCAACCTACTGCCACAAAACAGCAGTTTTGGGGGTTTGGGTGTTCTCTCTTATCCACAGTTTTCATTATTCACGGGAAGGTCTAGAACCAATCCCCAGCAGATACCGGGGTTCTACTGTATAAAATAACTTGATCATAGTCTTCAACCAGAAGGGTGTTTTTTTTAAATGTAATTCTATTTTCTTAGTTTTTTGAAAAGAACATTCATCATCACAGGTTTGGCAATGTTACCAAGCAGTATTTGATTCTGTTTTCCGCTTTCATTTCAAGGCATGATCATTTTCTATTTGCACACTGTAAACAAACAAGAAACATATTTGTTGATTAGGACAAATCCAGCACTATTGTATGGCCAATTATTTTATTAGAAATAAGGAATACTTATCCACAAAATATCTAGATCTGGAGTCCAGGAAGCTTTTTTTTTTCATTGCAAATGATAATAAATGTTGACCTTTCCCATATATGAAGGGGGAAAAGATGTAGCTGCTGTTCTCTGCTTTCTCTAATTCCTCTTATTTTCCATCACAGGTTTCTGTACTGGATAGGAAACTAGCTGTATAAATCATATCTGTATATGCTGTTTCGTGAAGATCATGCTTGCTGGGAGACACAAACACAGAAATAAGTGACCCATCACATCCTGTATTGACAAACCTATTGTTCTAAGAGCAGCTTGATCCTATCAAGGTGATTAAGACAGCACAAAAGGTCAGAGGAGGAGTTTCTATACCCCTCAGTTTGCACCTGCTCGCCAACAGAAAAGCATATTTGGAAGGAGGGGAGGGGAATGTTGGAAGCATTGTAATTGGCTGGCTTAAGAACTATTTTTAATGAAAAGGAGGGATGAGAAGGTAAGGACGGAGATAATTCTCCTTAGAATCTCTTAACAGTGGTTTTCAGGGCAAAATATTTCACTTTCCATAAACAGGAATTATTGAAGGGATCTAATACAGTACTGTAATGCGTTGGTTTAAGAGTACCTTGGTTTAAGAGTGTTTTGCAAGACAAGCAAACATTTCTTCTAAATTTTGCCTTGATCACCAAGCAGTGTCTTGATATACAAGCACTGGAGCAGGCCACATGATCACAAGTGAGCCAATGGTGGCTTTCTCTACTTCCCTTCCCCTGAAATGTGGGTGATCGTCTGGAAGTGACATCTCAAGCAGCCTCCAAACTAGAGGGAGGAGAGAGGAATAGAGGTCTGTTGCACCAGCCAGGAATCTGCAGATTAGTTTTATATTTCTTTATATTTTGTATTTCATTTGTGTTCAACATTCTTATTTTTTCAAACCATTTCTAGTTACGGGGCAGCTAGTCAAGTGCGTATAGGGCTACAAATTGCACGTTATTCTTGTCACATTAAAATACAGAGTAAAATCCCGTTGTTAGTCCCAAACAGAGCAGATTCTACAGCCAGGTACATAAACCATGGTGTGCACATGGACTTCAAGGAAACTTTTTTGGGTGAGTTTTGGCATTTTGTGTGTACAGTATGTGGTCTATGGGATTCAGAGCAAATCATCTGAGTTTCCCTTATTTCTAATGAGGTAATTTGCTTTGATATAAGTGTTTTGGTTTACAAGCAAGTGTTTGCAAGTGTTTCTAGAATGAATTTTGCTTGTAAACCAAGGTATAGTATTGCTGTATTTTATACTGTAGCCAACGTTATACTGTATATGGAAGGATATCTGGAAGTTGAGTCATGGCAACTGGACTTTTTGTGAGGTCGAAACATGTCACAACTCATCCCGGTAGCTTCTTCAGTCTGGTGAAGAAGTCCAGTTGCCATGATTCAACTTCCGGATAATCTCACCTGGATGACAGAATCTTCAGAGCTATGAAAAGATAGTTTTAAACCAATTTGTCCCATTAGCTGTATATGAGGCAAAAAGAAAAAGAAAAGATGGCAAAAACATTGTAGCATTTTAAAGCTGCTGTATTTTAATATGAGATTTCCCGGAGAGATCCACTTCCACAAGTTTTTTATGTCTTTTTATTAATTTACAGTAGACCTCCCGTATCCAATGAAACATTTTCCACTGATTGTTATCCACAGTTGGCAGAAGAAAAAAATTAAATAAATAATTCAGCAATGCTTCCAAAATGAGTGTCTTATGTATGATTTTCCCTTTGTGTAGATTTTTTTCTTGTGTCTGATAATGTGTGGCTTAGGGGAAGCAAAATTTCAACGCACTTTGCCTATGTTTGCAGAAGCTGAGTCATGGCAACTGGACTTCTTTTCTTGAGAGATTGAAACGTTTCACTGCTCATCTAAGCAGCTTCGTCAGTCTGACGAAAGTTAGTGGCAAGTCCTCTATTTTATAGTTCATTTCACTCGCCACTAACTTCCGTCAGACTGACGAAGCTGCTTGAATGAGCAGCAAATCGTTTCAATCTCTCAAGAAAAGAAGTCCAGTTGCCATGACACAACTTCCAGATAAGGTCACCTGGATGAGAGAGAATCTTCACAGACATTCTGCCTACCTACAGTTCCTCTCTCCTGTGATGAAACATCCTTTATATGAAAGCAAAACAGTTTTCCCCAAGCAAAGCATCTGAAAAGTTTCTGTCAAGCATGGACTCTCAAGATGGTTCACAGAGTTTGAATTGCCAAACAAAACATGTACACACACACACACACACACACACAATTATGTGGATTTCTGTGCTTTTTCTCTTGTGTGGACTCCCTGATGGGTCACAAGATTTGACTTCTGAGCAAAACATTTCCCACACTGTGGGCATTTGTACGGTTTCTCTCCTGTGTGGACTCTCTGGTGAATAATCAGATACGAATTCTGAGAAAAGCATTTCCCGCATTCCAAACACTTGTATGGTTTTTCTCCTGTGTGGACTCTCTGATGCCTCAAAAGGGTGGAGTGGCAAGTAAAACATTTCCCGCACTCTGGGCATTTGTGTGGTTTTTCTCCTGGACGGACTCGTTGGTGGATAACTAGGTTTGAATTCTGAGCAAAATATTGCCCACAATCCAGGCACTGGTAGGGTTTATCCAATGTGTGGAGTTTTTGATGTGTTTCAGTTGTGAAATAGTCAGCAAAGCATTTTACACATCCCTGGTGTTTATAGGGTTCTTCAATGGCATGGAGTCTCTGGTGGCCCATGAGGTGTGAGTTCTGAGCAAAACATTTCCCACATTCCTGGCATTTGTAAGGCTTCTCTCCCGTGTGGACTCTCTGGTGAGTCACAAGGTCTGATTTGTGAGCGAAACACTTCCCACATTCCTGGCACTGGTACGGTTTCTCTCCGGTGTGGACTCTCTGGTGGCTCACAAGATGTGAGTTCTGAGAAAAACACTTCCCACACTCCTGGCACTGGTAGGGTTTCTCTCCCGTGTGGACTCTCTGGTGAGTCACGAGGTCTGACTTGTGAGCAAAACGTTTCCCACATTCTGTGCATTTGTACGATTTCTCTCCCGTGTGGACTTTGTGATGCGCCATAAGTTCTGCTTTCCTAATGAAACATTTGCCGCACTCCATGCATTTGTATGGTTTTTCTCCTGTGTGAACCTTTTGGTGTTTATGAAGATGGGAATTGTGAGCAAAACACTTACCACACGCTTGGCATGGATATGGTTTTACACCTTTGTGTATTCTTTGGTGAATCAGAAGGGTTGAATTCTGAGCAAAACACTTTCCACACTCCGGGCACTTGTACGCTTTCTCTCCGGTGTGGACTCTCTGATGTGTCCCGAGTTGTGCTTTCCGAGCAAAACGTTTCCCACACTCCAGGCATTGGTAGGGTTTCTCTCCTGTGTGGATTTGTTGATGGCTCACAAGATTTGAAACCCGTCCAAAACATTTCCCACACTCCTGACATTTGTATGGCCTCTCTCCTGTGTGAACTACCTGATGCTTCAGAAGCTGTGATTTGTGAGCAAAACATTTTCCACACCCCTGGCATTTGTGGGGCTGCCATCTGACAGAACTTTCCTTTTCCGTATGCATTCTCCGGTGTCTGGCAAGGCTCAATTTATGTATAAAACTCTTCCCACACTTGGTACAAAGATGTTTCCTTGAGTTATCTGCTGGGGGGGAAAGCAAGCATAGAATAATGAATCTTAAAGTCAACAGAGGGCACTTTTACATGACCCCTAAGATCCGCTGGCAACTTAAATTCGGACCAGAGATCTTGGGGGTTTGTTCCTCTTCCTGTGTTCCCACCCCTCCTCATGCCATTGCTCCTGTCTGCAGTGAGGGGAGGGAGAAAAAAAGGGAGAAAAGAATGCAGGCTCACCTCTGCTCTGGTCGGGAGCAGCCCGGGAAGCATTCCAGTCTGTTAAAGGGGCGCGGGGCAAAAACAAACAAACAGAAGGCGAGGACAGCCCGGCACTCACTGCTTTACAATCTGCATCAGAATTTTTTTTACCTCTGGAGACCAGGTACTTTTAAAATGTGCTGCGGCGCACTTAGGTGGGCGTGGTTGTGCTTAATTTTTTTTAAAGTGCGCAGCTGGTGGGAAAACAATTTTAAGCTCCGCATCTGGGAGCCCTATGTCTCGGATTTTAGGGGTCGTGTAAAAGCGCCCAGAGAAAGAACTTTAGGGATCACAAAGGGACTGAACTATGAAGATATGGGAGGTGGGAGCGGGACACGGGAAAAAAAGAGGCTGATCAGCCCTGTTCTAGATTGACAGTAGAGATTGCAGTTCGTGCTCGTTCCTTTATTGGCCAAGCAGGTGTCCTCCACTTCAGACCCCACCCCCACCCCTCGTGTCCTACAATGGACACCTACTCAACAGGCAGCAGCTCACCCTTCCCTGCTCTGTTTCCTTGGGGCACTTTTTCCTCTGAGGGAGTCCCTGACAGAAGAGCTGGGGCTGGCTTGTGCTGATCTCTCCTTGACAAAGAACACGGCCTGTAACACGGTGATGGGCATTGTTGCCCACCAGTCTCGCTGGCAACTTCAGAAGTGCTCTCCTGAGCATTTTATCTGCCTTTTCCAGCCTGGCCCTGAATACTGTACATATCTCGCTGTCTGATCTTTGATGGTGGAGGATAGGATTTGTGGTGGAGTATGTTACGCTCTGGAAAAGGCAGCCCAAAAGCACACACTAAAACCCTCGCCATTACAGGCTGATCTTCCGCACCATATCTCCTACTCCCTTGGACGACAACAAAATGTATCCTATAAATCAGGCATGTCCAAACTTCGGCCCTCCAGATGTTTTGGACCACAACTCCCAGAATTCCAAGCCTGTATTTCCAATGGCAAAGGACTGTGGGAGTTGTGGTCTAAAACATCTGGAGGGACGAAGTTTGGACATGCCTGCTATAAATCCACCCCTTCCAACTCGATGGATTGTGTTTTTTTAAAGTGGCCGAAACCAGGGATGACTCTATGGCATTAGGCGGTGGTAATTTCTGTAATGTTTTGAGGGCCCAAGGAAGCACCACCTGTCCGTTTTAAAAAAAAATACTGGCCACCGCAGCCCAAAAATAACAGCGCTTTGTCAGTTCAAACACATAACAAATACCGGTAATTTTTTTTTTTTTTGGTGGGGTAGAGGGTCACAGAAGTAACCCTACGACTTCTAGAGAATCCATGTTCAGTTTCTGGACATCTCTAATAATAATAATAATAATAATAATAATAATAATAATAACCTTTATTGTCATTGTACAACCAATGTACAGTGAAATTGGCTGAGCCTCCCTCCCTCCCCCCCAACACCATCCCACTAAAAAGCCATTCAATCTGATATCACTCTGTGTGCTTGCTGCACAACTCGCCAGCCCCCACGAGTCTATCACATGTTGTCACGTCCCGTTTAACAGTCGAACAGCCCACGGATTAAAAACTGTTTTTTAGCCTGTTGGTACGGCTTGCTATACTTCTGTAGTAGGAGAGTAAAGAAGTGCTGACCGGGGTGTGAGTCATCCCTCATGATTTTCCTTGCTCTCCTAAGACAGCGGTCCCTGGCGATATCATCCAGTGGACTCAGGGGACAGCCCATGATGTTTTGTGCTGTGTTCACTACCCTCTGTAAAGTCTCTAGGTCACCCACCACTAGCTGGAAAAACGCCCTGACAAAAATCCTTCTTAAATGCACTTTTAAAAAGTAACTAGGATGTGTTACTCATCACATCAGCACAAATACAGGTACAGTGGGTACTTTGTATGAAGGAATTAAATTCGTTCCAAATGAAATTATGTTAAGCACATTTTCCTTTATACGATTTTCCCATAGGAATGCATTGAAAACCGAGTAATCCCTAATCACTACTATTTTATGTTGTACGGATTCGCCCCATAAACAATCCTGTTAAGCAAATTTCCCCTGTCTCTGGAATCTTTTATGTGGTACAGATTTTATGTTATACAAACTGTTTGTTATACGAGGGTCCACTGTAATGCTGTTCCCTACTCATTATGCTATTTCTGCAGCCTATTCCAATAATGCCCTCGTTATTTAAAAAGTAACTCAGCACAAGTTACTGTATTACCCCAACTTATGGCTTCCAATCCTTGTTCCAAGCATACTTTTCAATGCGTTATGAAGTCTAGTTTTTCCTGGACAATTGACCACAGTGTTTTTATGATCTGTTGAATCAAGCGGGCTTACCTAACGAGACACCTGATCTGGTAAAATCCACAATTCCTGCTTCATCGAGGGCTGGCAGCTCTGGCTCCCACCACTCTTCCCCAAGTTCCATTTTAGAAACGAACTCAGGCTTTGGAACTGGAAATTAGTTGTATAAAGAATGTAACCGTGAGGATCAGGGAAAAATATATGTGCAGTAAGTGTTCTCTGTTTCTCTACTTTTTCAAAAGAACGTTAGAAATCTCAGCAAATAACGATAATAACCACGTGCCATCCAGACAATTCTGACGTATGGCAACCAATTTTTTGGGATGTTCCAGGGAGAGAATATTTACAAGTGATTTCCCCCTTTCTTTCCTCTGGGAGTATTTCTGGGACTTGTGCAGCTTGCCCAAGGCCTCACAGGATGGCTGTTCTTCCAGGAGGCACGAGCAGACTTCCTCACCTGTCCAGATGGGTCATTTTGGGTGTAATGTGGATTATTGACCTACAAAGGTTCTGTTGAGGTGGCAATGCTGTGTCTTTTGGTATGCTGCTCCTGATTGAACAGCAAATTACCTCTTGTAGCCCCATCAGCTGTCAATGAAGCACTTCCCCTTATCATCTACATAGGATCAGGGGAAGTGATTTTTTTCTTTTACATTTCTCCTCTCTGCCAGTGCCATCCCATTTCCCCCACACAAACGCAGCTTCTGATTCTCCCTCGGAATCTGCAGCCACTGGAGGCCGATCTATCCCAGTTAATGAGCATGCAAAAAATAATGCATGCCCTACCACTGGGCCAGAATGGGACACAACAGCTCTTAAAGGGGAAGGATGGATCAGTTGGTTCAGACCAAAGAAATTCCTTACCCAGAGCCAACACATTCTCATAGTTTTCCATCATGACCTCCCTGTACAAGAATTTCTGGCTCTGGTCCAGCAGGTCCCATTCCTCCTTGGTGAAATACATGGCCACCTCTTCAAAGGTGAAGGGCTCCTGCAACAATAAAGCAGCCCGTGTTCAGACAAAGGAATCAAACGCGGCAGAAAAGGTCTCGACACAGCTCTCACGTAGCTTGAAGTCTCCAGAATACAGAAGGGGACAAACACTCTCAGACCATTTGCCCCCCCCCCCATTATCAGGCCTACGCAGATAAAAGCAATACCTAAGGGGGAAGACAATGCTACAACCTTTTAATATGTAGTTTTCTTGAACAAGGATGGCATTTCCACATAACGTCACCCTGATCTGCATTTTGAACTGAGACTAGGAAAAGGTGTCTGCAGAGATTTTTTTTCAGGAAATGGAACAACGCAATGTCATTTTTTGTACACATACAGTAGGACCCCCGTATCCACTGATTCATTATCCACTGATTCAGTTATCCACGGTTTGCAGAGGGAAAAAAATAAATAATTCAGCAGCCACAAAGTAAGCTGTAAAGCAAGCTGTTGTCACAAACAGCAGCTGTAAAACAAGCTATTGCCACAAATAGCATCTGTAAAGCAAGCTACTGTCTCAAAACAGCAGTCATAAAGCAAGCTACTGTCAGGAAACAGCAGTTTGGGGGTGGGTTGGCAGGCATTATCTCTTATTCACGGTTTTCATTATCCACAGGAAGGCCTGGAACCAATCCCCAGCGGATACCGGGGTTCTACTGTAATTATAAATCTATTAATGCTGTAAGATGTCCCTCAATTCCATGTTCTCAAATACTTGAACAAGTCTTAATTGTACTGGACTGTATATTATCCCTCGTTACTGTAAGCTGCTTTGGGTCCTTTTCCAAGGAGAAAGGCGGGGGGGAAATACTATAAAATAAAAATAAATAAATAAATAATGTATCTGCACGGAACCCGTTGCCATAACACACCTATGCATTTTGTGCGTGCCCCCATGGGCATTTGAGCATCATGTTCATCTAGAAGCCTACAAACCGTGGGAGTCAAACCCCTTGAGTTTCTAACTTACTAAGAGATATTATGAACAAAGGTGTTGGTGGCGTGTGAGACATGTAACCAAAAGGCGAAAGGAATGAACACCATTCTTAGGGATAGGATGGATGTATTGCTACGCTACAAGTGATATGCGCATCAATCTATCCATACATTCATTTCAATTCATACAACCATAGAATCACTGTAGGGTTGGAAGGGACCTTGGAGTTCTTCTAGTCCAGTGGTTCTCAACCGGTGGGTCCCCAGATGTTCCTGGACTGCAACTCCCAGAAATCCTGGCCAGCTCAGCAAGTGGTAGAGGCTTCTGGGAGTTGCAGTCCAGGAACATCTGGGGACCCACAGGTTGAGAACCACTGTTCTAGTCCAACCCCCTGCCCAAGGCAGGAATCATAGAATCATAGAGTTGGAAGAGAGACCTCAAGGGCCGTCCAGTCCAACCCCCTGCCATGCACGAACCCCCATCACAGGATTTCCGACAGATGGGCCATCCAGCCTCTGCTTAAAGACCTCCAAAGAAGGAGACTCCACCACCCTCCTTTGTGGCAGCATCTTCCACTGATGAACAGCTCTAACCCTCATGAAGTTATTCCTGATGTTCAAATGGAATCTCTTTTCCTGTGGTTTGAAACCATTGCCCCGAGTCCTAGTCTCTGAAGCCATGGAAAACAAACCTGTTCCCTCTTCAATATGGCATCCTTTCAGATATTTAAACATAGCTATCCTATCCCCCCTCAGCCTTCTTTTTGAAAGGCTAAACATTCCAAGTTTCCTCATAAGACATTTCTTCCAGACCTTCAACCATCCTGGACAGATGGCTTTCCAATCTTTTCTTGAAAACCTCCAGCAGCGAGGAAACTACAACATTGGGAGGCAAGCTGTTCCACTGTTTAATGGCTCTCACTGTCAGGAAATTTGTCCTTATTAATTGGCTTTCCTGAAGTGTTTCCAGGTTAGCTGCCTTTCTCCTGGTGAGGGGTCATTTATGAAAACAAGTGGGCTCTCATGTACTCCCTCCCCCTATATAAAGCTGATATGGTATGGTTTTTTGATGGGGGTGGGGAGACCAAAGTTAGTACTGGGGTGCTCAGTCATGTAACTATACATGGCACCGGGAAGCATGGGGTTCAATGTGTAAAACAACACAGAACTCTGACATCCATTTTGGGGGAATTCCACATTTTGCCTCTGCCACAAAAAGGCCGTGAGCATGAACTTGGATCAGAGCTATCTTTCTAGATGCTGAACTGGCTGGACAGCTCAGGAGTCTGATATCTGCCTGTAGAGCAGTGGTGGCCAAACTTTTGTCCTCCAGAAGTTTTGGACCACAACTCCCCCAGTCCTTTGTCATTGGCAAATACAGGCTTGGAATTCTGGGAGTTGTGGTACAAAACATCTAGAGGGCCCAAGTTTGGCCACTACTGCTGTAGAGTCATAGGTCGGGAGTTCAATTCCCCACTGGTCTATTTTAGAAAAAAGCCAGCGTGTGTGGCTTTGCGCAAGCTGGACAGTCCCAGGGCAACCCCAGAAGGGAAGGGGGGAACCACTAATGAGGACTCTCTCTTACCTGGAAAACCCTGGGGGCAATAGATTGCTGAAAGTCAAAATTGATTGTGACCATTGTTGTTTTTAATTTCCTAGATGTCATATCCACTGAAAAAAAAGTTACATTTTACAGGGAGGAGGATTTTGCTGGAGATTCTCTTCTTTCATAGTTGTTGTGAGTTTTTCGGGCTGTTTGGCCGTGTTTTGGAACACGGGATCATATAGAATCGTTGCTACCCCTGATTGCATTGAAACATGTTAATCCCTACATCACAATACAATGGCTTAACACCTTTTTTCCTGCATAGGACAAAAGGTGCTGGAGGAGAGTCTTGAGAGTTCCCTGGACTGCAAGGAGATCAAACCTATCCATCCTGAAAGAAATCAACCCCGAATGTTCACTGGAAGGACAGATTTTGAAGCTGAGACTCCAGTACTTTGGCCACCTCATGAGGAGAGATGACTCCTTGGAAAAGTCCCTGATGTTGGGAAAGATTGAAGGCAAAAGGAAAAGAGGACGGCAGAGAATGAGATGGTTGGACGGTGTCATTGATGCAACCAAGATGGATTTGACAAAACTTTGGGAGGCAGTGGAGGATAGGAAGGCCTGGTGAGCTCTGGTCCATGGGGTCACGAAGAGTCGGACATGACTGAACGACTGAAAAACAACAAGGACAAGTTTCCTCAAGTTTAAAAAACCCAGTCTCATTCACTTGATAACCCAGAGCACAGAGAGAACTACTAGTTCCCTGAGCTCCTTGCCCTCTGAAGATGCTGGCCACAGAGTCTGGCAAAACGTCAGGAAGAAAAACTTCCAGAACATGGCCAAACAGCCCGAAACACTCACAACTATCACATCCCAACCATGAAATTCTTCCTGAATTATCTTCTTCTGCACCTCAGGGTATTTTCAGAAAATCCATAGGAAGAGATATTGCATGTTCAGAAATTAACTCGGCCTGTGAAGCTCTGCTTAGTGCCTCTTTTTTATCACTTACACATCAGCAGCTACAGCACATCCCCTACCTGGGCTTCTTCCACTGCAGCCATACTCTCTCTTTTCTCCCTTCTGGGTGGAAATGGACACAGCACAGTGCATGCTGCAAAGCAGAAAAGAGCATGACAGAGGGACAACATCTCAGGAAGCTACCCTCCTCACAACAGCCTAAACACCCTAAGCACATCCAATCCCGCCTGATTTCGGAAGCTAAGCAGGGTCGGCCCTGTGTGAGGGTTCGTCTTTCTCCACACCCGGTTCCGAGTCAATGAGCATTTTCGAGACATCTTGACAGGTATATTCAAAAGGGTTTTTATTTAACAGTAACTCAGGAACAGATAAAACAGGATCAAACATGTGAGGTGTCAGTCTTGGACAAGATGGTTGTGTGGATTCTTCAGTTACAACATTTTCATAAACAATATTAACAGGAGTTATTTCGAGCCTGGCTGGTTTTAGAAATAGTGGCGAATGCTCGATCCCCGACCCATACACTGGGTCCCGCAGCATGGGTGACGAGCCCATTGCGCCACCGGATTCGACACCTTCTTGCCCCGCCATTCCTTTCTAAACCTTTCAGAGGTCTCAGGCCACCGGAGAGGTTTTACTGTGACAGACCATTGATATTCTTCAGATCTATCTAACCTCCTCCTGCCCTCCGGTTCCTCTCTCTTCCACCCTCTCTCTTCCAGCCGTTTCTTCCAACTGTCTTTTCCCCCCTCGCGCTTCTCCACTCCCTCCTTCCAACGGTCATCCTCCGCTACCCATAATGCCTCTTTCTCCCCCGCACGCGCACCCTTCTCCTCAGACTTCACTTCCTTATCCTCGTGGCTTTCCTGCACCTCTTTTCCAACTTTACATTCCTCCTTTATAGGTTGACATTCTATCATGCTACTCTCTCTAGATTCTTCGTGTATACTTAATTTCTGCAAACCCTTCACACACTCTTGACTTTCTCCAGACGGCACAATCTGTCTCTGCTCCAGGCTTTCTTTTTCATCTCCTCTTTCACACCCTGTTTAGTACTTGGATGGGAGACCATCGGGGAATACTAGGTGCTGTAGGCGCCTGGAGTAGGAATTGGCAAACTACGCCAGTATTCCTGCCAAGAAAACTTCATGGACATGGGGTCACAAAGAGTTGGTCACAATTTTGGAAACAATTTTGGAAACAACCTGAAGCGCCAACAGAGGGAAGTTTCTGTGAAAAGATAAGAGAACGTATCGAAATCGACAGACTTTCCGGATATCTGAAAGGAGACTATGAAGAGACCACCAAAAGATGGCAAGAAGTAGTAAATGTACTAGTTAACTGATATGTTATTATTAGATCTTGTATAATCTTTGTCTTTGACTTGATAGACTCAATGTAATTCCACGTATTTTATTTTAGTTTGTCACCACACATTTGAATGTGGCTGATCCTCAATGAGAATCACTATAAAATGGACGACAGACAAACCGGACTCCTGGGAATGTAGTTTTATTTCCAGAGGATCCTTTCCTAATACCTTGTGCACAAGGGGTGCCTGAACACAGGGACAACTTCCTGTATGGAATGTCCAGTCTTAAATATTCTTCAGCGTACAGAAAAAGATAAAGAACAAACTCAGGATTGGTTACATTTTGCCGCAGTGGAAAGCATGTGACTTCATTACATTATTTATTTATTTATTTATTATTTACACTTGTATACCGCCCCATTCCCGCAGTGGGGACTCTGGGCGGTTCACAACATCACAATTAAAACAGCAAAAGAGTCAAATACAAACAGCAATAACAGAACTACAATAAACAAAAATAATAAGGCGGGGTTATAAAATCCAAAAATATATATAAGCGAGGAAAAAAAAAAAAAGCCAGAGTGGGACCTTAGACTTCGCCGTAGGCTTCCCGAAAGAGGATGGTCTTAAGGTTCCTCTTAAATGCCTGCAGCGATGGAGCCAGCCGTAGATCACTGGGAAGTTTGTTCCAAATGGATGGGGCCACTACCGAGAAAGCCCGCCCACGAGTACTAGCCTTACGGGCATCCCTCGGAGTGACCGTCCGCAGTGATAAGGCCACCGAGGCTCGGGTGGGTCGGGCCGGATTTAATTGTCGGGAGAGACGCTCCACCAAATAAGCCGGGGCCAAGCCATGGAGGGTTTTGTAAACCAAAACCAACACCTTGAACCTTATTCGGGAGGCAACGGGTAACCAGTGTAGGCGAGCCAGGATGGGGGTGGCGCGGTCATAACGACGCGCACCAACCACCAGCCTGGCCGCCGTATTCTGGACCCGCTGCAGTCGCCGAACAAGGTTCAAGGGAAGCCCCATGTAGAGAGCGTTGCAGTAATCCAGCCTCGACATGACCAGTGCCTGTACCACAGTCCTCAAGGAGCCCTCATCGAGGTACGGGCGAATCTGGGCGATAAGCCTGAGGTGTAAAAAAGGCCGACCTGACCACGGCTGACACCTGAGGTTCCAGGGTCAGATCCGGGTCAAGGACGACGCCCAGATTCCTCACTCTTTGCGCCAGCTGGAGGGCGGACCCATCCAGACTGGGAAGAGGGCCACAGTACCCCTCCGACGAGCCCCCGAAGAACATAACCTCGGTCTTGCCTGGGTTGAGTCTGAGCCTGTGGGACCTGGTCCAGTCCAGTACCGCAGCCAAGCAACGATCAAGGGTTCCGACGGCCTCCACTGCACAGGTGGAAAAAGGAGAGATAGAGCTGCGTGTCATCAGCGTACTGATGACAGCAGACTCCATAACTCCGGATGATCTCAGCCAGCGGCTTCATATAGATGTTAAAGAGCATTGGGGAGAGCGACGACCCCTGGGGCACCCCACAAGAGAGTGTCCAGGGAGCCGACAACTCACCACCCAAGCTCACTCGCTGGGTGCGACCCCCAAGGAAGGACCGGAGCCAGGCAAAAGCCTGGCCTCCAATCCCAACCTCAGAGAGCCGCTCCAGCAGGATACCGTGGTCGACGGTATCAAAAGCCGCTGACAGGTCGAGAGGGACCAGCAGGGTAGAGCAACCCCTGTCAGCCCTCCTCAACAGATCATCATGCAGCGCGACCAGGGCCGTTTCGGTCCCATGACGCGGCCTGAACCCGGACTGGAAAGGATCCAGGACATGGTTCTCCTCCAGGAACGACTGGAGACGCAGGGCGGCGACTCGCTCGATCACCTTGCCCAAAAAGGGAACATTGGCTATGGGGCGATAGTTGGACAGATCGTCCACAGCCAAGCCGGGTCTTTTAATAATGGGCTTCACCACCGTCTCCTTCAAAAGACTGGGAAAAATCCCGTCCTTGAAGGAGGTTGAGGCAATCAGTGAAGCCCATTTCGGCATGCTCCCCCCTGCGCTCTTAATCAACCAGGAAGGGCAAGGGTCGAACGGAGAAGCCGCAGGCCTGCAATGTCCCAGTGCCCTGGAGGCATCCACCGGTGTAACAGGCCCAAAATCAACAAACCGAGGCGACCGAGGCGGCCCGACACTGGCCATGACAGGGGCCGGATCAGGGCAACCGGCATCCAACTCGGATCGGATGGCCTCAATCTTAGATTTAAAGTAGGCTGCGAATGACTCACTAGTGAAATCACTAGGAGGAGGCCCAGGCGGAGCGGGATTGGTGAGGTCTCGGACCACACGGAAAAGTTCCGCTTGACGATTCGAGGCCTCACCAATTCTCAGGGCGGCAAAAGATCTCCTAGCCGCCCTTATCGCGCGAGAATAGTGACCGTTCAACGCCTTAACCGCAGCCCAATTCTGAGCCGTCCGAGCGTTCCGCCATCTGCTCTCTAGCCTTCTCCGCTCTTGCTTCATCGCCCGTAGCTCCTCGGTAAACCAAGGGGACGAACGGGCTCGGCATCGGATCAGGCGCTTGGGGGCGATCCGGTCGACAGCCCCAGCCACCTCCTCAAACCAACGTTGGGCTAGGGAGTCGGCCGGATCGTCATCCAAGCCGTCTGGAACATTCCCGAGGGCCTCCGAAAACCGCACAGGGTCCAGGAGCCCCCGGGGGCGGGCCCAGATGGACGGGCCCAGCTCCCCGCGGGGCGGGGTGGCTACCGCAAGAGAGAAGGTCAGTAGATAGTGATCAGACCATGACACGGGCCGGGCCGAAAGACTCCCGACCCTCAGATCAAAACCCCGCGATGTGGAGGCAAAAACCAGGTCCAGGGTGTGGCCACCAGTATGAGTGGGTCCGATGACTAATTGGGGCAGGTTCATGGAGGCCATGGACTCCATGAATTCCAGAGCTACTCCAGACAGCCCAACCTCGGCGTGCACATTGAAATCCCCCACCACCAATAGGCGGGGGGACCTCAAAAGTGCCGCCGAGATGATGAACATATATGTTCATTTTCCGTAACACAACCAAACTTAAAGATCAGTGATACTTTCCCATCTGCATTAGCAAGATTAAAAGGTCATTAATTTCGCAATGTATTGTTCTCTCTGTGTTAACAGTGAGTTTCAAAAGCTGGATACAAAGGTGCAAACAAGATATTTTAAGAACTGAGATGTCCTAGCATGCGGTTTGACATTTGCTATACACTTTTTGTGGTTTGGACACATCCTGTTGCCATTCGCTTTAGAAGCCCATGTCTGCAGAGGTGGGGGTGCTTTGCAGAAACACAGAGATGATGCTTTCAGGACATAGTTTACAGAAATGATGGTTTTAGGATATCTATATGAAGCAGAGGGCAGAATGAAGAATTGAAGATAAACTCAACACTTTAACCTTACTCTCACAAGTTCAAAAACAACAACAATAAAGAGTTGGTCTCTCTCTCTCTCTCTCTCTCTCCTCACTGATATATGATGTCTGGCTTTGAAAGTGTGATTCATAGTGCAGTCTTAGCTGGCTCAGGGGCGTGGTGGATCAGTAGGCTAGAGCGCTGAAACTGCTGGCTGCAAAGTCAGCACTTTGGCGGTTCGAATCCCAGGTGCCACACCGTGGAGCAAGCTTCCACTGTTAACCAGCTCCTGCCAACCTAGCAGTTCAAAATCATGTAAATGTCAGTAGGTAAACAGGTAAAAAGCAGGAAGGTAAAAAGTGCTCCATGCATAGAAATGCATTCAGCCATGCCGGCCACATGGCCATGGACTTGCACAACACTGGTTTACCTACATATCTGGACACGGAAGCAGCACTGTGCTGATCTCCCATTCCCTATCTAGATGGGTGTTGGAATTCTCTGTAGGTCATAGGCTTGACAGTGATCACCTTCCCCTTAATGTAATTCTTCTACCATCACACCCTGTTCATTTGAATGCTAAAACCCATCTTCAAGATGCTTTATTAAGCCTTAAATACAGGAGATTATATTTGACTGAGGAAAACAGCAACAAGATAATGAGTTTCCTTGGATCCTATGAGGGGGAGACCTTAAGAAAATCAGTTATGGGAGCCACAAATGTTACTTGTGCTATTAACAACTATTCAGCCTTGATTGATGCTCTGAATATGGTTTTAACATTAAAGCGACCACCTTCACAAGCCTCATGAAAGACAAGTGGCCCCAAGTGGTTTAACAGGGACTGCAGAGTAATAAAACAACAACTGAGGGAGGTTTATAACAATTATAGGAAGGAAAATCTAAATGTATTACCTGCAGAATACTACATAATAAAAAAGAAATACAAACAATTGATAGCATTCAAAAAGAGACAAGCAACACTGAAGGGATGGAATGCACTAATAGAATGCACATTAAATAAAAGCTCAAAACTCTTCTGGGCCCTTGTCACTGATGCTTTGGGGCCCCTCTTCCAACTCATTGAGCTGCAATATTTCAGCAGACATCTGGGAGCAACACTTCTCTGCTCTCTTTGGGGATATCAAAGACCATGCAGTGGATAGCTTCTCAGCCATAGACCTAAATGACACTCCTCCATGGAGAGCAGTCACAGTGACTGAAATAGAATCTTTAATTAGACATATCAAATCAGGCAAGGCTCCAGGAACAGATGCCATCCTCCCAGAAATGCTGAAAGCTAATATAGGCTGGTGGGCGCCTTTGTTGGCAAGCTTGTTTACACATATTAACACCTCAGGCAAATTTCCCATTGCCTGGTCTGAGGCCATAATAATACCTATCTTTAAGAAAGGAGAAAGAGGAGATCCATCCAACTACAGGCCAATCAGTTTACTCTCAGTGTTGGGTAAGCTGTATGCTAGTTATCTAAATCAAAGACTGAAATCTTGGATAGAGGAAGAAAACATTCTGGGGGAAGAACAAGCCGGCTTCAGAAAGGGTATATCACCAACTGATCAATGTATGATATTAAACCATCTTGCTGAGAAATACATGACCTCTCATGGCAATGGTCTTTACACTGCATTTATAGACCTAAAACCAGCCTTTGACTCTGTCCCACGAGATATATTATGGTAGAAGCTATACAAAACCTCTACAGATAAAAGACTCCTCTATCTCATTAAAGGTCTCTATCAGGGCACCACCCTACGTGTAAGGTGTGGCATAGAAGGAAATCTGACAAAATCTATTCCTGCTAATAAATGGGTCCGCCAGGGCTGTATATTGGCCCCCACACTATTCAACCTTTATCTCAATGACCTACTAGATTGTTGCCTTGTATCAGATTTTCACCCTCCCAGATTGGCAGAGACTAAATGTCTCCTACTGTTATATGCGGCCAAGCTGTTCTTTTGTCTCTATCAAAAATAGGCCTCAAACGACTAATACATGCATTCATGACTTACTGCAAAAATAATCAACTGGTCATTAATTTCACCAAAACTAAAATTATGGTTTTTGCTCGATCTGTAACTTTAACAAAGTGGACAAATAATGGCAACTCCATTGAGCAAGTTAAACAGTTTAAATATCTAGGTATCATATTTCACTATAAGTTATCTTGGGCTGCTCATAGACAATCTGTAATCCAAGCAGCCGAGAATACACAAAAGGCAATTACTCGTTTTTTCTTTACCAAGGGGGGGGCAATTTGTACATGCTGCTATTCAAGTTTTCAAGGCCAAGATATTGCCTCAATTATTATATGGTATTCCAACCTGGATTCTAGGATTCCATCCTAGCATGGAGAGTGTCCTTTCAACATTTTCAAGATCTATCCTTAGAATGCCAAGATGTGTTCCTCGATTGGAGACTGGCATTGCATCACTAGAATGTGTTGCTTGGATCAATGCTTTTAGATACTGGATTAAGGTATCACATGCCAACACCTCAATGGGATATCTGCATCTCTTACAAAATGATGTCCACAATAGCTCATGGTTTAAAGTTTTTCCAACTAAACTGCATCTGTTAGGGCTATCTATTGATTTTCTTAATGCCTATGAGCCCAAGACAGCTAAATCTATCATAGAAAAGCGGATTAGGGATATTGACTTTCAGCACTCTATCGCAAGTGCGCAGAAAACTTGCTCTATTCTGCATTTTGGACTAAACTTTAATTTCTCACAAAGTGCTCGATACCTGGAAAACCTGACTGTGCCCAAATACCAGCATATTTTCTCAAGAGCTCGATTTAACTGCCTTCAATCTGCAATTTTAGATGGGCGTTACTCTGGCGTCCCTTATGAAAACCGATTGTGTCCTTGTAATAACAAAGAAATTGAAACACTGAATCATGTCCTTTTTGTATGTGATTTTTATAGAAATGAGCATACTAAATTACTCAAGCCCATAATGAGTGTCTTCCCAGGTAGGACGCTGAACTGGTATTTAAAATATTTATTAAGTGACACAAACAAGGGTACCACTGAATCTGTGGCCAAGTTTCTTTTCTTTGCCCAAAGAATACGGAAGACAACCTTGGCCTCTGTTAGCTCTTAATATAATTATGAATTGCACAATGTTTGTATAATTCACTTTTACTACCTAAACTGCTTTAAGTACCTTAAAATTTTGTAATGGTTTTACTCTTTTATCCTTTTAAAACTTCATGTATGTATTTTACCTTATTGGTTGGGACTGTGGCTGCAAATAAAGATTGTTGTTGTAATGTCAGTAGGTAAATAGGTAAAAAGCGGGAAGGTAAACAGTGCTCCATGCGTAGAAATGCATTCAGCCATGCCGGCCACATGGCCATGGACTTGCACAACACTGGTTCTTGGGCTTGGAAACGGAGATGAGCACTGCCCCTAGTTGGACACGACTAGCAGCTGCCATTAGTCTCATGCAGAGCAGATTCTGCAGCCAGGGACCTAAACCATGGTGTGGGCAATGACTTCTAGCCAACTTCTTTTGTGAGTTTTGGCATTTTGTGTACATTACGTGGTCTATGGGAGCACCAGAACAAAGAATCTGAGCTTCCATTATTTTTATGGGGAAATTTGCTTTGATATAAGAGTGTTTTGGCTTACAAGAATGTTTCCGGAACAAATTTTGCTCGTAAACCAAGGTATTATTGTATAAGTGTGCTACTGTGTTAATGTTTATTATTGCCTGTGGTTGAGACCCTGCTTGCTCTATCCCAAATTTATTATCCTGCCTTCTTAAGGTTTGGTTTTTCTTCTTGTATAAGGTTCCACGCATTATCTCTGCAGTTTTGCATATTTGGTGGGATATCAGTGGGGTTATATACCATCAGTTTGTTTCTGACAAAGATGGAAGTAGACTGATTACATGTTGGTATCTTTATATTGGCTCATTTGCCTAAGAAAGAGCCAGCATTCTCTTTCCCTGGCTGGTCTCAGATATCTACTAGCAAAGAAAATCTGCCAACAAATCTGGCAAAAATACTTCAGGAGGGAAGAGAAGAAAGACAGAGAAGACGGAAGGAATGGGAATGGATCTAGGGCCAGATTCCACCAACCCAGTGGCACAGCAATGGAAATTCAAATTGTGAGGCTTACTGTCAAGTCGGACTTTAGACACAGTGGCAACTTGACCCAGACTCCATTTTTTTCCTTCCAAAATCTGGGACTAGACCTGTAACTTGTACTTTAACCCTGTAAGCTAATTGCATCTGCAGGTTCACCTCCAGTAACCTTCTAAAGCAGTGCTTCTCGGCCTGTGGGTCCCCAGATGTTCCTGGACTGCAACTCTGTGCTGGAAGGGGTTTCTGGGAGTTGCAGTCCAGGAACATCTGGGGACCCACAGGTTGAGAAACACTGCACTAAAGGAGGGAAAAAGCCCTCACTAAATCCAGCTTTTGTGGAAATGATCATTCTTTTGTGTGAAATGATGCAAGCACAGCAGTGTCCAGTGGGGTCCCAAGGCTGCACAGATGTTTCCTACCAAAGTGAGAAAACCAAGGATTTTTTAATTTCCAATTGTGGGGGGGGGGCATATGTGCAGCCTCAACAAGAAGCAGGCAGAAATAATGCACCAAATAATCTTATAACCACAAACATGGGCAGGCATCTCAGCAAGCTTGCCTACATTGTACAGAAACGAGCCCAGACCTAGGGAGGTCTTAGATCCAAGTCTTGAACCTTGAGATTATAACACAGTGGTGGCCAAACTTCGGCCCTCCAGATGTTTTGGACCGCAACTCCCACAATCCTTTGTCATTGGCAATAGTCTTGGCATTCTGGGAGTTGTGGTCCAAAACATCTGGAGGGCCGAAGTTTGGCCACCACTGCTTTAACAGAAGACCACATCTTTTGAATAAGCCAAGGCATCAGCCACAGCTTTGGAACCCCTGGACCACGAATCAGCCCGGAGGAGGCATGATAGGCCTATCGAATAAGAAACTTTGAATCCCTAAAACCAGAAAAACGTGTCTCTCTGGGTGTTTTTAAATTTACATTTAAATGACCAACATCTCGAGTTGCAAGCAGGCTTTCCTGATATTGCTGTTAAGTGCACGGGACCTTTCATTTATTTTGAATTCAGAATCCCAGAATTGGCCATAAATTTCCCTTCCTGTCAGAACTATTGCTCCCTCAGGCGGTGTCTGTGAGAGGTTTTGTGAGGAAGGGACCTTTCTGGAGTAGGTGAATGTCAATCCAATTGTTTCCCTCACTACCCCAAAAGTTTGAAGAGAACCATGGGTCCTACATAAGATATTCCCCCCAACTGTGTGCTCTGTCTCTTAATGTTGGGCTTTAAAGACAATTTGAGCTATGTTAACCATACAGCATGTTCCGTTAGTAAGCTAATCAGTCATGAAGCTCATCTGATAAAACCAGTTAAGTTCAGCTGTGCAACCAGTTAATATCCTGCACAATCTGCTGTTTAATTAAGAGCTTTTAAAAGCCACTTAAATTCCCACACTCTGCCCAAGACTCCAACACCCCTCAGCAGGACTCTGGGAAGATGAAACCAAAAATTTAGCAAAAAAGGATTGCTTAAAAACTGGTTTCATCTATGATCTCGCATATAGCCCGATGGGCTATAAAGCAATAAATGTGTTAGTGTGACAAGACTTCTATCCTACCCAATAAGTGGATAAGCCTCTGCTCTGGGCATCTTCCCCCCAGGACACAACCCCCCAAAAGAAAGAAAAAGAAAAAGAAAGAAAGCATCCCAATACAGTAGAATGAAAAATGGAAATGTAAAAACTCCTCATAAAGTATTCAACTTAATTCAACCCCAAAAAAGAACAATAAATTTTAATTTAGAGTACAGTGGTACCTTATATAAAGGAATTAATTCGTTCCAAATGAAATTCCGTTAAGCAAGTTTTCCTTTATACAAATTTCCCATAGGAATGCATTGAAAACAGAGCGTTCCCTAATTGCGACCATTTTTAGGTTGTACAGATTCACCCCAGAGCATAAGCGATTCTGTTAAGCAAATTTCCCCTATCTCTGGAATATTTTATGTTGTAGATTTTATGTTATACAAATCGTTTGTTATAGGAGGGTCCACTGTAGTTTTCTCCATCGCCATGCTATTCTTTCCATTTTCAAAATGAAGGACTCTTCCTGGCTGCCCCAAGAAAGAGTCCTGCTTTTGAAGAACCCCTGTGATTCCCAGGGACTGCTGAGGTAATTTCTTTTTTTAAGTGTTGCTTTTAGAGAATTCCTGATAAAATCTGGGAGTTGGGAGTCTGAAAGGAATGAAAATCCCTAGGCCTGCTTCCCCATAGCCTTCTCAGGGCTTGGGGGTGTTTGTGGAGAAAGCATCTCCCTCAAGAAACAAAATGGCTCCTCTTCCCCACATTCTATTGGCTGAAGACAAAAAAGGCGGGAAACTCCTCAGGTGGAGGGGAAACTCCCTCAAGTCTGTCCTTACAGTTCCTACTATCCTTTCCGTTTTCTGAGGGAAAAGGCCGTAGGAAACTCTCCCTAGTAAAAGAAAGCAGGGACGGTGCTATAATTCCTGATTTTCCATCCCAAAACAGTTCACCCTTCCTTCTTTTGGAGGAGAGAGAGGGGAAAATCCATTGAATGGAAACAGAATGGAACACCTCTGGATACCTTAATTCAAGTTTTCCTGCTTCTCTGATTTATGAGGGGGAAATAGGGCCAGGCGAGTTCACCTTTGATCTCCTGAGCTATATTGAGAATACAGTGTGGCTTATTCTCAAGCAGAACGGCCATTTTGAAGGGGTTTCTTTAGTGCCACCCACTCTGAGAGCTCTTCGCTGAGAATGAGGAGGAAAGGAAACAAACAATTTCCCATTTTTAATCCAGACAGACCTCAATCCAGTTCCTTCTTTTCCAGTGCTGAGTGAAGACTGGGAAGTGAGGGAATACCCCCCCCCCTCTTTAGGAGGGATAATTTCAAGGGACTAGGCCAATCCTGTTGTTATAGTCCAGCCTATTTAAGTATAACTAAGTTCAAATGAGTTTGATGAAGAATTGGGCAGAAAGACCCCAGTCCCCCAACTTTTCACAGTTAACTTTATCATCGGAGCCTCTGGGTGGTTTCTTCCCCAGGTGAGATAGACTGGCACCTGCCAGGCTCGAGCACCCTGTTTTCTGGGTAAAAGCCACGTTCTCTAAGAATAAGGAAATATGCACCATTATGGGTAAATTTTACCCCTTAGGTAGTTGTGCCTTTGAGGAACATAGAAATTCTGAATGGAACAGGTTGAGGAAGGAAACTCTCTATGGTGTAGTCCCATATAGAACGATAGAGTTGGAAGAGACCTCAAAGGCCACCCAGTCCAACCCCCTGCCATGCAGGAACCCCCATCACAATATTTCTGACAGATGTCCATCCAGCCTCTGCTTAAAAACCTCCAAAGAAGGAGACTCCACCACCCTTTGTGGCAGCGTATTCCACTGCCGAACAGCTCTAACTGTCATGAAATTCTTCCTAATGTTTGGATTGAATCTCTTTTCCTGTAGTTTGAAACCATTTCCTCGTGTCCTAATCTCTGAAGACATGGAAAACAAACCAGTCCCTTCTTCAATGTGACAGCCCTTCATATATTTAAACATAGCTATCACATTCCCCTCTCAGCCTTCTTTTTGTAAGACTAAACATTCCCAGCTCCCTAAGCCACTCCTCGTAAGATATTTCTTCCAGACCCTCAATCATCCTGGTCGCCTTCCTCTGCACCCGCTCGAGGTTGTCAACCTTTTTGAAAAAATGTTGCATTTCTTTTTTTGATTTTTTTTGAAATATTTTTGAAAAGAAGGCAGGGAAGGAACAATGGGAATAAAGCAGAAATAATATGACTTCCCATAGATTGGTGACAACACAGCTGAAACGGGAACAAAAATTGCTCTCACAACGGTAGCGGCTAGGCTGCTAGATGGAGCTCGAAAAACGGTGGGCACCTGAGGTAACAACCTCACTTTGGCAGTCCTTTTGTGCGGCATTTGGAGGCCTCCACCCAAACCCATCCATCCACTCATCCACCCATAGTTTTCAAGGGCTACCATATCACACCCCAGATCATCAGCTTCTTATGGGATCATAACCACTGCACTGTTAGGCAATCTAGGGCAGGGATAAGAACACATTTTTTGGCTGTGACCTCCATCTAGGTCAGTGTTGGCCAACTTATAGCACGGGTGCCAAAGGTGGCACCCGGAGTCCTTTCTGTGGGCACCTGACATCGGCTCTTCACAACCACCTGTATTCAGGTTAAATTGCTGCAGGCACATTCCGAAAAACTAGTGGGTTTTGAATCGCAGTTTGGGCACTCGGTCTCTAAAGATTTTGCCATCACTGCTCTAGGTTCTCCAGTTCTAGAAGAAACCTATTTTTGTTTAAACTCTAAAAAGAATACCCAAGAATGATGAGTTTTTTAGTTTCTCTTTTTAAGTGACTGATATAATTATACAAATTCTTCACGCAGCTATCTGAACATCGGGCTGGGGGGTTGGGGGGAGCAACCAGAGACAAGAAATCAGTCCCTTGTACCCATGGCCAGGCAGATATCTTGCACACTCAAGAATGGGCTGTGATGAACTGACAGAAACGCATAGTATCCCTCCCATTAATTACGTGAGCAAAATCTATATTTAAAGGCTCTAACAAAGTTTTATTTTATTTCTTCTGTTTCACAGGCAAATGACATTGCCTATCCCAAAAGCTTCATGGAGAACAAAGAAATGGAAGAAGGAAGCAGTACTTTCTACTAAACCATAAGAATCTGTGAAGAAAATAAAGAATATGAAACGGAAGGGAAAAAAACTAAGGAAAAGGTAGGAAAAATATAGACAAAGTAAGGATCCCAAGGAAGTGATGAAAGGACTTCTCTGGGCAAGGCAGCGAATGAAAGAGGGAGAAAAGTCAGGAAGGAAAGCGGTCAAGAAAGATTTTTTTTCTAACACCAAGGAGAAAAGCAAGTTGTGTACAAATCTCTAGAGCAGTGGTTGTCAACCGGCGAGTCCCCTGATGTTCCTGGACTGCAACTCCCAGAAGCCCCCACCACTCGCTGTGCTGGAAAGGGTTTCTGGGAGTTGCAGTTCAGGAACATCTGGAGACCCACAGGTTGAGGACCACTGCTCTAGTGCAAGGGTGGGAAATGTGTGGTTCCTGGACTGTAACTCTCACCTATCCTCACCACTGGTTATGCTAGCCAGGGCTGATGGGAACTGCAGTCCAATAACATCTAGAGGGCCACGTGGCCCCCCATCCCTGTCTTTGCACCTCGGGGCAAATTTGCAATGGTCAAGACTTGTGTTTTTGGTTCCTTACCTGGGCTGGGCTGGGCCGTGGCTCCAACTTCTTCCAAGGCAAGCCAACCCGGAACCCATAGGTCTTGCTCAAGCCAAGAGATCAAATCAGGTTTGCCGAGTGGAAATCCTAGTCCAAAATACAATAATTAATCATAATTGTAAAAAATATATAACATGGCACAGGGAGAGAGGAGAGCGCAGGTATTGAGGTGGGACTTAAGAAAGAACTAGGGAGCTGTGTTGAGAATCAAACAGAACAAACCACTGTAGGAGGACAGCAAACAAGTACAGTGGGACCTTGTATAAAGGAATTAATTCGTTCCAAATGAATTTATGTTAAGCAAATTTTCCTTTATACAAATTTCCATAGGAATGCATTGAAAACAGAGTAATCCTTAATTGCAAATATTTTTATGTTGTATGGATTTGCCCCATAGAAGATTCTGTTAAGCAAATTTCCCCTATCTCCAGAAGTTTTTACGTTGTACAGATTTTATGTTATACAGAACGTTTGTTATATGAGGGCTCACTGTACTGTATTTTTCTTTCAAAAGAAGTTCAAAAATGACTTTAAAGGGGTGGGAATTTCCTTCTTGGGGGGGGTGGGGCTTGTACTTTAAGCTCTGCTTCTCCCTGGCATGGCCACCGTGGGAAACACATGTTAGACTCCCCTCATCCTGTGTGCCTTTTCTCAGGCTTTTGTTGTTGTTGTTGTTGTTGTTGTTAAAGTTCAAATCAATATCTGACTTTAGGGAACCCTAGGCTTCCAAAAACTGGGAATGGAAGCAGAAATTCAGTATGTCTCCATAAGAAGGTTTCCTTATTTCCAAGCCATCCTAGATATCTAGTCTCGTGCGCTCCCAGATGCATCTGGTGGGGCCACTGCGAGATACAGGAAGCTGGACTAGATGGGCCTTTGGCCTGATCCAGCATGGCTCTTCTTAGGTTCTTATGCCTCCCACTGGGTACGTCCTGTATCGTCTGCCATTTGCAAAGGAATTTTAATCCAAAGGAAGTCAGAGCCGATGGATGTCAATTCTGCCAAAATCTGGGAGTTGAGTCATGGCTACTGGACTTCTTTTTTGAGAGATAGAAACGTTTCGCTGTTCATCCAAACAGCTTCATCGGTCTGAATACAGCTAGTGCAAGAGACCTTCTTATAGTCAGCTTGACCTGAACAGGTTTGGGACAAGCCAAACCTGTTCAGGAGGGATGGGTTGCACTTGAATCATGATGGGACCAGATTGCTGGCACTCAACCTCAAAAAGGCAGCAGAGCAGCTTTTAAACTGATAACTGGGGGAAAGCCGACAGGAGCTGTGTGGCATCCGGTTCGGAACACCTCATCCTCGGGGAATGAGGTTGGAGAGGGTAGAGAATCACAAAGAGATGACATAGCAAGTATTAACACTGGCAGAATAGCGGAATGTGACAGTTCGTCTACTGAAAATAAAAGCTGTGGGGGGAGAAGAACAAGGCAGCAGCTGTTGCGGGACCCACTGTACAAGTGCTTCTACGCCAATGCTCGAAGCCTCCGAGCAAAGATGGGAGAACTTGAACATCTGGCAGCTAGGGATAACATGGATATAATAGCCATAACAGAAACCTGGTGGAATGTGGAGAACCAGTGGGATACAGCAATCCCAGGCTATAAACTCTATAGAAGGGATAGAGAGGGGCGGGTTGGAGGAGGAGTGGCCATCTATGTCAAAGAAGGCATAAAATCCAGCAGAATGGAGATTGACAGAGGGTCTGACTCCACCATAGAATCACTGTGGGTTAAACTACCAGGTCCAAAGAGTGATGTGATAGTTGGAGTATTCTATCGTCCACCAGATCAAAAACTTGAGGGGGACCTTGAAATGAGGAGAGAAATCATGGAGGTGGCTAAGAGGGATAGGATAGTAATCATGGGGGACTTTAATTATCCCCACATTGACTGGGCCAATGCGAGCTCTGGGCAAGAAAGAGAAACTGGGTTTCTCGACTTGCTGAATGACTGTGCCTTAGAGCAACTTGTCATGGAGCCCACCCGAGAACAGGCAACTCTAGATCTAATATTGTGTGATACTCAGGACCTCGTCAGGGATGTGAATGTCACTGAGCCTCTGGGGAACAGTGACCATGCTGCAATTACCTTTGCCATGCATGTCGGAGGAAGAGTGTCAACCAAATCAGACATAAAAACCCTTGATTTTCGAAGGGCAAACTTCCCTCAGATGAGGAAACTAGTTAGAGAGAAACTGAAGGGGAGGGTTAGAAGAATCCAATCTCTTCAGTGTGCATGGAGCCTGTTTAAAACAACAATAATAGAGGCCCAGCACAAGTGCATACCACAAAGAAAGAAGAGCTCATTTAAGTCCAAGAGGACACCGGCATGGTTAACGAGTGGAGTTAGAGAGGCTCTAAAGCACAAGGAGAGGTCCTTCTGTAAATGGAAATCCTCCCCCAAATGAGGAAAATAAAAAGGAACACAAACTCTGGCAAAAGAAATGTAAAAAGATGATAAGGGAGGCAAAGAAAGATTTTGAGGAACGCATGGCTAGCAATATAAAGGGTAATAATAAAAGCTTCTTTAAATATGTTAGAAGTAGAAAACCTGCCAGAGAACCAATTGGGCCTCTGGATGGTGAGGGAGGAAAAGGGGAGGTTAAGGAGGACTTGGACATTGCAGAGAAATTGAACGAGTTCTTTGCGTCTGTCTTCACGACAGAGGACCTTGAGCGGATTCCGCTGCCTGAGCCGCCCCTCTTGACTAAAGAATTAAATCAAATACAGGTTAAAAGAGAGGAGGTTTTAGGACTAATTGATAAATTGAGGATTAACAAGTCACCGGGCCCAGATGGCATCCACCCAAGGGTTATTAGGGAACTGAGAAATGAAATTGCAGATCTCTTAACGGTTATATGCAACTTGTCTCTTAAAACGGCCACAGTGCCGGAGGACTGGAGGATAGCAGATGTCACACCAATTTTTAAAAAAGGAAGGGGGGGGACCCAGGAAACTACAGGCCGGTTAGCCTTACATCTGTCCCAGGGAAGATGGTGGAAGGCCTCATCCAAGAGAAAATCTTAAAACACATAAAAGAACAAACCTTGCTGAGAGAAAACCAGCATGGCTTCTGTAAGGGTAAATCTTGTCTTACAAACCTTTTAGAATTTTTTGAAAAGGTCAACAGGCACGTGGATTTGGGTGAACCGGTGGATATAGTCTATCTGGATTTTCAAAAGGCTTTTGACACAGTCCCTCACCATAGGCTGCTGAGAAAATTGCATAGTCAGGGGATAAGAGGGCAGGTCCCCTTATGGATTGAGAACTGGTTGAGATCCCGGAAACAAAGAGTAGGTGTCAATGGGAAATTTTCACAATGGAGAGAAGTGAAAAGCGGTGTGCCCCAGGGCTCGGTCCTGGGACCGGTGCTTTTCAGTCTGTTCATAAATGACCTGGAGACAGGGATAAACAGTGAGGTGGCCAAGTTTGCAGATGACACAAAACTTTTCCATGTGGTAAAAACCAGAAAAGATTGTGAAGAGCTCCAGAAGGATCTCTCCAAACTGGGGGAGTGGGCTGAGAAATGGCAAATGCGTTTTAATGTAACCAAATGTAAAGTAATGCATATTGGGGCAAAAAATCCAAACTTCATCTATCAACTCATGGGCTCTGAGTTATCCGTGACGGATCAGGAAAGAGATCTTGGTGTGTTGGTGTGGACAGCTCCATGAAGGTGTCTCCCCAATGTGTGGCAGCAGTGAAGAAGGCCAATTCCATGCTAGGGATTATCAAAAAGGGGATTGAAAATAAAACAGCCAACATTATAATGCCGTTATATAAAACAATAGTAAGGCCCCACCTGGAGTATTGTGTACAATTCTGGTCACCGCATCTCAAGAAAGACATAGTGGAACTGGAAAAGGTGCAGAAGAGAGCGACTAAAATGATTACTGGGCTGGGGCACCTCCCTTATGAAGAAAGGCTAAAACAATTGGGCCTCTTTAGTCTGGAAAAAAGGCGATTGAGGGGGGATATGATTGAGACATACAAAATAATGCAGGGTATGAGTAAAGTGGATAGAGGGAAGCTCTTCTCCCTCTCTCAAAATACCAGAACTAGGGGACATACACTCAAATTGAGTGCTGGGAGAGTAAGAACTGACAAAAGAAAATATTTTTTCACCCAGCGTGTTGTAAGTCTATGGAACTCCCTGCCACAGGATGTGGTGATGGCATCTGGCCTGGATGCCTTCAAAAGGGGATTGGACAGATTCCTAGAGGAAAAGTCCATCACGGGTTACAAACCATGATGGAGATGTGTAATCTCTAGGCTTTAAACCAGGGTACTTCAAGGGCCAGATGCAGGGGAGTGGTATCAGGAGACAGATATCTAGTCTCATGCGCTCCCAAACGCATCTGGTGGGGCCGCTGTGAGATACAGGAAGCTGGACTAGATGGGCCTTTGGCCTGATCCAGCATGGCTCTTCTTATGTTCTTATGTTCTTATGACCTCTTGTCCCCTTGTCTGATTGGCTCATAAGATGAACAAAGCCTGAATAGGCTCGTTAGGGAGACATTAGTGTCCATGGCCTTAAGGTAAACAATGGCCTAAGGTGCTGAAACCCATCAAGAATGGGTCGTTAGCTGTCAAGAATGGGTCGTTAGCTGTGACCTGGTGGTGAAGGCTCCTTGATTTGCCTGGGTACTGTGGAAAGTACAGCCTGATAAGTAGCAGCTAGACTATGCCGGAGCCCCCCACCTCTGTTGAGGGAGGGATTTTTAATGCTGACATGAATGGCTTCCCTTACTCCTCTCTCAAACCACCTCTCTTCTTTGTCTAATATGTGTACATCCTCATCTTTGAAAGAGTGGCCTTTTTCCTTCAAATGGAGGTGTACTGCTGATTCTGGTCCTGAGCTGTTACCTCTCCTATGTTGGGCCATTCTTCTGTTTAATGGCTGTTTAGTTTCTCCAATGTAGAGGTCTGAACACTCTTCACTGCATTGGACTGCATATACTATATTGCTCCTTTTATGGTTTGGTATCGGATCCTTTGGGTGGACAAGTCTCTGCCTTAGTGTGTTCATGGGTTTGAAATAAACAGGGATGTGGTGTTTGCCAAAAATCCTTTTAAGCTTCTCCGACACTCCCGCCATGTAGGGAATGACCAGGTTCTTCCGTCGGGTCTGGGTCTCAGACTGATCCCTTGTTCTTCTGGGATGGCCCACTGCTTTGTTGAAGGCCCACCTTGGATATCCACAGGCCTTAAGTGCTGTCTTCAGGTGCCTGTCTTCCTTCTTCTTGGCTTCTGAGGAGGTGGGGATGCTCTCTGCTCTGTGGCTTAGGGTCCTGATGACTCCTAGTTTGTGCTGTAATGGATGGTGGGAGTCAACAGTAAGTACTGATCTGTGTGGGTGGGTTTCCTGTAAACTTCTACTCCCAGGCCACAGTCAGGTCTGATGAGGACTGCACAATCCAGGAAAGCCAGCCTGTTGTCTTGGGTGTCTTCCCTAGTGAACTTAATATTAGGATCCACTGCGTTGATGTGGTCTGTAAAGGCCTGTACTTCCTGCGTCTTTATTTTTTTTTAACCCAGGTATCATCTACATACCTGAACCAGTGGGATGGTGTTGTCCCTGGGAAGGTGTTGAGTGCCTTCTTCTCCACTTCTTCCATGTATAGGTTCACTACAATTGGTGACACTGGGGAACCCATGGCACAGCCATGCTTCTGTCTGTAGAAGTCCCCTCTGTACATGAAATATGTGGTGTTCAGACACAGGTCCAGGAGCAGGCCTATCTGGTCTGGGTTGAGGCGGCTTCTGGAGGTGAGGGTGCTGTCTTCTCTTAATCTTCTCTTTACCATTATTAGCGCATCAGTGGTGGGTATGCTGGTAAAGAGTGATGTAACATCAAAGGATACCATGGTTTCCTCTGTATCCAGTTTGAGCTCCCTGACTTTAGAAACAAACTCTTCTGAGTTGTGTACGTGGTGGTCCGTGTGTCCAACCAGTGGGGCTAGGATAGTTGCCAGGTATTTTGCGATGTTATAAGTCACTGAATTTATACTGCTGACAATAGGTCTGAGGGGGATTCCTTGCTTGTGGAAAAATTCTGCCAAAAGAAAAGAAAAGGATCTTTACCCAACGAAGCCATGTTGCTGTAATTTTCTCGCATGACTTCCTGGTACAAAGCTCTCTGGTGCTGATCCAGGAGACGCCACTGCCCCTTCGTGAAGGAGAGGGTCACGTCCTCAAATGTCACAGGGGTCTGCGGAAAAACAAAATAATCAAACTTTCCCCATGCTCCTAAAATGGCTGGTATAAATGAAGTCTGTAATATTTGATCCTATTTTAACTGTGACTGAGGGCGTTTATACATGACCCCTAAACTCCGGGGCAAATGGCTCCCAGCTTCAGAGCTTAAAAATGTTTCCCCACCAGCTCCGGAGTTTACAGGAAATTAAGTGCGACCACGCCCACTTTAGCGCGTCCCAGCGCACCTTTCTTGTGTAGCCTTTTTGGGGCCTACATTCCTAGCAAAAATTACTTTAGGGTTCGGGCCGCTTGGGGTGATACAGGGATTCAAACGAAACCAGATTTTAGGTGAAAAAGAGAAAGACTTTATTAAAGCAAGCAATATTGCTGGCGTTCAGCGGAAATCCGTTTCCAAAGGCTGAAGCAAATAACATTGAAAATCATACATGTTAAGTAGCATTGGTAACTCCACCCTCATCGCATCACATTGATCACAAGTCTAAGCCTTAGCCACTCAGGAGTGGGAACTGACAAGCGCAGAAGCTGTTCTCTAGCATAGGCCTCTATTGTGTTGTTATCTTAACATGATTTGCAACATGGTCTACTCTAGCAAGTAAGACAAAGGCAGACTATACTAACTCGCTGGGAAACAGAATTGAAACAGTTCTACAGAAACAGTCTATCTATTCCACTCATGGGAACTAACTTGGTTAGGCTGCAGTTTGAATTCTACTGACACAGACATTTTATAAAAGCATTTCACAGATATCTTATAAAGCTCACAAGTTAGCATAAGAGACGCCATTTTGATATTAAACCCTTCACTTGTACCTGCTCTCTGGAGGTGAAAATTCTTTGATGCGGTGTAACGATAGTGAGTGCGGGGCTCTCCTCGCTTCTGTTTGTTGTTTTTTGGCTCCCGCCCCTTTAAGAGCTACTTTTACAGAGACTGGAATGTTGCCGCAGCAAGAGCGAGAGGCAGAACGGAGGTGAGCCACGTCTCTTTTATTCCTGTTTTTTCTCCCTCCCCTCACGCAGCCAGCAGCCAGGAGTGCGGAGGGGGTGGGAACGCAGGAACAGCGACAAACCCCTAAGATCTCTGGTCCGAATTTAAGTGGCCAGCGGATCTTAGGGGTCATGTGAAAAGGCCCTGAGAGATCGCCAATACATATACAGGGCCTTGGGATCCTGTGTGTGCTTGCTTCACGTTAAGTTAGCTTATAGTATACTCATGGCTATTTAATTTTTTAAAGCTATTTCTACAGTGTTGCTTGGTCAATATTTGCCACTGTATTTATAGGCATTCCTAGTCCTATATTTATGATTTATGCTAGCGAGCTGCCTGAAAACCTTATTTGAACAATTTTTAATCTCTAAGTACTTTGATAACATATATATATACTGTATATGTTATGTTGTACAGATTTTATTTATGTTTTTAATATCTAAGTACTTTGATATATATATATGGGATTTGTTCCTTTAGTATTTGCATGCTCATTGTCGTTAGTTTTAAACACCATCTTTTAATGATGTAAGCTGCCTTGGATCCTTTTAAAGGAAAAAGGTGGGATAAAAATATTTTCAATAAATGAATATTTCTAGTTTTGCTTTTAAGGCAGGGCGATTAGAAGATGATAGGAAGCCTTGCAGCTGCTTTCCATTGATGTGGTGATATCATTTGTTTTCCCCCTCTAGTTTGAATCATTTAGACCAGTATTCAGAATATACATACATGTGGAGTTCAAGCTGTAGAAGCTGACTCAGAGATCTGGTACGATGCTATTAATGCACCACAGGTACACAAGCAGCACCCATTAGACTACTATGGCAGCTTCCACAGACATATAATTGTTCACATAAATCTGAAAAATAACTCTCTCTCTCTCTCTCTCTCTCATATATATATATATATATATATATATATATATATATATATATATATATATATATATATATATATATATATATATATATATATATATATATATATATATATATATATATATATATATATATATATATATATATATATATATATATATATATATATATATATATATATATATATATATATAACTTTAATGTTTTCACCCTATTGTATTATGCTGTTACTTTCCCTCATAACCTGAATGTAACTACCAGGAACTACCATTGTACTTCAACCATTATTTACTTCTTTACAATTGTACCATCACCACCAGTTCATTATCTGTGCTTTAAACATTACTACAGTGGTACCTTGTATAAAGGAATTAATTCGTTCCAAATGAAATTCTGTTAAGCAAATTTTCCTTTATACAAGTTTCCTATAGGAATGCATTAAAATGGAGTAATCCCTAATCGCAACCATTTTTATGTTGTACGGATTCACCCCATAGGCGGGAATATGCTGCCGCGGACGGTGGTTGAGTCTCCTTCTTTGGAGGTTTTTAAGCAGAGGCTGGATGGCCATCTGTCAGAAATATTGTGATGGGGTTCCTGCATGGCAGGGGGTTGGACTAGATGGCCTTTGCCGTCTCTTCCAACTCTATGATTCTATGATTCTAAGCAAATTTCCCCTATCTCTGGAATTTTTTATGTTGTACAGATTTTATGCTATACAAAGTGTTTGTTACACGATGGTCCACTGTACTATTATTACAGTAGTATTATAGTAATAGAGTATGCAATATATTGCTCAAAATCCATATTCCGTAAGTTACACTTGCAAAAAGGTGATGAAATACAAAAGTGGAACAGGTGATAACTTTCAGGATTCCAGAAAAATAATGAAAACGTTGCTAATATTTCAGGCGCAAAACCCCCTTCCTCAGAGCAGTACCAATAGGTGTTCTAAGGTGGCCAAAGATGGATTTGCCAGGAGTTATTTCTTAGATATAAGGTCCTCGGCAAGATGGAAAAATAAAGGCCAGGCAGTTTCTTAGGGCGCTTTTACACGACCCCTAAAATCCGAGGCAAAGGGCTCCCAGATGCAGAGCTTAAAATTGTTTTCCCACCAGCTCCGGACTTTAAACAAAATAAAGTACGCCCACGCCCACCTAAGCCCGTCCCAGTGCATTTTCCAAGTACCTGGTCTCCGAAGGTGACAAATTTCTGATGCAGATTGCAAAGCAGTGACTGCTGGGCTCTCCTCACCTTGTTTTTTTTTTGCCCCCACCCCTTTAAGAGACTGAAACAGACTGGAATGCTTCCCGGAGCAGCTCCCTACGCAGAGCGGAGGTGAGCCTGCATTCTTTTCTCCCTTTTTTTCTCCCTCCCCTCACGGAGACAGGAGCAAGGAAGTGTGGAGGGGTGGGAACACAGGAAGAGCGACAAACCCCCAAGATCTCTGGTCCGAATTTAAGTTGCCAGCAGATCTTAGGGGTCGTGTAAAAGCGCCCTTAGTTGAGGCTCAGAGCTTGAATGTTATTAGGCTGCATCCGGAGTGAAGAGGGGGGGGAAGGGGTTCTTATTTTGTTGAGATTCTTGGAGGGAGATTTGTTGTAATGAAACATTCTGACTTCAGGGGATCTGGGTTCAAATCCCTCCTCAGCCATTTAAGCTCATGTGGGTGGGTGTGACAGTGGTAAAACCACCCCTTAAATATTTAACTCCCCTTGAAAACCCTATTAGGGTCAATATAAGTGAGTTCCAATTTTGTGGCAGATAAAACATAATGCATTTGTCTTGGGACTCCCGTGCAATTAAAACTAATTGTACTGCAGGTGCAATTTATGCAACAGGAATATGGCCACTGGCAATTTTCATGAACACGAATGACTTCTCATCATTTTGCCTATTATTTTAATATGCTTTGTATTGCTTTACTTTTTGCTTTCATTCTTGTTTAAAAGGTGCCTCTCTGGAAGCTCACTGGGGTAAAATATTGGGCATAAAATAATTCCATTTGCAATTGCTAGGCAGGGGGAGAGATGCTCAAAGGAATCAATAAATTCAATAAATTCACTTTGACTTTTATCCATGGTTCCACTTTTGTCAGGAAACGCCTTTGACCAGGCTGCCTGCAACCCCATTCCTGAGTAAACCCTGTTGCATCCATTTCCATTTTCAAAAGAACTGGGCGTGCAGGGACCATCTTCAATGCTATGTTACGGATGTGAGGCCTGAAATTAGGAGAAGAATTATATTATATACAGGCCTGTTATACAGGGACAAGGCTGGAGACTGAGAAAGAGAGGGGGAGAGAGACCTTAATCTGAAATATGCAACAAGCAAACAAGATCAAAGCCTGCCTGTGAAACTGAGGCAAGCTTTCATAAACAAGTCTACTTTATCAGACATGGTGTATGTCATAGAATCATAGAATCATGGTTAGGGTTGGAAGAGACCTTGGGAGTCTTCTAGTCCAACCCTCTGCCCAAGGCAGGAGACCCCTGATGAAGTGGATTTGTCTATGAAAGCTCAAATTATATCTATATCTATCTATCTATCTATCTATCTATCTATCTATCTATCTATACACACACACACACACACACACACACACACACACACACACACACACACACACACACACACACACACACACACACACACACACACACACACACAGTATATCTAGTTAGTCTTTAAGGTGCCACTGTGTTTTTGTCTTCTTTTACTTTTACATTTTTTTTTGTTTTCACCTATAATGCTTGCATGGACTAACATGGTTACCCCTTCTGCAAGTATAAAGCAAAGTGTTCTGCTTATATACCGCCCCATACCACTACAAGTAGTCTCTGGGCGGTTTACAATTGTTAATTACAGTGTGCAGGCTACACATTGCCCCCCCAGCAAGCTGGGTACGAGTGAAATCGATAAAATTCATCCTTTGCCGCCCAGAGACCACCTGATAAATAAATAAATAAATAAATAAATAAATAAATAAAATTGGGTGGGAGTCTCAGTGGTTTAGGAACCAGAGATAGGGAGTTTGAATCCGGACTGTGCCTCCAGCGACTGACCAAAACCAGCCCATGTGGCTGTGGGCAAGCTGGACAATCCCAGGGACCCCCCCCCCGAAGGTGTCGTTTTGTGAGAGGTAGCTGTGTTAAGTCTGTGCAAGAATTCCAGGCAAAAAAACAAAACAAAACAAAAGACAAAAACATGCAGCACCTTAAAGACTAACTACTACAGTACAGTATATTTTAATGTAAGCTTCCGTGGACACGTCCGCTTCTTCAGACATATAGTAGCAGAATGAGGTGTACAATTAATATACAAAGGAATATACAGTTACATACCAAATGTTCATTGGCTGTTGTACAATTAATATACAATGGAATACACCTATGCAGAAGGTGTGTGGGGAACTTGTAAAACCCACTATCCACTGATTCAGTTATCCACGGTTGGCAGAGGAAAAATAAATAAATAATTCAGCAGCCACAAAGCAAGCTGCTGTCACAAAGAGCAGCTGCAAAGCAAGCTGCTGTCATAAAACAGCAGCTGTAAAGCAAGTAACTATCACAAAACAGCAGTTTGGGACGGGGGACATTTTGGCGTTCTCGATTATCCACTGTTTTCATTATCCACGGGAAGTCTTTGAACCAATCCCCAGCGGATTCTGGGATCCTACTATACTCTCAACTTTACCTCGGTATTCCCTCTGGAACATGGGGCACTAAAGAAAACTATGCAGAATAATTAAAAGCTAAGCACTAACAGAGGCCACATCACTGATCTATTACTGCAGGTTAACTGTTCCACCTCAAAAGCCTTCTTAAAAATCCACTTCTTTGCACCGGCTCAAAAGGGAGGGGGAGAGATGAAAGGAATTCACACTTTAGGAAACCCAGTTAAAAGGTCTTAAATTTCACCATGTTGCTGACGGAGCAGCGAGAGACCTGCAAACCCACTTCAGTTTCTGAATCAAACCGTGGGCAGAGTTATAGGAAAGGGTGAATGCAGAGTCAAATTCATCTAGCATGGGCATAGATAACTGGGAAAAAACAGTTTCAATGAGGGGATCCATATTGCCCCACATCCGCACTCATTCCCACCCTTTTGTTAAAGCTATCCTGCAGGGGCTGATACACACACCTAGGCCTAAACCCAGCAAAAACAACACAACACCCTTTAAAAAGAGTTTCGAAACATCTTTAGAGCCTGCTTTAATGGGCATAAGCTTCCACACAGTCCCACCCTTGGCTTGTCTAGTACTGTACAGTGGGCAGGATTCGGGCAAAGCTGATGCCAATGAAACCTGGATTGCCTTTCAGGTGTCTCTCCCCACCCCCACCCCAATCATCCCTCCTCCTTTTGCTAGAGGTAACCAGTGAGACAATAAAATGTGCATATAGAGTATTCGTGGAAGTTGCGCAGGGAATACAAATGCAAAATGTATTTTTTTTCATTTTTATTTCAATTGATGTATTGTTCTTTTTGGGTTTGTCTTGCCCTTTTTGTTCACCGCCCGGAGTTCCTTCGGGAAGACGGGCGGTATAAAAATGAATGAATGAATGAATGAATGAATGAATGAATGAATGAATGAATGAATGAATGAATAAATAAATAAATAAAAATGTTCAAGCATTTCAAGTTGCTGGGGGTGGGGGTTAATTGACCCCGGTAATCACAGTTCCTTCTTCCCTTCTTTCTTGATATTTCATCAGAAGAGCCCAGGTCTCCCCTGGCGTTTGCTGCCTCGAAATTTACCTCCCCTGTTTCTTCCTTCTCTCCTCTTCTCGTCTTGATCTTCCCCGATTTCCCCTTCTGTCAAGGTGGGGGCAGTTCAGAGAGAACCCTTCCACACCTTCTTAGTAAAATTCAGTACAATAGACTCACCAACACGACCTCCTCCTTTTACCTTCTTCATGATTTTCCACATCTTGGTTTTTCTTAAAGCAAACAGACTGGAGCTATAAATGTCCAAAGCCAAGCGTCCCGTTGAAAGTTGCCTACTAGTTTTAACTCTTGGGTAGGTATGGAGGACCACGCACGCGTAATCTTTTTTTTTAAGGTGTAAGTAAATCTCACTTCCGACTTTCGTATCATGTGACTGAAGCCGAGCCAGGCTCCTGGCAGGGCAAGCGCAGACTCTTCCAATCTCTGCTCCGAGCGGATGGATGAGTAACATTGTTCTCTGCCTGTGCAGTCATTGGAGCTGCCAGAAAATGGGAGACTGATGTGTGTGTGTGTGGGGGGGTATCATCCACAATCATCATCATCATCATCATCATCATCATCATCATCATCATCATCATCTTCTTCTTCTTCTTCTTCTTCTTCTTCTTCTTCTTCTTCTTCTTCTTCTTCTTCTTCTTCTTGTGCCATGTCCTCCTGAAAACATTGGCAATCAGTAGCCTGAACTGGTTTCTGCCAGCAGGCATGTTCAAACTTTGGCCCTCCATATGTTGTGGACCACAACTCCCATAGTCATTTGTTATTGGCAATCTAAGCATAGAATTCTGGGAGTTGTGGTCCAAAACATCAGGAGGGCCGAACTTTGGACACAGAAGGAAAGCTATTCTAAACAGAGCAAAGCTGCCTAAGATGCCCTAAGCCAGGCATGTCCAAACTTCGGCCCTCCTGATCTTTTGGATCACAGTTCCCAGAATTCTAAGCTTAGATTGACAATGGCAAAAGACTGTGGGAGTTGTGGTCCAAAACATCTGGAGGGCCAAAGTTTGGACATGTCTGCCCTAAGCACATCCAATCTCGCCTGATTTCGGAAGCTAAGCAGGGTCAGCCCTGGTGAGTACTTGGATGGGAGACCACCAGGGAATACCAGGTGCTGTAGGCGCCTGCTAAAAAAACTCTATGGACATGGTGTCATTAAGAGTCTGACACAACACACACACACACACACACACACACACACACACACACACACACACACACACACAGAGAGAGAGAGAGAGAGAGAGAGAGAGAGCAGCTGTGCTCACTGCACACCACTGGCTTAAATTCTTCCGCCAGAATGTTCTTCTATGCCCCGGGTCACACTTCCCATCTATTTTTCCTTGAAGGATAAGCTCCAGCAGATGGTATTTCTTACTGCGTGTTATGTGTCTGAAGTGCTGCAATTCTATTCTCTATTGAGGATTTCTAACTTTTTATTCATGTGCTGTAATACAGCCACATTAGTGACTCTGGCCGTCCAAGGTATCTTCAGAATGAGTCTGTATGTCTGCATTTTGAATGCTTCTAGTTTCCTACATAATGTGTCTGTAAAGGGTCCAAGTTTCAACACTCTTTTTCTCAGCTGTTTGGAGCCTGTGCATTTTTGGCTCTTTCTTTGAGGGCAACGTCACCTTTGGTTTCCAGCTAGAATAGTCCTCCATTTTATAATCAGCTTTGACCTCTTGTCACCCTGGTCTGAAATAGGCTCACAAGATGAACAATGGCCTGAATAGGCTCGTTAGGGAGACAATAGCGCACCAGCTGATGAAGCTGTTTGGGTGAGCAGCAAAACGTTTCTATCTCTCAATAAAAAGATGTCCAGTTGCCCTGACTCAGCTTCCAGATCAACTCACCTGGATGACTGAGAATCTTCACAGACAACTGTCCTGTTGCAAAGGCTCCCCCCCTTTTTAAAAAGGGTACTGTAATCACCCAATCATATATTTTTTTTGCTGTAGCATCTTAGGGCGTTTATACACGACCCCTAAACTCCGGGGCAAATGGCTCCCAGCTCCGGAGCTTAAAAATGTTTACCCACCAGCTCCGGAGTTAACAGGAAATTAAGTGCAATCCCACCCACTTTAGTGCGTCCCAGCGCAGCTTTCAGGTACCTGCTTTTTGGAGGTGAAAATTATTTGATCCGGTGTAAGGATAGTGAGTGCGGGGCTCTCCTTGCTTCTGTTTGTTGTTTTTTGGCTCCCGCTCCTTTAAGAGCTACTTTTACAGAGGCAGAACGAGGTGAGCGGCATGCTTTTCTTTCTCTTTTTCTCCCTCCCCTCACGCAGCCAGCAACTAGGAAGTGCGGAGGGGGTTGGGGACAGAGGAAGAGCGAAGAACCCCTAAGATCTCTGGTCCGAATTTAAGTGGCCAGTGGATCTTAGGGGTCGTGTAAAAAGGCCCTTAATGAACCAAATGGGGAGTCAAAGGCTGTCCACATTCATGATGCAAATCTGTAACATGGTTAAAAAATAGAAGACTCTTGACATCCAATAAAATTACCACTCATGTTCTCAGGATAACCATGGTGATGAGACCTAATACATAAGCAGCTACTAACTTTTGATTTACACTTAAATGGAGGTAGAGAGGCACCAGGGAATCCACTTCTCCCAATGTGGGAAGCATGAGGGCAGCAATGCACACGACTCCCAGGAAGACGGTGAGTAAACTCGGCCCCGATGAGGCAATTCTGTGTTCAGGCTGACACGACGTCTGATCGAAAAAGACACTTTCTGTCAAGTGCTCCTTGATCCTCTTCTCCTCCGCCTCCTCCTTTGCCGTGGGAAGCAGAGTCACAATGACTTCCTTCCTTCCCAGCGCTTTCCCCTGGCTCTGCTCGGAGACCTGGAGGCGGAACTTGTCTATCACGCCATAGTGGCACGGACGGACATCTCGGTGACGAATCACTATATATCAACACAGCACTGAGGTTTCACTGCACCAGCAGCGTCCGCAACGACATATTTATTTGGAGTTGTACAAAGAACTTTGAACTTTAAGGCAAATGCATAGGGATTGTACAGAGTCAACACCCGTTTGTGCGTCGACTGGTCATCGGCATAAAATATAAGCTCTGTGGGAAACACAAAGACAGGAAGATTTCCTTCCACTAACTCTGGCTGTCTTTTTTGCTGCTGCATTGGCACCGAGTCCTCCTTGATATTCCTTCCGCTCTTAGGATGCTTTAGTCTGCAGAGACTTCTGGTTCACAGTTCTTTAAGAATCAGAAAGCATCTTGGCAAGCCCCTCCTCCTCCTCCTCCTCGCCACCTCGTTGTAAAGATCTCGAACTCAATGACGAGAGGCGAAGCCCTCTTAATCTACCCAAGCAGTCTCCTTGTAGCAACAGTCTGCAACATCGACCTCCTGCTCCTTCTTCTAAAAAACACTTCCTTAAAGTTGTGTCTTGGAATGTTGCTGGTTGGCCCTCCAAGCTTGCTGACAAATCCTTTAAGTCTTTCTGCTCTCAATTTGGGATTATTTTTATTCAAGATACCTGGGCGACTGCCATGCCCTTCCCAACCCTTCCTAGTTATGTTGCCCATTCTTGGCCAGCCACCAAGTGTTCCACCAGGGGGCGTGCAAGGGGAGGGCTGGCTACTCTTATCTCTGTCGATGATAACCCCGATATCTTAGTACTGGATATGGGTCTTAGCCATAACATTCAAAGCAAAGGCTCCCACAAAGTGAGCCACTGACCAATTGGGTGAGAATTGCAAGGTCTACAGCCATGGTTCTCAATCGGTGGGTCCCCAGATGTTCCTGGACTGCAACTCCCAGAAATCCCTTTCAGTGTAGTGAGTGGTGGAGGCTTCTGGGAGTTGCAGTCCAGGAACATCTGGGGACCCACAGGGTTGAGAACCACTGGCCGACAGCTTCTGTCTCTGCGTGGGAGCTTTGGAGTGAGAGTGCAAGAAAGAAAAGGACTAAAGAGTGGAGGTTTGTGGTGAAGCCATTTAGCTGGAAAAGTTAAGGGAAAGGCTTGGAGTGCTGCCCAGAACAACCTCTGTAGAAGAATCAGGATGACAACAGAGGTGCTGTCAAGACAGGTGGGTTGCCCTGCTGGAAAGGAAGAGATAACCATTTGGGCAGGCCAATAATAATAATAATAATAATAATAATAATAATAATAATAATAATAATAATAATAATAATAATAATAATAATAATAATAATAATAATAATAATAGACTGAAAATGAGCATGCAAAATTACTTTGGGACTTCCGGATACAGACAGACAGAGTTTTGGAGCATAAAACCCCAGATATTGTGATTGTGGAGAAGAAAAAAGTGTGGATCATTGATGTTGCTATACCAGGAGATAGTAGAGTCACTGAGAAACAACTTGAAAAAATTACCCGATATCAGGATCTCAAAATTGAACTTCAGAGACTCTGGCATAAACCGGTACAGGTGGTCCCAGTGGTAATTGGCATGCTGGGTGTGGTGCCCAAAGAGCTAAGCAAATATTTAGAAGAAATTGGAGTTGACAAAGTCACCATCAGTCAGCTGCAGAAAGCCACCTTACTGGGATCTGCTCGCATAATTCGCCGATACATCACTGAGTCCTAAACGCTTGAGAAGCGTTCGACTAGTGATTGGTAATATAAAATCCAGCGTAGATAGCTGTGTGGTTAGTTAGTTAGTTAGTTAGTTAGTTAGTTAGTTAGTTAGTTAGTTAGTTAGTTAGTTAGTTAGTTAGTTAGTTAGTTAGTTAATTAATTAATTAATTAATAATAATAATAATAATAATAATAATAATAATAATAATAATAATAATAATAATAATAATAATAATAATAATAATAATAATAATAATAATCCCCCAAGGGTGCTGCCTTGTCGTGGCGGGGGGCTTAACTGCTCCAGTAGGTCCAACCTTACCAGAGAGGTCTTGAGTGAGAAACAGAACGAAGCGCACCCAACAACCCATGAATCATGGTGAAATATAATATAAAGAAGCCTATACCGGCTCGGTCGTCACCCGGGTTAACAAGGACCGCGATGGGTGTTGATGAACCTGGGCATCTGTCGATAAATGGGCTACAGGTCACGGGTCCCATTGCTGAGCATGGGCCTGTAGAGTTACTGGAAGCTGAACCATCTCAGAAGCGGCAGAAATATACTCTACCAGAGAATCGGACAATCATGAAATGCTATTATAGAGCAGAACCTATAAAACGTGGCTACCAAAAGCGGATGCATCAGTTATGGAAACAAGAATATCCAAACTCCAAGATAACTGAATTACGATTAGCTGACCAGCGAAGATATATTATCAGAAACAAGGTGTTGAACTAGAAGAATTATAGAGGAGTTGTGAAATTGGAGGTCAACAAATTATCCAAATAGGAGGAGAAAATAGATCAATAACACCTGGGGACATTGAACAGTCAAAGGTTGAAGAAAATATGGATGTTGCGCAAAACTTTGAACCAAAAGAAGGTTCAAATAGGATTGGAACACCAGCAGAGCTCACTATTAGGCAGCAAGAATTGAAGAATAAAATACTCACACATGCTGCATTAAATGGAGAGAGGGGAAGGCTCCCGATTTTAAAGACTGTGCCTAGAAAAAAATTGGTACCATTGATGAATGATGTAAACTCAGCACTTGCAACAATCCAGATAAGGTCAATTGAACAGATAAATCAGCTTGCTTATAGTGCAGCAGTAATAGAAACGGAAGAACTAGGGATTCCACAAGTGAAGCCTCCCCAAAAATGCATTGAGAAACCACTGTGGAAAATCAGGCTGGAACTTAAAATCAAAAGACTCCGAGCAGATGCGAGTAACTTAAAAAACCTGCAGGAGGACAAATTAAATAATGGTAATATCAAGAAATATTTGACTTAAAAATACTGGCTAAGTACAAGGAAAATTGGAGAAGCACTGGAAATAGTGAAGCAGCAAATAACAGCAACAGCTATCTTTTGTAACCTGAAGACTGCCTTGCAAGGTCTCTTACAATGTTAACCTCATTTTTATGTTTTCTTAATAAACTACCTTCCTTTATATTTTAACCGGAGTGTGATTCTTGTGTCTGTGGGAAGTGTCTTGCTAAATCTGGGCCTATGATTGGCAGCTACTGAATTTTCTTTGTGAGCATAGTTTTCTTTTTTGGACAGAAACAGCTCTTCACTGTTTCGGGGGGGGGGGGTCCTCCAAGCTGGAGAGGAAAGGGAGGGGCTGACAGGGTGCTTAATCCCCTGGCCGTGGGCACAGCATTGGGTTTTGCTCACGCCCGACTAGACACCTGTGGGCCGTTCGCCTTGTGGATCCTTCCTGCAGATTCCCTGAGGCACATGGAAGCCTCAAACTTTGGTTTCTTGGTGGCAGTGGAACTCCACGTGTCATCTTTTAAGCGTTGACAGGGCTAGAGTGCTGAAATATGTTGGCTGACAAGTCGACAGTTTAGTGGTTCGAATCCCGGGGGCCACGCAGCGGAGTGAGCTTCCACTGTTAACCCCAGCTCCTGCCAACCTAGGGGCTTGACAGCATGTAATGCAAGTAGATAAATAGGTACCACCGTAAAAAATGTGGGCAGGTTTCGTGCGCAGAAATGTGTTCAGCCATGCCGGCCACATGGCCACGGATTTGCACAACACTGGCTCTCTGGCGTGGAAACGGAGATGAGCACTGCCCCTAGTTGGACACGACTAGCACACCTTTAGGGGGAACCTTTACGTTTTTATTCTAAATAGAGAAGCTGTGCCCACTGTGAATAATTGGCTTAAATTCTTAAGCCAGAATGTTCTTTTTCTCCCTGGGCCACACTTCCCATTTCTCCTTGAAGAATAACTTGTAGCAGATGGTATTTGTGATTGCGCATTGTATGACTGAAATATTGTAATTTTATTCTCTTTATGGTATTGAGGATTTCCGGCTTTGTATTAATCCGCTGTAATATGGCCCCGTTAGTGAAGTCAAGGGTTTCGTCCCTATTGTATTAGAGAAAACTTTTTGCACTGGGATTCAGGCTTCAGAGATCCAAGAAATACCACCCGTGTTCACAATGTATAATTACCCGGTTTAATAATGCAAGTACTAGCAGGCGAGGATAGCATTCCTGGCCTCTCCTGAACTTGTTTGGGGCAGAATCTAAAGTACGATCGGCAAGGTTCCTTCTGAGACACGTGCACATTTTCCTTCACTGACCTCTGCATGGGGTGGGAAAGCCCCCCACACTTGTCTTGACCATTGTGTGTGTGTGCCATTTTCACACATGCACACATGGAAGAGCCCCAAACAGCAGGGACAAAAATTAGGTGGCACACTGAGCTGGCAGTGATTACTCTGCCAAACCCTTAATAAAAACACTTGACTTCTCCTGCAATCTTATACTGTACAGTGGTATCCCTACTTAAGAGTGGCTTAACGCAAGAGCAATTTGACTTAAGCAATTCGTCAGGAGCCTGGTGGCGCAGTGGTTAAATGCCTGTACTGCAGGTAAAACCGTGCTCACGACCTGGGGTTCAATCCCTGGTAGCAGGCTCAAGGTTCACTCAGCCTTCCATCCTTCCGAGGTCGGTAAAATGAGTACCCAGCTTGCTGGGGGGGGGGCAATGTGTAGCCTGCATACTGTTATTAAAAAACTGTAACCCGCCCAGAGACTACTTGAAGTGGTATGGGGCGGTATATAAGCAGTACACTTTGCTTTAAGAACGAAAAACCATTGGCGTTTTAACCGCTGCCTTACAAATTTTAGATGCGGTCTGCTCTACTTACAAATATTTTTTTTATTTTTTTATTCATTTTTTAATTTTAGAGATAGGGCTGCTCTATTTAAGAGTTGTTCGACAGATTCAGAACGGATTAAACTCGTAAGTAGAGGCACCACTGTATTTATACAACAGAACCATAGGGTTCATTGTAGTTTATATTATCCTGGTTACAAGGAGTTAATCCCAGAATAAAATCTGAGTTTCAAAATTCATCTGGGTTTCTTAAGTAAAAGTATTTTGTTACAATAATTCCAGGCAACTTCTAAAGCTGGTATTTTATAAAGTTTTATTCCTTTTTAACTTTAGGTTCCATATTCAAGAAATAGCAAGTTCAGAACATATAGATGCCAGTGGTGAGGAAAAACTGTGGGTACATTACTTAAAATCTAAAAGTCTTACAGTTATGTAAAACTGCAGGCACATAACTTAAAATACAGAAACACTTAACTTAACCTATAAGCACACACTTAAGCCATGATCATGCTGCCAAACTGAATGAGCATACATTTTAAAATACAGCTTCTATTCCAAAAGGTCAATTAATACATCTTTACATCGAAATTCTTAAGAATAAAATTGTAAAAAGCAAAAAGTGTTATTTAGCTCTAAGCATGTTTAAGACACACAGAGAAAAATATTTCTAAAGATTGCTTGGTTTTAGTCTAGTGAACACCCAAAAATAGATCACTGCAGTAATAATGGGGCAGTACAGAAATTGAAATAAACAATTTCCCGATTCTAGTTTCTTGGGATGGTGTGGCATGTGGACCAACACGAGAAAGCCGTAGCTTTGGACAGAAAATAGGGTTCGTTTGTTTTTTAAATCACTCTATTCCTCTTGAGTTACAAAAAGGAAACGTCTCATTCCTGTTGCCATTCCCAGCAAGCTGGCATTGATTCTGCCTCCTGTACAGTGGACCCTCGTATAACAAACGGTTTGTATAATAGGGGAAATTTGCTTCACAGAATCTCCTATGGGGCGAATTCGTGCAACATCAAAATGGTCACGATCAGGGATTACTCTGTTTTCAATGCATTCCAATAGGAAATTTGTATAAAGGAAAATTTGCTGAACAGAATTCCATTGGAATGAATTAATTCATTTATACAAGGTGCCACTGTATTTCATTTCCGATTTTTGTTCAAACAACATATACATTGAGGTGATACATTTTATGAGGCTGGAACCGAGAAAATGAAAACAAGCTTTAAAGACTGCTAAACCCTCATCGGATATAGTGGGTTGCCCTTTCCTTTTGCATCTGTTCATAAAACAACACATGCAAGTCAAAAAAACAAAAAGCACATGGAGATTGACCTTTTATAGGGTCGTCCCGAAATGAAAATATGAGCCAGACGTTATCGGTGCAAGGATATCCTTGTCACCTCCCAAAGACAGTTGGACAACAACTGTTCATCTCACACAGTAACTGATGCTGGTGACTTTCCTACTTTTGTACTCTTAAATTATTTTCCAATTCTGCCTACAATGGTGTTCCAGCTAAGGCTATATTCTGCACAAATGGTTAACTGGGTCACAGTCCTGCAAGATTTTCTTTTGTTCTTCTCCTTGACTGTTTTGTGCTGCCTCTTATTGCTGTTTTTACCTTTTATCTGAATGAAAACATCCTCTTGAGTATCAATCTTTAACACGCAAGATTATAATACTAATACTTTAATACAGTGGTACCTCGACTTACGAATGGAATCCGTTCCGAATGCATGCTCTTAAGTTGAACTACTCTTAAGTCAGGGTACCTATCTAAAAAAATTGAAAAAATAAGTTAAAAATGAAAAAAAACATTTGTAAGTCGAGCATACTATATCTAAAATTTGTAACAGTTAAAATGCCAACAGTTTTCTACTCTTAAGTCGGGGTACCACTGTATAGTCTGATTTGCCTCAGTACAGGGGCGTGCACTTTACAAACTGTTCCACAGATTCCAAATGGGACCACTCTGAGCATTAAAACACTCATTCAAATAAAACAGTCCTTCGCATTTTGTGACTTAGAAATCGGGCAAGCACTGAGTGGCTAGAACCCTTTATGTAAGGTTTCTGTGAAGATTCTCGGTCATCCAGGTGAGGTTGTCTGGAAGTGACGAAACTGCTTGGATGAGTAGCATAACGTTTTGATCGCTCAAGAAAATAAGTCCAGTTGCCATGACTCAACTTTGAGATTTGTGTAAGATTGTGTAACTTGCTGTACTTAACTGACAAAAGTGCAGAGGGGAGAGGCAGAAAAGAGACTGGGCACCTCAACAATTAGATGCAATTTCCCTACTACCAAATTGTGCAAATCTTACACCAACAACAGGAGGATGGTTGGCTCTCCTGGACCCAATATAGCAGGACTGTTCAACTTTGAACAGGCCAAGGTCTACTTTTTCCGGCTCAAAGTGCCTGAGGGCTACTGCACTAAAACCTCTACTTGCAAACTTTATCCATTCCAAGCACATGCTCATAAGTAAAAACTTTTGTAAGTAGAGCAGCGGTTTCCCATAAGAACGCATTGAAAAGCAAATAATCTGTTCTGGAGGGAACAGATTTCAATGCACCATGACCCTTGAACTGCCCCACTCAGATGGCTGACCCAGAACTTTGCTGGGACAGTGGTGGTCCTTGGGATGGGGGAGGGAGGGTTGGAGAACTTATCCCCTCTTTTTTTATTCATGGCCAGCGGGCTACTTTTGAACCCTTTGCGGGCTACCAGTAGCCCGCGGTCTACCTGTTGGGCAGGCCTGCAATATAGAAACAATTTGAAAACCACTGGCACAGCTGCTAGACAACTCTCTGCTTTCTTTTCATGCACTGCCTCTTTAAATATTTCTCTGGGACTTATATGATAACTGAGGAAAAAAATAAACAGAGGATCACCTTTCCTGTAAATATAATACAGGTGAAACTCAAAAAATTAGAATACAGTATAATGCAAATGTAAAAAAAAAAATCAAAACTGCTATTTTGTGACTGTAAGGCTTGGCATATCTTGCTTTGCATGTAATGTGTCTATCTCATATATTAGTTTCACCTTTTGAGTTGAATTTACTGAAATAAATGAACATTTGCACGATATTCTAATTTTTCAAGTTTCATCTATACTAACATTCAAACAGACCTGAAATGGGCTTCTGCCTTATGAGACAACCCAGACATACACCAGGAGGCCTACGTTCAAACGACTAGTTTTTGACTGAAACACATTTCACTATTATTGTAATTATAGTTGGAAAAGGACAGAACTAAAACAGTGCATAACTGATGCTGAAAAAGACACCAACAACAGTAGAGTTAAAAGTACTGGTCAACCATAAGCATGTCATATACCAGAAAGATACTTAGATCAGTGGTTCCCAACCTCTTCTAACCCATGACCCCTTTTATAACAGCCAAGTCATCTGTGAACCCCACTGCCACATCTGCATAAAAAGGCATTTCTAATGGCATAAAGGCATGTCTAAACTTCGGCTCTCATGTTTTGGACCACAACTCCCAGAATTTCCAAGCCTGTATTGCCAATTGACAAAGGACTGTGGGGAGTTGTGGTCCAAAACATCTGGAGGGCCGAAGTTTGGACATGCCAAAACATTAAACATTTTTTCCAAATATACAATGGTCCCTTGGTTTAAGAATGCCTCAGGTAAAGAAAAACTCAGTTTAAGAAAAGAAATTATTGGAAATGGGGATGCCTTGGTTTAAGAAAATTTAAATGGAATGCAACAGTTTGCCTTTTTTCTGACCTCCAAAATGGATTACAGTAGGGCCCCCATATCCACTAATTCATTATCCACTGATTCAGTTATCCACGGTTGGCAGAGGAAAAAATTAAATAAATAATTCAGCATCCACAAAGCAAGTTATTGTCACAAACAGCAGCTGTAAAGCAACATGCTGTCATAAAATAGCAGCCGTAAAAGCAAGCTACTACTGTGAAACAGCCGTAAGGCAGGCTACAGTCACAAAACAGCAGTTTTGAATTATTATTTTTTTAGGATTCTCTCTTATTCACAGTTGCTATCCACAGGAAGGCCTGGAACCAATCCACAGCAGATACCGGGATCCTACTGTAATCCTTTTTCAATATATTCCGATGGGAAACCACGATTTGGTTTAAGAATTTTATTTATTTACTTATTGACTGCCTGTCTTCTAAACAGAACTCTGGGTGGTTTACAGTAATACAGTAATAAAGGTGAGAGGGGGAAAACTCCAAAACAACAATGCCAATCATAGTAAAATACTCAAAACAGCAAAATATAATAATACAAACCATAAATGGCAGGCAGTCTTTTTTTTAACTGGTCCCAAAAAGAGAGAGAGAAGAAAAAGAATTAAACTATTTAAAATATTAATGGCCGCCAAACGCCTCTCTAAAAAGCAGCGTTTTAACTGCTTTCTTGAAGGCAGGCAGGGCCTCCGCTAGGCGAATCTCACTCAGGAGTTGATTCTGCAGCGTTTTTCACAATACAAAATACAAAATGGCCTGGAGAACAAATTAATTACTTAAACCAAGGTACCACTGTAATTCTAGCCTAAAATATTAACATGATTGTAATAACACATAAGAAGGAGCTGTAAATCTATCTGTCAGATAAAATTTGATAAGGAAAAAAAATGGTCGGGCTGAAAGGCATTTTGCTGCCCACCTACCCTCTCCCTTCACTGGGCTGCCATCCCTGCACCTGCAAGGGTCGGAGTCTCAGCAGAGTGAAAGGTGCTGCGGACGTGGCAAAAAACATGTCGTAGAATCATAAGAATTGGAGGAGACCTCAAGGGCCATCCAGTCCAACCCTCTGCCATGCAGGAACCCCCATCACAGGACTCCCGACAGATGGGCCATCCAGCCTCTGCTTAAAAACCTCCAAAGAAGGAGACTCCACCACCCTCCTTTGGGGCAACATATTCCACTGCCGAACAGCTCTAACTGTCATGAAGTTCTTCCTGATGTTCAAATGGAATCTCTTTTCCTGTAGTTTGAAACCATTGCCCCGTGTCCTAGTCTCTGAAGCCATGGAAAACAAACCAGTCCTCTATTCAATGTGACATCCTTTCAAATACAGTGGTAGCTCGACTTAAGAACAATTCGACTTAAGAGCAGAAAACTGTTGGCATTTTAACTGCCGCCTTACAAATTTTAGATATGGTCGGCTCGACTTACAAATATTTTTTCACTGTTTTGATTTTTTAATTTATTTTTTCAATTTTTTAAGATAGGTACCCCGACTTAAGGGCATCTATTCGGAACGGATTAAATTCGTTAAGTCGAGATACCACTGCATTTAAACATGGTTATCATACCCCCCTCTCAACCTTCTTTTTGTAAGGCTAAACATCCTCAGCTCCCTAAGCCATTCCTCATATGACATTTCTTCCAGACCTTTAACCATCTTGGTCGCCCTCCTCTGGACCCATTCAAGGTTGTCAACATCCTTTTTAAATTGAGGCGCACAGAACTGGACTCAGGACTCCAGGTGGGGGTCTGACCAATCCTGCCTCCATCTGAAGCGTCACCATCTCCATCGCGCATTGGCGTGCTCACCTCCTTCAGACCTCTTTGAGCTGGGCTAATGCTCGGGTCCCTGGGGTAGGAACTGGCAAGCCACTCCAGTATTCCTGCCAAGAAAACTCCGTGGACATGGGGCCACGAAGAGTCGGTTACAACTGGAAAGACACAACAACAATGCTCGGGGCCAAAGGGCTGACATCCATCTCCCAAATATGGATGCCGAAAGAGGCGAGTGAGAGCTTTTTTGGGGGGTGGGGGTGGGAGGGGAGATCTGATGCACACCTATCAAAAGGAAAATCTATCCCAAAAGGTAAAGAAATAACTAGGAAAGCTTAGGTTGCCTGTAATTCCAGTTCAGGTTAAATTGATCTCTCTGCAGGCCAAGATATTGAAAATAAAAAAGCATGGCATACACTATATATCACAAACATAAAATAATTTCTACTGCTCCCCCCCTCCCCTGAAAACACTCTACAATCTCCTTGAGGGTGAACTTCAGAACCTGCAGTCTAGACAAAGCTGGCATATAATTTTAAGAGAATGTGAGCATCACCCAGGATCAAAAGATTCCACCACCCCCACCCCGAGCAAAAGTAATGTGAACTCTTATCATTTTAATCAGAATCTGGTTGAGGTACCTCTGTATCAACGCAGTGATGTTAAACTGCAGCAGCCAATGGCTTCTAATTAACAAGTTCTTGTATTCTCAGTGGCTTTCATGGCCAGGATCTGATAGCTGTTGTTGAGTTTTTCGGGCTGTTTGGCCGTTCTTGCTTGCACCCCGCTATGTTTGTCTAGTTCAGGGGTGCCCAAACTTTTTGTAAGGAGGGCCAGATTTGGTGGCTGAGAATGTGTCAGGGGCCGGTTGCTCCCCGACCCTGCCATCCCACTGCAAGCCCCACCCACTGACCCATAAGCGAAGGAGAGGGAGGGAGGGGCGGGCCAGCCAGCTGCGGGCCACTCAGAATGGCCTGACGGGCTGGATTTGGCCCCCCGGGCCGGACTTTGGGCAGGCCTGGTCTAGTTACATGAATTGGTGCCCATTGAGACAAGCAGCAAAGGGTTAACTACTGATGACTCCCTGGTGCCATTTGCACTATTGCGGGCTCATGTGAGTGTAGCGTAGGAGAGAGATTCTGGTTTAGAACTCTTTATCCTGTTCCACCTGAAGCACTTAATTCTCAGATTTCTTGCAATTCGGTGACTCTCATTGTGTACTTAGATTTCTCTAAAGATCTAAGTAACTTCATGCAACAAGATACTAATGCCAAAGTGCTCAAGGCAGACGGCAGATATGGCTCTTCAACTCTAACTGTTATTTCATTTTCATGCATCTAGAGTTAGAAAAATCATATCCTGAGTGTTCTGAAAGTTACTTTTTGTTCCCCTTGCCATTCTAATTAATGAACCTGCAAGTTGAGCATGGGATGAGGCGCTTAAGGTGCACTTCTTGTATTTCCTGGATCTGCTGAGAATTTCATTTCCTTCCCAGAATGAGGCCCCACCAACCAGAATACATCCCTTGGGTTTCTCAGTATTGTGATTTAGCAAAATACTGACATGGAAGGTTTGGTTTTGCATACCAATATTTACACCAGCAAGGATAGAACAGTGCCTCAATGGGGGGGGGGGGAGGGCATACATTTGTTGGGACCTCCTTCTCCCAAATACAGTGGTACCTCTTAAAACAAATTTAATTTGTTCTTCAGGTTAATCGGTTTTAAGAAAACTTTCTCTTACGAAACGCGGTTTCCCCTAGGAATGCACTGAAAACTGATTAATCCATTCCGGAGGCTATGGGTGGGTTCGTTTTTATGAAAATTTTATCTTACAAAACACGGTTTCCTGTAGGAATGCATTGGAAACGGAATAATCCATTCCAGAGGCTGTGGGTGGCTTTGTTTTATGAAAATTTTGTCTTACAAAACACGGTTTCCCATAGGAATGTATTGGGACAAAGATAAATTGAATTTATACTGGGTACATATGCAACAGGGGTTTTTTTGTCTTGCGAAGCATCCCGTAGGAAATTTTTTGTCATGCAAAGCATGCCTATTCCCAGAAATTTTTTTTCTTCCTAAGAGTTTTTTGTCTTATGAGGCATTTGTCTTAAGAGGTACCACTGTAGGTTTTTTTCTGCTGTTTATAAAATTAACATTGTAGAACAAGCATGTCCAAAGTCAGGCCTGGGGGCCAAATGTGGTCCGTTTGCAAATTTTGAGCGGCCCGCAGCCTCTTCTCCCCTCCGGTTCAGCCTGTCATGCATCCCCTCCAGCTGGCCCTTCCCCATAACGGATGGAGGTGTTAGCTTGCAGCTTTACAGTTTGCCTGCCCTTCCTGCCTCTGTCCACCCCCACCCCCCAGCCACCTGCCCAGCCTACCCTCCCCTGGCTCCATTGCTGCAGTATCCTCTCTGCCTCCTTGCATGTTGTAGAGGCTTGTCCAAAGTCCGGCGTAGGGGCCAAATGTGGCTGAATGGTCGGCCCCCACACATTTTCACCTCACCAACTCTGGCCCTCCTTGCAAAAAGTTTGGACACCCTTGTTGTAGAAGGTACAGTTGCTGAGAAAAAAGAAGCATTTGGTAGAATCACAACCCTTCCTGCTCTTCATCTTGGCTCATGGTCAGATGACAGGTGGGGCGAGTGGAACTTAGACCCAGGATGCTGCTTGAAGGGTCTCAACTTGCCAGTTGGCATTTGCCACTGGAAGGATGTGAATCTGCCGCCCAAGCACAGACGCCTTGTCCAGCTTCTTCACTTCAGGAAGAAGACAACAGAAAAGAGCAGACTCAGTGCAGAACGACTTAATAGTCATCATAGTCTCAGAACCAGTCCTTCTTCCCAATTCCTTTATCTTCTCCCTGAGAATGCCAAATGCCACGTGGAGCCAAAATTAAGTAGTTAGAGCTCTGGTGCCTCAACACACAATGCCATCGTGCCCACCCTTCCCTCCACCACCCACATTTCGTTCAGACCCAGAGCTGTCAAAGTATCTTGTCTCTTCTCCCTATCACAAAATACCAGAACTAGGGGACATCCACTCAAACTGAGGGCTGGGAGAGTTAGAACAGACAAAAGAAAATATTTTTTCACCCAGCGCGTTGTTAGTCTGTGGAACTCCCTGCCACAGGAGGTGGTGATGGCATCTGGCCTGGATGCCTTCAAAAGGGGATTGGACAGATTCCTGGAGGAAAAGTCCATCACAGGTTACAAACCATGATGGAGATGTGCAATTTCCAGGCTTAAAAACCAGGGTACTTCAAGGGCCAGATGCAGGGGAGTGGTATCAGGAGACAGAGATCTAGTCTCGTGCGCTCCCAAACGCATCTGGTGGGGCCACCGTGAGATACAGGAAGTTAGACTAGATGGGCCTTTCGCCTGATCCAGCATGGCTCTTCTTACGTTCTTAATGTCTGACGGGAAGCCCCAGAGTCTCTCAAGGATAAAGAGAACATTTTTCCACACTCCTTGTCATTTCCATGCTTCCTCTCGGGCGGTTGCCAAAATGTGGAACCTGAACCATCAACAGAACATTTTCCATATTTCAGAGATCTGATAGTTCTCTCTCCTGCGTTGCTTTGCTGACGTCACACATTCCTCACATTTGACTGATTTCCTTCCAGCGTGGAAGGTGTTTTGACTCAAGAGGTTTGGGTTTGGGAAAAAACATTTCCCACACTCCTGGCATTTGGATGGTTCTGCTCCTTTGTGGACTCTTTTGTGAGTTGCAAGAGCTGAGTTCCTGTCGAAACATTCTCCACACACCTGACATTTGTACGGCTCTTTTTCCGTGTGGACTCGCATATGATTCACAAGGGATGAATTCTCAGCAAAGCATTTCCCGCACTCCTGGCATTTGTACAACGTGTGGACTTTCTTATGAATGGAAAGGCTGTAATTCTGGGCAAAACATTTCCCGCATTCTTGGCATTTGAACGGTTTCTCTCCCGTATGGACTCTGAAATGCATCACAAGCTTTGAACGGTGAGAAAAACATTTCCCACACTCCGGGCATTCATATGGGTTATCTCCTGTGTGGACTCGCATATGATTTTTAAGGTTTGAATTGGTCGTAAAACATTTCCCGCACTCCTGGCACTTGTACGGTTCATCTCCTGTGTGGGACCTCTTATGAATCACAAGCCATGAACTGTGGGCAAAACATTTCCCACACTCCTGGCATTTGTACGGTTTCTCTCCTGTGTGGACTCGAATATGACGCACAAGCTGCGAATTCTGGGGGAAACATTTCCCACACTCCTGGCACTTGAATGGCTCCTCTCCTGTGTGGACTCTCTTGTGGATCACAAGCTGCGAACTATAGGCAAAACATTTCCCACACTCCTGGCATTGGTACGGTTTCTCTCCTGTATGGACCCTCATGTGTTTCAGAAGGTCTGAATTCTGAGCACAACATTTCCCACACTCCTGGCATTTGTACAGGTTTTCCCCTGTGTGGATTCTCCTGTGAATTTTAAGGTATGAATTCTGAGCAAAACATTTCCCACAAGCCTGACATTTGTATGGTTTTTGTCCTGTGTGGACTCGGCTATGCTTCACAAGCTGCGAGCTCCGAAGGAAACATTTCCCACACTCCAGGCATATGTATGGTTTCTCTCCTGTGTGGATCCTCTTATGATACATAAGATGTGAAGTCCAAGCAAAACATCTTCCGCACTCCTGGCATTTGTAGGGTTTCTCCCCCGTGTGGACTCTTTGATGACTCACAAGCTGTGAATTCTGAGGAAAAAATTTCCCACACTCCTGGCATTTGTACCGGTTCTCTCCTGTGTGGACTCGGTTGTGCTTCGCCAGCTGCGCGCTCCGAACAAAACATTTGCCACACTCTCCGCATATGTAGGGTTTTTCTTCTGTGTGGACCCTCTTGTGATACATCAGATGCGAACTCCAAGCGAAACATTTCCCACATTCCTGGCACATGTATGGTTTCTCTCCCGTGTGGACTCTTTGATGGCTCACAAGTTGTGCGCTGCAGGCAAAACACTTCCCACACTCCTGACATTTGTACGGTTTCTCTCCCGTGTGAACTCTCTGATGGATGAGAAGGTTTGAATTGGAAGGAAAAGACTTCCAACAATACTGGCATTTGTAGGGCTTCCCTCTGGCATAGATTCTCTGATGGCTCATGAAGTATAACACCTGATCTAAACATTTCCCCGGCGCTTCGTTTGCGGCATGCTTCTTTCCATTGTGGAACTTTCTTTGGTGAAGCAGCAGTGCTAACTTGAGTGCAAAAATTTTCCCACACATGGTGCATTCATAGGGCTTCTCCTGGATACAGCTTTCTTCCTCTGCGTTAGTTCTCTGGTGTCCAGCAAGCTCTAATTCCTGCAAAGACGTAGTTTCGCTTTTCTCACATTCATTTTTCTCCCTCCAGTTATCTGCGGTGGGGGGAAAAAGAGAGAGAAATGAAGACAAAACGGAGTCTAAGAGAAAAATGAAGTTATGGGGTGAAAATAGGTTTGGTAAAGAAATGGATTTTTGATGCACAGAACCTCATGTTGAAAGAAAATGACTTGTCTCTTGAGGGGCCACAGCTGTTGGTCTTTTCACTCCTTAATTCTGCCATCAAACTTACAGATATATCCTGACTTGCTGATGATTAAGGAAACATATCAAGTCTTTCCTGCAAAATCTGGATCGCAGGATCTACAGTGGGGACCCCAACTTAAGAGCAGCTCGACTTAAGAGCAGAAAACTGTTGCCATTTTAATTGCTGCCTTACAAATTTTAGATATGGTCTGCTCGACTTGCAATTTTTTCCATTTTTTAATTTTTTTAACATTTTTTTTCAATTTTTTTAGATAGGTACCCTGACTTAAGAGTAGTTCGACTTAAGAGCATGCATTCGGAACAGATTAAATCCGTAAATCGAGGTGCCACTGTATTTGGGCCTTGTATAAAGGAATCAATTCATTCCAAATGAAATTATGTTAAGCAAATTTTCCTTTATACAAATTTCCTATAGGAATGCCTTGAAAACGGACTAATCCCATTTTTATGTTGTACGGATTCGCCCCATAGGCAATTCTGTTAAGCAAATTTCCCCTATCTCCGGATTTTTTATGTTGTACAAATTTTATGTTATACAAGCTGTTTGTTATACGAGGGTCCACTGTAATTGTAAGTGCACACTGTGGTGTCATTGCCGAAAAGGTTAGTGCATTAGTATAACCGGAACCGGCATTCCAGCAAAAGTCAGTTCAAGGCAAAACCCAATGCTACTTTTTCTATGATCCATACAGGATGTTTCTACAGTATGGATGAAGCTTAAAATTGTACAGTTCTAGTCTTTTTCACCCCATGACACATCTTGAGTCGTAACATTTTGCAGATTGAAGACCTTGAGATCCAGATCTGAAATGTTCAGGGTAAGGGCTTAACGGGTCCCTTTAATCACCAAGATCTCAAAAATCTCATCTTATGTGCCCTAGATCGAGAATTTTGAGGTGTTAAGTTACTATGACATTAATCGTTAAAGCTGAAAACACAGGAACGTCGATCATTAGTCAACCAAGAATGTGTGATTCTAACACGTTATGTAGCCAATGAAAATTTCAGGGAACTTCATAAAAGTGCTACACTTTTACAGTCTTTTGGTACGTCTCAATAAAGGTATAGGTGTATTAATACCTACTAACTGTCCTGTCTAGATGCCCTAAGAAGCACATCCGATCACACCTGATTTCGGAAGCTAAGCAGGGTCGGCCCTGGTGAGTATTTGGATGGGCGACCACCAGGGAATACCAGGTGCTGTAGGCGCCTGGAGTAGGAACTGGCGCAAACCACTCCAGTATTTCTGCCAAGAAAACTCCACGGACATGGGGTCACGAAGGGTCGGTCACGACTGTAACGACGCAACACACAACTGTCCTGGGAGTCAAGAGACCCCAAATGATCTGGCGCAGGTAATCTGCTCCCTTGACTAGCTGGTTGGAATGCATGAGCTATGGATGTAGAGGCCCTTGTGTGGCAAGGTACGGAACAAATACCGTAATTTAAGAGAGGGCTTCTAAAGGAATGAAACACATGAGGTGTTGGTGAGAAGCATCATCCACCCCTCTCATGTCAACCCACGTGACGGTTTAACTCAAGACTGTGTCCCAGTGATGAGAACTTCAGAGGTGGCAAAATACATCTCTCAAGCTTGTTTCTGTTGTTACTCCAAAGCGCTGCTGAACCATTGTGTTTTCTGGGGACTGTGCTGTTATCATGGATCCGGGAAGAGGCAGGTCGTCGGCTCTCCTCTCACGTATCTCCCTGTGCATGTTTTTATAGTATTTTATAAATATTTTATAGCATTTTAGGCAATCCATACTTAGTCTTTTGCAATATTTTAATTGTTGCTATCTTTGCTTCACCCTGGAGGCCAGCTTTATCAAGTGGAGTGAGACTTCCTAGAACTGAGAACTGCTTTAATGCCGTTTCTGCAAGCTTTTTTTGTTACTCCAATTCCGAGGTTAATAAACAATTCTCATTTGTTTGCACCTAAGCATCTTTCATGCAGTCACATCCAAGGGAGCGGGCTACTCCCTCATAAAATTTTAATGTACAGTGGTCCCCTAACTTAAGGGCAGCTTGACTTAAGAGCAATTTGACTTAAGAGAAGACAACTGTTGGTGTTTTAACTGCCGCCTTACAAATTTTAGATATGGTCTGCTCAACTTACAAATATTTTTTTTCATTTTTTATATTTTTAAATCATTTTTTCAATTTTTTTGATAGGTACCCCGACTTAAGAGTAGTTCAACTTAAGAGCATGCATTCGGAACGGATTAAATTCGAAAGCTGAGGTACCACTGTACATTTCTAGGTGCTCTAACATAGGGAATGGGATATTTTCCTTTTTAGCCTTTACTTCTCAAATACAGTGGTACCCCGACTTAAGAGCAGCTTGACTTAAGAGCAGAAAACTGTTGGCATTTTAACAGCTACCTTCCTTTTTTTAGATATGGTCTGCTCGACTTACAATTTCTTTTCATTTTTTTTATTTTTTAAACTTATTTTTTCAATTTTTAAAGTAGGTACACCGACTTAAGAGCATGCATTCGGAACGGATTAAATTCGTAAGTCGAGGTACCGCTGTACAATTAAAGACAATACATTGTCAATATGAAAACATAAGTAAATGAGCTCTTATGTTAGACCAGAAGATGCCCAACATTCTTTTTAAAATACTGTATAAAGTTAAAATGATTACCAAAAAAAGCAATAGAAAAGTAAAGCACCTCCTTAAAAGCCCCTGTCCATGACATTTTGCTGAATCACCGCACCCTCAGTAGGTAGCTCGTTAACCAATGCTGCTACCATGAATTTGTCAGGACCAGAACCCCATCTCTAGGAAATGCTACAGCTCCTCAGAATCTTCTAATGCAAACGGGATAGCTTCAGCTCTTCAGTCGTTGATGAATGAATTAAGGAAAAACTGTTTTGCCTATCACACAACACTAGAACTAGGGGGCACTCCACAACACTTTTAGGTGCTCAATCTCAAACAGATAAGAGAAAGTACTTTTTCACCCAGAGGATCACTGCTCTATGGAACTCCGTGCCAGAAGAAGTGGTGGCCACTGTCAGCATTGACAGCTTCAAGAAAGGACTGGACAAGTTCATGGAGAGCAAGGGTGTCAATGGCTCTCATGATGGATGCCTAAGAACAACCTCTGGGTAGGAGAGTTAGGCAGGATATCTCTACAGGAGAAGACATCTGCTTGGGAATACCCTGAAGCAAATGGCGAGCTGCTGTGTGAGACAGAATGCTGGACTGGATGGGCTGTGGCCTTGTTCCAGCAAGGTGGATATTATGTTCTTATGACTATTCTCACCATGATTCCATATTGCCAAAGTCGGCTACTGTGATGGGGAGCAGATCTGGAGGAACGTAAGTTGCCCAGTCCATCACTATGGATCCCACAGTAGCTAGAGTGAATTTGAACCCTGTTCCAACATGGAAGCATGATATATTGTTCCAAGTCATTGCAGCACTGGTAACAACAGAGTTCTGAGTCAGCCTGAAAAAGAAGAGGTCTCACCAAGAGAGGACACCATCTGCGAGTTCTCCTCCATGACTTCCTGGTGCAGGGCCCTCTGGTCAGTATTCAGCAGCGCCCACTCCTCCCAAGTGAAGTACACGGCCACGTCTTCAAAGGCCACAGGACCCTAAATAAATATAAAACAGGAAGTCTTCCATGTGGGTTTCCACAAAGACAACCTCCTAAATCCAAATCAACAAAACACACAGAGAATGAGCAACGAGGAAATAGGGACATATCTTTTGCTCAGAACTTGCACTGCACTTCTTATGTTCTAAGCCAGTGGTGGCCAAACTTTGGCCCTCCAGATGTTTTGGGCCACAACTCCCAGAAATTCCAAGCCTGCATTGCCGTTGACAAAGGACTGTGGGAGTTGTGGTCCAAAACATCTGGAGGGCCAAAGTTTGGCCACCACTGTATCTAAGCTGATCCACAATAATTAACAGAGGCATAGAAGTCTTATTCAGAACAAGGGAATGTGGAGAGGAAAACAATTCCTGCTGCCCCTACATTGAGTTTCGAAAAACCTGAAATAATTCACAGACTTTAGAGTCAAGTTTCAAAATGAAGACAAACTCATTTCTGGCGGTAACCCAGGAATTAATGAGAAGGAATGCAAGCAGTGGGGGCACAGGGGGCAATGCAAGGAGCAGGCTGCTTATATACTGCCCCCACAGTGCATAAAGCACTCTGTGGGTAGTTAACAAGTAATTATGCGGGCTACACACTGCCCCCACCCACAAAGCTGGGTACTCATTTTGTCCGACCTCAGAAGGACAGAAAGCTGAGTGAACCTTGAGCCTGCTACCTGGGACTGAACCCCAGGTCATGAACACAGTTTATTTATTTATTTATTTATTTATTTATTTATTTATTGACAAGATTTTTTTAGCCACCCCACTACCAAGAGGTGCAGTACAGAAGTTTAACCACTGAGTCAAGAGGTGAAGATCAATTAGGACTTCTTAGACTTTAAAGAAATCAACCAAGGTGAAAACAGAGATAGAAATGTAGAGAGAATTAAAATACATAAATGGTTACAGGAAATAACGAAAAGAACAATAAATTCCTATCTCTGGAATTTTTATGTTGTACAGATTTTATGTTATACAGTAACTCCCCCACCGATCGCGGGGGTTAGGGACCCACCCCACCCGCGATCCATGAAAATCCGCGATATGCGGAAGGGGGGGGGCTGGGGGGCGTGCGCGCACCTGTCCGAGAAGTCTCTGACCTCCAGCCGCCGCCCGCCTGCGCCGCCCGAGACTTCTTGTCCAGGGCCGTCTCCATTCAAATGCATTGCCAATGCATTTCAATGGAGAAAATTTTCCCCATTGGAAAACATTGGCTCAATGCTTTCCAATGGGGAAAAAAATCTCCATTAAAATCCATCGACAATGCATTTCAGTGGACATTGCAGCCCCCCCCTCCGCCCCCCGCACGGCTCGGAGGCGGGCGGCGCGGAGCGACCTGATCGCCCCCCACCGCCCCTCCAGAAGCCTCGGAGCCGCGCAGGGGGGACGGCGGGGGAAGCTACTTCTACAAGCCTTTTCGGAGGGCCCGGGGGGGTGTGCTGCGTGGAAGCTCCCGGCACCCCCCTGCGCGGCTCCGAGGTTTCTTGGAGGGGGCGGGGGGTGGCGGGGAGTGATGCGATCGCCCCCTCCCGCCCCCCTGCGCGGCTCCGAGGCTTCTGGAGGGGGGGTGGCGCAGAGCGACCCAATCACCCCCCGCCGCCCTCCCACGCACCCCCAAAGCTTTTCGGAGGGGCCCGGGGGGCGGTGCGGAGTGACCCGATCGCTCCCTGCCGCCGCCCTGCGTGGCTCCGAGGCTTTTCGGAGGGGCGGGGAGGGGCGGCCAGGAGTGACCTGATCGCCCCCCCCCCCCCCCCCCCCCAGCGGTGCAGGTACTGCAATCCTGTGATGTAGTGGGACCACGGTACCTGAACCGCGAAATGGCGGGGGGGGGGGACCCATTTGTTATACAAGGGTCCACTGTACTGGAATTTCCCCTAGGATTTAAAAGTGTAAGGTATTTACAGAAAATGGAGACCTACTGATAAGGAGAAGTAAGTTTTGACCCTGTCTGATATTAGTTTAACAAGATAAAGAAAGAGTAAGTATAGAAATAAAAAAATCGGGTAATGAGAGGGAGAGGTCATAGCCAGGGGTTCAACTGCACCACCACCTCTAGGGTTTGAAAAGAATGAGACCAAGGAAAAAAGCAGGGGAAAAGAAAGTTAATTGTTAGGTTGAATATGTCTGAGGGGAGAAAGGCAAAAGGTGTGTACATTTTATGTTACATGTAAATTATGTTGACGTGCACACTACTTGCGACTAGAACAGCAAAACCTAAAGAGGTAAGAATAGTTAAGCAATTTAAGGCGCTAATGTGGAATGTTCTACTATAAAAAGAACCAAAATATAGAACAGGTTAAACAAAGGAAAAGCTGAAAATTGTGTTCTTACAAGAAACTCATCCCAAAAAGAAGTAAATGAACTTAAATATAAATGGATTGACATCTACGCACCAAATGAGAATCAAAATAATACTGGATCAGGAAAGTTAGATGAAGAAAGGAAAATATTTGTTATGATGGAAGGATATTTTAACGCAACTAGGAACAAAATCAAAGATAAAACAAGGTTGCAAAAAGGAAAAAGGAAAAGGAGATATATATAACACGGACTAGATTGGTTAATAAAACCATTTTGAAAGATGTGCGGGGAGAATTAGAAGGCAACGAGAAGAAATTCCCTTTATTTGCCAGTGCAAAGAACACATTCAAGGGTGGATTTTTATATATTTGTATCTCAAGAAATATTATCAAGATGGAAGCACCGATATAAATGCCAATAAGACCAACAGGGATTTTAGTTAAATTGGTTTAAGTAAACAAATATATTTTTATACTATACTTTAAAGCATTAATATTAAAATGTTTATTTATTGTATAAATACTGATAATTATGGCATGATAATATGTTGTTTGTAGTTTATATTTTGCAATGATCTGTCGATTATGCAATAAATAGTCTATCAATAAAACCAACATTTCCATGTTCTAAGCATACACACGTGCGTGCACACACACACACACACACCATCCGTGGATGGCAAAATACATGGTATATAGCAAAACGCTGTAACATGCTCTGTAACTGTTGCACCCAGTACCTGTAATTTTTTTAAATAAAAAAAAAATCTCAACAGAGTCTCTGAGAGCCCAACTGAAGTTTTCTCTCCTCCGCTAACCTGCTGAAAAATGGAAGGTGAGCGATTTCGGTCTCACAGACACACACACACAAATCCTAATGGCTCTGTAGCATCTCTTCTTTGAAGGCCATCAAGAATCCATCAGGAGGAAGGAATGAGCTGAAAGGGAAGGCCGGAAGAGGCGGGAGGTGGAAAATACCCAGGAGGCAGCCTGGCTTCAGGCTTGCGCTGCTGCCCCTCCTCTTCCTCCTCCTCCTCCTCCTCCTCCTCTTCCTGCCAACCCAACTCTGAGTTTTAGGATGACTCTGAGCAGGAGGAGAAGCTCTCTGGCCTCTAGAGTTTCTGGTCCCCTCTAGTGGCCAGTTCTGATAATTACATTTGATTATCTACCAATATGTATCCATATTGATTGTCTATCTATATCAGGCATGTCCTGCCCTCCAGATGTTTTAGACCACAACTCCCACAGTCCTTTGTCATTGGCAATCAAAGCTGAAAATTCTGGGAACTGCTGTCCAAAACATCAGGAGGGCCGAAGTTTGGGCATGCCTGATCTATATGTATAGATATCTCCATTGGCAATGTTTAGTATTTTTAGACGGCGGCTAAGTGAGTCAGGAGATACCGATCCAGCAAATATAGGGGTCCTTATTTGGTGGCTCAGTGGATTAAGGCTCCGAAAACTGTTGGCCGCAAAGTCAGCAGCTCGGCAGTTCAAATCCCAGGTGCCACGCAGCGGAGCGAGCTTCCGCTGATAACCCCAGCTCCTGCTAACCTAGCAGTTCGAAAGTATGTTAATGCAAGGAGATAAATAGGTACCACCGCAAAAAAGCGGGAAGGTAAAACAGTGTTTCCTTGCAGCCATGCCGGGCACGTGGCCACGGACATGCGCAACACTGGCTCTGTGGCTCGAATATGGAGATGAGCACTGCCCCTAGAGTCAGACATGACTAGCACGCATGTTCCCCCCAACCTTTACCTTAACTTTTTACTTTATTATAAAAATATTGGACCATGCCAGAAGAGTTCAGAGGAACTTAATATACATGTGACCATTGGTCAGATATAGGTAAAGGTCTGGCTCTAGGGGGCAGTGCTCACGTCTATTTTCAATCCAAAGAGCCAGTGTTGTGCAAGTCCGTGGCCACGTGGCTGGCATGGCTGCACGGAAACACTGTTTACCTGTTTACACATGGGCAGCATCGCCCACGTTTGCCTCTCACGTTTGTCTGGATGTCCGGGCTACAGCTGATGCTAGTTTTTGTCCTCTCATCCGTACTGCTGTGACACCCAGCCTCCAGGTACGATCTTGATACTCACCAGTGTGTGTGTATTCACAGGAGACCACAAAGAAGAAAGCAGAGTTGCTTACCTGTAACTCTCGTTCTTCGAGTGGTCATCCTGTAAATTCACACACTTCCCACCTAGCCTCCTCGCATGTCACGTTTGTAACTGCACTCTTATAGGGGAGTAGGACAACAGATGCTTTCAATTCAGCTCTAAGTCTCTGGCTGGCAATGTGTGTGTATTCACAGGAGACCACAAAGAAGAAAGCAACATAATTATTATCATGGTAACTGTGGCAAGGCTGATATTTGTAAAGAACTGGAAGAAAAACAATCAACTTAATATGGAGAAATAGTATGAAGAAATGAGGAATATGGCTATTAGTGATAAATTAACCTGCAAAATCAAGATTAGAAAAGTAATATCAAATACAAATTATTTTAAAGAAATAGGGAAATTATTTTGGCACTTGGGTTTGAGATGGAAAGAGCTTATACCCATGGAGAGGTATCATTATATTACTGGAGAGAAACAGGGTGCTTTGAAAATATAATATAAAATAAGTATGTAAATTTGTCCCAAGGGTGATGAGCAGGAAGAGGTTGAAATATTTTTGTTTCTTTTCTCTGTTTAAGTTGATATGTTTTATTTATTTGTTGCATAATTTTTAAAAAATTAATTTTTATTTGTAATTTTTAACAAACAAACAAATAAATAAATATTTTTAATTTAAAAATTAGAAATATAAATTACTTCAAAAATTACAACTATAAAGAAATGTGGATTTTAGCTGATAACAATATATTAACATTTGAAGCATAAATTTTAAACAAAGGAATATTAAAGGTTCTTTTAAGGATATTTGGGGTGCATTTACAGAACATTGTAAAATGGAAATGTCAAACTCCAGCATGAGATTCATTATTTTTTTAGATAAAGGAGGATATGTTGCTTAGAAAGAAATGAAGAGCAATATCCCATTGGTGAGGGGGAAACATTGTTTGTATTATACATTTTAAATGTATGTTGTTGTCGTAAGTGTACCTTTTTGAAAGTTAATAATTTTTATTTAAAAACAAACCACAAATGTTAAAAACGAAGAGCTGCCAGGGACCATATGGATTATCACATCCAGTCCCTGTCAAGGAAGCTTAGTGGGGAATCAAACTCTCAACTTCTGGCTTTACTTACAGGAAGAGACCAGAGCTGTCCAGGAGTTCAGTACGGATGTTCTCCATATGGAGAGCACCAAGCTGTACCTGCCAGCCTGCTAAATAAGCATTGCAAATGAGCCATTTTTCATTAAAAACAAATGTTCTGACTAGGGATGGGCAGTTCGAAACCACCTGCGCGAGCATAGGTGGTGTTTGGAAGATTCTGACACACATGCAGCCAATGTCTTATCTTTCTCTGCGCAGGCAGGAAGCTGAGCTCTGATGAGGAAGCAGGCGGGACGTCATCTTTCCCTCTCCCTGGTGCTGGCCAATCAGACAGGGATGCCTGTCCCTGCACTCCTGATTGGCCAGCACCACAGAAGCAGCAAAGATGACATCGCAGCCTGCTTCCTGGTTGGAATTTAACCCCACGTGAGTCCAGAGAAAAGGTAAGACACTGGCTGCATGTTTGTGTCAGAATCTTCTGAACACCACCTGGGCTCCTGCGGGTCGTTTCGGAACCGGTAGGGACATCCGTCATTTGCCCAACCCTAGTTCTGACTGATTCAGGACCAAAGAGAATCAAAGACGCTTTTCCATACCTGATCTGGTTCTGCCCCATCACAAGGAAGAGATGAAATACTTAGCGTCGGCATCCTTCCGATCCCTGCAGGAGACACCAACGAGATGGTAAATCAGGCGTATGAGCTCGTCTCAAATTAAATCATAATCATAGAAAAGCTGGTTAAAAACTAAACTCCTTGCGCTTGGATGGCTTCACATGCTCGTAAAAGGCACTGGTCTCCAAAACAAAAATTCGGCAGAATATGTGTGAAGGAAATGCCGAGAGATATGTAAGACTGAGGTTTACTCAATGAAAACAAAGAAAAAATAAATGGTGACGGCATCTGGCCTGGATGCCTTCAAAGGGATTGGACACATTCCTGGAGGAAAAGTCCATCACAGGTTAAAAACCATGATGGAGATGTGTCATCTCCAGGCTTAAAACTGGGGTACTTCAAGGGCCAGATGCAGGGGAGTGGTATCAGGAGACAGAGATCTAGTCTCATGCGCTCCCAGACGCATTTGGTGGGGCCACTGTGAGATACTGGAAGCTGGACTCGATGGGCCTTTGGCCTGATCCAGTGGGGCTCTTCTTAGGTTCTTATGTTCTTAAGTAAAGAAATTTCCCCAGTGTTGTTTTTTTCTTTTTTAATTATGAACTTCAAAGCGTTAAATGCAGTCTGGAGGTGGCCCATTGAGAGTCACATATATGCCCACCGATCTTTTCCACGCTTCTTGGTGAAATACAAAGACACAGAGCAAGTCTTTGCCTTATTTCTTTGACTCCACGTCCTCCAGAATGGACGGGAAATCTGGCGGGGCGTTTCTTGGTTCTCGGACTATCCTCACCCACTTTTTCCCATTTCCCATTCATGGTGAAGGCGAAAGACCAGCTGTCGCAGGTCTCGGCCACTCTGAAGTCAATGCTTTTAGGTGTGGTATCTTTCTTTACTGGTCTTGTTTATAGGCTGTTGTTTCCCAGTATTGAAAAGAACACAAAGACACAGCAAAACAGACCATAAAACTAAATTATAAAACCGATTAAAATACAATTGAATAATTCAAAACTTACATTTTCATCTTTTTTTTAAAAAGAGGCTTTTGTGCTGGGTTTTTTTTAAATTATAAACTGGGGTTTCCTCCATGATGTATTTAAAAGTGGGTAAAGGAGATATGGGAAAGCATGATAATTCCTCAGGATTGAAAAGGGGGGGTGTTGGTCTATGGCAGTGTTGGCGAACCTATGGCGTGGGTGCCGAAGGTGTCACTCAGAGCCCTTCCTGTGGGCACCCAACATCGCCCCTTCATAGCCACCTGTATACAGGTTAAATTACTGTATTGGCACTTTGCAAAAAATTAGTGGGTTCTGAATTGCAGTTTGGGCGCTCAGTCTCTAAAAGGTTCGCCATCACTGGTCTATGCCGGAGTAGGGATCTGGGTGCTCCCACTCTACATGTGTTGAACGGTAAAATGTACAGTACTGGGAATATACTGAGCCCTTCACTCATTCACTCTCCCCCAGCCTGACCTTCAGCTCTTGAAACGTTGATGAACAACTGTCCGTACCACAATCCCACAATGGCAAATTTGGCTATAATAATGGGAACTGGATCTCAGTGCTTCCGGAAAGCCCGTGGTCCCGCGGTGAACTAGTATGACTTGGAACACTGCTCCCGCCATGGAAGCTTTATGGCTGGCATTATCGCTCGTCCTTATTTCACTGGTAACAAAAGAGATTCGCATCAGTTGGGGAGAAGAGGTGGTCTTACTTACAGAGAGAGGACTTCAGTTGCCAGTTGTCCTCCATGACTTCCTTGTGGAGAACCCTCTGGTCCGGATCCAGAAGGGCCCACTCCTCCTGGGTGAAGGACACGGCCACCTCTTCAAAGGCCACTGGACCCTAAAACAGCAAAAGAAAGGAGGCCTTTCTAATCAAGATAACTTCCTAAAAAGCCAACGCAAGACATTAAAATAAGGACAGGATCTTACACTGTAGGTCAGGGCGGTTCAACTTTGAATAGGCCAAGGTCTACTTTTTCCGGCCCAAAGTGCCTGAGGGCTACTACCCTAAAACCTCTACTTACGAATTTTATCTGTTCTGAGCACGTGCTCATAACTAAAAAGTTTTGTAAGTAGAGCAGCGGTTTCCCATAGGAATGCATTAAAAACCAATTAATCTGTTCTGGAGGGAACAGTTTTCAGTGCGCCATGGCCCTTGAACTGCCCCGCTCGGCTGAGACAGTGGGCTGGCACACCCAGAACTTTGCTGGGGCAGTGGTGGTCCTTGGGATGGGAGAGGAAGGGGTGGAGAACTTATCCCCTCACATTTTTTATTGATGGCCGGCGTGCTACTTTTGAACCCTTCACGGGCTACCAGTAGCCCGTAGTCTACCTGTTGAGCAGGCCTGCTGTAGGTGTTAACCTCCTCCATTGCCCATCAATGCCTTTCTCAAAGCAGAACTTTGCTGGCTATAGGAAGGTATGTTTACCAGCGTCTACTAGTTCCCTTACTCATCTGCTCTCTGTTACTCTGGTTTTTAAAAATATGAAATTGGAACTAGCAGAGTTTGTGCACAACAGTTTCAAGCAGTATGAGAAAAAAAGCCACACAGGGAATAAAAATCACATTCTTCCTTGTGTCTGTTTGTGTGCCAGCAGTTGAAAGTTTTTTAAAAAAGATAATTTGGTCTTCATTAAAAAAAAACTAAATACTTTTAAATGTTTAAAACGCACAAAGAACAAAATAAACTCACAGCGCTTTCACATTTAGTACTTAGTTATGCTAGTATTCCTTCTAGAAACTTGGCATAGTTACTATAACAAACAACTGACTCATTTAACAGCTAATCCAATCTGCCCCATCCTAATACTATAACAGTGGACCCTTGTATAACAAACAGTTTGTATAACATAAAATTTGTACAACATAAAAAATTCCAGAGATAGAGGAAATTTGATTAACATAATCACCTATGGGGCAAATCTGTACAACATAAAAATGGGATCACTCTGTTTTCAATGCATTCCTATGGAAAATTTCTATAAAGGAACATTTGCTTAACATAATGTCATTTGGAACGAATTAATTCCTTTATACAAGGTACCACTCTATATATTTGTCGAGAGCCTGTGCCAGGCTTTTTTGCACCCTAGGCACGACTAATGAATTGTGGCCCCCCAACCAATTTTCAAAAACTGACAAATTGTAGGGAAAACAGAATGCTGATATTGCAAAAATTTTATTTCAGAAAACTGAGAGAACAAGTAATAGAACCCCTCTGAGTTCAGTTCTGTGATCCTCGGGGGTCAGTTTTGCGCCCCTCCCAAGTCTGCACTCTAGGTGGTTGCCTTGTTCGCCTCTTGGCCCCGTATTTGTTGCTATCTGACGGGGTAGAGCTTGCTTCATATATCTATCTATCTGGCTATAAACCAGGGGTGTCCAAACTTGGTCCCTCCAGATGTTTTCGACCACAACTCCTAGAATTCCAAGCCTGTACTGCCAATGACAAAGGACTGTGGAAGTTGTGGTCCAAAACATCTGGAGGTCCTAATAAACTTGGCCTTCTCACACCTTAATACAGACTAGACCAGATCACTGAAGGCTGTCAATAAACCTTCTTAACATCTATTGGCAGATTCTGATTGGACACCATGCTTTCACTTTTCAAATATTGCGTTCCAGTCCTTCTCATAAAAAACACAGACACATACATCCCTTACTGTATAATTACATTTCCCAAGACTCCTTCCAGGAAGGCAGGCCTCTGAACCCCAGTTGGTGGGGAACAGTGGGAGAGAATAGAGGTTTTTTTATTGTCATTATTCATATGCAAGATATGCACAATGAAATTAGAGTGCTGTTCCACTACACACGCTAAACAAGGAACCATACAAAACAGATAAAATGCATAAAACACCATACAAGATATTAAAAACTCTTAAAATCGCTTACAAAATTTAAAACACTACTTAACAACTGATTAGGATGGTGCTAAAACCACTCCAGTATTCCTGCCAAGAAAACTCCATGGACATGGGGTCACGAAGAGTCGGTCACGACTCTAAAGACGCAACACACACACAAAACTGTCACATTTAACTTGGATACCGCTCTGGGATAAAAACTGTTCTTTACTCTATTTGTCCTTGACCTAAGAGTCCTGTATCTCCTGCCAGACGGCAACAGTTCAAAAAACTGGTGGCCAGGATGCGAAGGGTCTCTCAGAATGCTAGATGTCTTCCTTAAGCACCTGGAGTTGTATAATTCTTCCAAAGGAGGAAGGGGACAGCCCACTATCCTCTCAGCAGTGTTTATAAGGGTTACCGGTGGCCGACTGGGAGCTTGGTGAAAGCACCTAGGAACCCTCTGTGAGAAACTGGAGGCTAGACTGACTCCGCCCTTGGTCTGAGCCATCGCAGTGGTTCTTGCGCTCTGAGTTGCCCCACAAGGCAAAAGAGGCAGAGATCTCTATTCAGAAGGAAGCAGGAACGCAATTCCTGTAGTCCTCAGATTCATCTTCGAAAAACCTGAAGCAACTCACAGATCCTGGGCCATTTTGCAAAAACCGAGGAGAAACGAAATTCTTTTCCATTTGCAACGGTCTGTTATTGTCGTTATTGGTTCCCCTGCACAGAGAGGACCGCTTTATACCAGCCTGGTAGGTAAGCGGGGCAAACGTGGAGAACTTCACTAAGAAGGAATGGTCAACCTTATTCGGGATTAAAATGGGTCCTTTTCCAAGGAGAAAGGCAGGGTAAAATACTCTAAAATAAAAACAAACAAATAAATAAACAAATAAATAAACAAATAAATAAATAAATAAATAAATAAATAAATAAATAAATAAATAAATAAATAAATAAATATACAGGGAGGGATTCAGATCTACAAGGCATCTTCTAACGGCCCTCTCCATACCTGATCTAATTTTGCTCTGTCACAAGGAAGAGATGAAATATTTGGTGCTGGCATCTTTCTGCCGCCTGTGGGAGAGACCAAGAGGGTGGGAAGTCAGTCAGAGTAGCTTGCCTCAAATTAAGGTCATCATCCTAGAAATGCAAGTAAAAAAATTAAACCCTCTCTTGAGTTTGAGAGGATTCACATCCCATCAAAAAGGCTCTAACGTCCCAAGCTAAAAATCGTGTCTCTTCAAAAGACACTAAAAGGGGCCCTTTTATACGCCCCCTAAGATCCGCTGGTAGCTTAAATTCAGATCCCCCCAGCCAGATATCATGTGGGTTTTGTTCCTCTTCCTGTGTTCCCACCCTTCCGCACTCTGTTACTTCTGTCTGCGGTGAGGAGAAGGAGAAAAAAAAGGGAGAAAAAAATGCAGGCTCACCTCCGCCTGCTGTCGGAGCAGCCCCGTAGGGATTCCTGTCTGGTAAAGGGGCGGCAGGGACAACAAAAACAAACAGAAGGCGAGGCATCCACAGCTTTACAATCTGCATTGGAATTTTTTTTACCTCCGGAGACCAGGTACTTGTAAAGTGCGCTGGGGCGCGCTTAAGTGGGCGTGGGCATACTTTTTTTTTTTTAAGTCCGCTGCTGGTGGGAAAACAATTTTATGCTCCGGATCTGTAACTGTTTTGCAGCGGATTTTAGGGCTCGTGTAAAAGGACTCCAAGAAAGCATAGGTGAATGAAATGCCGAGAGGGGCACAAGATTGAGGTTTACTTCAGGAATTTGTTTAATTGAGTAAAGAAATTTCTCCAGCAGTTAACTTAACAATATTAAACTTCAGTCTCTCTCCTGCATTTCAAGTAACATTTTGATTATTTCGAAGCAGTTTGGAGACCACCTGTGGGGAAACACGTAGCACATCTAGCAATCTTTCAGCTATATTCTTCAAACAATGGGGGGGGGGGGAGAGTAGGACCCCCGGTACCTGCTAGGGATTGGTTCCAGGCCCAGGTTCCGTGGATAACGAAAACTGCAGATAAGGGAGAATGCTAATCCCCCCCCAAAAAAACTGCTGTTTTGCAACAGTAGCTTGCTTTATGGCTGCTGTTTTGCAACAGTAGCTTTCTTTACAGCTGCTGTTTGTGACAGCAGTTTGCTTTGTGGCTGCTGAATTATTTAATTCTTCCCTCTGCCAACCGGCGATAACTGAATCAGTGGTTAATGAATAAGTGGATATGGGGGTCCTACTGTATTTTGTGTTTGGAGGGTATTTTTTGTCTTTCATATACACTAGTTCCTATAGTAAGCCTTCTGGTAATGGGAGGTTTAAATTATCCTGGAATTCTCTGGGAGGCAAAATCTATCAAATGTGACCCTTCTAAGAAACTGCTGGCTTGTGTGGCTGATTGTTTTCTTCCCCATTCTGTTTTAGTTCAAAACACACACTGGGTGTGATCTGTTTCATGAAGCCAACTGGAAGTGGCATCAAAAAAGTCAGCCTGGTTCCGAGACTTCTCTGCCTTTACACAATATTAAACCGGGGAAGGAGGTTTATTTTAGCCTCAGACGATAAACAGTAAAGGGAAGTCCATCTATTTGCTAAGTAAAAGAAAAATTGTACTAGTAGAGACATAATTTTATACAGAATTACCCGGAAGGAGAAATAAGGCAGACATTTTACCTGTGCAAGGAGGTAGGAATATTTTCCCCCTACACTCCTACAATCCCAACAGAAGCTATACTTCACATAGATGGTGAAGTGGACCATGGTCGCATAAGAAGACCTTCTGTTAGTAGTTCCCTTGACAATTTTATGCTGACCCCTATTTCTATTTTTACCAGGCAATGTGTTATAAAATGGAAGCTGGAAGGAGGGCTTTTTCGGGGGCCCTCATTTAACCCTCATCTTTGATAAGACATGAAGCTTTAGACAAAGTCCTTTGGAAGGCCACAAGTATCTGGAAACAGCTACCCTGTTTCCCTGAAAATAAGACCTCCTCAAAAAATAAGCCCTAGTAGGATATCTATGCATTTGTTAACTATAAGCCCTACCCTGATAATAAGACCTAGTGATGGGCGTGGCTATGGTTGTGTGCAGGGATGACATTCAAGCATATTATACTTAATAAAAGTAAGACATCCCCTGAAAATAAGCCCTAGTGTGTCTTCTTAAGGAAAAATAAATATAAGACAGTGTTTTATTTTGGGGGAAACACGGTATCATGTGTTTCGTCTGTGATTGATTGCTTTATAAGTCAAGGCCAGATTTTCAGAAATCTGTATTTGCCCAGTTTAAGAATGCAACCACTAACAAGAGAGCATTGCGTTCCTGGTCTCTCCTAAACCTCCTTAGGTCAGTTTCTTAGAGGCAATGACTACTCTGCCACAAGAGTTCATTTCAAGAGAAGCTGATCAATGCCCCATTTACGGTTGGAGAAGCACGTACAGCTGTACCTCTACTTAAGAGTGGCTCGATTTAAGAGCAATTCAACTTAAGAGAAGAAAACAGCTGGCATTTTAACTGCTGCCTGACAAATTTTACATGCAGTCTGCTCTACTTACAAATGTTATTTATTTATATATTTATTTTATTTTATTTTATTTTATTTTTTTAGATAGGGCTCCTTTACTTAAAGAGTTGTTCGACTTAAGAGCATGCCTTCGGAACGGATTAAATTTGCAAGTAGAAGTACCGCCATATTTCCCTTTAAGACCGTAATTTAAAAATCCATGCGGGTACCCGAAACTATCTTTTGGGAAGAGAAAAAAAAACCTGCCCAGTTCTACACTCTGCAAAAATGGACTACAATTCGAGCAGACACGATTCTACCCTATACCCAAAGTAATGTGCATAATCTGGGTGTGGAATTCTCTCACCACCTGATCAGGTTATTGAAGGTGAGAGAACAGAATCATTTATGGACACATGTAATTCAGACTCCCCCCCCCCCCCGGCCGCCTTTCCAGACTTACTGACACGCTTCCTAAATGATCCCTCACCCTTGCAAATAGATCGTGACCAGGCTTGATATCATATCAGATATGATTATCAGAGAGAATTCTTACTAAGAAACTGGGAAGAAAACTTAAATTCTCTAGCAGTTGCAACCACGAGATCAACCAGCTATGGGGCACAATTCAAGGTGCTGACATAGACCTACAAAGCACTGTACAGCCTGGATCCAAGCTAACTCAAAGATCAAATCTCACAGTATGAACCGGCTGGGGTGTTAAGATCATCAGGAGAGGCCCTTCTCTCCATCCCGCCATCCTCACAGGTATGTCTTGTGGGAACCCATGAAAGGGCCTTCTCCACTGCTGCGCCCAGACTCTGGAACTCCCTCCCACTAGAAGCCAGGACTGCCCCATTTCTGCTGTCTTTCCGGAAACAGGCCAAGACCTTTCTCTTCAGGCAAGCTTTCCCTGAATGATGGACTACCATTATGTGTCTTTTATATGAATCCACAGGATCACATAGACCTTGTGTTTATAACTACTTATAACAGGCATGTCCAAACTTCGGCCTTCCTGATGTTTTTGGACCACAACTCCCAGAATTCTAAGCTTAGAATGTCAGTGACAAAGGACTGTGGGAGTTGTGGTCCAAAACATCTGGAGGACCAAAGTTTGGACATGCCTGACTTTATAACCTTACGGGTCTACATCGACACTATGTTTTCAATGTTAGTTTCCATCGCTCATACCTTTACATGGAATTTTACTCTCCTTTTAACTGCTCGCGTTCTCTTGTAGTTTTGATGTAATGTGGTCTAATTAATGCTGCAAGATGTCCCTCAATTCCTTGTTCTCAATTCTGTAAGCCGCCTCGGGTCCTTTTTCCAAGGAGAAAAGTGGGGTAAAAATACTCTAAAACAAACAAACAAACAAATAAATAATATGTAGGGTTTTACCTCCAAAGCACTGATCCTGGTCCAGAAACAACCTCCGTCAGCTGAGGACACAAAACGGTTAAGAAGAGCAGAAATAAAACACAAGTGTGGACCACATCTGCCTTCACCCTCCACCCCTGATAAACAAACGAACCTCTCTAACCCAGAAGGGTGGGGGGGGAGGCTTTTTCCCCCTCAAACAGAAGCCCCCTCTCCTCCCTGGCCTTAGGAACTCCTTTCTGAAATGCAGCCAGAAGGGCAGGCGGTGCAATATAAATAAATAAATTCCTTTTTGGAACGCCAGGTCTGGCCAGCTTGGCCTGAGGCTGGGTAGGGGCAGCCTTCATGGAAGCCCTTCTATGCTGTCACAGTTAAATCCCAGGGGGGGGGAATCACTCCATGCGTGTGCATCACCTGCTTTTACCCGAGCATTGACAAAGGGAGGGGCGGTGCCCGCTTTGGAGGCTCAAAAGATGGAAGAAGGAAAGAAAGGGAGGAAGAAAAAGAAGCGGGCGCCACTGAAGAGCCTGTAAATTTTGCAATTTTTCACTCCTGAATATGGGATTATTATTATTATTTTGATGGGGGGTGGGAGTAGGAGGAAAGGAAGAGGGCTTCCTGCAAAAAGGCTGAATGGGCAACCCTTGATTCTCCCCACCATCACCACCACCAACAACAACAACAACAACAACACGGAGCCCTAATATTTTTATTTTTATTTTTATGCTTATTAACCGCCCGGTTTTCCCCACGGGAACTCTGGGCGGCGTACAGCACGTAACAAAAAAAAAACATTAGCTGCCCAAATCAACAACCCCACACAGACCCAAATACAGCACAAAAACCAAAACCTAATAAAATACCGGTACATATAATAAGACTAATGCAAAAATACGAATGCTTTGCATGGAAGGGGGCAACCCCTTCTTTCCCCCCATGGGTGGGGGGATCCTGACCCCCCACACACACACCTAAACCTCCTCCCGCCCCTATTATTCCCACCCACCCATAAGTGGGAGCCCCAGACGCAGGTCTGCCTTGCAAGGCGACCGTGCAAAGCCAAAAAAATATATATACCCCTTTGCGATCTGCCACCCCGCTTGCACGGAGGAAACCCCGCATTTTGCACCCCGAAAGCGCCCACCTCTTTCTTCTTCCTCCTGATGCGGGGAAACTGACATGGAGGAGGCCAGTCGCTGAGTCACGGAAGACGATAGAGAGAGAGGGAGAAAAGGGATGGGGGGGGGAGGAGAAGGCCAGATGCGCCGCTTTTCCACTTCGGGTTCCCCAACGACGGCGACGAAGAGGAGCCGCCCCTCTTCCGTTTTCATAGCTCTTTGCCCCGTCCGCTTGGCTCCAAAGGGCTGCCTGTCCCCGAGGAGACCCGGAAGTGCCTACTGGCTTTCCTTTTGTTGGGGTTCGGTGGCTGTTGCTCCTTACCAGGCATGTTCAAACAACCTCCAGAAGATTTGGAACACAACTCCCACAGTCCTTTGTCAATTGGCAATACAGGCTTGGAAATTCTGGGAGTTGTGGTCCAAAAAACATTAGGAGGGCCGAAGTTTGGACATGCCTTTATGCCATTAAAATGCCTTTTTATGCAGATGTGGCAGTGGGGTTCACAGATGACTTGGCTGTTATAAAAGGGGTCACAGGTTAGAAGAGGTTGGGAACCACTGATCTAGGTATCTTTCTGGTATATGACATGCTTATGTTGACCAGTACTTTTAACTCTGTTTTGGAACACAACTCCCACAGTCCTTTGCCATTGGAAATACAGGCTTGGAATTCTGGGAGTTGTGGTCCAAAACATCAGGAGGGACGAAGTTTGGACATGCCTGGCTTAGATGATTATTCAACATTACCTGGCATGACAAAGTTCCAAATACTGTAGCATAGTCCTGAAACGAGCTGGAATCTCTAGCATGTATACTTTATTGAAAGAGCAATAGCTACGCTGGTTTGGACACGTTGTGAGAATGGACGATGGCGGACCCCAAAAGATCTTCTATATATTGAGAGCTACTGCAGGGAAAGCGCCCCAGAGGGAAACCAGAGCTGCGGTATAAGGATATCTGTAAGAGGGACCTGAAGGCCTTGGGAATGGACCTCAACAGATGGGAAACCCTGACCTCCGATCACACTGTCTGGAGGCAAAAGACATAGCATGGTCTACATAAATTTGAAGAGGCATTTGTCCAACAGGCAGAGGAAAAGAGGCAGGCACAGAAACAACGAAACTCAAGGACTGGGCAAGAAACAGAATACATCTGCCCCCAATGCAGTAGAGACTGCCATTCCTGAAATGGCCTATTTAGTCACACTAAATAAATAAATAAATAAATAAATAAATAAATAAATAAATAAATAAATAAATAATACAGCCACATTAGTGACTCTGGCTGTCCAAGGCGTCTTCAGAATTCTTCTGTACGTCCACATTTCCAATGCTTTCAGCTTCCTGCGTAATGCGTCTATAACGGTCCAAATTTCAACACCATAGAGAAGTAATCTGAATACACAGGATCGAAGTACTCCAGTACAAAGTCTGATGATAAGTCCTGGTTTGTCAAGGCTTTCCTCACTTTCCAGAAGGAATGTCTTGACCAACATTGCTACGTGCAATCAAATTGCCTCTGACTTATGACCACCCCAAGCGGGCTTCTCCAAAATGTACTGCCCTGAGCAGCCCTGCTCAGCTTTTCCAAGATGAAAGCTATGGCTTCCTTAGGGAGTCGCTGCATCTTGTTTTTTGCTTTTTTGATGTAGGTAGTTCACGTGTGCCTGTGTCTGTGTGTGCTACACAGACTTTCTTTTCTCTCAAAACAAGTTAGCAAAAAGTTGTGGCCTCCGTTTTTAATACTTCTTTGAAATGGTAGCCTTGTCAAAGAAATATTACACTCCTGAATGGCAGAAAGTGGCATAATTCCTTCCCATTTTGCCCCTTCCTCCTGTTTTTGATTAGTTTAATAAAGTTCTTGTTTAAACATTGAATACATTTTTTTAAAAATTGCTCCAAGTGTTCAACGCAGTTAGTTTCCTCCTGCAAGGGTTAACAGCAGCGAGTTTAGCACCAAGGAGTGTGCCTAGCAAGACTCACTTCCTGTTTCCTTCTGCCTTTCCCCCCCCTCCCCATGTGCCCCTTAAAGCCCTTCCCCACCTGCCCCTCCCCTGAGAGCAGAGGTGTTCCAGCTGCTCTAGTAGAAGTTTCAGAGAGGGTAGCCGTGTTAGTCTTTTTAAGAATTTCAGGGAAAACTCAAAGAAAAACAAAACAAAACAAAACAAAACACACCAAACATGTGCAGTGGTGGTGAACCTTCGGCACTCCAGATATTTTGGACCACAACTCCCACAGTCCTTTGCCATTGGCAATACAGGCTTGGAATTCTGGGAGTTGTGGTCCAAAACATCTAGCATGCCAAAAGTTCACCACCATTAGACTACTAGACAAAGTACATTTTCACCCAGAGGATCACTGCTCTCTGGAACTCCCTGCCAGAAGAAGTGGTGACAGCTGCCAACCAACCTTGACAGCTTTAAGAAAGGATCAGAAAAGTTCATGAAGAACAAGGGTCTCAGTGGCTGTCATTATGGATGCCTAAGGACAACCTCCGAGTTGGAGAGATAGGCAGGATATCGCTCAATGCCATTTGTGGGGGATCATAATCATATATCTCACCATTCAGCAATGCCAGGAGGTGGCTTTCAATTGGCACTGGGTAAGCATGCTGTTGCACTGCCTTCTTCACTGTGCATTTATAGTCTGTTATGAAACTAACACATCTGTTAGTTTCATAAGCAGAACACTTTTATCTGCCAAGAAAAAAATCAATAAAGTCAAATACACAACTATTGTTAGTTTATTTTTGAACATACTTATAAGTAAGCATTCTTACACTTTACAATTTATTTTATTTATTTATTTATTAAGAAGCTTATATACCGCCCGTCTTCCTGGAGGGGAACTCCGGGCGGTTTACAACAAATTAAGAAGACAGCAAATTACAATAACTGCCAATAAATTAAATTAATAAAATAAGCAAACAAAACAGCAATACCAGGAGATGCAAATGGCGGGGGGGAAAAATCACCCAAATGCCTCCCGGAAGAGAAAGGTTTTCAATGCCTTCCGGAAGGCAGGCAGGGACTCTGCTAGGCGCACTTCTGCTGGGAGATGATTCCACAATGTCGGGCCAGCCACAATGACTGAATGATGATTATTTTGACTATTGACAGAAACATATCTCAAGGGAGAATATTATTCATAATTGGTAGGATTTTTATATTCATTTTAAATGCTGTGTGGAAACTCACAAAAACTCAGCTGGTTATGGGCTCAGAAGTAACAAAAGTCTACAGATTAAAAACTCAGAACATATCAGAGTTAAACTAAAATAAAGACTGAGGTCTGGAAGTTGAGTCATGGCAACTGGACTTCTTTATCTTGAGAGATAAAAACGTTTCGCTGCTCATCCAAATAGCCTCATCAGTGTGTCTGGATGAGCCGCAAAACATTTCTATCTCTCAAGAAATAGAAGTCCAGTTGCCATGACTCAACTTCCAGATAAACTCACCTGAATGACTGAGAATCTTCACAGACATAATGACTGAGGTAAAACTAAAGCTTGTCTGGGGCAAAATTATCCAAGGAAAGTGAGTCTCAGGCAAACCAAAGCTAACAAGTTGAAATATTAATGTGCAACACTAAGAGCAACATAACTCAAGTATTTTTTTCTGCCCTTATAAATCAAAGAATGCTTCTATAAGGAAAGTAATTTTTTATTTAGAAAAATAATTTCTGTAGTAAGCTTCCATAACTAAAATGTATTTCAGGCACTGGGTTGGCAGACTGACGGTTTGTTTACAAGCTTTAGAAACTTGGAATTGGATAGAAAAACAAAAGCCTACTAATAATGACAAGTCCAGAAAGAAATGAAAAAATGACAGAATTGCAAAATCTATAATATGCCATGGTCATGACAGTTGTTAGCTGTCAAGTCAGGACACAGATATTCAATTAAGTGAAAACTTCATGACTGATACTTTAGAAGTTTTTGGTGTTTCAAGTCACATATCTATAAGGACAATTAGGCAAGTTAGCCCCGTGGTGCAGTGGTTAAAGGCCTGTACTGCAGGTAAAACTGTGTTCACAACCTGGGGTTCAATCCCAGGTAGCAGGCTCAAGGTTGACCCATCCTTCTGAGGTCGGTAAAATGAGTACCCAGCTTGCTGGGGGAGCAATGTGTATCCTGCATACTGTAATTAAAACTGTAAACCACCCAGAGACTACCTGAAGTGGTATAAGACAGTATATAAGCAGAACACTTTGCTTTTTGCTTTTTATATTTAAATGATAAGATTGTGAATAATACATAAATAATTATTTAAGCATTACAGATAGTTTAGAAATAGCAGATTTTGAAATGACAGTTACATTTTTTTCCTTTCACTACTTGAGAGACTCTTTTGGGGCATTTGTATCTTTAGTTATTGCTCAAAAGGAAAATTTTCAAGAAATGGTGAAAAATTTAAAGAGCAATGTAAAGATCAAGAAAATTCAGATAAAATATAGTTATTTTGAGCATAATTATTATAAGAAAGACACAACAAAAACCTCAAATATGTTTCAATTCTGGAAAATTGGTCATTTTATCAAGCATTGTAATGTTCATAAGTATACATTACACAAAAATAAATATTTTGATTTGGAACAAGCAGGAAAGAAGGTTTTAAAGTGATTCTTAAAGATTAAATATGTACATTCATATTTAATACATAAAAATGCTGACGCTTACCTCCAAGCATCAGTGAAAGATGGTATTTGTAAGTTAGATACATTAGATGAGTAAGAAGAAATTAATATCTACAAGAGAAAAACAAGGTGAAAATACTTACAGATGTGGCATTGCAGATAGGGTAACAGAGATCCAAAAGTTATACCAAATCCATAAATGCATTATTTAGCAACAGTTATAAAAATAAAAGTCGATGATGATAATTTGACAAGATATATAGAGAGTATTAAAGGAAATAGAGTAATAGCTTCATATAAATCCAGCAATATACAAATAAATTTATTTAATAATTTATTAGATTTATATACAGCACCATCTGGCAACAAGGTCACTCTGGGCAGTTTACAGGATTAAGCAAATGCTAAAATACAAACCATAAACATCAACATTACGCAATAAGTATTATGACATAATAAAACAGAATAAGCATAACTGAGTCAAATCAAAATCAAATCAGAATGAAGGGAAAAAATTAGACCAAAGACAGAGCAGACAGGATGAATATCAGTGAATCAAACACAGTCAATTAATAACCAGGGAAAGACTTTCTGTATAGCCACATCTTAAGATGTTTCTTCAAGACAGGCAGCAAGGGGGCCAGACAGATCTCAGGAGGGAGCTGGTCCCAAAGTCAAGGGGCCACCACCGAGAAAGCCCAGTTCCTTGTCAGTGATTTACAAGCATCCTTCAGTGACGGCACCCTCAATGCTCTGCCTGAGATGATCGGGTACTACGGGCAGTACTCTGCAGGAGGAGCCGTTCTGACAGATAGCAAGGTCCCAAACCATTAGGGCTTTGTATGGCATCATTAAAACGAAACCTTGAAGTCAATACGGTAATGGATCGGCAACCAGTGCAGTGTGGCCAGTGTGGGGTTATATGTTGATATTTCCTTAACCCCGTAACTAATCTGGTCGCAGAATTCTGCACCAGCCAGAGCCTCCGCATTGGCTTCCAAGGCAGCCCCATGTAGACAGCACTGCAGTAATCTCAAGGCTACAAACTTCATGACGGTTAGAGCTGTTCGGCAATGGAATATGCTGCCACAAAGGGTGGTGGAGTCCCCTTCCTTGAAGGTTTTTAAGCAGAAGCTGGATGGCCCATCTGTCGGAAATACAGTGATGGGGGTTCCTGCATGGCAGGGGGTTGGACCAGATGGCCCTTGAGGTCTCTTCCAACTCTATGATTCTATGATTCTGTGAGTGTGTGGACCAACGTAGTGAGAGTAGCGGGGTCCAGGAAGGTGCGCAGCTGAGCAATTTACCTGAGATGATAATGCGTGGAACAGATCACTGATACCACTTATTTCCATGGAAAGCACTGGGTCCAGTATTACACCCAGATTGCACCCATCCTGCACAGAGTGCCCCCCCCCAAAACTGAGAGTGCTTCCCAAACCGCCAACACCTGGTGTCCCCTCCTCCGGAGGACCTTTGTCTTGTCCAGGTTCAACCCCTGTTTATTTGCACTTATACACCCTAGTACAGCCTCCAGGCAGGCGTCCAGGGACAAAATGGCATCCACTGCAGACGGCGAAAAGGAGATACAGAGGTAAGTGTCATCAGCATACTGATGACACGAAACCCTATATCTTCTGAAGACCTCCCTCAGCAGCCTCAAATAGATGTTAAAGAGCATAGGAGAGGTGACCGACCCCTGTGGCACCCCACAATTGAGGGATCAAGGGGTAGAGGCCATCTCCTCCAGCTGTACTCTCTGAGGATGGTCCTCCAAGAAAGTGTTCTGCTTATATACTGCTTATATACCGCCCCATACTACTACAAGTAGTCTCTGGGCGGTTTACAATTTTTTAATTACAGAGTGCAGGCTACACATTGCCCCCCCAGCAAGTTGGGTACTCATTTTACCGACCTCGGAAGGATGGAAGGCTGAGTGAACCTTGAGCCTGCTACCGGGGATTGAACCCAGGTCGTCAGCACAGTTTTACTTGTAGTACAGGCATTTAACCACTGCACCACGAGGCTCAATAGGAACATGAGATACAGGAAGCAGGACTAGATGGGCCTTTGGCCTGATCCAGCATGGCTCTTCTTATGTTCTTAACTCTGATGCTTTACCACAAAAGGCCAGTGTCCCTCATCCCGTTCTGTTCAGGCCATGACCAGACAGAGCAATGCCTTATCCGTTGCTTTCTGATAAGACTCCACAAAGATAAAGAAAACATTTCCACAGTCCTGCATTTTTATAGTTTGACCTGTCTTATGGTTAGTTTCTATGGTGGTCGTTCACAATATGTGGTATCTGAATCATAACCAACTCATTTCTTTGTTACTGGGATTTGAAGGGTTCCTTCCCTACACTGGATTATTTGATTGTTCATAATGTGTGACTTAAGTTACCCCAATGCTGGAATGTGTACGGGTTCTACTCTAGGTGGATTCTCTTATGATTCAAAAGATTTGAATTCCTAACAAAACATTTCCCACATTCATGGCATTTGTACGGTTTCTCACCTGTGTGAACCCACTTATGTCTAACAAGACAGGAACTCTGAGCAAAACCTTTCCCACATTCCTGGCATTTGTACGGTTTCTCTCCAGTGTGGATATTTTTGTGTTTCAAAAGACTTGAAGCCTGAGCGAAACATTTCCCACACACTTGACATTGGTATGGCTGCTCTCCTGTGTGGACCCTCTTATGGATCACCAGGCCCGAGTTCTGAGCAAAACATTTCCCACACTCCTGGCATTTGTACGGTTTCTCCCCTGTGTGGACTCTCTTGTGCTTCACAAGCTGTGAACTGTCAGCAACGCATTTTCCACACTGCTGGCATTGGTACGGTTTCTCTCCTGTGTGGACTCTTTGATGACTCACAAGGTCTGAATTCCTAGCAAAACATTTCTCACATGCCTGGCATTTGTAGGGTTTTTCACCCGTGTGGATCCTCTTGTGCTTCACAAGCTGTGACCTCTGAGCAAAATATTTCCCACACTCTTGACATTTGTGTGGTTGCTCTCCTGTGTGGACTCTCTTATGGATCACAAGCTGTGAACTGTAGGCAAAAAAATTTCCCACACTCCGGGCATTTGTACGGTTTCTCTCCTGTGTGGACCCTCTTATGAATCACAAGCACCGAACTCTGAGCAAAGCGTTTCCCACACTCCTGGCACTTGTACGGTTGTTCTCCTGTGTGGACCCTCTTGTGAGTCACAAGCACTGAATTTTGAGCAAAACATTTCCCACACTCCTGGCATTTGTAGGGTTTCTCTCCTGTATGGACTCTCTTATGATTGACTAGGTTTGAATTCTGAGCAAAACATCTCCCACATTCCTGGCATTGGTATGGTTTCTCTCCTGTATGGACTCTCTTATGGCTCACAAGCTGTGAACCGTGGGCAAAACATCTCCCACATTCCTGGCATTTGTATGGCTTCTCTCCTGTGTGGACTCTTTTATGGCTCATAAGTCGAGAGTTGTGAATAAAACATTTCCCACATTCCTGACATTTGTACATTTTCACTCCTGTGTGAATACGCTTATGCTTCACAAGGCTGGAATTCTGCGCAAAGCACTTTTCACACTCTTGGCATTTGTAGGGTTTCTCTCCTGTGTGGACTCTCTTATGATTCACAAGTTTTGAACTTTCGGGGAAACATTTCCCACACGCGTCACAGTGGTACGGCTTTTCTCCTGTGTGTACCCTTTGATGTCTCACAAGCCCTGAGCTGTAGTCAAAAGATTTCCCACATTCTTGACATTTGAATGGTTTCTCTTTTGTGCGAACTCTTTGATGGTTTACCAAGTGTAACTTGATATCTAAACTTTTCCCAGATGTGTCATTTTCTAAGTGCCACATTCCAGTGTTGACCTTTTTGTGAAGCGTCCGTGCTACATTCATGGGGAAATGTTTTCCACACATGATGCATTCATACGACTCCTCTTGGGTACAACTTGCTTCTTCTGTGTGGGTTCTCTGGTTTCCGGCAAGATTTAAGTTGTTGGTAAAACTCTTTACACACTTGGGACATATACTCTTCTTTCTCCAATTAACTGCTGGGAAGAAGGACAAATGAAGAAAAGAATGAACGGAAGAGATAAAACAGATCCATAGGAGTAAAAGAAAGTTCAAGAAAGTGGATTTTGAGGCAAGAAACCTCAGAGAATTCTATCTCCAGAGCTTCAGGAAAACAACACCCTGGCTCTCTCTTCTGTGTGTCGACCTACAGTAGGACCCCGGTATCCGCTGGGGATTGGTTCCAGGACTTCCCATGGATAATGAAAACTGTGGATAAGAGAGAACGCCCACCCACCCACCCCCAAAATGCTCTTTCCTGACAATAGCTTGCTTTATGACTGCTGTTTTGAGACAGTAGCTTGCTTTACGGCCGCTGTTTGTGACAGTAGCTTGCTTCACAGATGCTGTGTGTGACAACAGCTTGCTTTGTGGCTGCTGAATTATTTAATTTTTTTCCTCTGCCAACCATGGATAACTGAATCAGTGGATAATGAATCAGTGGATACGGGGGTTCTACTGTATTTCCAATGAGCTACTGCACTCCTTTGAATCTTTTCCTCTCCAAAACAAACTTAGCTCTCTTCACTACGTTTCACAAGACTTGCTTTTCAGACTTGCTACAGTCTGTCTTTTCTGGACATCTTCCACCTTCTCTTTGTCTCCCTTATAAGGTGGTCTCCAGAACTGGAGACACCAGGCAAGAGAAGCTTGACACAAAGGAGACTGTACTTTCCTACAATCTGGAAAAGATATTTCTGTAAGTGTAGCTTAAGATCAATTACAGTACAACCACCGTATCGACGGGAGATTGGTTTGTGACAGTAGCTTGCTTTACAGATGCTGTGTGTGACAACAGCTTGCTTTACAGCTTGCTTTGTGGCTGCTGAATTATTTAATTTTTTTCCTCTGCCAACCATGGATAACTGAATCAGTGGATAATGAATCAGTGGATACGGGGGTTCTACTGTATTTCCAATGAGCTACTGCACTCCTTTGAATCTTTTCCTCTCCAAAACAAACTTAGCTCTCTTCACTACGTTTCACAAGACTTGCTTTTCAGACTTGCTACAGTCTGTCTTTTCTGGACATCTTCCACCTTCTCTTTGTCTCCCTTATAAGGTGGTCTCCAGAACTGGAGACACCAGGCAAGAGAAGCTTGACGCAAAGGAGACTGTACTTTCCTACAATCTGGAAAAGATATTTCTGTAAGTGTAGCTTAAGATCAATTATAGTACAACCACCGTATCGACGGGAGATTGGTTCCAGGACCCCCCACGGATAATGAAATCTGCGGATAAGAGCAAATGCTCTTTTCTGAGGATAATGGTGGCGGAAAGGCTGGTGGGGTGTCGGGTTGAAAGCTTTCACCTCCAACACCTCCCAAATGGCAAGGAGGGAATAAAGTTTTTCCCCTTTCTTCTTGCTACTTGGCTGTGGCAAGGAGTTAAAGAAAGGAAAAAACTTTATTCCCTTCTGGCAGTTGCCGCTACCGCCGGCCAGTTGGCCGGTAGCAGCGGCGGCGGCAGCAGCAAGGATGGGAACAAATTAAAAATAAAACTTACCACCCCACTGCCCCCTGCCCTCCTCCTTGCCACTGTGGGCTACCCGTTCACCCTCCGGAGGAGTGGAGTGGGGACTGACCTGGCTGGCCTTTGAAATTCCAGAACCTGACGGGGAAGTTCAACGTCCCCACCTCACCCCTCCGGAGAGTGCCTGGCCCGGCGGTAGGGGGGAAAAAACCCACCGCCGGCCAGGCACTCTCCGGAGGGGTGAGGTGAGGACTTGGAATTTCCCACTTAGGTCCCAATCCACCGCCCAGGACCTGAGTGGGAAATTCAAAGTCCCCAGCCCTCCGGAGGGTGCCTGGCAGGCCCATGGCAGCGGCAAATTTTTAATTCCCCCCCCCTTGCCATCCCCCTTCTTATCACCAACCGTGGATAACTGAATTGGCGGTTAGTGAATCAGCTAATAAGGGGCTCATATACTATAATCTGGTTTTCCACTGCCTTATATCACTAACCCAGATTTAGAGTTGGAGCAACTAAGACTTTGAGAGTTTGGCATGCTCAGGGATAAAAGGGCTTAATGTTTAATTAATCGTCAGGATTTCAAAAAGTTTCTGATCTTTATCCATGGATATATCCAAGGTGGAGTCAAAAGAATTACAAACAAGCAGGAGAAAAATACAGTACATCCCTAAAAGCCTGTTCAGGCAACATGCCTTCCTAAATCATCACACCATCGTTTATTACATCAACACATCATTAGCAGGTAGCTTACTAAGAAATGCATCACAAATAAGCCATGATGGCAAAAAACCCCATTCTCAGTTAAGGCTGCATCTCTCTTCTAATACAGGCAGGGAGCCTCATAGAATCATAGAGTTGGAAGAGACCTCGAGGGCCATCCAGTCCAACCCCCTGCCATGCAGGAACCCCCCATCACAGTATTTCCAAGAGATGGCCATCCAGCCTCTGCTTAAAAACCTCCAAAGAAAGAGACTCCATCACCCTTTGTGGCAGCATATTCCACTGCCGAACAGCTCTAACCATCCTGAAGTTCTTCCTAATGTTCAAATGGAATCTCTTTTCCTGTAGTTTGAGACCACTGCCCCGTGTCCTAGTCCCTGAAGCCATGGAAAACAAACCTGTTCCCTCTTCAATATGACATCCTTTCAAATATTTAAACATAGCTATCATATCCCCCCTCAGTCTTCGTTTTGAAAGGCTAAACATTCCCAGCTCCCTAAGCCGTTCCTCGTAAGACATTTCCTCCAGACCTTCAACCATCCTGGTCGCCCTCCTCTGCACCGGCTTCAAATTGTGATGAACTAATAGTCTCATAATTCCACATTGGCAGAGTTGGCTATGGTGATGACAGCCAGAGCTCAGCACCTCTAGAATGCCACAGATTGTCCTGTCTACCATTATGGATCCAATTATAGCTAGTCTGAGTTTGAACCCCAGTTCAACATGGAAATACAATTGCCACCATTACTGGTAGCAGGACCTTACCAAGAGAGGATACCATCTGCCAGTTTTCTTCCATGACTTCCTGGTGCAGAACCCTTTGGTCAGGGTCCAGCAGTTCCCACTCCTCCTGGGTGAAGGACACGGCCACCTCCTCAAAGGTCACTGGACTCTAAAGAAAAGAAAGAAAGGAGGCCTTCTTCACGGATTTCCTAAAGATGATCTCTTAAAGATGAAAGAATGATCTCTTAAAGATGAAAGAAGCGGTTGGATCTCACATTGTGGGTTTCAACTTCTGTGCATGGCCTTCACAGCCTTCGTGCTGGAGGACACGTTTTCCAAGCTGCAAGTCACCATGGCAACATGCTCCCTCTGGGAAGAAGCTCTGAATCCCAGTTGCTGGGGAGCAACATGGGGAGGAGAAAGGATACTAGTGATCAGCTTGCCTTTGGACCTTCCTAGAAATATCTAGATCAGTGGTTCTCAACCTGTGGGGTCCCCAGATGTTCCTGGACTGCAACTCTCAGAAATCCTGGCCAGCTCTGCTAGTGATGAAGACTTCTGGGAGTTGCAGCCCAGGAACATCTGGGGACCCACAGGTTGAGAAGCACTGGTCTAGGTAGCTTCTATTGCAGTGGTGGTGAACCGTCAGCACTCCAGATGTTTTGGACCACAACTCCCAGTATTCTAAGCCTGTATTGCCAATGACAAAGGATTGTGGGAGTTGTGGCCCAAAACATATGGAGTACCAAAGGTTTGCCACCACTGCCCTATGAGAAACAGGAGGCTGGACTTAATCAGCCTTTGATCTGATCACACATAACTTTCACCTCTTCCATAAGAAAACAAAGAGAGACATCTACTCAGATTGAAGCAATAAGGATAGGAAAGTGGTTCCCAGTGTCCTCACATTCACTGTTAAAAAACTCTCAAACAACGTACACGTGTTGAACCATTCCAAAAACTTAAGAGAAATAAAATTCTTTCCGATTTATCCTGTTCTCTTTTCCCTTCTTTTTTGCCGCCATCATATATCCCATGTTTTTTAATTGATTTTAATGTTTTGATCGATTGGGTTTGTTTTACATTTGTTTGGGTAGCTGAATTGTATGGATTTTCTTGTTGTGAACTGCCCAAAGTTCCTTCGGAAAGTTGGGCGGTATATAAATATAAAACAAACAAACAAACAAACAAACAAATAAATAAATAAATAAATAAATAAATAAATAAATAAATAAATAAATAAATAAATAAAATTACAAACAGCGAGTTAATGCTGGTATTTCCTGCAATAAGAGGACCATGTTATACCAGCCTCTTACACAAGCATTCAAAATGTGGAGCATTTCATTAAAAAAATATTGGCCAGCCTTATTCTTCAGGAGTAAAGTGGTTAAAGATATAAGGGTTCAAACAAACGAGTTGTCTTTCAGCCATCTTGACCATACCTGATCTGGTTCTGCTCCATCACAAGGAATAAGCAATGGAATACTTGCTGCTGACATCCTTCCGGACCCTGTGGGAGATATAGAGGGGGCAGGAAGCCAATCGTATAAGCCTATCTCAGCATAAGATCATAGCCTTAGAAATGTTAGTTAGAATCCAAACCATTAAGAGGATCCACATGCCAGTAAAAGGCATACTACAAAGGGTGTGTGAGAATCAGATTTCAAGAGGGTAACTAGACTGGCGTTTACGTAATGCGAAAACAAGTTGAGGAGCCGTGTAGCCATCACAAAAACCAAATACAAAAGTGGAACAGGTGATACCTTTAGGCTGCTACAAAATTAACAAAAACGTTGCTAATATTTTGGGGGCAACCACCACCACTCCCCACGGACATCTTAGCAACCAAGCTCCAAGCCTCAACTAAGGGCCTTTTTACACGACCCCTAAACTCCGCCGCAAATGGCTCCCAGCTCCGGAGCTTAAAATTGTTTACCCACCAGCTCTGGAGTTTACTGAAAATTAAGTGCGACCACGCCCACCTAAGCGGGTCCCAGCGCACTTTTCATGTACCTGCTCTCCAAGGGTGAAAAATCTTGATGCGGATGTGCCGGGCTCTCCTCGCTTCTTTTTGTTGTTGTTGTTTGCCTCCCGCTCCTTTAAGAGAAGGAACCAGGAAGTGACGGGGCTCCCGGCAGCTTCCACTGGCACTGGCACTGGGAGGTAAGCCTTTATTCTTTTGTCCCTTTTTTTCTCCCTCCCCTCACGCAGCCAGCAGCCAGGAAGTGCGGAAGGGTGGGGACTCACGAAGAGCGACAAACCCCTAAGATCTCTGGTCCGAATTTAAGGGACCAGCGGATCTTAGGGGTTGTGTAAAAGCGCCCAAAGAAACTGCCTGGAAGTTCTGCAAAGCTAAGGCCCACCCATATTGGGAAAGGTAAACCAACAGGAAGGAACCAACACAAGTCTTCTCCAACAGAAAGGCAGGAGGAACCCAAGGCTAGGATGGGAGACAGGCACATCTGGTTGACAACCACGGGCCAATCTGCCGGAGAACACCAGAGGGTCAGAAGAGGAAGCCTCTTTTCCACGCCTCTTCCTGCACGGCAGGGGGTTGGACTGGATGGCCCTTGAGGTCTCTTCCAACTCTATGACTCCGGATCTTTTTCTACCCCTTCAGATCCATTGTTCACCTAAAGCCCCCAAAACATCAAACTTGCTTTGTTTTTTTCTTCTAATTCTTCGCCAACTTAAAATGAGTGTTTCTTTAAACTTTTCTCTCCGTGGAAGAAATCTTGAAGAAACCATCAGCTGGCTTTTAAATGTCTTGTCTAGATATCAATGGACTCTACATCTTACTCATAAGATCTACACGTTCCTGTGAACCTGTCACTATTACAGTGGTACCTTGTGTAAAGGAATTAATTCGTTCCAAATGAAATTCTGTTAAGCAAATTTTCCTTTATACAAATTTCCCATAGGAATGCATTGAAAACAGAGTAATCCCTAATCATGACCATTTTTATCTTGAAGGGATTCGTTCCACAGGCGATTCTATTAAGCAAATTTCCCCTATGTCCGGAATTTTTTTATGTTGTACAGATTTTTTGTTATACAAACCGTTTGTTATATGAGGGCCCACTGTATCTGTGTTTGTTCTAGATGCCGTTACTTTAAAAACAACAGAGCTCTCGCATAGCACTATTCCTTGCTTTTGAGAGATCTAGTATTCCAGGAATCATAGAATCATAAGAGTTGGAAGAGACCTCAAGGGCCATCTAGTCCAACCTCCTGCCATGCAGGAACCCCCATCACAGGACTCCCGACAGATGGCCATCCAGCCTCTGCTTAAAAACCTCCAAAGAAGGAGACTCCACCAAGGCATTCTGCTGAATGAACCCAAAGGATTTTCCAATGGTTCTCATTATGGATGCCTAAGGACAACCTCCGGGTTGGAGAGAGAGGCATCTCTCAATGCCATTTGCAGGGAGTCTTAAGCAGGTGAAGACATCTACTTGGGAATACCCTGAAGCAAATGGTGAGCCACGGTGTGAGACAGAAGGCTGGACTGGATGGGCTGTCGCCTCTTCCAGCAAGGCTGTTCTTATGTTTCTTCCTGTCTCCCCTATTAAACCTACACTCCATGTATACAAACATGTTTTTTAAAAAATCCCCAAATTTCCACACTGAGATGGGATAAGATTCCTTGCTAGCTCTAATGAAAGGCAGCAGTTTTAATCTGGGAGGGACAGGACAGGCTAGGGCAGTGATGGCGAACCTTTTAGAGACCGAGTGCCCAAACTGCAATTCAAAACCCACTAATTTTTCGCAAAGTGCCAAAACAGCAATTTAACCTGAATATAGGTGGCTGTGAAGGGGTGATGTCGGGTGCCCACAGAAAGGACTCTGAGTGCCACCGTTGGCACCCGTGCCATAGGTTTGCCAACACTGGGCTCGAGTTTACAGGCAGCTCTGCAAGACTAGAGGAAAAAGCTCCCCCCACCCGGAGTGTCAAGAACGATGCTTGGGGTGCCATCAGAGCTGCCCCTCCAGCCTCTGCCGCCTGAGGCAGCTCATTGTTCCTCGCTTCCATTTCCAAAACTGGAGGGCCAGGGATCCCATAAACTGGGATTTAGCCCTGGCGCCGCTCCGTTCATCTAGTGCTGTTCACATGCTTCGCTCCACGCATTCATCTGACATGAATCCCCAAAGCTAAAGGACGGGGCAGGGTGGGGATGATGTGATCGGGAGCCATCATCTCCCCTTCCATTTTTTTCCTTCCTCTTCCCACCAGATCCTTTCCCACCCTGGCTGTCCCGTTTCCTACCTCCCCTCCCCTTCTTCTTCTTGGGGTTCCTCCCCACCCACCCACCGAGCAAAAATCAGAAGCAATAGCTTTCCTTGTTTACCTTTTTCACGATTCTGAGAATCTGTATTAATTTTTTGCTTGTCCTGGCTACGGCTATCGTTTCCAAAGTTTAACGTCGCCAAGCTTCCCCACTCCCCCGCCCCTGCCTGGGCATGGGAGGACGCATGCGATTATTTTTTATTTTTTAATTAGGCATATCCCCCCCCTTTTCCTGTCACATGACTGAAACCACGCCAGGCTCCTGGCATGGCAACCCCAGACCCACCTAATTTCCCCTTTGAGTGCATGGATGAGCCTCAGTCTTGGTCTCTGCCTATTCGTGCATTTTATTATGCGGGAAAAGGAATTCATTTAAAATCATGATTTGCCAGCTAGAGAAGTAATCGACAAAGTCTCCTCTTCCTCCACCTTTTTTTTTGTCTCTTGCTTCTGTTTCCAGTGCCAAAATCATTCCACATTCTTCATGATTACTGGACAGCCTAGGCCAGTGTTGGCAAACCTATGGCAGGGGTGCCAAAGTTGGCACTCGGAGCCCTTTCCGTGGGCACCTGACATCGCCCCCTTCACAGCCATCTGTATTCAGGTTAAATTGATGTATTGGCACTTTCTGAAAAATTAGTGGGTTTTGAATCACAGGGTGGGCCCTCGGTCTCTAAAAGGTTCGCCCTCACTGGCCTAGGATTTCTTTTCTGTATTAATTGTAGGTATAAACAAAATAAAAACAAAGGAACAAATTAAAAAGACAGAAATGCAAGGGCTCCTTGATGACTCTTTTATATTTTCATGTGATGTTTCATAGAAAGGTCCACTCCCTCAGATATGAGGGATAACATGGTCAATATTAATAGCACCAACATGCAGATATAGTGATTGGTTGGTAAGAAAGTCAATGGGTATTGAATGGAGGGGGGGGAATCATTGACCTCTGACTTAAGGCACTTATCAATTGTTGGCATGGTATTGCTAAATTCAGCATGCTTTGCAAAATACAAGGGAATGGGTCCCTGCCCCAAGGAGTTAAAATGTAATGGGTCAGCCAAGGATCAGAGCGGAGTGGCACAGTTGCAAACGTTCCACGCAGATGATCCCAGATAAATAGAAGCATCTTCTGTCAAAATGGGCAGACCTCCAGCAGTGAGATGGACCCTCTCGTGCCTAGACAAAAGCTATGGGAACCTCCCATAACCCTCCACATAAGACAGCGTTGGCACTGTGCTTCGTGCAGAGAGCCAGGCGAAGGGGAGGCATTGGCTTGTGGGCTCGTTCGTAGGCCCAGTGTTACTCTCCAGCCATGCTGCTCTGGGAATCCCAGAAGTGGCGTGGCTGAAGAGTAAATGGGTTATGAAGCCCACAAACTGCTGCTTCTCCTTCGCCTGGCTCTCCGCACGGAGCGATTTCGAGACCGCCAAAATGGCTCCATGAAGAGAGCCAGGTGAAGGGGAGGCAGTGGTTCATGGGTTCCTTCGTAGCCCCAATTTACTCTCCAGCCACACCACTTTTGGGATGCCCCCCCGCGCCCATCGCCGCCGCCCCAGTGCCTGTTGCCGTCTGCCCCCGTTGCTGTCCCCCGCCATCCGCCGCCTCCACCCCCCGCCCGCCCGCTCACCGCCCGCCCCACCCCACCACCCCTCGCCTGGGGCGCAAAAAATCCTAGCACCGGCCCTGGGTGTAGCATCTCATCTGCCTCTCTATCCAGGGCAGAGAAGTGGATGGGGTGCTACTCTTCGGGAAAGTGAAGATCGAAGAGCAGGTTTTTGAAATCCCACAGCCACAGCGAGAAAAATAATAATACACGTACTGCATCTTCTAGGAACCACAACGCCTCGACAATTTTATCTTTTTTTTAAATCCCAAAACCTGAGGTTCGTGGACGGATCTGTTTCTTCATCGTGGCCTTCGTGAAGCCACACAGATGGGTTTGCCAAGCGTCTTTGCGCGGAGGTCGGACTTCCCTAGCAATAGGAAAGTTCGTTAGTCTCCTGCCCCTCGCGCTGAGCATGTGCGAGCAGGTTCCCACCCAAACGCCTAAGTTCCCTCTTACCGCCGCGCTAAGAGGTCACTTTTTTCGTTAGTCTCGTTGGATTCTTATATCTTCTTCGGATTTGGATTCCTCGGTTTATGATTCGGATTTGGACTTTGACTATCGTATTGGATCTTTGTTTATGGCACAACCACCACCATTTAAGCCTTGTGTGGCGTGTAATGCAAAAATCCCACATTCCGATTGGCACTTGAAGTGCCTTTATTGCCTGGCTGAGTCATACCAGCCTGATTCTTGTACCATCTGCAAGAATTTCGGGCTCCAGACTATTAAAAATCGTCGGTTTCGCCTTAACACATACTTTTTGGAAAAAGACCTTCGATCAGGTTCTATGGAAACCTCCAATACTCCGATGGGTTGTCCATCTAACGCCTCAACATCGAAAAAACAGTCAAAACTGATGGCGTCATCTTAAAAAAAAAGACCCCCAAAAAGGCCTTCCCCGTGCTAGAATCATCGGCCCCCACACATTTTCACCTCACCAAATCTGGCCCTCCTTGCAAAAAGTCTGAACCTCTATCAGATAGAGGGATTAAGAAGTTTCACTGCAATCAGGGGTGGTAGTGATCCTTCTCTGTGATTGATGGCTATCGTTAGCTGTTCTATTGTGCCAACTGATCACTGGTGTTTGTGGCTGGGGGGGAATGATTGAACTTTGATCTTTTGCAGGCTGTAGTTTTCAGTACTGGAAGCCAGGCTTTGTTGATTTTTAGACCTTCTTCTGTTTTGTTGGACCACAAAGGACAGCATCCAGACAGGAATCAAAGAACATGAAAGACATTGCAGACTAAAACAACCAGAAAATAACCAGTAGCTGAACACACCCTGAAACAAACTGCATATGAAATTCTCTTCCAGGACACAGAGGTACTGGACAACACTAACAATCACTATGCCAGACTACACATGGAAGCCATTGAAATCCACAGACACAAGCACAGTTTCAACAAAAAAGTCCCGATCTTTGATTCAAACACATAGAGGAGTGATACATTTTTTGCCACTAACTTAAAAAAAATGTTAGCGTTCAAGATGGGTTTGCGTTCACCAGGCAGGAACCTGGTTGAGATTGTTGTATTTTGTGGCAGACATCAAACAGAGTATAAAAGTCCATATACAGTATTTGATAATTAACACAGTAGAAACAGATGCAGACAACCTAAGCTTTGACAAAGGAGCTGATAGCATTAAATTTAAAAAGCTGTCCTGCATTTGTGAGAGTCAGTCTTTATTGAAATCTTCCATATACTGTAAAAGAAACAAACCATATGAACTGAACCAATTCCTTGAATGAACTTTAGGCTTCCTGGTGGATCTGTTTGTTTTCAATGAGTGAATTTTGTATTTATTGAAACCTGATCACTATTGAGTTAACATGGGAAATTTGTATTTAGTCTGACTGCACAGGTTTTCTTTGGTTACTTGATAACAATTTATGCCACAGCAATTAATGCAAGTCTAACTCATCAAGAGGATTCAGGCTGAATTCCTTATTCTGCTCAACTCTTTAAATGTTTCAGTACTGATTTCCAACACTGCAGTAACTATTCTCCAGTGACAGTTGTTTTAGAAGTTAATCTGTGCTAGCATATCAAGCAGAAACAAAATAAAAAATAAAGACAAAAATATAGCCCCACACTTATGTCTGAGGGATTTACCCATGAAAGCTCTCATTAAAATGTCTGTGTCACATTTTTCTCTTCTCTTCTTTAACAGCCAGAGATGCTTTTATACTGCCCCAAAGTGATGCTTTTATCCTCCCCCATAGCACTTAAAAGAAATTTCTTGGTGCTTTACAATTTAATTCTATTCAATTTAATTCGCCTCCCCCATTCAATTTATTAATCTTGAAAGGATGGAGAATTGAGTGAACCTCAAGTTGGCTACCTGGGATCGAACTCAGCTTGTGATTATAGAGTTTTCGCTGGAGTATGGCATTTTAACCACTGTACTACACTAGAGTTTTGATTTCTCTCAATATTGAAAACATTTGTTGAACAAGATACTAATGCCAAAGTGCTTCAAGATGGCAAATATTGCTATTCAGGAATAACTGTTCTTTAGCTTCATGCATCAGGAGAAACTTCATTCTGAGTAAGCTGCGACTTACTATCTGCTCTACAGTAGTTTTAATGAACTGAGAGGTTGTGATTGAGGCCACATGTTCTTCTTGTACTTTCTTGAATCTGTTGAGAATTCTACTTCTCGTGATTCTATGAATCTCAAAACTGGGCCAAACTTCTGACGCTTGGAATACAACCCTTCGGATTCTCAGCAACACAGTTCGGCAAAATATTGACAGAAGATGTTTTGCATCCCAACAGCATGGACAGAACGGTGCCCTATAGCCAGAGAGCCATGCATCACGCAGAACTTATCTAGGTTTCTCAGTTAAACAAAATATTGTATACGACAAGTAGTTGAGAAAGGAAGGATTTGGTGCAGCCCCACTCTTCCTATTCTCTATCCTGGTTCATAGTCACAGATCAGAAGGTGTGTCACAAAGTGAAAGGCAAATGTCAATTGCGCTACAATGCAGGATGTTGTTTGAGACAGCTCAACCTCCCCATTGGTGTTTACTGCTAAAAAGGTGTGAACCTATACCTAGCATGGATATAGTGTGCAACCAATTTCCCATACGCAAAACAAAATACAGTGGACCCTCGTATAACAAGCAGTTTGTATAACATAAAATCTGTACAACATAAAAAATTCCAGAGATAGGGGAACTCTACCTAACAGAATCGTCCATGGGGCGAATCCATAGAACATAAAGAATGGTCGCGATTAGGGATTACTCTGTTTTCAATGCATTCCTATGGGAAATTTGTATAAAGGAAAATTTGCTTAACATAATTTCATTTGGAATGAATTAATTCCTTTATACAAGGTACCACTGTACATAAAACAGGCATACGATAGACGAATTTAATGCGCTCTCCGAGATGTTTCGTCTTCTGAAAATGTTGTAAACTGGAAACGCATGGCGGCACAAAGCATCCTGGAGGGGGGATTTTTTTAAATGAAAAAAAAATGCAAAACCCAAGTTTTTTGGGAGAAAAATTTATAAACCAAGGTATGCCTGTAAATGGATTTCCTTTTGTGAACCGAAAATTACATCAATAGAGGTACGCCTGTAGTAGACATAGTGGAAAACCAATGGGGTCATTTTATGCTCTAAACCAGGAATTCCTACATCCTTTCTCTGTAACCCCACCATGTGAACCTCTGATCTCAAAAATTAAGTTATACCTCTGCTACCTTACCACAAAACACCACAGTACCCTCTTTCAATCTCATTCAGTCCAGGAGCAACTAAGTCATCCACTTCTTTATTTTCTCTTAATTGGTCCGCCTGGGGGTCCATAACATGTGAATCTTGAGCAAAATATTTCCTGAATTTTTGGCATCTGTACGATTTCTCTTTCGTATGGATTGCCTTATGATTCAAAAGGTGTGAATTCTGAGCAAAACATTTCCCACATTCCAGGCATTTGTACGGTTTCTCGCCTGTGTGGACTCGCTTATGCTTGACAAGGCTTGAACTCACAGCAAAACATTTTCCACACTCCTGGCAGCTGTACGGTTTCTCTCCTGTATGGACTGTCTTATGGTCCAAAAGGTGTGAACTGCGAGCAAAACATTTCCCACACTCCTGGCATTTGTATGGTTTCTCTCCTGTGTGGACTCTCTTATGATTCAACAGGTCTGAATTTCTAGCAAATAATTTCCCACATTCTGGGCATGTGTATGGTTTCTCTCCTGTGTGGATCCTCTTGTGCTTCACAAGGCTTGAATTCTCAGCAAAACATTTCCCACAGTCCTGACATTTGTATGGTTTTTCTCCGGTGTGGACTCGCTTATGATTCACAAGCTGTGAACCGTGACCAAAACATTTCCCACACTCCAGGCATTGGTATGGTTTCTCTCCTGTGTGGATTCTCTTATGACTCATGAGTGTTGATTTCTCTGCAAAACATTTCCCACACTCTTGGCATCTGTACGGTTTCTCCCCTGTGTGGATTCGCTTATGACTCACAAGGTGCGAATTCTCAGCAAAACCTTTCCCACAATCCCCACATTTGTATGGTTTTTCTCCGGTGTGGACTCGCTTATGATTCACAAGCTGTGAACCGTGACCAAAACATTTCCCGCACTCCTGGCATTGGTACGGTTTCTCTCCCGTGTGGATTCTCTTATGACTCATGAGTGTTGATTTCTCAGTGAAACCTTTCCCACACTCCGGGCATTTGTATGGTTTCTCTCCTGTGTGGACCCTCTTATGACTCACAACGTGCGATTTTCGAGCAAAACATTTCCCACATTCCTGGCATTTGTATGGCTTCTCTCCTGTGTGGACTGCCTTGTGGTTCCAAAGGTTTGAATTCCGAGCAAAACATTTCCCACATTCCTGGCATTTGTATGGTTTCTCTCCTGTGTGGACTCTCTTATGACTCATGAGTGTTGATTTCTCTGCAAAACATTTCCCACACTCTTGGCATCTGTACGGTTTCTCTCCTGTGTGGATTCGCTTATGACTCACAAGGTGCGAATTCTCAGCAAAACCTTTCCCACAATCCCCACATTTGTATGGTTTTTCTCCGGTGTGGACTCGCTTATGATTCACAAGCTGTGAACCGTGACCAAAACATTTCCCGCACTCCTGGCATTGGTACGGTTTCTCTCCCGTGTGGATTCTCTTATGACTCATGAGTGTTGATTTCTCAGTGAAACCTTTCCCACACTCCGGGCATTTGTATGGTTTCTCTCCCGTGTGGACCCTCTTATGACTCACAACGTGCGATTTTTGAGCAAAACATTTCCCACATTCCTGGCATTTGTATGGCTTCTCTCCTGTGTGGACTGCCTTGTGGTTCAAAAGGTTTGAATTCCGAGCAAAACATTTCCCACATTCCTGGCATTTGTATCGTTTCCATCCCCTTTGGACTCTTTCACAATGCACAATGTGTCCCTTCTGATTTAAACATTGCCCAGACACTTCATTAACGAAGCGCTTCTTTCCGATGTGGAGTCTTCGGTGAAGCACAAGTGCTATCTTCATGGCAAATTTTTCCCCACACACAATACATTTGCACAGATTCTCCGGAACGCCGCTTTCCTTTTCTGTGTGGGTTCTCTGGCATCCGGTAACCTCTAATCGATGTGTAAAACTCTTTCCAGGATGGGAGTATATATTTTTTCTCCACCCAGCTATATCTCAGGAAGGGCAAATCCCAGAAGGGCAGAGCTGAAGAATCAGACGGATCTATGGGAAGACAAGAGAATGATCACTTAAGTGACTTAACATAATTTCATTTGGGGCAGTGTGTCACCCTCCTACAACTCTTTCTCTCCCACGTGGTCTTCTCTGGGGTTGCTGTTCCCCACCACCTTGTGGGTGAAAGCTCCCACTGTGGCGTGGGGTTTCTCCATTCTTTCCTTTATCTCTCCATGCAGGCTCTTTCCTCTCTGATCTTTTTACTCCCCTCTCTCCTCTCGTGCTCTCCCCAAGGAAAGGGCTTTCTGAGTGGTTGATAATTCTGTTTTCAGTCTCCTCCTTAGGTAAAATCAGTTCTTCCCACTCATGAGTCCACAGATTCTCCATCCATATCCATTCTTATCCCTTCACTAATCATTGCCCTGCCTTCCTCGTTTCCAGTGTACCAGCCTCTGCCTTTTTCACTCCTTCTGCCCCTTTCTTATTTTCCTCCCTATTTATATCTTCTTCCCTATTTTCGTCCCTTCACATTCTCCTCTTCCAACTTTCCCGCCTTTTTCTGTATCCATTCCCTCTCATGTCCAACAGGGGGGCTTCTCTTTTCCCTCCATTTCCTTCAATTTCTCTGAGGGTTTGGGTTCCCTCCATTTTACAGGGTAGATGGGATGACACTCCCAGCAGAAGGTGTTGCTTTTCTGCCCATAAGTTTGAAAATAATGGACACCCGCCGTGAGCCATGGGGGGAGGGGAGGAGAGCTAATTTCCTTCAGGACAGCACAGTATGAGCCTCTTATCTGCTGATTTATTATCCACTGATTCACTTCTCCGAGGATTGAAGGGGAAAATATATAAACAATTAATTATTGTAAAAATCAGAGAACAAGGTGGAGGAAAGGAAAATGAACGCAGACTTCCCAGTTCACCTCATAAAATTTCAACTTATCCTTTGAGCTGCTCTAAAAAGGGTCAGGGTGGGGTTCTGCTTTAGCTGTACCAGCTAGGTAGAGTAAATAACAATTTTTAAATCAGAAAATAAGATGAAATCATCTCAATCAGAACATGTTGAGATGGATCTTTTAAATGAAGTGAAAAGGATAAAAGGTAATAAAAGCACCTCCCTAAAAGCCCCTGTCATTGATATTTGCCTTTCTTAATCATTATTTTCCATTAGCAGGCAGATTAACTAATGAAAGTGTATACCCAGTTTGTGGCAGTGTTGAAGAAGGCCAATTCCATGGTAGGGATCATCAAAGGGGAATGAAACAACATTATAATGCCATTGTATAAAACAATAGTAAGGCCACATCTGAAGTATTGTGTACAGTTCTAGCGACCACCAACTCAAAAAAGACACAGTGGAAATGGAAGAGGTGCAGAAGAGAGTGAATAAAATGATTACTGAGCTGGGGCACCTCCCTTATGAAGAAAGGTGAAAACATTTGGGGCTCTTTAGTCTGGAAAAAGGCGCCTGAGGGGGGATATGATTGAGATGTACAAAATAAGGCAGGGCATGAGTAAAGTGGATAGAGGGACGTTCTTCTCCCTCTCACAAAATACCAGAACAAGGGGACATCCACTCAAACTGAGGGCTGTGAAAGTGAGAACAGACAAAAGAAAATACTTCTTTACCCAGTGTGGTGTTAATCTGTGGAACTCCCTGCCACAGGAGGTGGTGATGGCATCTGGCCTGGATGCCTTCAAAAGGAGATTGGACAAATTCCTGGAGGAAAATTCTGTAATATGTAATCTCCAGGCTTAAAAAGAGGGTAGTACTTCAAAGGCCAGACATAGGGGAGTGGTATCAGAAGACTGATATCTAGTCTCGTGCAGGCCCAGAGGTATAGGAGGGCTCCCGTGAGATACAGGAAACGACTAGATGGGCACTTGGCCTGATCCAGCATGGCTCTTCTTCTGTTCTAGCCCCCACCCCACACACTTAATGAAGCTGCCAGGCCCAAAACCCCATTCTCACTACAAGCTGCACTTTGCAGATCCTTAACCTCTTATAATGTAGATCAGTGGTTCTCAACCTGTGGGTCCCCAGATGTTCCTGGACTGCAACTCCCAGAAATCCTGGCCAGCTCAGCTAGTGATGAAGATTTCTGGGAGTTGCAGTCCAGGAACATCTGGGCACCCACAGGTTGAGAACCACACATGTAGATGAACAACTGTTCTCACCCTGATCCCACATTTGCAAAGTTGGCTAAATTGATGCAGTCTGGAGCTCAGCATATCGGGGGGGGGGGGGGGAATAGATTACTCCGTTTGGCATTAACGACCCCACCATGGCTAGCGTGAGTTCCAACCAGATTGCAACGCTGAAGAATTATTGTTGCTCTGCAATTATTGCAGTGGTAAAGAGAAATTGGCACTCACTAGCGGAAGAGGTGGTCTTACCGAGAGAAGATACAGTTTGCCAGGTCTCCTCCATGACTTCCCGGTGCAGGGCCCTCTGGTCAGGATCCAGCAGGGCCCACTCCTCCTGGGTGAAGGACACGGCCACCTCCTCAAAGGCCACTGAAGCCTGAAATGGTAAAAGAGAGGAGGTATTCTGCATGGGCTTCATACAGATAATGCTGTAAATGCAACATACATTGAAAGAGAACTGGATAGCTCTTACGCTGTAAGTTTAAACCAGTGGTTCTCAACCTGTGGGTACTCGGATGTTCCTGGACTGCAACTCCCATAAATCCCTTCCAGCACAGAGAGTGGTAGAGGCTTCTGGGAGTTGCAGGCCAGGAACATCTGGGGACCCACAGGTTGAGAACCACGGGTTTTAAACTTTTAGGAACTGCCTTTCTTTAGGAGGAAAAGTTTACCAAGGTCTGAGTCACCTTGGCAATGTGCTCTCTCCAAAAGCAAAAAGTGTTCTGCTTATATACCGCCCCATACCACTACAAGTCGTCTCTGGGCGGTTTACAATTTTAATTATAGTGTGCAGGCTACACATTGCCCCCCCCAGCAAGCTGGGTACTCATTTTACCGACCTCGGAAGGATGGAAGGCTGAGTGAACCTTGAGCCTGCTACCAGGGATTGAACCCAGGTCGTGAGCACACTTTTACCTGCAGTACAGGCATTTAACCACTGCGCCACGAGGCTCAGGAAGAGAGGCCTCCGGATTACAGTTGCTGGGATCAACAGGGGAGGGGAAGGCCTTCTGGTGGCCACCAGGCTGCCTTGGGAGCCTCCCAGATCCATCTGGGAGCCTCGGCATGAAACAGGATGCCAGACTTGAGTAGCCACGGCTTTGCTCCAGCCCAGCTCCTCTTACACTCAGATCTCCCCCAAGATATCAGAGGAAGACAAATGTGTTCATTATGAGAAAATAGGCGAGAGGAAAGGACAGTGGTACCTTGTATAAAGGAATTAATTCGTTCCAAATGAAATTATGTTAAGCAAATTTTCCTTTATACAAATTTCCCATAGGAACGCATTGAAAACAAAGTAATCCATAATCACGACCATTTTTATGTTCTATGGATTCGCCCCATAGACGATTCTGTTAAGCAAATTTCGCCTCTCTGGAATTGTTTATGTTGTACAGATTTTATGTTATACAAATTGTTTCTTATACGAGGCTCCACTGTAATTCCTGCTATCCCACACATTCGGCTTTTATAACACCTCGAACAACTCTTGGCCATTTCTTCAAAACAAAAGAGAAACAAAATTCTTCGCCTCTTGGAGAGAGCCATGCTTAGTTGCTATATAGTTACTGACAACCGTGGAACATCTCTATAAAATAAAAGCCTGGCCAGCCTCAACGAAGAGCAAAGTGGTGGGATACAAAAGGCTTCAAATCCAAGTGTTGTCCTTGAACAGTTTTCTCCGTACCTGATCTGGTTCCACTGCACCACAAGGAAGAGAGGAAGGGATACTTGTCACTGGCATCCTTCCGGGCCCTGCAGGAGAGTCCAAGGGGATGGGAAGGCACTCAAATAAGTTTCTCTTAGGAGATCATAACTTTAGCATTGAAATCTAAAAACAAAACCCTTGAGGTCCCAGTGAAAGCCTGTGGCCCCCATACAATAAATGGTGCCTCTTCAGGAAAGTGTGAGGAAACAATATCTTACAAGGGTCAGAAGACTGAAATACAGTAGGACCCCAGTATCCACTGCGGATTGGTTCCAGGCCTTCCCATGGATAATGAAAAGTATGGATAAGAGATAACACCTGCCGACCTACCTCCAAACTCCTTTTTCCTGACAGTAGCTTGCTTTATGACTGCTGTTTTGAGACAGGAGCTTGATTTATGGCTGCTCTTTGTGACAGTAGCTTGCTTTACAACTGCTGTTTGTGACAATAGCTTGCTTTGTGGCGGATGAATTATTTAATTTTTTTCCTCTGCCAACTGTGGATAACTGAATAAATGGATAATGAATCAGTGGATACGGGGCCCTACTGTACACTGAAAGAGAATAAACGTAATGATTAAAGAAATGTTACCAAAATTCCAATGTATGCACATCCCAAACTCCTGAACTGAGTATTATGTTAATAATAGAAGTTAAAAAGTATTATCCAGCCCTCAGACATTATTTCCCCTTCATTAGAATAATATCTTTACTGATTTCAGAGGTTTCAAAGGAATCTGGAAACCACCCATGGATAAGCTCATTGGGGATCAAACATATTTTTCCCCACAGTTTTCAAGAAATAGAAAGCAATGAAAGAAGTTTTCACCATTCTGGCTTGACTCCACTTTGTAAAAAACAAATAGAAAATTTGGGTCTTTCCTTCTTTCTCTCTGCCTGTTCTGGTCACTGCCTTTAGGTGGGGTTGACGCTTCCTCTGGGTGCCAGTGCCCATTTCCAACCCATAATTCCTACCTTACTCTTAGTATTTAACCACAATTGTTCAATCAATTGGAGGACATTTTGTGTTTCGTACCCTATAGGACAGTGCTCCCCAACCTTTTTGTCCCCGCGGCCCGGGAAATTTTTGATAATTTTTCTGTGGCCCGGGGGTGGGAGGGGGGGGAGAATGCGAAAGGGGGGTCCGGCGGGGAGGCAAAAGGGGGGGTGAAAGCAAAGGATGGGAGGGAAGGAGGAGGGGGAGGCACGAGGGCGGCGGCGGCGGCACTCACCGGCCTGGGGCGGCGGGCGTGCCACTCCCCCCCACACACGGGCGGGGTGGGGGTGGGGAACCCGGGGCTCCTGGGCAGGCGGGCCCCGCCTCCTCCTCCGGCGCCGGGAGCCGCGCGCGGGTCTCGCTGCTGGCGCCCCGCTTGCTCCTGCTGCCGCCGCCGCTGTGGGCCTCCTCCGCCGGGGAAAGCAAGCGGGGCGCCAGCAGCGAGACCCGCGCGCGCTCCTGGCCCTGGCGCCCTGCGCGCGGCACCCGCCCGGCCGTGCCGGGAAGCGCCCTCGCGGCACCGACGAGCCGCCGCCTCCTCCTCCTGCTCTGGTTCCTCCTCCTCCTCCTCCTCCTCCTCCTCCCGCCGCCGCCGGAGGTGCAGCAGCAGCCACCCCCCCGCAATTGCCCCCCGCCGCCGCCGCAATCGCCCCCATCCCGCCGCCGCCGCTACCCCCCGCAATCGCCCCCCCGCCCCCGCCGCAATCGCCCCAATCCCGCCGCCGCCGCTACCCCCCGCAATCGCCCCCCCCGCCGCAATCGCCCCCATCCCGCCCCCGCCGCCACCCCTCCGCAATTGCCCCCCCGCCCCCGCCGCAATCGCCCCCATCCCGCCGCCGCCGCCACCCCCCCGCAATCGCCCCCCCGCCGCCGCCGCCATCGCCCCTGTCCCGCCGCCGCCGCCACCACCCCCGCAATTGCCCCCCCCCGCCCCCGCCGCAATCGCCCCCATCCCGCCCCCGCCGCCACCCCTCCGCAATTGCCCCCCCGCCCCCGCCGCAATCGCCCCCATCCCGCCGCCGCCGCCGCCACCCCCCCGCAATCGCCCCCCCGCCGCCGCCGCAATCGCCCCTGTCCCGCCGCCGCCGCCGCCGCCACCCCCCCCCCCGCAATTGCCCTCGCTGCTGCTGCTGCTGCTCCTTCGGCGGCGCGGCGGCGGGAGGAGGAGGAGGAGGAGGAGGAGGAGGAGGAGGAGGAGGAACCAGAGCAGGAGGAGGAGGCGGAGGCGGCTCGTCGGTGCCGCGAGGGCGCTTCCCGGCGCGGCCGGGCGGGTGCCGCGCGCGCGGGGCGCCGGGGCCGGGAGGGGAGGAGGGAGGCAAAGGCAAAGGCGGCGGCGGCGGCTCCTCCTGCACTCCTCCAGCCTTCCTCCTCCACCGGCCGCCCGCGGGAGAGAAGAGGAGGAGGAGGAGGGCGGCGGAGGAAAAGGGGAGGAGCCTCCCCGGCCTCCCCAGGCGGCCCGGTGCCGACCGGTCCACGGACCGGCACCGGTCCGCGGACCGGGGGTTGGGGACCACCGCTATAGGAGATTTTCCATTCATGTTTTATCACAAAAGAAAAAAGAAATATATATTTTCATTTACCTTTCATATTATGTTACCAAAAATATTTTTTTTTAGTTTTAATGGACTGAACAAGGGCAAAGAAGACATAAGGAACCATAAGCATTTGGCAAAAATGAAAGAGAGAGTATGAGGCCAAATCATTTCACATTCACTGGATCAGTCTGTGTGGCAGGGACTTGGATGATCTCATTCCACTTCCTGATCAACGCTGGTTGAAGAATAGAAAGAAATGGAAGAATATCATCTCAGAGCTCCTCATCCAAAAAGATACACGTGGGAGAGATACGCAGCCACTCCTTTCCTGTAAAAAGACATCATCTGAACACTGACACCCACCTATAATAGTGGCACCTTCTTGATTGCCATGGTTGATTTCTTGCCACCGGGGACTTGGTCTGGCATTGAACAGAGATTTCTCTGCTGCTTGGAAATCAGAGTGGACGTCATCAGACATATTTCTCATCTGAGAATCCATGACAGGGAACAGGAAGAGAGTAAAGAAAAGATGGAAAACAAGAACTTAGAGGATGAGGTTGGGACTCACGAGATATGGGACGACATGCTCGGATTTTGGCAAGAAAAACTATTGGGAATTGGTGGAATTTGTGCCATTTTCTTAACCGCTTGGGGTAGTCATGGGCAGGATTGAGGGGTTGACAATCCCTGTCCAAAAAGCATTCACCCTCCACCACTGCACCCACCCACCCAAACATTTGAACTGGACCCAGTGTCAATGCAAGAAGCAAACCTGCAATTTCCTCACCAATCAAGCACATGGGATGGACACCGTTTTTGTTTTCAAGGGCCACGTGTGGGAAGGGGCAGCAAATCCCAGCAGAACAGCCACACCTGAGACCGGTGGAGGGGCAGCAGAGGCTGTGGGGTGGCCCCTGCAAACCCCCGAGTCCCTTTAGGGATTGTCCTCACCTCTGGTTCTTCCCGCTCTTGGTCTTCTGCTTGACTCAGAACCAGGAGACCTTCTGCCAGGGCCACCGCCTGGGACGTGGTCTCGGCCCCACATTCCCTCACCCAGCTCGACATCTCCAGGGGGAGGATGGTCAGGAACTGCTCCAGGATCACCAGGTCCAGGATCTGAGCCTTAGTGTGTTGCTCTGGCTTCAGCCATTGACGGCAAAGATGGTGGAGTTGAGTGAAAACCCCTCGAGGTCCATCAGCCTCTTTGTAGGAGAAGTTCCTGAATTTCTGGCACTCCATATCTGAACTGGGAATCTCTTCACCAAGGACCTTCTGCACTGTTCCTTCCCAGCATGTCCCAAGGCTTCCTGCCTTGATCACATTCCCTGGGACCAAAAGAATCTTGGTCTGTCATTTTATTCTGCACCCAACAATGTTTCCAACAGATCCTGGAAGTGCTCTCCTCCTGATGTGCGAGCACCGTCGCGACAGACCCAATTATGGGAGCTCTAAAAAGCCAAGACACACTCTTGTTACTAGTATGGTCAAGACCACAAAAAGTAGCCCAATGGCACAGGAACAAGTCTAATCTCCACAGGAGACGTGAGAGAATGACAAAGTTCAGAGAATAAGGCACCAGGAGCATCACCAATTATATCCCAGACCCCTTTTCTTGACTTTTTCAGTGGTGGGGGAAAAGATCACCAGCTTATACAATTACATTCTCTTTCTTCTTTAACCCTTTTCTAGCCCTTCCATGTATGCATGCTGGAAGCCTGTAAGGCACATCTTGAGAAAAGAAAGTGGATCCATTAAATTCAAAGTGGATCCTTGTGCTTTCATATTTCGCTATGGAATCTTCCCCAAACAACCGGTAAATCTTAGCTCCCATCGTCTCCACAAACACCATGGAAGAGAATAGGGATGCAATAAAGTCCAGAGTTAGATATTCGTGCGGCACAGCAGAATACAGGATGACAACATAAAGCTTGGGAAAAACAATATAAAATATCCATAAACTGGAAATATTAAAGGATTGAAGTCTATGAAAACAATGAAATGGTGTATCAGCTGTTTCTAGAGTAAATTGTGTATCAGCTGTTTCGAGAGTAATACGTTGAGATACTGTATATAAATTATTTAACCATTGAACAGTCGTGCCCTGAAGAGGATGTATTTCTTGCAACCTGCAAGAGGCATATGCTGCCATCGCAGTGGATTGTAAATTTGCAAAAGGCACCCATCGTCACCATCGGAACTAAATGTGCCAACCCCGACTTTACGGATTCAGTTATTGGCGCATCGCTGAGTTTCAACCCTGGAGGGGGCAACCAAATTCATGAATGACTTGGGGGTGGGGGTGGGGGTGGAGTGGCAGCAGGACAGCTCTGCAGGCTGCACAAGGACCGTTTCTGCTGACTGAGGTTGGTCGCCTAGCCATCCCCACGTTATCGAGAGCCACTTCACTCCGTGAACTGGACACCAGCCCAAACCCAGCTCATAAAGCGCGTCCTTTGCTGAGCCAGCTCAGCCCCAAACATTTCAAAAAGTCCCAAAAAGGGGATTTGTGTGTGAAATGGGGCGCCCCTGTTTCCCCCTCCCTGTCTCCTCCTCCTTTTCCTCCTCCTCCTTTCTCACAGGGGGGTACCCTTCCCCCCCCAACCAGCCTTTCCTGCCCAGAAGGGGCTCCCCAGGTTCCCTCCCTTCATCATCATCTTCCTCCTCCTCCTCCTCCTCCTCCTTCCCGGGTCTTCCTTTCCCAGCAAGATCCAGATCAGTGACTGAGACTCACCCGCCCGCCTTTTCTCCTCTCTCTCTGGAGTCCCTGTTCATGTAGCCTCGCTTTGACTCCCAGGCAGGAAGGTCGGAGCCCAAGTTGCCTGCAATGAAGAATAAAAATAAGGAGGTAAACCTCTTCTTCCTCTTCCTGCCACGTGACTGAAGCCGAGCCAGTCTCCGGGCAGGAGAAGCGCAGACCCACCTAATCGTCTCTCCGAGCGCATCGATGAGGAGCCTCGCTCTCCCCCCCCCCCCCCCGCCATTGAATCAGGCAGGAAACATGAATTTAGTGCAAGAGTGAGAGAAGACAAGGCTTTACATTTTTTTATCATTTTTTTCTGCCTCATTCTCTTTCCTGTAGCAAAATCCTTACATTCATTTTGATTATCGTTAATGATTTGTTGATGTTCTTTTTATTTGTACAAATTGGACTAGCTTGTAGCTTCTTCTCTGTTTATATGAAATGATACCCGTTCTTCTCTGTTTATCTGAATTTAACTGATAAATCAATAAATAAATTAATAACCAGCCATCCCTCCTGAGATTACTGAACAGTTGTGGATTTAGTTCTCTGATTTAAGGCACCTGCCCATTCTTAATATTTTTTAAAATTTCCACTGTGCTTTCAGTGCGCTGTATGAAGTACAAGATATGAGCTGCTGCCCAAAGGAGCTCGTATTGATACAGGGTTTCGTTCTTCAGCTGGGTTCTTGGGCATTGTCTATTATGAGTTTGGCCTTTGGAACACATTCAGAAAAGGCATCTGCTTCTGAAACCTGGTTCCAGGAGGAGGTCGGCCCTCCAACATGGACAGTGGGATTTAGGGTAGGTTTGGCACCCTCCTCCCTGTGGGGTTTCCTGGAATCATAGAGTTGAAAGAGACGTCAAGGGCCTTCTAGTCCAACCCTGTGCCATGAAGGAACCCCCATCAAGGGAATCCTGACAGATGGCCATCCACCCTCTGTCTAAAAACGTAAGAGAAAGAGACTCCACCACCCACCATGGCAGCATATTCCATAAGAACATAAGAAGAGCTACACTGGATCAGGCCAAGGGCCCTTCTAGTCCAGCTTCCTCTACCTCACAGTGGCCCCACCAAATGCCTCTGGGAGCACACGAGACTAGATATCTCGCTCCTGATACCACTCCCCTGCATCTGGCCCTTGAAGTACCCTCTTTTTAAGCCTGGAGATGACACGTCTCCATCATGGTTTGTCACCTGGGATGGACTTTTGCTCCAGGAATCTGTCCAATCCCCTTTTGAAGGCATCCAGGCCCGATGCCATCACCCCATCCTATGGCAGGGAGTTCCGCAGACTAATAACACCCTGGGTAAAAAAATTTCTTTTGTCTATTTTCTCTCTCCCAAACCTCAGTTTGAGTGGATGTCCCCTAGTTCTGGTATTCTTTGAGAGGGACAAGAGCGTTCCTCTATCCACTTGACTCATGCCCTGCATTGTTTTGTACGTCCCAATCATATTCCCGCTCAGGCGCCTTGTTTCCAGACTAAAGAGCCCCAAATGTTTTAGCCTTTCCTCATAAGGGAGGTGCCCTAGCCCAGTAATCATTTCAGTCGCTCTCTTTTGCACCTTTTTCCAGTTCGACTATGTCTTTTTTGAGATGCGGTGACCAGAACTGTACACAATACTCCAGGTGCAGCCTTACTATCATTTTGTACAATGGCATTATAATGTTGGCTGTTTTATTTTCAATCCCCTTTTTGATAATCCCTAGCTTGGAATTGGCCTTCTTCACTGCTGCCACCCACTAGGTAGCTCAGAGGCCATGAGTTGATAGATAACCTTTTGATTTTTCACCTCAATATGCATTACTTTATATTTTCCTACACTGAAACTTATTTGCCATTTCGCAGCCCATTCTTCCAGTTTGGAGAGATACTTCTGGAGCTCTTCACAATCTTGTCTGGTTTTTACCACACTGAAAAGTTTTGTGTCATCCGCAAACCTGGCCACTTCACTGCGTATCCGTCTCCATTTATGAACAGACTGAAAAGCACCGGTCTCAGGACAGATCTCTGGGGGATATCACTTTTCATCTCTCTCTATTGTGAAAACTGCCCATTGGCACCTACTCGTTTCCTGGATCTCAACCAGTTCTCAGTCCATACGAGGACCTTCCCTCTTATCCCTCTATTTTGTCAGCTGCCTTAGGTGAGGGACAGTGTCAAAAGCCTTCTGAAAATCAAGATAGACAGTATCCACCAGTTCAGCCAAATCCACAAGCCTGTTGAACTTTTCCAATAATTCTAAAAAGTTTATCAGGCAAGACTTACCCTTATAGAAGCCATGCTGATTTTCCCTCAGGCAAGGTTTGTTCTTCTGGCCTGTAGCTTCCCAGGTCCCCTCTCCTTCCTTTTTTAAAAATTGGTGTGACATCCTATATCCTCCAGCATTGTGGCCGTTTTAAGAGACAAGTTGCATATTACCGTTAAGAGATCCACAATATCATTTCTCAGTTCCTTAATAACCCTTGGGTAGATGCCATCTGGGCCACATGACTTGTGGTTCTTCAATTTATCAATTAAACCTAACACATCCTCTTTTTAACCTGTATTTGATTTAATTCGTTAGTCAAGAGGGGCCGTTCGGGCAGCGGAAACTGCCCAAGGTCTTCTGTCGTGAAGACAGATGCAAAGAACTCATTTAATTTCTCTGCAGTTTCCAAGGCCTCCATTAGCACCCCCTTTCCCTCCCTCACCATCCAGAGGGCCAATTGGTTCTTTGCCATGTTTTCTACTTCTAACATATTTAAAGAAGCTTTTATTTTTTCCCTTTATATTGCTAGCCATACGTTCCTGCTTCTCTTATCATCTTCTTGCATTTCTATTCCCAGGGTTTGTGTTCCTTTTTAATTGTCCTCATTTGGGGAGGATTTCCATTTACGGAAAGATCTCTCCTTGCGCTTTAGAGCCTCTTTAACCTAACTCCACTCATTAACCATGCTGGCGCCTTCTTGGAATTAGATGAGCTCTTTTTTCTTTGTGGTATGCACTTGTGCTGGGCCTCTGCTACTGTTGTTTTAAGCAGGCTCCATGCACTTCTTTTTACCATCCCTTTCAATTTCTTTCTAACTAGTTTCCCCATCTGAGGGAAGTCTGCCCTTCGGAAATCAAGGGTTTTTGTGTCTGATATGCTTGACACTCTTCCCCCGACATGCATGGCAAAGGAGATTGAAGCATGGTCACTGTTCCCCAGAGGCTCAGTGACATTCACATCCATGACCAGGTCCTGAGTACCACAGCATTAGATCCAGAGTTGCCTGTTGTCTGGCGGTCTCCATGACAATTTGCTCTAAGGCACAGTCATTCGGCATGTTGAGAAACCTCATTTCTCTTTCTTTCCCCAAACTTGCATTGGCCCAGTCAATGTGGGGATAATTGAAGTCCCCCATGATTACTATCCTGTCCCTCTAAAAACACCTGCATGATTCGTGTCCTCATTTCAAGGTCCTCCTCAAGTTTTTAATCTGGTGGACACCCCACTATCAAATCGCTCCTTGGACCTGGTAGTTTAACCCACAGTGATTCTGTGGTGCAGTCAGACCCACCATCAATCTCCATCCCGCTGGATTTTACCCCTTCTTTGACATAGATGACCACTCCACCTCCAACCCGCCCCTCTCTGTCCCTTCTACAGAGTGTATAGCCTGGGATTGCAGTATCCCACTGGTTCTCCACATTCCACCAGCTTTCTGTTACAGCTATTATATCAATGTTATCCCTAGCTACCAAATGTTCAAGTTCTCCCATCTTTGCTCGGAGGCTTTGAGCATTTGCGTAAAAGCACCTGTACAGTGGGTCCCCCAAGAATAGCTGCTTCTTTGTTCTCACCCCCCCCCCCCCGCTGCAACTTTTAATTCCAGTGGACAAACTACCATATCCCATTATTGTCCCAGTGCTAGTATGTCATCACTTTGTGGTTCTCTACCCTCTCCAACTTCATTCCACAGGGATGATCTGTTACAAACCGGATACTACTCAGCTCCTGTCAGCTTTCCCCATTATCCGTTTAAAAGCTGGTGTTGAATGCCAGCAATCTGGTCCCATCATGGTTCAGGTCCAACCCATCCCTCCTGAACAGGTTTGGCTTGTCCCAAAATGTTCTCCAGTTCCTGACAAATCGGAAGCCCTCCTCTCGACACCATTGCCTCATCCACGCATTGAAGCTTCTGAGCTCTGCCTATTTTGAATATTTTTACCCACCTTTCTCCCTGAAAAAGAACCCAAGGTGGCTTACAATAATGGACAATATACAGTCCAGAACATTTAAGACATATTCAAGGTAAGAACAGGGAATTTGAAGAGGCATCTTAGAACATTAAAAGGTAACATTAGAGCTACAAAGAGCACACAAGAAGAAAGGGAAAATCCATTACGAGGGGTGAAAAGCAACATGGAAAACACTGGTGTTCTTATGAAAGGAATCAAAGCAATCGTCCCTCATTCACAGAAAGCTTGCCTGAAAAGGAAAGTCTTTGCCTGCTTCTGGAAAGACAGCAGACATGGGGCAGTCCTGGCCTTCAGCGGGAAGGAGTTCCAAAGTCTGGGAGCAGCAACAGAGAAGGCCCTTTCATGTGTTCTTTTCAGACACATCTGTGAAGGTGGCAGGATGGAGAGAAAGGCCTCTCCTGATGACCTTAGCACCCAAGCCAGTTCATACTGCGATATTCAATCTCTGAGGTAGCTTGGACCCAGGCCTTGTAGGTTAAGGTCAGCAACTTGAATTGTGCCTGATAGCTGACTGGCAGCCAGCGGAGCTGCTTTAGTAGGGGTGTGATGTGATCTCTGCAACCCACCCCAGTCAGCAATCTGGCTGCTGCATTCTGGACCTGTTGAAGTTTTTCCACATGTGAAGTAGCCCCACATACAGTGCATTACAGTAGCCCTACTGGGAGGTCACTAGGGCATGTGTCACCAGTGGCAAGAGCAGATTTCTCAAGAAAAGGGCGTAACTGGCATACTTTTAATTTTGCAGATGCACTCCTGGCCACAGATGTGACCTGGGCATCTAGGCTCAAGGATGAGTCCAGGAGTACACTCAAGCTACGCACCTTTTTTCCAATTGGGGGGATAATCCCACCCAGTACAGGTTGCATCCCTATCCCTTAATCTCCTTTTTGATTGACCAGAAGCACCCCTGTCTCCTTTATGACTAACCAGAAGCACCTCTGTCTTGTCTGGGTTTAGTTTCAATTTGTTCTTCCACATTCAGTTCATTAATTTTTAATTTTCATTTATTTACTTTTATTCATTTTATTCTTTTTATTTTATTTTATTTTATTTTCCTCGCCGCCAATGCCATCTCTTGTGTGTGTGTGTGGGGGGGGTATGGTTCCTCCCCACTTTTATTGCTCCCTGCTCATTTTTATGCTTGTCTTCCCTGTTCGTTTTTATTGTTCACCGCCCCGAGTTCCTATAGGAAGATGCAGCGGTATATAAATGCAATAAATAAATAAATAAATAAATAAATAAATAAATATTACTGAAGCTAAGCACTAATCTAAAGTCGAAATAGCTTTCTTGAAATCTGGAGGTGACGAGAGGTAGAGTTGAGTGTCATTGCCATACTGGTGACACTTCACCCCCAAACTCTGAATAATTTCCCCTAGTGGTTTCATATAAATATTAAATAACATAGGAGACAACAGAACCCTGAGGTACCCTGCAGGTCAGTGGCTGTGGTGTTGAACATGAGTCCCCTAACACCACATTCTGCATTTTCTCCTGCAGGAAGGACTGAAGCCACTGTAAGAGAGTGTCCTCAAGTCCCATTTCAGAGAGACATGTCAGGAGAATTCTATGGTCGATAGTGTCAAATGCAGCTGAAAGGTCCAGTAAGACCAAAAGGGACACAGATCCCCTATCCATTTCCCTGCATAGGTCATCTACCAATCAACCAGTGCTGTCTCAGTCCCATAACCAGGCCTAAAGCCAGATTGAGCTGGATCAAGATAGTTTATCTCATCCGGAAAACTCTAGACTTGCAAGGCCACAACCCACTATAGTACAGTGGACCCTCGTATAACAAACAGTTTGTATAACATAAAATCTGTACAACATAAAAAATCCAGAGATATGGGAAATTTGCTTAACATAATTTCATTTGGAACAAATTAATTCCTTTATACGAGGTACCACTGTACTTTACCCAAGGATGGGATGTTAGTAATTATTCAGTATTGTTGGATCTAACAAAGGCTTCTTAAATAGCAGTTTTACTATTGCCTCAATCAAGCATGCTGGAATCCTGCCTTGTTGCGAGGAGGTATTCATTACTCTTCCTAACCAGTCTGCCAGACCCTCTTTGGCAGCTTTTATAAGCCAGGAAGGGCAACGGTCCAACCAACATGTGGTGGCCCTCATCTCCCCAAGAGTCCTGACTGTGAAAAGAGAGGGCTGCTAAAGAGTTATAGACAGAAACTGAGGAAAGAGCCATTGCAGTAGAAGAGGGGGAAGCAAAAAGGGAGGAAAAGCCCCCAAAAGGGGGAAAGGAGCAAGAAAGGGAGATATCAGAGTGGGAAAGGTCTCAAAATAATTTGAAAGAGAGGAAACAGCCTTGGAAGGTTGGGTGGATAAAGGAGGAGCCAGAGAGCAAGGGGATTTGGTGGAAATAGGAAAGGAGGATCCCTGGACAGGGGAAGGAATGGATCACCTTCTGACTCCTGCATAAGGCGGCTGAACGGGAGTGGAGGGAGGAGGAGGCAAAGAAGCCTCCATATTGGGGCCAGACCATGAGGAGGGAAGAACGCAAGCTGCCTCGTCACTTCTTTGAGGGGGAGGCTCGAAGAAGAGAACAGCAAAGTGAGCCACTGTGAGATACAGGAAGCTGGACTAGATGGGCCTTTGGCCTGATCCAGCATGGCACTTCTTATATTCTTATATGTTAGTCTGTGGAACTCCCTGCCACAGGATGTGGTGATGGCATCTGGCCTGGATGCCTTCAAAAGGGGATGAACTGGTTGCCTACTTGTAACTGTAGTTCTTTGAGTGTCCTCTGCGAATCCACACAACTGGGTTCTCGAGCGCGACGCATGATGGCACCAGAAAGAGTTCTAAGCAAAAAAATCACATCCGTTAGTCTCCGCCCCAGCACGCATGCTCCCGAGCGTTCCTGCCCAGAACCTCAGTTCCCTCTGCACGCCGCACTGACAGGAAAGCAGTGGAACGTGACTAGAGGGGAGACGGGCGGGTTTGTGTGGATTCACGGAGGACACTCAAAGAACTACAGTTACAGGCAGGCAACCAGTTCTTCTCCATCGTGTCCTCCGTGAATCCACACAACTGGGTGAGTACCAAGCTACCTTACCGGAGGAGGGCAGTCACGGGAACACATTGGAAAGGACAGCTCTCCCAAATGCAGCCGAGGACTTAGCCCGGGTATCAAGGCGGTAGTGGCGAACAAATGAGGAAGGTTGAGACCATGTAGCGGCCTTGCAGATATCGTCCAAGGGGACACCCTTCAGAAAGGCCGAGGAGGAAGCCAAACTCCTGCTAGAGTGAGCTCGGACTTGGAGAGGAAGAGGCTTACATAACTGGTAACACAACTTGATAGTGGCAACAATCCTCTTAGAAAAACACTGAGGAGAAACTAGAGATCCTTTAAATCTGGGATCACAGGATACAAACAGACGGTGTGACGTCCGAAAGGATTCAGTTCGGGAAACATAGAATGCTAGGGCTCTACGCACATCTAGGGTGTGCAGTTCCCTTTCAACAGCAGAAGATGGGGAGGGGAAAAAGTTGGAAAAACAATGGGCTGGGACAAATGGAAAGAGGACACTACTTTGGGAAGAAAGGAAACGTCCAAGTGTGCCACAACCTTGTCCTGGAAAAATTGCAGGTAAGGGGGATCGTGGCACAGAGCACATAGTTCACCAACCTGACGAGCAGAGGTAATGGCCACAAGAAATGCAGTCTTAAAAGTCAGGAGACGGAAGGAAGTAGTGGCCAGGGGTTCAAAGGGTGCCCTGGATAAAGCCTTCAGCACCACGGAAAGGGACCATTGCGGGGCAATGGGCCTATGATCTGGACATGTGTTCTTCAGACCCCTCAAAAAAAAGTTTCAGCCTAGGATGCCGGAAAAAGGCTGAGGCAGGGGAGTCCAGAGGTTGATGCGCCACGATCGCAGACAGGTAGACCCGGATGGAGGACATATACAGCCCCGATTGTTTCAGTTGTAAAAGGAACTGGAGTACAACCGTGAGAGGAGGGTTAATGTGTGGGAAGGAGCGACTGTCTGTGAAGAGACGAAAGTGCCTCCACTTAAGGGAGTAGTTTTTACGAGTCGACAGCTTTCGTGCTGCTCGGCAGATGCGAGAAATTAGCTCCAAATCCTCCATGCTGTGAGATTCAGGTGAGGGAGTTCCGGGTGGAGAACCCGACCCATTGCCAGGACCCTGCCTGCCACAGAACCTGACTCTGAGGGGTTAAATGGTGAAGAGCTGCTGGAGGAGCCTTGCAGCTCAAATCAGCAAGCAGCTGGGTCTGATGACTCAGCTGAAAACATATCTTCACCTCCTAGAAGGGCCATGAGCAGGATTCTGCAACGACGTGCTACCAGAAGAGCTAGGGAAAGGGTTTTTGATGCTAGGCAGAGAATCAGGTCAGCAAGCCCTGAGTACTAGCAGAAGCCTTTCCAGAAGTAAGGGTGTGTTCCCTGTTTTGGGATAAAGCTGGCAAGCTCACCTTGAGCTCTCTGTGGGAGCAACGCGTCATTTGAACTTGCAACCACGTTCCTGTCTGTTTCTGACCTTGGCTCTGTTTCCTGACTTCGGACTGGTTTCCTGGACAACGGCTTGATCTGTTCCCTTGGGTTTGGCATCTGGCTTCCATGAGATATTCTGGTTTTGACTTGGACTGGTAATTGCTGGGAGTTGGATTCTGTTATTTATCTGGCACTTGATTGTTAGCAAAGGACTTGAGCTTGCCTGGCTTTCCACTAAAGATCTTGGCAAAGAACTGAATCCTGTTTGTGTGTGTGCTCTGTGTGCGGGGCTTGACATTCATGTCCCTCGATAGAGAGTTGAGAATTGCGGGAGCGGGAAGTGTTCTGACACCACCCGCAGCAGCGTCGCAAACCACGGTTGCCGAGGCCACCATGGAGTAAAGAGGATGGCATTCGATCTGTCCTGTCATAGTTTGACGACCACTCTGTGGAGAAGAGGGATGGCAGGGAACAGGTAGAGTAGATGGCAAGACCACCGGAACATGAAGGCGTCCCATAGGGACCCTCTGCCTACACCTGCTCTGGAGCAAAAGCGAGGACATTTCGAGTTGTCTACCGTGGCAAAAAGGTCGATAGCTGGGCAACCCCACTTCCGAGACAGGAGATGGAAGACGGAGCGGTGAAGTTCCCACTCGTGGGAAGTGGAGCAGTGCCTGCTGAGGTGGTCTGCCAGTTGATTGTCCTCTCCAGAGAGATTAATAGCCATGGGGGTAATCCTGTGGAGGATGCACCATTCCCAGAACTCGATGGTGAGTTGCAAAAGGGTGAGCGAATGAGTACCCCCCTGTTTGTTCAGATAATACATGACCGTCGTATTGTCCGTGGCCACCAGAACAACTTGGTCTCGAAGGAGCGGAAGGAAGGCTTTGAAGGCCTTGAAAATGGTAAGAAGCTCTAATTTGTTTATGTGTCTCCTGGAGTCTGAAGGGGACCATAGGCCCTGTATTTGGTGCTCCCTGCAGAAGGCCCCCCAACCTGACAGGCTGGCATCAGAGGTCACCTGGATGGTAGGCAAGGATTGGCGAAAAGGGCGACCAGCTAGAAGGTTGGAGGGATCCAACCACCATTGGGAGGAAAGATAGACAGGGGAGGAAACAAAAATAAGTTTTGATGGGGGGTCCACCTCTGGATTGAATTGAGAAAGAAGACACAGTTGGAGGTGCCGTAGGCGAAGCCTGGCAAAGGGAACGACGGAGGTGGTCGATGCCATCAGACCTAGGATGCGCTGCAGGAGGTGAGCTGTCACGAGAGAGTCCGGGTGAAGAAGGCGGACTGAGGTCGCGATGTCGGAGATCCTGGAATCTGGTGGAAAGGCTTTTTGGCGGCGGGAGTCCAGAATGGCGCCTATGTATTCTATGCGATGAGTTGGGATGAGTTTGGACTTGTTGAGGTTGACCTGAAGGCCCAGCTCGTGGAGTAGATGGAGAGTGTACCGAAGGTGTTCCAGTGCTTGGTCGTGGGAGTTGGCTACCAAGAGCCAATCGTCTATGTAGGGAAAGATGATTATACCTTGAGTGTGCAGAAAGGCGGCGACCGGAGCCATACATTTTGTCAACACACGAGGAGCCGGAGCCAGACCAAAGGGAAGGGCAAGGAACTCGAAAGCCTGGTTTGAAATCACAAACCTGAGGAACCTCCGGAACGCAGGATGGATGGAGATATGAAAGTACGCATCCTTGAGGTCTATTACTGCGAACCAGTCCCCTTGTTGAAGCAGCGGGAGGATAGTCTCCAAGGTGACCATTTTGAATTTTTGAGTGGGTATGAAGAGATTGACAAACTGAAGGTCTAAAATTGGTCGCAGGCCTCCATCCTTTTTTGGGATGGTAAAATAGGTGGAATAGTGACCGGACGGGATCTCTTCCGGGGGGACTGGGTGGATAGCACCCTTCTGGAGCAGGATGAAGACTTCTTCCCATAGGACAGGGGACAGGGGTGTGTGAAGCAGTCGACAGGTGGGAGGAAGAGAGGAGAATTCTATTTGGTACCCATGCGAGATGATGGAAAGTACCCACTTGTCTGATGTGATGCAACGCCAAGTGGGCAGGAAGGGGGCCAACCTGATGGAGTCAAAATTCTTTGCAGGCCCTCCAGTCCTGGTGGTGAGAAGAGGCCCGGTATTTGGACTTGGAGGATTTTTCCTCAGAGGTGAAAACCGCAGAGGAGGAGGCGGCAAAGGACTGGTCTCTTTGCTGCCGCTGTCTAGGAAAGGACGGAGTGTAGGGCTTTCTCCATGAAGAACGAAAGGGTCGGTTCTGCTTGGCAGGAACAACATTAAGTTTTTTAGCTGTATTCTGGGTCTTGTGATGTTCATTCATAATTTCATCAGTCTTGTCATGGAAAAGGCCTTCGCCCTCAAAAGGGAGTGAGCCAATTTTGTTCTTGGCGTCTTCGGAAAGACCCGTAGACCTGAGCCAGGCATGGCGTCTGAAGGCAATAGCCGAGCCCATGGCCTTAGTGGCAGCATCTGAAGCGTGCCTGCCAGACCGCATTTGTTGAGCAGCAACGGAGCAAGCCTCCTCGATAGCAGGAGAGGCAGTGGTTTTCATAGGATCAGGGAGAGCATCCAACGTGGGCTTGACCTTGTTTAAGAGCACCCGCTGGTAGGCTCCCATGGCGGCTTGGTAGTTTGCTATCTTAAATGACAGGGCTGCAGTAGAATAAAGTTGTCTGGCCATGGTGTCAAGCTTCCTACCCTCCTTTGAAGGTGGGATAGGCACTTGGGAAGACTTGGATTGGAGCTGGGAAGCCAACACGACCATAGAGTTAGGCACAGGATGCTTAATTAAGAAGGGAGCACCTTCATCATACACTCTGTAAAAACCTTCAAGCTTCCTAGATCTGGAGGAGGAAGGGATTTTCTTGAAGGAGTCCTTGGCCATGTCCAAAACAGAGGGGAGCACTCCCAGATGGAGAGTGGTAGTCGTATCAGATGAAATCTGATCAAATAGATGATCAGAATACTGAGGCGTAGGATGATGGGTTGGAATATTCAGCGTCGACGCCAAGCGTTTGATAAACTCCGAATAGTTGCCAATGGAGTCCGCAGAAGAGGGAGGGCTCTCCCCTGCTACATCGGAATCGGGGGTGGCATCGGAATCCGATGAAACGGACGAAGAGGAATCCGAACCTGAGGAGGAGGGTGGATCCGCAGCTGTCCGATGGCCTTCGACAGTCTCTTGCGCCCGTTTCCTATGCTTAGGTTTGATGGTATCAAGAGCCATCGATGTGGACGGGGTTCTCGGTTCCGATGGGCCATCTCTATTGAGCCATTGCTACGGAGCCGGCCAAAAAGGGCCTGATGGATACGGAACTGGTGGAAATCCTGGATACGGGGGGAAACCTGGTACCGGATTAGGCAGAAATGGGTTCGGTCCCGGAGGCCAAGCCCACAGATGGAAGGGGCTTGGCATCATCGGCGGTGGGGATCGAAGGCGAGACGGATCCCTCGGTGGAGGGGCAGAGTCGGTATCATGACGACCCCTCTTAGAGGCAGGCGGAGGTCAAGCGTCGCCTGTGTGCCTCTTAGAGTGCTTCCGAGCAGATGACTGCGGATGAGGACTAGCCTCCAGGACTGAAGGTAAGGGCGGTACAGAGCCCTGCCAGAACGGTCCCAGGTAACCCGAGAAGGCAGCCGGATGTGATGGTAGAGACATCTGAGAGGCTGTCGCAGACCGAGCCAATGAGGCGCTGGAAAACAAGATCGTCAGCTCTGTATGTTGGTCCTGTTGGGATGGAAGAGACGCCGATCCCGAAGAGCAGAGCAATACTGTCAGGGAAGGGCTTCGACGGTTGGGAGACAGCGCGGCCGAAACGGACCGATGAGTGCAGTCTGGAGAAGACTGCCTAGATGGGGATTTTTCCCGGCGAGATTTTTTTGAAACCGACGGCTCGGTAGAAGCCGATTTTTTTGGACTTAGCTTTTGCCACTGATACCATGAAAAATCAGGCTCCAAAACATTTATTCTAGCTAGATAAATTATAGGAACTGGAATACATTAAGAATGTAAATTAACTGGAAGTACATGACTCCAGGAAGTGGCAGAACACCTGGATGAGGGGATTATCCCCAAGGTAAACTGTGCCTGAGGGACATGAGATTGTCTCATTGTCTGGAGCTCCACATTCCCATGTCTCTGCCCTGTCTCTGCCAGACTGGGCCCAGTTGAACAATAGACCACCAATCTATGGAACATTGACTCAAGGATTTGGACCATCAAGAGCTTGATGGCATAGGAGATTGGATGCAACTGTGAACAATGACCCACCAATGCCGATTGAGGCAAACCTTGAACTGGTTTGTATGTATAAAAACTGTTGTTAAACAAATGTTCAGGGCTCCCTCACACCATCCAGGGTGAGACCACTGACTGCTGCTTTTGGCTTGGCTTTAATAAATCAGACTTGAACAGTTCAGTGTTTGCGCTTCCTTACTTTATTTGAATTTAATTATTGGACACTGGTTCCAAGCTAAGCACGGACTCAAAATAATCTGTAAAAACTGGTAACACCGGTTTAGACGAAGACTTCTCTGGGGCTTCGGCAGCAGGCTGAGACGCCGATTCAGAGGCCATCTGGGGCTGAAGGGACTTCTCCAACAGGTAGGTGTTAAGTCGATGTCTTCTATTTTTCAGGGCCTGTGAGCTCAGGCTCTGGCAGTGCAAACAGGCCGCGGGGGAGTGAGTATCCCCCAAGCAGTAGAGACAACAGGAATGTCCGTCGGTGAGGGGGGTTCCCCCCCCCGCACCGAACACACTTTTTAAAGGGGGCCCTTTGGGCCATAAACAATCCAAGAAAACCGAAGAAAAGGTCGAGACTAACGGAGAACTGCTTTCCGATCCTTCCAACGCGGCGGTTAGAGGGAACTGAGGTTCCGGGCGGGAACGCTCGGGAGCATGCGTGCTGGGGCGGAGACTATCGAATGTGATTCTTTGTTTAGAACTCTTTCCGGTGCCATCGCGCATCACACTCGAGAACCCAGTTGTGTGGATTCACGGAGGACACAATGGAGAATGGACAGATTCCTGGAGGAAAAGTCCACCACAGGTTACAAACCATGATGGAGATGTGTAATCTCCAGGCTTAAAATCAGGGTACATCAAGGGCCAGATGCAGGGGAGTATTATCAGGAGACAGAGATCTAGTCTCGTGAACTCCCCGACGCATTTGGTGGGGCCACTGTGATATACAGGAAGCTGGACTAGATGGGCCTTTGGCCTGATCCAGCAGGGCTCTTCTTATGAGCTCCATGTTAAGTGGAAGAAATGCAACGTTATCCATGGGAATGTTGGAGTTTAATCTCTAACTAGAGATATTAGCAGAGTAAAAGAAGTCTTCTGAGTGTTTGCAGTCACACAAATCACCCCGGCAGAACAGAAACGGATGAATGGCAGTCGGCCCAAAGTATATCTCTACATCTGGCAGCAACAAAAGACACTCACTCACAGCACACACTTGCTCGGCTTAATAAGGAGAACTAAAACAAGCTTATGTTGCAAAAATATAACATAGGTTTACTATAAAAATATATACAAAAGGGAAAACAACAATAGAATACAAAACATACTTAGCATCTCTCTTGGAGAAAAAGGGAAGGCAACATCAGCATTCTAGCAGGAAAGGCGGCTCTAAGCAACATACTACGTGATGATGATGCTTTCAGCGTGGGCTATACAGAAGGGAAGGACCTTCTCTTATACTAATTAGAGAGGGAACAGGTGAGAGGCAATATATAATAGCCTGGATAGTTTTGTTCTAGAAAGCTCAGGGTATTAAAGGGGAAGAGTCCTTCATGCATAGCTGCATTGCAAAGAGAAAGAAAACCCAACAGGGAAGAGCCACAGGCCAGATGGAAAACACCTGAGATGACAGACTCACAGCAATCAAACACACACACACACACACACCAATGGAGGACTTAGCTGGGATGCAGATAGACCCAGGGCCCAAGTTAGCAGAGATTATTCGCCTGGAGTGGTGAGTGGTATGGCCCAATGCATCACTCGGGCAATTAGAAAATTGTTGGTATAAAACTGAGCCCCTCCTTAAGGCAAGAGACACTATTGTTGAGGAATACGTCTGTGAAGATTCTCAGTCAGTGTTGAGGAAGAAACAAAGTTTATTGATGTTAAGAATAAAAGTTTTGATACGTCGACGTCGCCCAAGATTCCCACATTTCTGTCCAGGATGGAGCAGGAAGGGGATGGGAAGAGCATCCCCTCACACTGACCACATCCTCAGGCTGTAGGGGCTGAAACGCATCCGTAAATACGGGGCAGACAAGTGAGGCAGTTTTAATTATAGGCTCCAGATCAATACCAGCATCCAGGTCAGGCTAGATCTGTAAATGAATTCTGAGCAAATAATTTTCCACAATGCAGGCATGTGTATGGTTTCTCTATTCAGCAGACTCTTGTATGACTACCAAGGTGTGGTTTCTCAGCAAAATATTTCCAACACACCTAGCATTTCTATGGTTTCCCTGTTGTGTGGAATCTGTTATGACTCACTAGAGTAAAATTATAAGCATTTGTATCATTTCTCTCCTGTGTGGACTCTCTTATGTCTCATAAGATCTGCATTATGAGGAAAACATTTTCCACACTCCTGGCATCTGTATGGTTTCTCTCCTGTGTGGACTCTCTTATGTCTCGTAAGATTTGAATTACAAGAAAAACATTTTCCACACTCCTGGCATTTGTACGGTTTCTCTCCTGTGTGGATCCTCTTGTGCTTCACACGGCTTGAATTCTCAGCAAAACCTTTCCCACAGTCCTGACATTTATATGGTTTTTCTCCTGTGTGGACTCTCTTATGATTGACAAGCTGTGAACTATGAGCAAAACATTTCCCACACTCCTGGCATTTGTACGGTTTCTCTCCTGTGTGTATTCTCTTATGGCTCACTAGGTGTGAATTCCTGGAAAAACATTTTCCACACTCTTGGCATTTGTATGGTTTTTCTACTGTGTGGATTCTCTTATGCCTCACAAGATGTGAATTCTCAGCAAAACATTTCCCACACTCCTGGCATTTGTAAGCTTTCTCTCCTGCGTGGACTTTTTTATGATTCACAAGCGATGAATGACGAGTAAAACATTTCCCACACTGCTGGCATTTGTACGCTTTCTCTGCTGTGTGGACTCTTTTATGCCTCACTAGGTGTGAATTCCAGACAAAACATTTTCCACACTCTTGGCATTTGTACTGTTTTTTGCCTGCGTGGTATCTTTCATGATTCACAAAATGTTGCTCATGTCCATTTTTATCTGAGGAAGAATGACAAATACATAAAAGATAAAACTGAAGTGTGAGATAGATAGATGGAAGGAAAACATAAAGACTTATTAAGAGAATACGGATGCTTGAAAACTCCTATTTTGACCCCCCCCTTCCCAACTCTTTAAATCTACTGGCATTTTTCTGGAAGTTGAATCATGGCAACTGGAATTCTTTTTCTTGAGAGATAGAAACATTTCGCAGCTCATCCAAACAGCTTTCTCAGTCAAACTGATGAAGCTGTTTGGATAAGCAGCAAAATATCAGCGAGCCCACAAGCCACACGGTGCTGTTGTTGAATGCCAGGTCGGTACAAAACAAGACCGCCCTCATCCATGATGTCATTCTGGATGAGGGTGCCGACTTGGCATGTATTACCGAGACCTGGGTGGGAGAGGAGGGTGGTGTTCCCCTCTCCCAGCTATGCCCGCCTGGGTACTCGGTCCAGCACCAGTGTCGCTTGAAGGGTCGGGGAGGGGGAGTTGCTATAGTCTATCGGAGTTCTATCTCCTTGACCAGACTTCCTATCTCCTTGGGAGGAAGCATGGAGGGCCTGTACTGTGTGTTGGGCTCACGAGACAGACTGGGGATTCTGTTGGTGTACTGCCCACCCTGCTGCGTACCAACAGTCTCCCTGCCTGAGCTGGCGGAGGTTGTCTCGGACCTGGTGCTGCGGACCCCCAGACTGTTGGTACTGGGGGACCTCAACATCCATGCTGAGGCAGCCTTGAATGGGGTGGCTCAGGACTTCATGGCCACCATGACAACCATGGGGCTGTCTCAATATGTCAACGGCCCAACGCATGAGAAGGGCCATAATCTAGACCTGGTCTTCTCAACGGGATTGGAGGATGGTGGCTTGGATGTGGAGGGGTTGGTTCTGACTCCATTGTCATGGTCAGACCACTTTCTGGTCAAGTTTAGGCTATTAGCTTCTTCTACCCTCTGATTATCCACCCTCGGAGACTAATGGTTCCAGATGGTTTCCTGAAAGCTCTGAGGGATTATCCGTCGGATATGGTCAGCACTCCTGTCGAAGCTCAGGTCACCCTGTGGAATAGGGAAATGTCCTGGGCGGTTGACACGATCACACCTAAGCACCCTCTCCCCTTACGCAGAGCCCAGACAGCTCCTTGGTATACATCTGAGCTGCAGGCAATGAAGCAGGAGGGGAGACGGCTGGAACACAAGTGGAGAAAATATCACGGTGAGTCCGATTGAACAAAGCTTAGAGCCCATTATCGGGCCTATTCCGTGGTGATATGGTTTGCGAAAAGGCAATATTTCACAAACCGTATTGCTTCTTCAGAATGCCGTCCAGCAGAGCTGTTTTGGGTGGTCCAGGACCTTCTTCAACCGAGAAATACGATGGAGGTTCTGGACCACTCAGCAGCCCATTGTGACGAGTTTGCTGTCCATTTTGAGGGGGGAAATCGCTCAGATTCGCAGGGAATTGGACTTCACTATTGGTGCAGAATCAAGGGATGTGTCCAGTGTGCCGTGCTTAGGTCCAGCATTATTGGATGAGTTTCAATTATTGAGACCTGAGGATGTGGACAGGGTGCTTGGCTCTGTCTGTGCTACCACTACCCCACTCGACCCTTGCCCTTCTTGGCTAATTGAAAGATCTGCCAGGGGAGTTCGCACCTGGGTCCAGGAGGTTGTTAATGCCTCCTTGAGAGAGTGAGTGGTCCCCACCATCTTGAAAGAGGTGGTGATTAGACCACTCCTTAAAAACCCTAACCTGGACCCAGGGCTGGTGGTTAACTACCGACCAGTAGCGAACCTCCCTTATTTGGGCAAGGTGTTGGAGCGGGTGGTGGCCGGACAACTCCAGGCACTGCTGGATGAAACGGATTTTCTGGATCCATTTCAATCGGGTTTCAGGCCGGGTTTTGGTACAGAGACTGCCTTGGTCACCCTGTATGATGACCTCTGCCGGGAGAGAGACAGGGGGAGTGCAACCCTGTTGATACTCCTGGACCTGTCCGCGGCTTTCGACATCATTGACCATGGTGTCCTTCTGGATAGGCTGGCCAGGTTGGGAGTCGGAGGCACCGCTTTGCGGTGGTTCCGTTCCTTCCTGGCTGACCATGTCCAGAAGGTGGTGCTGGGGGACAGTTGCTCTGCCCCATGGCATTTATGTCATGGGGTTCCTCAGGACTCTATACTGTCTCCCATGCTGTTCAACATTTACATGGAACCACTGGGAGAGGTCATCAGGAGATTTGGGCTGAGGAGACAAGATGGAAGTGCTGTTAATGGGTGCTTTGCCGGATAGGTTAGAGGGCCATATTCTTGTCCTGGATGGGGTTGCACTCCCCCTAAGGGACAGGGTCCGCAGCTTGGGGGTACTCCTGGACCCCGGTCTAACTCTGGAAGCCCAGGTGGACTCAGTGGCCAGGGGTGCCTTTCTTCAGCTGCGAAAAATATACCAGCTCCGCTCCTACCTAGACGAGCAGAGCCTGATGACAGTTACGCATGCACTGGTAACATCCCGTATTGATTACTGCAATGCGCTTTACGTGGGGCTGCCTTTGAAGACGGTTCGGCTATTACAACTGGTTCAGAATCGTGCGGCGCGGCTAGTAAGCGGTGGGGCCGCTAGGGATCACATCACACCGATTCTACGTAGCCTACATTGGTTACCAGTTGCTGCCTGAGCCCAATTCAAAGTGCTTGTTTTGACATATAAAGCCCTAAATGGCTTAGGACGTAGATACCTGAAGGACCGCCTCCTTCCATATGAACCTACCCGGCAATTAAGATCGAGCCAGGGGGCCCTCTTGAAAGAGCCCATCCCTCAAGGAGGTGAGAGGGAGGGCTTGCAAACACAGGGCCTTCTCGGCAGCTGCCCCCAAGCTATGGAAGGCCCTCCCAAGTGAGATCCGCCTGGCACCAACACTGATGACATTTCGGCACCAGGTAAAAACCTTCCTGTTCCAGAAGTTTTTTAACTGATACAATTTAGATTGTGGGTCTTCTGATGGCAATTTTAGTGTGAGGATTTTAGTATAAGGTTTTTATTATTGTTTTACTTATTTATTGTTGTTTGATGTTTTTACTGTTTTAATTCTTTGATTGGAAGCCGCCCAGAGACCTTTGGGTAGTGGGCGGCATATAAGTTGTAAAAATAAAATAAAATAAATAAATAAATAAAACACTTCTATGTCTCAAGAAAAAAGAAGTCCAGTTGCCATGACTCAACTTCCAGATAAACTCATCTGGAGGACTGAGAATCTTCACATCTGTAGGACTGACAAATCTTCACAATCTTAACATTTATGAGCATTCGCATGTGCCCTTATATGTTTCTGAATGGTCTCAAACAGGCTGTTTTTCTGGTCTTTCTAGCTTTGTTATAATTCCCATTCAATTAAAATGGGGAAGACTTAAAGCAATAAAGCCCTCACAGTTCACCTTATAATATTTTACCACATCCTTTTGAGCTCCTCTAAAAGGGGTCAGACTGGTCTTCTGCTTTGGCCTGTACCACTTAAGTACATAAAGGGACAACAAAATGTAAATCAGAAAGTATAATTAAATCAGCTCTCATATTAAATCAGAGTACAGTAATACCTTGGATAACGAATGCTCCTGATAATGATTTTTTTCAGAAAACGAATAGCAATTTCCAGGTATAGGGCTGCCTCTCATAACGAATTTTCCCTATGGGCTGCCTCGGATAACAAATTTTCCCTATGGGCTGCCTCGGATAACAAATTTCCAGCATGCATTGGTAAAAAAAGAGTTTTCCTGGGCTGCACCGCATCTGTACCTTTAACGTGCACTTTATAAATAGTTTTGAGCAAAAAACCCAGGTGTCTGTGTCATTTCCCTAGGCTCTGGAACCGATTAATTGGTTTCCCATTCATTCCTAAGGGAAACTGTGTTTCGGATAACAATTTTTTTCAGATAACAAATTGCCACGGAGAGCGAATTAAATTCGTTATCCGAGGTACCACTGTATGTTCAAAGGGTTTTTTTTTCAAATAATGTGATTAAAAGAATCACAAAAAGGAATACAGAAATAAAACACATCCCTCAAAGCCTCTGGTTTTGGTAGCCACCTTACTCATTCTACCCTTAGCAGGTATTTGAACTAATGAAAATGGCCACAATGAAGCTGCCAGGCCCAATTCTCACCAAAAGCTCTCCTTCTCGTGAACTTTAAGCTCCTCAGAGGGTGAGGAATTTTATTTATTTATTTTATTTATTTTATATAGCTTGTATGCCGCCCACTACCCAAAGGTCTCTGGGCGGCTCACAATCAAAGTAGACAATTCAAATAATTAAAACATCAAATTGCAATAAAATTACAACAATAAAAACATGTAAATGCAATAAATACGATACATTAAAAACACATCACTAAAATCACCATCAGGACCCACAATAATCAGTTAAAAAAATTCTGGAACAGCATTGTTTTTACCTGGCGCCGGAATGACATCAATGTTGGCGCCAGGCGGGTCTCGCTTGGAAGGGCATTCCACAATCTGGGGGCAGCTGCCAAAAAGGCCCTGTTCCTACAAGCCATCCCTTTCACCTCCTTGAGGGATGCCTCTTTCAGGAGGGCCCTGTGGCTGGATCTTAATTGCCGGGTAGGTTCGTATGGAAGGAGGCGGTCCTTCAGGTAACTAGGTCCTAAGCCGTTTAGGGCTTTATATGTCAAAACAAGCACTTTGAATTGGACTTGGGCAGCAACTGGCAACCAATGAAGGTTATACAGAATCGGCGTGATGTGTTCCTTGGTGGCCGTGCCACTCACCAGCCACGCAGCACGATTCTGAACCAGTTGGCTATTCTCACTCTGAGTCCACGTTAGCCAAGCTGGCGGCGTGGATGCAGTCTGGAGCTCAGTGTATCTGGAGGGCCACAGGTTGCTCAGTTTGGCATTAAGGACCCAACACTGGCTAGTGTGAGTTCCTACCATACTGCAACCCAAAAGCATCCTAGTTGCTGTTCTTGGAATTAGTCCTTGTTGCTGTAGCAAAGAGAGATTGACACCAACCAGGGAAAGAGGGTGTCATACCGAGAGAGGAAACCATTCGTCTGTTCTCCTCCGTGACTTCCTGCTGCAGGGTCCTCTGGTCAGGATCCAGCAGGGACCACTCCTCCTGGGTAAAGGACACAATCACCTCCTCAAAGGTCACTGGACGCTAACATGGGAAGTGAAAGAAGGCCTTACGCATGGATTTCATACAGAAAGCTTCCTAAATGCAAAACACCATGAAAGAGAAGTGAAAGGCTTAGGTTTAAACTCTCATAAACAGTCTTTCTATAGAAGGAAATGCACTCAATGTCTACTAATTACCTCGGCTGTGAGCTCCCTCCAGGAGAGAGATCTAAATTGCCGTGACTTGGAGGTCAAGAGCGGGAGAGAAAAGACTCCTGGTGGCCTCTTTGCCTGCCTTGGGTGCTTCCTGGAGTTGAAGAGCCTCGTGGCGCAGTGGTTAAATGTCTGTCCTGCAGTTAAATCTGTGCTCACAACCTGGGGTTCAATCCCAGGTAGCAGGCTCAAGGTTCACTCAGCCTTCCATCCTTCCGAGGTCGGTAAAATGAGTACCCAGCTTGCTGGGAGGGGGCAATGTGTAGCCTGCATAATTAAACTTTAAGCCGCCCAGAGACTACTTGAAGTGGTATGGGCCGGTATATATAAGCAGAACAATTTATCTGGGAGCCTCTGCGTGAAACTGGATGCTAGACCTTAACCAGTTTTGGCTCTGATCCAGCCTGGCTCCTCTTACACATTTATGTCTCCCTCCAAACAGAGACAGAATACTATGTTCAGAATGAGAAAATAGGGAGTGGAAAGGAATTCCTAAACACATCTTGTCCATTTCTTCAAAACAAAAGAGAAGCAACATTCTTCCCCACATGGAGACAGCCATGTACTATGGTACCTTGTATAAAGGAATTAATTCGTTCCAAATGAAATTATGTTAAGCAAAATTTCCTTTATACAAATTTCCATAGGAATGCATTGAAAATGGAGTGATCCCATTTTTATGTTGTACGGATTCTCCCCATAGGCGATTATGCTAAGCAAATTTCCCCTATCTCAGGAATTTTTATGTTGTACAGATTTTATGTTATACAACCTGTTTGTTATACAAGGGTCCACTGTACAGTTATCTCTGTACATTTATTGACAAGTTCAAATATCTCTTTTTTTTTAAATAAAAAAAAGCATATTCAGCCTCAATTAAGGAGTCTAGTGGCTGAATAGTCCAGGCTACAAATCCAAGTGTTGTCCTTGAAAAGCTTTCTCCGTACCTGGCCTGGTTCCACTGCATCACAAGGAGGAGAGGAAGGGATACTTGTTACTGGCATCCTTCTGGGCCCTGCAGGAGAGTCCAAGGGGATGGGGAAGGCAGTCACATAGAAGGCACTCTCTTAGAAGGAGATCATAACCTTAAGCGTTGAAAGCTAAAAACAAAACACTTGAGTTTTCACATCCCACCGAAACAATAAATGGTGCCCTTTCAGGAAAGTCTGGGCTGATGACATCCTACAAGGGCTAGAACAGGGGTCCTCAACCTAAGGTCCCAGGGCTGGATGCGGCCCCGCAAGGTCCTGAATCCGGCCCCTGGGGCCAAATGCAACCCCCCCCCACCTACCCCCTACTTTCCGAGCAAGCAAGCCTCCGCAGCTGCTTCTATTGCTGAGGCAGTTCAAAATAGTGGGCTATGTCACTTCTCTCACTCCCCCCAACTACCGCCTAGATGATCAGCATGCTGGCTAGTGGGGCATTCAAAGTGGGAGGGCTACGGCAAGGTCCCCTGCTCCCCCCACCCACTGTGGTCCAGCCCCCAGTGGTGTCTAGGGCGTGGTGAACCGGCCCGCTGTTTGAAAACTTTCAGGACCCCTGGGCTAGAATATTGAGATATACTACTTATTTATTATTTCTATACCACAATCGATTTTCCCCCATGGGAACTCTGGGCGGTTTACATAGAACATATAACAACGCATATAAATAAACCAAAAAATATACTGAATGAGAATTGTGGGAATTCCATTCCCCCATAGCTCTGAACCGCAAATGTGGCCAGCACACCCCAGGAAACTGAAGGCCTGCGGATGGCCTGGATTCCCAGAAATTCCCAGAGCCGAGCAGAGGCCCGGTGTGCGGTTAGGCTAATGCTGATCTAAGCATAGGTCAGGAGGCCAGGAAAACAGGATGGCAACAGGCCAGAGAAAAACAGGATATCAGGATACATCTGCTCAGAACCAGGAAAGCCCTTCCTGTCCTCATCAATAACAAGCAAATATGGTCCTCCAAATAGGCGTGCATTTCCCTCCCACTGATGGAATGAATTTCCTCTGCCATTGTCTGCCATTGTGTACTTGTTCTGGTGTTATCAATAAAGACCAGTTGTCTCTCAGGTAGCGTTATCATCACGCACACACACCCATGCACGCAGCCCAGAGAGACACAGAGAGAAACGTTGCCTGAGGACCAGAGATGATTGCACCCCAAAACTCTGTGTCCGCTTAATTCATAACGCTACATATGGTGACCCCGACGTGATTCCCCCAAGGCAACACAGACGTGATCTCCTGAAGCAAGGCAGATGCACGGGAACCACTGAGGCACAAGGAACATCCAAAGCTCCAGGCCAGACGGCACGGAATGCAGCTATTCCTCATCTCACTCCGCCCGTAAAGCGGCATCGAGGCGCGCCCAGACATCCTTCAAAAAGGATCCCATAGGTGAGATGAGAGCATTTTTCTCGGTTGAAGAGCGACAGCAATTCAGAGAGCCAGTTAATTTTCGGGGCCAAGTAAAGCCTTGTGTCAGCCATGAGCTCAGAGCAGGGCCTTGGCAGTCAGAACTGCCCCTGGGTTGGAAACCAGTAGTAGGAAGGGATCTGCAGGCAGAAACTTCCAGGGTTGACAGCCAGGACGCAGGTAGGGGAGCAGAGCAGCAATGGGGGCGCATGGAGATGCCTTCCTCACTAATACCCTTAGAATTCCAAATTCCCCTACCAATAATTTTTCCACCTATTGACCTGCAGTTAGGAACAAAGTCCCAGAAGCAGGAATCAGTTGAGAAAAAGCAATCTCAAGGGGACTGGGAAAAGCACGCAACAGAACAACTGGAAGGGTTAAAACCTGAGCCTTCGGTCGAGGCTTGTCCCGGCAAAGGGCAAAATGAGACTCAGGAAGCAGGTCTCATCAAATGCCAGATACAGGAGGGGAAAATTCTTGCCCTGCCAGAGAATTTCCCTCCAAAAGGCAAGGAAATGCAGAGAGGCTACACCTTGCACCACGTATCAGTAACATAAGCCCTGGAATCATTTAAGACTCAGAATTCCATTTCCCAGGGAAGGCACCTCCAGAATCAGAGGCTGCCAGCTTTAGAGACTATGCAGAGTTCAGCCTTGTGCTGGACCAAAGCAGATTTGCCCAGAGGGGGACTTCAAAAGGTGGACCCCTTTTCCAGAAGGACAAAGTTGGCCATTAGATCAAAGGCCAGCCTTTTGTGGGGCTCGGCAAATTCAAGGCACCCTCAGTTCAAATTCAGGAGAAAGGCCAAGCAAGAAATCATTCCTTCAGGGATCCTTGACTTAGGCAATCCCTCCTTTTTCCCGCCTGAGACGTTTTCCTTCTTCCAAAGCCACTGAGAATGCAATTTCCTTTCCCAAAAATCATATGCAGGCAGATAATTCTGCAGAATTCCCTCACTCCGTCCCTGGCAATCTGCAGCATTCTCAATTTAAGCCACAGCAAAAATTTAGAAATCAAAAATGCCCTTCTCTCTCTCTCTCTCTCTCTCTCTCTCTCTCTCTCTCTCTCTCTCTCTCTCTCTCTCTCTCTCTCTCTCTCTCTCTCTCTCTCTCTCTCTCTCTCTCTCTCTCTCTCTCTCTCTCTCTCTCTCTCTCTCTCTCTCTCTCTCTCTCTCTCTCTCTCTCTCTCTCTCTCTCTCTCTCTCTCTCTCTGTGCCTGGAGACAGCTCAGAGAGAGCGGAAAGGGGGGTTGCTGGAGTCATCAGTGGCCAGGCTTTAGACAGGATTTCTCCATGCCACACTCACACACACACAGAAAGCATGCAGGACAACGGGGTGGGAACTCTGTCAGTTTGCCAGCAATATCAGGTCCCTTTAGGAATGTCTTCAAAGGGTTTGTATAAACAAAGGCCAGCTTCTTATCAGCCTCATTGACTGCCTGTTGTCACGACAAGATGGCAGAGAGAAGACAGCAGGCCTTCAGGGCTGGAAGCAAACTGACTGCAAGTCCCATATGCCTTATATTTTGGCACAAGCAACCCACCATGCTTGTTTAAAAATGTATAAAACCATTAATGCATGTTCTTTCTCTCCAAAAATCTAGCAGGGGGGAAAAACTTCCTCTCGGGGTATGAATTTCAGATTTGACAAAAAATAGAAAGAAAAGGAGGATAAATCCCCCCACCCCAGAGGCAATGCTTGGTTTTAACCATATGTGCCCTGAGAGAAAGAGAAATATTCTCACAGGTATGGAGCCATGCCAATCAGAGGCACCTCCCATGGCAGTTTGAAGCTTTACCAGCAGAATGATCCCAGAACAACATTTAAGGAATATTCCTCACACATCTCTCATTTTCTCATCTACAAAGACTGTGCTAAGGCACTGGACTATGGGTAATCTGGGAGCTGTTGGCCATCCTTGAAAAGCAGAATTGTTTCACCACCACCAGAAGACGAATACATTTCCCAGACCCACATGAACTTTTAGCAAAAGGACTTTCCAGCAAACAGCCATCTACTCCCAGAGCACATTGGGAGCAGAAATATTGCTAGGTAGTTCTCACCTTTCCCTTGACAAATGTAAACCCCTAGATAGACAATTCTTACTTATCTATGTATTCTTATGAATCTATGTATTGTATTTGGAAATATTCGTGTGTCCTGCAAATTCTTGCCATGCATTACCTCTAATAGTCATGTCATGTATTCATGTGTTGCTAGACTTCTTGCCAGTTCATGCGATGTTATTTCTGGAGAGACAACTGTGTTCTATCATGCTATCAGTGTATTATTGTTAATGTATCTATATCTGTATGCTAGACGCGCTTATGTACCACGTGCCCTTTAAGTTTAATTTATTGGGAGGCAGTTGTGCTTTATTATGTCATTTTAGGTATTATTTTGAACTTATGATGTATCCCAGAGTTCAAGTTTCAACCTCTGAAAGTTATATGAATATTGAGTGCTGTTTACCTCAGCGGGGGGAAGAATGCACATCACTTATACACCTCTTACCTTAACCAAACATTCCAGGGGTGACCCTCATATTAGATAGCATACCCCAGCCTAGGATTTCTGCTATGACCTACCTTGGGGGCATAATAGGGACCATGTGGGGTGGGGATAGCCACGGAATATCACCTCAGAACCCCTCATGCACAGTCCTAAGACACGACACATCCCAGGGAGGTGAGGCAAGCATCCCCACAATTCTCACACCTCATGTTCAATCCAAGGAGAAGCCCAGATATATGAAGCTTGTCTTGTAAGAGACATGTCACTCCCCCCCCCCCCGGCTAGATAGGGAGTTAATTTCCTCTTGGGCCAAGCATTAAAGCTCCTAAGGCAAATGACCTCAGGTCGTCGGCTTCCAGGGCCAGCATGGGTTGAGCACAAAGATGAGTGCCTGAGTTCTGTCTGTTTAAACCTGTGCCATCTGCGCCTCCTGACTGGTATGCCAAAAGAGGGTACAACTCTCTCATAATTAAAAGGAAAGGGAGAGATGTGGGAATTCCATTCCCCCATAGCTCTGAACCCTAAACGTGGCCAGCACACCCCAGGAAACTGAAGGCCTGCGGATGGTCTGGATTCCCAGAAATTCCCAGAGCCGAGCAGAGGCCCGGTGTGCGGTTAGGCCAATGCTGATCTAAGCATAGGTCAGGAGGCCAGAAAACAGGATGGCAACAGGCCAGAGAAAAACAGGATAGCAGGATAGATCTGCTCAGGCCCAGGAAAGCCCTTCCTGTCCTCATCAATAACAAGCAAATATGGTCCTCCAGATAGATGTGCATTTCCCTCCCACTGATGGAATGAATTTCCTCTGCCATTGTCTGCCATTGTGTACTTGTTCTGGTGTTATCAATAAAGACCGGTGGTCTCTCAGGTAGCGTTATCATCACGCACACACACCCATGCACGCAGCCCAGAGAGACACAGAGAGAAACGCTGCCTGAGGACCAGAGATGATTGCACCCCAAAACTCTGTGTCCGCTTAATCCATAACGCTACATATGGTGACCCCGACGTGATGCCCCTAAGGCAACACAGACGTGATTCCCTAAGGCAACACAGACGTGATCTCCTGAAGCAAGGCAGATGCACAGGAACCACTGAGGCACAAGGAACAGCCAAAGCTCCAGGCCAGACGGCACGGAATGCAGCTATTCCTCATCTCACTCCGCCCGTAAAGTGGCATCGAGGCGCGCCCAGACATCCTTCAAAAAGGATCCCATAGATGAGATGAGAGTGTTTTTCTCGGTTGAAGAGCGACAGCAATTCAGAGAGCCAGTTAATTTTCGGAGCCAAGTAAAGCCTTGTGCCAGCCATGAGCTCAGAGCAGGGCCTTGGCAGTCAGAACTGCCCCTGGGTTGGAAACCAGTAGTAGGAAGGGATCTGCAGGCAGAAACTTCCAGGGTTGACAGCCAGGACGCAGGTAGGGGAGCAGAGCAGCAATGGGGGCGCATGGAGATGCCTTCCTCACTAATACCCTTAGAATTCCAAATTCCCCTACCAATAATTTTTCCACCTATTGACCTGCAGTTAGGAACAATGTCCCAGAAGCCGGAATCAGTTGAGAAAAAGCAATCTCAAGGGGATTGGGAAAAGCACGCAACAGAACATCTGGAAGGGTTATAATCTGAGCCTTCAGTTGAGGCTTGTCCCGGCAAAGGGCAAAATGAGACTCAGGAAGCAGGTCTCATCAAATCCCAGATACAAGAGGGGAAAATTCTTGCCCTGCCAGAGAATTTCCCTCCAAAAGACAAGGAAATGCAGAGAGGCAACCCCTTGCACCACGCATCAGTAACACAAGCCCTGGAATCATTTAAGACTCAGAATTCCATTTCCCAGGGAAGGCACCTCCAGAATCAGAGGCTGCCAGCTTTAGAGACTATGCAGAGTTCAGCCTTGTGCTGGACCAAAGCAGATTTGCCCAGAGGGGGAATTCATAAGGTGGAACCCTTTTCCAAAAGGACAAAGTTGACCATTAGATCAAATGCCAGCCTTTCGCGGGGCTCGGCAAATTCAAGGCACCCTCAGGTCAAATTTAGGAGAAAGGCCAAGCAAGAAATCATTCCTTCAGGGATCCTTGTCTTAGGCAATCCCTCCTTTTTCCCGCCTGAGATGTTTTCCTTCCTCCAAAGCCACTGAGAATGCAATTTCCTTTCCCAAAATCATATGCAGGCAGATAATTCTGCAGAATTCCCTCACTCCGTCCCTGGCAATCTGCAGCATTCTCAATTTAAGCCACAGCAAAAATTTAGAAATCAAAAATGCCCTTCTCTCTCTCTCTCTCTCTCTCTCTCTCTCTCTCTCTCTGTGCCTGGAGACAGCTCAGAGAGAGCGGAAAGGGGGGTTGCTGGAGTCATCAGTGGCCAGGCTTTAGACAGGATTTCTCCATGCCACACTCACACACACACAGAAAGCATGCAGGACAACGGGGTGGGAACTCTGTCAGTTTGCCAGCAATATCAGGTCCCTTTAGGAATGTCTTCAAAGGGTTTGTATAAACAAAGGCCAGCTTCTTATCAGCCTCATTGACTGCCTGTTGTCACAACAAGATGGCAGAGAGAAGACAGCAGGCCTTCAGGGCTGGAAGCAAACTGACTGCAAGTCCCATATGCCTTATATTTTGGCACAAGCAACCCACCATGCTTGTTTAAAAATGTATAAAACCATTAATGCATGTTCTTTCTCTCCAAAAATCTAGCAGGGGAAAAAAACTTCATCTCGGGGTATGAATTTCAGATTTAACAAAAAAAAATAGAAAGAAAAGGAGGATAAATCCCCCCCCAGGAGGCAATGCTTGGTTTTAACCATATGTGCCCTGAGAGAAAGAGAAATATTCTCACAGGTATGGAGCCATGCCAATCAGAGGCACCTCCCATGGCAGTTTGAAGCTTTACCAGCAGAATGATCCCAGAACAACATTTAAGGAATATTCCTCACACATCTCTCATTTTCTCAACTGCAAAGACTGTGCTAAGGCACTGGACTATGGGTAATCTGGGAGCTGCTGGCCATCCTTGAAAAGCAGAATTGTTTCACCACCACCAGAAGACGAATACATTTCCCAGACCCACATGAACTTTTAGCAAAAGGACTTTCCAGCAAACAGCCATCTACTCCCAGAGCACATTGGGAGCAGAAAGAAATATTGCTAGGTAGTTCTCACCTTTCCCTTGACAAATGTAAACCCCTAGATAGACAATTCTTACTTATCTATGTATTCTTATGAATCTATGTATTGTATTTGGAAATATTCGTGTGTCCTGCAAATTCTTGCCTCTAATAGTCATGTCATGTATTCATGTGTTGCTAGACTTCTTGCCAGTTCATGCGATGTTATTTCTGGAGAGACAACTGTGTTCTATCATGCTATCAGTGTATTATTGTTAATGTATCTATATCTGTATGCTAGACACGCTTATGTACCACGTGCCCTTTAAGTTTAATTTCTTGGGAGGCAATTGTGCTTTATTATGTCATTTTTAGGTATTATTTTGAACTTATGATGTATCCCAGAGTTCAAGTTTCAACCTCTGAAAGTTATATGAATATTGAGTGCTGCTTACCTCGGCGGGGGGAAGAATGCACATCACTTATACACCTCTTACCTTAACCAAACATTCCAGGGGTGACCCTCATATTAGATAGCATACCCCAGCCTAGGATTTCTGCTATGACCTACCTTGGGGGCATAATAGGGACCATGTGGGGTGGGGATAGCCACGGAATATCACCTCAAAACCCCTCATGCACAGTCCTAAGACACGACACATCCCAGGGAGGTGAGGCAAGCATCCCCACAATTCTCACACCTCATGTTCAATCCAAGGAGAAGCCCAGATATATGAAGCTTGTCTTGTAAGAGACATGTCACTCCCCCCCCCCCCCGGCTAGATAGGGAGTTAATTTCCTCTTGGGCCAAGCATTAAAGCTCCTAAGGCAAATGACCTCAGGTCGTCGGCTTCCAGGGCCAGCATGGGTTGAGCACAAAGATGAGTGCCTGAGTTCTGTCTGTTTAAACCTGTGCCATCTGTGCCTCCTGGCTGGTATGCCAAAAGGGGGTAGAACTCTCTCATAATTAAAAGGAAAGGAAGAGATGTGGGAATTCCATTCCCCCATAGCTCTGAACCCCAAACGTGGCCAGCACACCCCAGGAAACTGAAGGCCTGTGGATGGTCTGGATTCCCAGAAATTCCCAGAGCCGAGCAGAGGCCCGGTGTGCGGTTAGGCCAATGCTGATCTAAGCATAGGTCAGGAGGCCAGAAAACAGGATGGCAACAGGCCAGAGAAAAACAGGATAGCAGGATACATCTGCTCAGGCCCAGGAAAGCCCTTCCTGTCCTCATCAATAACAACTTAGCAAATATGATCCTCCAGATAGATGTGCATTTCCCTCCCACTGATGGAATGAATTTCCTCTGCCATTGTCTGCCATTGTGTACTTGTTCTTGTGTTATCAATAAAGACCGGTGGTCTCTCAGGCAGCGTTATCATCACACACACACACACATGCACGCAGCCGAGAGACACAGAGACAAACACTGCCTGAGGACCAGAGATGATTGCACCCCAAAACTCTGTGTCCGCTTAAATCCATAACGCTACAGAGAATAAATATTTTTATTGAATCAAATGATAATGTTGCAAGAGCCCTCAAGGGCCACCCAGTCAACCCACCAAATGAATAACTATTTTTTTCAGCTAAAGAAATTTCTCCAACAGTTAACAAGTACTAACCATTCTGCTACTGCACATCGCAAACTCTTGAATAGGGTACTGCACCAATGCCAGAAGTTTTTTTTTTTTAAATAGGAATCAATTCCTCTGCATGCACAATATTTTATTGATTTCTGAGTATTCAAAGGAGCCTGGAGACCACCTATGGATAAGCATATAGCAGATCCAAAACATTCTTCCCACAGTTTTTAAGAAATAGAAACAAATGAAGAAAGTTTTCATCTACTTTGCTTAAGAACATAACAACAGCCTTGCTGGAACAGGCCACAGCCCATCTAGTCCAGCATTCTGTTTCACACAGCGGCTCGCCATTTGCTTCAGGATATTCCCAAGCAGATGTCTTCTCCTGTAGAGATATCCTGCCTAACTCTCCTACCTGGAGGTTGTCCTTAGGCATCCATTATGAGAGCCATTGATACCCTTGTTCTCCATGAATTTGTTTAATCCTTTCTTAAAGCTGTCAAGGCTGGCAGCTGTCACCACTTCTTGTGGCAGGGAGTTCCACAGACCAGTGATCCTCTGGGTGAAAAAGTACTTTCCCTTATTTGTTTGAGATCTAGCACCCAAGGAGTGCCCCCCCAGTTCTAGTGTTATGTGATAGGGAAAACAGCTTTTTCTTATTTACTTTGTCCATACTGTGTATGATTTTATAAACTTCAATCAGGTCACCTCTTAGGCGCCGTCGTTCAAGAGTGAAGAGGCCCAGCCGTTGCAGCCTCAGATGGTAAGGAAGGTGTTCCAGTCCCCTAATCATTCTGGTTGCCCTCCTCTGCACTTTTCCCATTTCCATAAAAATGACACTTGCTGACTTATTTTCTATACCCTTCCTAATGATCCCTAGCACTGACTTTGCTTTTTCCACTGCTGCAGCCCACTGGGTTGACACTTTCATTGAGCTGTCCACCAGGACACCAAGGTCCCTTTCCTGGTTTGTTGCAGAGTTCAGACCTCAACAGTTTATAAACATAATTGGGATTTTTTTTTGCCTCAACATGCATCACTCTGAATTTGCTCTGGTTGAAGTATAGAAATAAATAAAAAATAATATATCCCTATCCAAAAATAAATACATGGGAAGGATATGCAGACCCTCCTTTCCTTCCACACAGGGGAAAAAACCCAGTCATCCTAACACTGACACCCTACCTATCACATTGGCATCTTCTTGATTGCTTTGCTTGATCTCTTGCCACCGGGGACTCCGTCTGACACTGAAAGGAGATTTCTCCCTTGCTTGGAAATCAGAGTGGATGTCAGCAGATCTATTTGTCACCTGAGAATCCATGACAGGGGACAGGAAGAGAGAAAAGATGGAAACCAAGGTCTTAGTGGTTGAGGTTGGGACCCAGGAGAAGCAAACTTGCACTCTCCTCAGCAAACAACCACATGGGAAGGCCGTGTTTTGCTTTCAAGGGGCCACGTGTGGGATGGGGCAGCAAATCCCAGCAGAACAGCCACACCCGAGACAGGCGGAGGGGCAGCAGAGGCTGTGCGGTGGCTCCTGACAATCTCCGAGTCCCTTTAGGGATTGTCCTCACCTCTTGTTCTTCCTGCTCTTGGTCTTCTGCCTGACTCAGAGCCAGGAGACCTTCTGCCAGGGCCACCGCCTGGGAAGTGGTCTCGGCCCCACATTCCCTCACCCAGCTCGACATCTCCAGGGGGAGGATGGTCAGGAACTGCTCCAGCACCACCAGGTCCAGGATCTCAGCCTTGGTGTGTTGTTCGGGCTTCAGCCACTCATGGCAAAGTTGGTGGAGCCGGGTGCAAGCCTGTCGAGGACCCTCAGCCTCCTTGTAGGAGAAGTTCCTGAAGTGTTGGCACTGCACGTCTGGACTGACCATCTCCTCCCCTAGGACCTCCTGCACTGCTCTTGCCTTCCATATCCCAAGGCTTCCTCTCTTGACAACATCAGGGTCTGTTCTTGATCTGGGGACAGCAGTGTATCGGCCTGTCATTATATTCCGCACCCAAGAATGCCTCCAATGATTCCTGGAGCTGCTCTCCTCCTGATGTGCAAGGACTGTCCCAACAGACCCAATGATGGGAGGTCTGCGAAGCCAAGACACACTCTTGTTAGGATGGTCAAGACAAAAACAAATGCAGCACAACAGGCACAGAAACAAACCTAACCTCCACAGGAGTTGTGGGAGAATGGCGAAGCTCAGAGGAGAGGCACCAGGAGCATCACCAGTGATATCCCAGAGCCATTTTCTTGACTTTTTCTGCGGTCCACTAAAAGGATCGCCTGCTTCTACAGTGATATTCCCTTTTCTTCCTTAACCCTTCTCTAACCCTTCCATGTGTGTATGTTGGAAGCTTGGAAGGCACATCAAAAGTAAAGAAAGTGAATCCATGAAATTAAAAGTGGATCCTCGTGGTTTCATCTGAATATTTTTCTATGGGATCTTCCTCAAACCACTTTTAAAGTGTAGGTCCCTTGGTTCCCACAAACAACACCACAGAATTCTGTGAGTTGTGTTCCAAAACATCTGGAGTGCCGAAGGTTTTTGCCACCACTGAGCTAGATGGCCAGTATACAAACCAAATCAGATGAAATAGAACAATCAAACCCTGGGGAAGGATGGGGGGAACCGAGTTCCTTAATGGTGGCTCAAAGAGGGGTGGGGGTAGCAGGACAGCTCTGCAGGCTGGACGAGAGCATGGCCAAAGAGGGGGGCTCAGCAGGGAGGGCTGAGGAGGGGGGGAGGCACCAGGGCTGCCCTTCCACCTTCTGACGACTAAACAGGGGGGGGTCTCTTCACTGATCCTAATCTTTCGGGCTAGCCCTTCCCACCCTCTCCAGGGCCAGTTCACTCCGTCAACAGGAAACCAGACCCAAACCCTGCTCAATAAAGCAAAGACCTCTGCTCATATAGGGTCCCAGAGTGCTTAATTCAAGCACTCTCTGGGGGTGGGTGGGTGAGAATTTACTTTATGCTGGTTTTGCTGAGCCACAAACATTTATACGCATTTGAAAAAAGGGCTGCAAAAGGGGTGAGAAGGAGATGGGGAGCCCTCCCTTTCCCCCCCTCCCTGTCTCTTCCTCCTCCTCCTTTCTCACAGGGGGGGATCCTTTTTCCACCCCACCGAGCCCACGTGCGTGCATGGAAAAATTAAAATATAAGCGCAGACCCGCCCAATCGCCTCTCCGAGCGCATCGATGAGGAGCCTCGCTCTCCCTTCCCCTGGTGGGCCATTGAATCAGGCAGGAAAGATGAATCCCCCTTGTTTAAAAAGACCAATTCTTGAAGCAGGCTTTTCTGCCAGATACCTGGAGTGCGGGATATCTTTTGCTTGTCTATTCGGGAGTGGCAGGAGGTGGAGATGTAGGGCATAAGGGGCGGTGGTGCCTGTGGGTGGGAAGATTCCTCTCATTTTGCAGGTGGGGAGACGTGTGGAGGTTCAGACAGGGATTCTCTCTTCACAGGGGGAAGAGGAACAGCCATTTGCACACCAGACAGGATGTCCTCCTTCCAGTTTCCAAGGATTACAACCTGAGGGCCAACATTGCAAGGCAGCAACTTTCCCCTCCCCCCTTAAAGATCATTGCATTCCTCTGAGTTTTAAAAGAGTGTTTGACTCCCTTTGCCATTCCCAGGAAGCAGGAGTGGTTTTGGACCCCGGATTCCCCTTAAGGCAGTGGTTCTCAGCCTTCTTAATGCTGCGTCCCTTTAATACAGTTCCTTATGTTGTGTTGACCCCCTTGCCCTGCTTGGAAGAGGCCACAAGCCCCCTTTGGCAGGCCACTGCAGCAGGTGCCACAGAGAACTTCCCTCTACAGGCACCCCCTCAGCCAATCGCAGCCTCCAGTGCAATTGACTGACATCCCCTCCAACCTATCAAGCTGTAACTCACTCTTCCTTCCCCCTCCTCCCGCAGACCCAAGCCCTTTGTGCCTTTTTCTTCACTGGCTCATGGTGACCCCTGTGAAATGGCTGTTCGACCCCCCAAAGGGGTCCCGACCCCTCCAGGTTGGGAACCACTGCCATAAGGCTTTATCAAAGGAAAGAAAAGCAAAGTGTTCTGCTTATATACCGCCCCATACCACTACAAGTAGTCTCTGGGCGGTTTACGATTTTTTAATTACAGTGTGCAGGCTACACATTGCCCCCCCCAGCAAGCTGGGTACTCATTTTACTGACCTCGGAAGGATGGAAGGCTGAGTGAACCTTGAGCCTGCTACCAGGGATTGAACCCAGGTCTTGAGCACAGTTTTACCTGCAGTACAGGCATTTAAGCGCTGCGCCACGAGGCTCAGCACCGGAGAGGTCTCCACCTTCCCATTGACATTTACTGCTGGATGGGTGGGTTTCTGCCCACCCTAAGCAATGGACTTGGTAGAAAACCGACAGGGTCATTTAATGCTCTAGGCAGGGAATGGAGGTGGGAAACCAGAGAACGCAGGGGCCTCCTCCTCGCCTCCATTCCCTGCTGTAGCCAGCCTGGGCTCCCTTTGGCAATCCCCATGACTTTTGCCCTGTGCCTTTCCTGGGCTTGGAAAAGTGGGAGGTTGGGTGGGTGAGGGACGAAAGGAGCCATGAAGTGGCTCCTGCAGTGTCTGCCGCCAGGGGCAATCACAGTGGCAGCGTTGCAGAGTGATGTTAGTCGTGGAAGCCTACTTTTTGACCTGCCTGCCTGGCACACTCTCCTCCTTGTCCGCCCCCCTCTGCCCGAGCCGCTGCCACTGCCTCCAACTTCACCAGCTAGCAGCCATCAAGGAGGGGAGATCCCGCCAGTGAGCGAGCACCAAGCCGCTAAAGGGGGCAGAGACCCAGCCCAGCCCCTCCGCCCGCACTCCCTCCTGCCTCTGAGGGAGAGGGTGCCACTTCAGAGGGGTGGCATTGAGGGGACGGATGTGCACTGAGGTGAAGCCTTCTAACATGGTGGTTAGAGGAAAATTAGGAAGCCAGGCAGGAGTGCGTCAATACATGCACAGTAGGAAGAGACAGAGCCTAACAGTCATTCTTTTCAGCTCTGGAAAGTTCCAAAGCCTCGTGCGTGTGCACTAAGGTGCAATGCGATTTCTTGGTTCCATCAACAGAAGCATCGTGTCTAGAGATTAAGGGAAGTGATAGTCCCACTCTATTCTGCTCTGCTCAGACCCCACCTGGAGTCCTGTGTCCAGTTCTGTGCACCTCAATTTAAAAAGGATGTTGACAACCTCGAGCGGGTGCAGAGGAGGGCGACCAGGATGGTTGAGGGTCTGGAGGAAATGTCTTATGAGGAACGGCTTAGGGAACTGGGAATGTTTAGCCTTTCAAAAAGAAGACTGAGAGGGGAGATGATAGCAATGTTTAAATATTTGAAAGGATGTCATACTGAAGAGGGAACAGGTTTGTTTTCCATGGCTTCAGAGACTAGGACTCGGGGCAGTAGTTTCAAACTACAGGAAAAGAGATTCAATTTAAACATCAGGAAGAACTTCATGACAGTTAGAGCTGTTCAGCAGTGGAATATGCTGCCAGGGAGGGTGGTGCAGTCTCCTTCTTTGGAGGTTTTTAAGCAGAGGCTGGATGGCCCATCTGTCAGGAGTCCTGTGATGGGGGTTCCCGCATGGCAGGGGGTTGGACTGGATGGCCCTCGAGGTCTCTTCCAACTCTTATGATTCTATGACATTTTTTTGCCACGTCCGCAGCACCTTTCACTCTGCCAAGACTCCCACCCTTTCAGGTGCCGTGATGGAGGGTGGGCGGGCAGCGAAATGCCGTTGAGCCCTACCTGAGTCATGAAGGAGGAAAGCAAATGGGGCAAAAAGAGGGAGTGTATGGGTGTGTAATTGGTGAATGTGTTTATTTGGGCCTGAGGAGGAAGTGTCCTTCACCGAGTGGGGCTTTTTGGGGGGTGGGGGAAGGAGACGTGAAGGGAAGGCTGTTTCTAAATTAAACTCAAGGTGTATTTACATTTTTTCCTTATCAAATTTTATCTGGCAAGTAGAATTACAGCTCCTTGTCATATGTTATTACAGTCATATCAATATATTTGAGGGGCGATATGATAGCTATGTTTAACTATTTGAAAGGATACTGATTTGTTTTCCATGGCTTCAGAGAGTAGGACTCAGAGAAATGGTTTCAAACTACAGGAAAAGAGATTCCATTTCAACATTAGGAAGAAGTTCATGACAGTTAATGCTGTTGGGCAGTGGTGTTCTGCTGCCACCAAAGAGGGTGGTGGAGTCTCCTTCTTTGGAGGTTTTTAAGCAGAGGCTGGATGGACATCTGTCGGAAATATTGCGATGGTGGTTCCTGCATGGCAGGGGGTTGGACTGGATGGCCCTTGAGGTCTCTTCCAACTCTATGATTCTATGATTGTCTGGAACGTTCCATCTCAGCCACCCTCCAAAGCAGAAGGGGGAGAGGAATACAGGTCTCCCTTACACCCGCCAGGAACGTGCAGGTTAGTGGGTTTTTTTCATTATTATTATTGTTATTTAATTTTTTTCAACATTCTTTTTTATTTTTCTAAACCATTTCTAATCATGGGGCAGGTAGTCAATGGTGAATAGAGCTACAAATTGCGCTTTATTACTTTCACAATAAAAATGCAGAGTAAAATCCAGTTGTTACACCCAAGCCGAGCAGATTCCGTAGCTACCTAAACCATGGTGTGGACGTAGACTTCTCGTCAACTTCTTTTGAGTTTTGGCATATTGTGTGGACAGCATGTGTTCTATGGGACCTCAGAACAAATCATCTGAGTTTCCATTATTTTTATAGGGAAATTTGTTTGGATATAAGGGTGTTTTGGTTTACAACCATTTTCCTGGAACGAATTATGCTCATAGACCAAGGTATTACTTTAAATACAAAATAGAATTGGTAGAAAACTAACGGGCTCATTTAATGCTCTGAACTAGGCCTCCTTCCCAATTTGACAATACTCTCTCTATAAGGAGGCCATGAGAAAGTCCAGGCACCAACATTTGTAGTTACACCTCTGGTACCTCATCACAAAACACCATAGGGCCTTCCCACCCTACTCTTCACCGTCCAGGAGAAACTAGATCGCCTTTATTTTTCCTTGATTTAATTTGCCTGGTACAGTACTTCATAACATGTGAATTCTGTGAAAACATTTCTTATATTTCTTCATTTGTATGATTTCTCTCCTGTGTGAACACTTTTATACCTCACAAACAATGTATTTCGAGCAAAACATTTCCCACACTCTTCGCACTGGTACAGTTTTCTCTTGTGTGGATTTTCTTATGATTAACTAGATGTGAATTATCAGCAAAACGTTTCCCACACTCCTGGCATTCGTACGGTTTCTCTCCTGTGTGGATTCTTTTATGCCTCACAAGCAATGTGTTTCGAGCAAAACATTTCCCACACTCTTCACACTGGAACGGTTTCTCTCCTGTGTGGACTCTTTTATGTCTCACCAGCTGTGAATTCCAGGCAAAACATTTCCCACACTCCTGGCACTCGTATGGTTTTTCACCTGTGTGGATCCTCTTATGCCTCAGAAGGTTTGAATTCTCAGCAAAACACTTTCCACACTCCTGGCATTTGTACGGCTTCTCTCCTGTGTGGATTATCTTATGACTCAAGAGGTTTGAATTCTCTGTGTGAACCCTATTATGACTCAGAAGATAGGAATTTTGAACAAAATATTTTCCACACTCCTGGCATTGGTATGGTTTTTCTCCTGTGTGGGTTCGCTTATGCCTCAAAAGGTGCGAATTCTCAGCGAAACATTTCCCACACTCTTGACACTGGTATGGTTTCTCTCCTGTGTGGATTCTCTTATGAGTAACTAGGTGTGAATTCTCAGCAAAATATTTCCCACACTCCTGGCATTGGTACGGTTTCTCTCCTGTGTGGACCCTATTATGACTCTGAAGATCTGAATTCCGAAGAAACCATTTCCCACACTCCTGGCATTTGTATGGTTTTTCACCCGTGTGGATTCTCTTATGCTTCATAAGGTTTGAATTCTCAGTAAAATATTTCCCACACTCTTGACATTTGTATGGTTTCTCTCCTGTGTGGACTCTTTTATGCCTCGCAAGCAATGGATTCCGAGCAAAACATTTCCCACACTCCTGGCATTTGTAGGGTTTCTCTGTGTGAACCCTATTATGACTCCGGAGATCTGAATTATGAAAGAAACATTTGCCACAGACTTGGCATTTGTATGGTTTTTCTCCTGTGTGGATTCTGTTATGCCTCACAAGGTGTGAATTCTCAGCAAAATATTTCCCATACTCCTGGCATTTGTGTTGCTTCTCTTCTATGTGGTATCTTTCACGACTCACAAAATGTTGCTTCTGTTCATTTATATCTGAGGGAGAATGACAAATACAGAAAAGACAGAACTGAAGAGGGAAATATACGGGAGGAACAGAGAAAGATTTCTTAAGAGGGGATATGGATGCTTAGAAGCTCCGATAGATATAAAGTGTTAAATTTCTAAATGCCACAATATTTTGACTCCCCCCCCCCTTTTCCTCTTCTTTAAATCTACTGATATGTACGATGATCGTTATATGTTTTTAAAGGAGCTAAATCAAAGTAAGAATAATTTAAATAAGCAAGCTTTCTATATGAATGCATGGCTGGTTTTCTGGTCTTTGTAGTTTGGAAATATTTCTGAGACAATAAATCTGGGGAAGGGTTACAGCAATAAAGCCCTCACAATTCATCTTGTAATATTTTTCAATATCCTTTTAGATGCATTAAGAATGGATTAGGCTGTACTTCTGCTTTGGCCTTTTCCAGTTAAGTAAAAACTGTAAATCACAAAGTATGATTGAATTAGCTCTCATATTAAATCAGAATATGTTTGAAGCCATTTTTTTTAAATAATGCAGTCAGAAGTATCACAAAAAGGAATACAAAAGTAAAGCACCTCCCTCAAAGCCTCCGTTTTTGTTAGCCGTCTTATACCCTAAGGAGGAAATTAAACTAATGAAAACTGATACAATGAAGGTGCCAGGCCCACAATCACTTTCTCACTAAAAGCTGCCCCTCTCCTGAACCTTCCGTTCTTCTAAGGGTGATAAACGCCTATTCTCACCCTGAGTTCACATTGGCAAAGCTGGCCACGTTGATGCAATGTGGAAGGTCCCTCTTCCCTCAGTTTGACACTCTACAGTGGCGAGTGTGAGATCCAACACAATTGCAACACAAAAGCATCTAAGTTGCTGTTCATGTAAATCGGCCCTTAACCAGGGTACTTCAAGGGCCAGATGCAGGGGAGTGGTATCAGGAGACAGATATCTAGTCTCATGCGCTCCCAAACGCATCTGGTGGGGCCGCTGTGAGATACAGGAAGCTGGACTAGATGGGCCTTTGGCCTTCCTGCAGTAGTAAAAAAAAAAGAGATTTACAGAGAAAGAGGGAGCCTTACCAAGAGAAGAAACCATTTGTCTGTTCTCCTCCATGACTTCCCAGTGCAAGGCCCTCTGGTCAGGATCCAGCAGGGCCCACTCCTCCTGAGTGAAGGACACGGCCACCTCCTCAAAGGTCACTGGACCCTAAAATGGGAAGAGAAAGGAGGCCTTACGCGTGGGTTTCATACAGAGAGCCTCCTAAATGAAAAACACAATGATAGAGAAGTGGATGGCTCTTACATTATAGATATAAACATTTGGGAACAGCCTCTCTATAGGTGGAAAAGCTGATCAAGATCTTTGAGTCACCCTGGCCATGAGCTCCCTCCTGAAAGGGGTTTCCAGTTCCCAGTCGTTGGCGGTCAAGAGGGGGAGGGAAAGGGTGGCCTGTTTGCCTGCCTTGGGAGCTTCCCTGAGGCATCTGGGAGCCTCTGTATGAAACAGGATGCCAGACTTAACATAAGAACATAAGAAAAGCCATGCTGGATCAGGCCAAAGGCTCTTCTAGTCCAGCTTCCTGTATCTCACAGTAGCCCCACCAGATGCCTCTGGGAGCGCATGAGACTAGATATCTGTCTCCTGATACCACTCCCCTGCATCTGGCCCTTGAAGTACCCCAGTTTTAAGCCTGGAGATTACACATCTCCATCATGGTTTGTAACCTGTGATGGACTTTTCCTCCAGGAATCTGTCCAATCCCCTTTTGAAGGCATCCAGGCCAGATGCCATCACCACATCCTGTGGCAGGGAGTTCCATAGACTAACAACGTGCTGGGTGAAAAAATATTAATCAGCCATTGCTCTGATCCACTCTCCTCTTACAAGCTTACGTCTTGCTCAAAAACAGAGACAGAGAAATATGTTCAGAATGAGAAAATAGGGAGCGGAAATCTGGAAGTTGAGTCATGGCAACCGGACCTCTTTTTCTGGAGAGACAGAAACGTTTCGCTGCTCATCCAAACAGCTTCGTCAGTCTGAATACAACTAGCTGCATTCAGACTGATGAAACTATTTGGATGAGCGGCAAAACGTTTCTCTCTCTCAAGAAAAAGAAGTCCAGTTGCCAGGACTCAACTTCCAGATAAACTCACCTGGACGACTGAGAGTCTTCACAGACATAAGGAGCGGAAAGGAATTCCTGCTGTCCCACACATTCAGCTTTGGAAAACGTTACAAACAACTCTTGGCCATTTCTTCAAAACAAAAGAAAAACAAAATTCTTCGCCACGTGGAGACACGAAACCTGATCTTGTCAGATCTCGGAAGCTAAGCAGGGTTGGTCTGGTTAATACTTGAATGGGTGACCCCCTGGGAATACCAAGTGCTGTAGGATAGGTGATAGGCCCCGCGACAGGCCAGCCGAACTTCCCAAAAAAGTCACATCAAAACAATGGATCTGTCTAGCTGACCACACCAGCAAGTGGGACAATTGCTAAAGAAAAAGAAGAACAGGGAGACAGCCGTGCTTATCCAATTGCTGTATAGTTATGGACCATTTCGAATATCTCTTTATTTAAAAAAAAAAAAGCATGTTCAGTCTCAATCAGGAGTCAACCGGTTGAATAGTCCAGACTTGGATTTGGAAGTCTGGACTATTCAACCGGTTGACTCCTGATTGAGTCTGAACATGCTTTTTTTTTAAAATAAAGAGATATTCGAAATGGTCCATAACTATACAGCAATTGGATAAGCACGGCTGTCTCCATGTTCTTCTTTTTCTTTAGCAATTGTCCCACTTGCTGGTGTGGTCAGCTAGACAGATCCATTGTTTTGATGTGACTTTTTTGGGAAGTTCTAGAACCTAGAACATCTTTCTACATACCTGATCTGGTTCCACTGCATCACAAGGAGGAAATGAAGGGATACTTGTCACTGGCATCCTTCTGGGCCCTGCAGGAGAGTCCAAGGGGAGGGGAAGGCAGATGCATAGTAGGCACTCTCTTAGAAAGAGATCATAACTTTAGCATTGAAAGCTAAAAATAAAACCCTTGATTCACATCCCAGTGAAAGGCTGTGGTCCCCATACAATTAATGGCGTCCTTTCAGGGAAGTCAGAGAAATGACATCCTACCAGGGCCAGAAGATTGTGAGATACTGAATGAGAATAACTATTTTTTTATTGAGTCATAGAATCATAAGAGTTAAAGGAGACTTCAAGGACCATCCAGTCCAACCCCCCGCCATGCAGGAATCCCCATCAAATGAATAAGTATTTTTTTTGGGGGGGGGGGTTAAAGAAATTTCCCCAACAGTTAACAAATACTAACCATCCTGCTACTGCATCATCTCAAACTCCTGAACTGGATACTGTGCCAATGCCAGAAGTTAAAAAAATAGTATCTAATGCAGGAATTATTTCCTCTGCATGCAGAATAATTTTTTTAAAAAAATTCAGAACATTCAAAGAAGTATGGAGACCATCCATAGATAAGCATTCATTCATTCATTCATTCATTCATTCATTCAGACCCTATATAACGGTCACCATTTTAAAGATACAGAAACAAATGAAAGACGTTTTGATCTTCTTTGCTTGACTCCACCTTGTAATAAATGAATCTCTGCAGGGAGCGGCATGTCTAAACTTCGGCCCTCCAGATGTTTTGGACCACACCTCCCACAGTCCTTTGCCATTGGCAATCTAAGCTTAGAATTCTGGGAGTTGTGGCCCAAAACATTAGGTGGGCCGAAGGGATGATCCACCCACGCAAGCTACTGGACCCTGTTGGGTTTCAGAATGCCATGCGGGGGATTCCCGATGAACTGGTTACCATGCCCGTTGACGCTCTGGTGAAGAATTGATATACTATCTCCTCTAGGGCTATTGACAGGCTCCCTCCCGAACGTCCCCTTCACCGCCAGGTCCATGCATCCGCTTGGTTTAGCTAGGACCTACGGTCCTTGAAGCAGAATAGGAGGAGGCTAAAGAGCGCTTGGAGGTGGGCCCCAACGGAATGGAATCTAACAGCTGTCAAGATTGCACCCTCTCTCCATACAGCAAAAAATAAGGCCACTAGAACAGTGGTTCTCAACCTGAGGGTCCCCAAATGTTCCTGGACTGCAACTCCCAGAAGTCTTCATCACAAGCTGAGCTGGCCAGGATTTCTGGGAGTTGCAGTCCAGGAACATCTGGAGACCCACAGGTTGGGGACCCCTGCACTTGCAGATCTTACTTTGCTAACTGGATAAGCGAAGGTCAATACCATCAGGCCGTACTCTTTCATATTGTACACGATCTATCGGGGGTTGGTAGTCACTCTTCCCTCTAGTATAACCCGGGATCAATTTTTAGCATTTTTTAAACCCAAAGTGGAGTACCTTATTTTGTGTTTTATATATTACAAGAAATTTTCCATTCGTGTTTTCTCACAATAGAAAAAATATATTTTTACTTCCCTTTTATATTATATTACCAAAAAAAAGTTTGTTTGATAAAAGGATAGACAAAGGAGACATGTGGAATCATAAGCATTTCGCAAGAATGCAAAAGAAGGTACATGCTAAATCTTTTTGGATCCACTGGTTCAGTCTGTGTGGCAGGGACTTGGATGATCTCATTCCAGTCCCTGATGAACTCTGGTTGAACTACAGAAAGAAACAAAGAACAATATATCCCAGCTCCCCATCCAAAAAGAGACAACGGGGAGAGATATGCAGACCCTCCTCTCCGTCCACACGGGGGGGGGGGAATCCAATCATCCTAACACTGACACTTACCTAGTATACTGGCACCTTCTTGATTGCCTTGGTCGATCTCTTGCCAATGGGGACACTGTCTGGTGTTGTCCGGAGATTTCTCTGTTACTTGGAAATCAGACTGGATGTCAGCAGAGATATTTGTTATCTGAGAATCCATGACATTAAACAGGAAGAGAGAAAAGAAAAGATGGAAACCAAGATCTTAAGAGGATGAAGCTGGGACTCGGGAGATATGGGACATTATCCTCGGATTTTGGCAAGAAATATTATTGGGAATTGGTAGAATATATGCTATTTTCTTGACCCCCTGGGGTAGTCACGGGAAGGATTGAGGGGTTGACAATCCCTGTCCAAAAAGCATTCACGTTCTAACACTGAACCTCCACCCCAAAACTTCTGAAGTGGACCCAGGGTCAATGCAAGAAGCAAACCTGCAATTTCCTCACCAAACAAGCACATGGGATGGACACACTTTTTGCACTCAAGGGGCCATGTGTGGGAAGGGGCAGCCAATCCCAGCAGAACAGCCACACCCGAGACAGGTGGAAGGGCAGCAGAGGCTGTGGGGTGGCCCCTGCAATCTCCGGGTCCCTTTAGGGATTGTCCTCACCTCTTGTTCTTCCCGCTCTTGGTCTTCTGCCTGACTCAGAACCAGGAGACCTTCAGCCAGGGCCACCGCCTGGGACGTAGTCTCGGCCCCACATTCCCTCACCCAGCTCGACATCTCCAGGGGGAGGATGGTCAGGAACTGCTCCAGGATCACCAGGTCCAGGATCTGAGCCTTGGTGTGTTGCTCTGGCTTCAGCCACTGGTGGCAAAGGTGGTGGAGTTGAGTGAAAACCCCTCGAGGTCCATCAGCCTCCTGGTAGGAGAAGTTCCTGAATTTCTGGCGCTCCATATCTGAGCCAGGAATCTCTTCACCAAGGACCTTCTGCACTGTTCCTTCCCAGCATGTCCCAAGGCTTCCTGCCTTGATCACATTGTAGTCTCCTCCTTCTCTGGAATGAGCAGTGTGTTGGTTTGTCATTTTATTCTGCACCCAACAATGCTTTGAACAGATCCTAGAACTCCTCTCCTATGGATGTGCAAGGATTGTCCTGACAGACCCAGTTATGGGAGATCTAAAAAGCAAAGACACACTCTTGTTAGTATGGTCAAGACCAACAAATGCAACACAAAGGGGACAGAGACAAGCCTCACCTCCAAAGGTGATGTGGGAGAAGGACAAAGCTCAGAGATATAAGGCACCAGGAGCATCACCAATGATATCCCAGACCCCTTGACTTTTTCAGTGGTCCGATAAGAGGATCACCTACTTCTACAGTGACATTCCCTTTCTTCTTTAACCTTTTTCTAACCCTTCCATGTATGCGTGCTGGAAGCCTGTAAGGCACATCGTAAGAAAAGAAGGTGGATCCTCATGCTTTTGTATTTCTCTATGGAATCTTCCCCAAACAACCTGTAAACCGTACGTCCCATCGTTCCCACAAAAATCGTGGATCTATTGCCACATGACTGTGTTTGCAGTGGTGGAAAAACATGGAGGAGGAGGAGGAGGAGGAGGAGGGAGGGAGGGAGGGAGGGGACTCAAAACTGGAAGAGCCATAGCAGAACACAGGACTAGTACATAAAATTCAGAAAGGTAATATAAAATATGCATAAACTGCAAAATATTAAAGGACCAAATTCTATGAGATTTTGAAAAGAAGCAAAATGGATAGCGAATAATTAGTGAAATTAAATCATGTATCAGCCATTTCTAGAGTGACTAGACCTAAGGAGAGATACTTTTATCATTTAACTGTTGAACAGGCCTGCTCTCAAGAGGATGCATTTCTTGTATCCTGCAAGAACCACATCCTTCCATTCCAGTGGACTTAAGTCTGCAGGAGGCACCCACCGTCGCCATTTGAATTAATTGCACCAGCCCCTCCTTTTAGGTATCCGCTCTTGGTGCTTCCCTGGTTAATTCGTATTGCTGAGTTTCATTCCTAAATTTCAACTTCTGAATTGCCCTTTTCTTCTTCTGCTCTGTTTCTTTTTGCTTATCACAGGTGTGACTGATTTTTCCGTAACTTTTAATGTCGTTTGCCGTTATTTTCATGGGATGGTATAATGTTTTGTTTGCTTTACTGTTCTTCATCCAGCCCAGAGTCGCTACAAGCTAGATGGCCAGTATACTAAATAAAACAATCAAACCCTGGGGAAGGTTGGGGGTGGGGGTTGGGGACGGGGCAACAGGACAGCTCTACAGGGTGGACGAGAGCTTGGCCAAAGGGGGGCTCAGCAGGGAGGGGGGGAGGCACCAGGGCTGCCCTTCCAGCTTCTGGTGACTTATGGGGGGTGTCTCTTCATTGATCCTAATCTTTCGGGCTAGCCTAGTGGTTCTCAACCTGTGGGGTCCCCAGATGTTCCTGGACTGCAACTCCCAGAAATCCTGGCCAGCTCAGCTCGTGAGGAAGACCTCTGGGAGTTGCAGTCCAGGAACATCTGGGGACCCCCAGGGTGGAGAACCACTGGGCCAGCCATTCCCACCCCCCTCGAGGGCCAGTTCACTCCGTCAACAGGAAACCAGACCCAAATCCAGCTCATGAAGCAAAGACTTCTGCTCATATAGCGCCCCGGAGTGCTTCATTCAAGCACTCTCGGGGGGGGGGGGGTTGAGAATTTACTTATGCAGGTTTTGCTGAGCCACAAACATTTCCGAGCATTTGAAAAAAAAGGCCTGCAAAAGGGGTGAGAAGGAGATGGGGAGCCCTCCGTTTCCCCCCTCCCTGTCTCCTCCTCCTCCTCCTCCTCCTCCCCAGGGGGGGATCCTTTTCCCACTCCCCAACCAGCCTTTCCTACCCAGAAGAGGCTCCCCCGGTTCCCTCCCTCCCTTCTTCCTCTTCCTCCTCCTCCTCCTCCTCCTCCTCCTCCCCGGGTTCTCCTTTCCCAGCAAGATCCAGGTCAGAGACTGAAACTCACGCGCCCGACTTTTCTCTCTCTCTCTGGAGTCCCTGTTCAAGTGCCCTCGATTTGACTCCCAGGCTGGAAGGTCGGAGCCCAAGAGCCTGCATTGGAAAAATAAAGATTTTAAAAAAGGAAACGTGTTTTTCCCTTTCCTGTCACGTGACTGAAGCCAAGCCGGGCTCTGGGCAGGACAAGCGTAGCCTTGATGAGGAGCCTCGCTCTCCTCCTGGCGGGCTATAGAATCAGGCAGGAAACATGAATCACGGAATCATAGAATTGGAAGAGACCTCAGGGGCCATCCAGTCCAACCCCCTGCCATGCAGGAACCCCCCATCACAGTATTTCCGACAGATGTCCATCCAGCCTCTGCTTAAAAACCTCCAAAGAAGGAGACTCCACCACCCTCCTAAGTGGCAGCATATTCCACTGCTAGACAGCTCAAACCATCATGAAGTTCTTCCTAATGTTCAAATGGAATCTCTTTTCCTACAGTTTTAAACCATTGCTCTGAGTCCTAGTCTCTGAAGCCATGGAAAATAAACCAGCCCCCCTTCAATATGACATCCTTTCAAATATTTAAACATGGCTATCATATCCCCTCTCAGCCTTTTTTTTCATAATCCTAAACATTCCTAGCTCCCTAAACTGCTTCTGGTAAGACATATATTCTAGAGTATAGACCAGTGGTTCTCATCCTGTGGGTCCCCAAATGTTCCTGAACTGCAACTCCCAGAAATCTCTTTCAGCACAGCAAGGGGTGGAGGCTTCTGGGAGTTACAGTCCAGGAACATCTGGGGACCCACAGGTTGAGAACCACTGGTCTAGACCTTTACCCATCCTGGTTGCCTTCTTCTGGACCCGTTCAAGGTTGTCAACATCCTTTTTAAAGCGGCATGCACAGAACTGGACCCAGTACTCCAGGTGGGGTCTGACCAGAGCAGAATACAGTGGTACTATCACTTCCCTTAATCTCTAGACACTATGGTTCTGCTGATGCAACTGGGAATCACATTGGCTTTCTTGGTCGCCACGTCACACTGCTGACTCGCGTTCAATTTGTGGTCCACCCAGATTCCCAGATCCCTTTCACAGGTACTATTCTCCAGCCAGGAGTTTCCCATCCTATATCTGCAATTCGTTATTTTTTACCTAGATGCAGCACTCGACATTTCTCTCTGCTGAAACTCATTCCATTAGCTTTGGCCCAGCACTCTAATCTGTCAAGGTCCTTTTGGATTTTCATCCTATCCTCTAGGGCAGGGGTCCTCAAACGAAGGCCCGGGGGCCAGATGCGCCCCTTCCAGGGTCCTGAATCCAGCCCTCAGGACCAATTCCAGACACACACCCCCACCTACCCCCTGCTTCACAAACAAGCCAGCCTCCGCAGCTGCTTCTATGGCTGAGGCAGTTCAAAACGGTGGGCTATGTCGCTTCTCCCACTCCCCCCCACCCACCACCCAGATGATCGGCACACTGGCTAGTGGGGCAGTTTAAAGTGGGAGGGTCACGGCAAGGTCCCCCGCTCCCCCCACCCGCCACCCAGATGGTCGGGGCCCCGGCTGCAGCCGAGCAGAGCAATTTAAAATGGGAGGGCTGCGGCAAGGTCTCCCATTCCCTCCATGGCCCTGAGGCCCTGCCCCTGCCCCTGCTCCTCCTCCACCCTGCCCACCTGCCTTCCTTGTGTGGCCGCCGCCTGTGTTACTGTGGTTGTGAGGAAGGAAGGGGGCAGGCAGAGGCAGCGCCAGCCAGCCTTCTGAGCCGGAGCAGCCATGGCAGTGGACTGACAGAGGGATGGATGGCGGGTGACCAAGGAGGAAACGGAGCTACTTCCCAGCCAGCCAGCCCCCTCCGAGCTGCTGCCTTTCTCCATGGAGCAAGGGAGGGAAGGAGGAAGCCTAGCCATGGCCGGAGGCTAAGGCTGCCGCCAACACCACCGGGTTAGAGGCCATTGAGGAGGAGGTGACAGAGAAAGAAGAGAAGGGAAGATAAGGCCAACGGTGGCCCAGGCCTGGTATCTGGGAGGCTTCCGGGGCTGCATTTGTGATGGGTAGGCTGGCGAGCCAACAGAGCACCGGAGCCTGGCTGGGCTCTGCCAGTGAGCAGGCTGCAGGTGGCTTTGGGTAGGCCTTCCTATATCCCCTCCTTCCTTCCCAGCCCTTTCTCCCTCATTCACTTGCAGTGCACCAAGTTGGGCCGGGTCGGGCCAGGCCAAGAGAGGAGGCAGATTTCCCTCCAGGACGCAGTGAGGGCATGATGGCCAGGGCCATCACTTGCTGCCCTTGCCGTGGCTGCTGCTCCTCATCCTGAGAGGCCGCCTAGAAGGTGATGAGGGGGCTGAGTTTGCCTAGGCTGCTGCCTCCTTCCCGACACAATGAAGGAAGGAAGGAGAGCCGCTCCAGCTACTGCCACTGTAGGAAGAGGAGGAAGAGGTGCAGCAGAGGGATCCTAGCGGTGGCACCTCAGGGCGGTGATCCAGAGCAGGAGGCATTGCTGGGCCCCCGGATACGCACTGATCATGGGCCAATTGTGGAGGGTTCTGCCCACTTGCTCCCCCTTTTTTCCATGTCAGCCTTTTTTGGGGACCATGGTCCAGCCCCCAGTGGTGTCGGGGGGGGGGGTGGACCAGTCTGCTGTTTGAAAACTTTGAGGACCCCTGCCCTAGGGAATTAGCCACCGCCGCCACCACTCCTAATTTGGTATCATCTGCAAATTTAATCAGTCTACTCCAGGGGTGTCCAAACTTTTTGTAAGGAGGGCCAGATTTGGCAAGGTGAAAATGTGTGGGAGCCAACCATTGGTCCGCATTTGACCCCCGGGCTGGACTTTGGACAAATCTCTGTAACATGCAAGGAGGAAGGGAGGACACTGCAGCAACGGAGCAAGGGAAGGGTAGGCTGCGAAGGTGGCTGGGTGGTGGTGGACAGAGGCAGGGAGGGCAGGCAAAACATAAAACTGCAAGCTGATGCCTCCATCTGGTATGAAGAAGGGCCAGCTGTTGTGGATGCATGACAGGCTGAGCCAGCGGGGAGAAGAGGCTGTGGGCTACTCAAAATTTGAAAACAAGCCGCATTTGGGCCCCGGGCCTGACTTTGGACATGCCTGGTCCACTCTATGCCTTCATTCAAGTCATGAATAAAGAGGTGGAATAGCACTGGATCCAGAACAGAACCCTGGGGCACCCCACTGGTCACCTCTTTCCATGCTGAGGAGAGGCCATTTATCATCACCCTTTGAATTTAGTTCAAGCGGATCTTCCCAAGAGAGAAAACAAGCCTGAACAATTGTATTTTATTTTTCTGTCTCTTTCTCTTTCCTGTAGCAAAATCCGTACATTTATTGTGATTATAGTTAATGGTTTGGTTTGTTAATCTTTTTATTTGCATGATTTGCATTTCCTTATTGTTTGTTCTGTTTATCTGCACTGATGTGAACCACCCAGAGTAGAATTGCAGCCACAGGGACTGTATATAAATCAAATAAATAAATAAGCAACCATGCTTCCTAAAATTACTGGACATGTGTGGATTTAGTTCTCTGATTCTCCCAGCCTGACAGAAGGTGACTTTCGCATCTGTCAAAATCAGCTGGGTGTCAGAGCAGCCTTCCGCTGCTGGTTGATTCTGGGTATACTCCCCAACCCAACAAAGGGAGGAAGCTTTCCCCCTGGTTTGGTGGGTCTAGTTAGGCTTCCCATTGCAATGCATTGAAAACCAACTAATGTTCCCTTTTTTGCCCTTTTCCCCAACCTCTAGAACAGATTAATTGATTTTCAATGTATTCCTATGGGAGACCACATTTCAACTTACAAAATTTTTGACTTCTGAAAATACATTCAGAATGGATTAATTTCATAAATCGAGGTATCGCTGTATCTTACAGCATTAGAAGGCAATATTAAAACTAACAATTGATAACATAGTGTCAATGCAATCACACAAGGAGATATATAAACACAAAGTTATAAGTAGTTATAAACACAAAGTCTGTGTAGTCATATGTTTGTGAAGATTCAACCTGGTCTGAAATTGGCTCATAAGATGGACAATGGGCTGAATAGGCTCGTTAGTCGGACAATAGTCTCAATAGGCCATTAGATGGACAATGGCCTAAGGTGCCGAAACCCATTAAGTATGGGTCAGCTATGGCCTTCGTGGTGTGAAGTACAGTAATCCCCCACCGATCGCGGGGGTTAGGAACCCACCCCACCCGCGATCCATGAAAATCCGCGATATGCGGAAGCGGGTGGGGGGCGATTGCGCACCTGTCCCAAAAGCCTCGGAGGAGCGTGGGGGGGCAGTGCGGAGCGACGCGTTCGCTCCGCGCAGCCCTCCCGAGCAGCTCCGAGGCCTTTTGGAGGCGCCCGGGGTGGCGACGGAGAGCGACGCGTTTGCTCCGCGCAGCCCTCCCGAGCGGCTCTGAGGCCCTTCGGAGACACCCAGGGAGGTGACAGAGCGTGGCGCGTTGCTCCACGCAGCCCTCCCGAGTGGCTCCGAGGCCCTTCGGAGGCGCCCGGGGAGGCAACGGAGAGCGATGCGTTCGCTCCGCGCAACCCTTCCAAGCGGCTCCGAGGTCCTTCGGAGGTGCCCAGTGGGGCAACAGAGAGCGACGCGTTCGCTCCGCGCAGCCCTCCTGAGCAGCTCCGAGGCTCTTCGGAGGTGCCAGGGGGGCGACGGAGAGCGACCCGATTGCCCCCCGCCGCCCTCCCATGCACCCCCATGGCTTCTCGGAGGTGCGGGGGGCGGCGCAGAGCGACCTGGCTGCCCCCACACACACACTGCAGGTACTGCGATCCCGCGATGTAGCGGGGCCGCAATACCTGAACCGCGAAATGGCGGGGGGTCATTGTATTTTTGATTTGTCTGGGGGTTGTTGAAATCACTGCCTGATAAGTAGCACATAGACTGTTCTCTCTTTTAAGAAGTGGGGTTTCAATGCTCACATGAATGACTTCCCTGACTCCTATCTCAAACCACCTATCTTATCTGTCTAATATGTGTACATCCTCATCTTTGAAAGAGTGCCCTTTGTCCTTCAAATGGAGGTGTACTGCTGATTCTGGTCCTGAGCTGTTCCTCCTCCTATGTTGGACCATCCTCCTGTTTAATGGCTGTTTAGTTTCTTCAATGTAGAGGTTAGGGATGGGCATTTTGTTTTGGAACTGGTAGGTTACGAAACGAACCACGCGAGCCCAGGTGGTGCTTGGAACCATCTGATACACACGGAGCAAATTGCTTTACCTTTCTTTGGGCTTGTGCAGGGTTAAACTACAATGGGGAAGCACGCTGCAATGTCATATTTCCTCCTTTAAGATGCTGGCCAATCAGACAGGGAGGTGGGATGATGCCTGTCCCTGCACAGCTACTGATTAGCCAGCACCACAGAGGAGGAAAGATGACATTGCAGCGTGTTTCCTCATTGCAGCTCAGCTCCCTGCCTACAGACAGAAAGGTAAAGCAATTGGCTCTGCATGTACCAGATGGTTCCAAGCACCACCTGGGCTCATGTGGTTTGTTTTGTAACCTACTGGTTCCGAAACGCTAAACTAGAGGTCTGCACACTCCTGACTGCATTGGACTGTGTATACTATATCACTCCTTTTGTATTTTGTTGTTGGGTACTTTGAGTGGACAAGTCTCTGCCTTAAGTGTGTTTGTGAGTTTGGAGTAAACAGGGATGTGGTGTTTGCCAAATATCCTTTTAAGTTTTTCAAACACTCCAGCCATGTAGGGAATGACCAGGTTCTTCCGTCAGCTCAATCCAGCCTATTCAGGACATTGTTCAGCTTATGAGCCTATTTCAGACCAGAGTGACATGAGGTCAAGTGAACTATAAAATGGAGGACAGCAGACATGGTAGAAAACCAACAGGGTCATTCAATGCTCTGAATGAGGCTTTCTTTCCAATTTCGTAAACCTCTCTCTGTAATGAGGGCATGAGAAATTCCCAGCACCAACATTTGTAGTTACACCTCTTATATCTCATTACTAAACACCATAGCGCCTTCTCACATACTCTTCACAGCCCAGTAGCAACCAAGTCACCTTTATTTTTTCTTGACTAGACTGCTTTGACTATTTATTTATCTATTTATTTATTTGTATATTTCCCATCCGGCAGAAAGCCAGTCTGGGTGGTATACAACATAAAACAAACTGTTACAAAATACAAATACAAAAATATAATAAAACGGAAAAAAATATTACAAATGAAAATATAACTAAGACATCATTCATAAAAATCAAAAAGTAAAGAAGATGAAACAATGGCAGATGAGATTAGATCACAAAATCAGTAAGGCAACGTAACAGTTAATAACCACTGACATTTCCTCAGGATATCTACATCTTCTGCAGAAAGATGTTTACACTTCCTCCTGGCTAAAAATCTTTCCAAACCAAATTGCATTTCCTAGTCCTATCTATGGATTTCTTTCACATTTATGAATTGAAGAGAGTTAAGTTTATCACCGAAAAGCAGATTAAAGATGTTGATTTCCAGTATTCAACAAAAAATGCTCAGAAAATCTGCTCACCCCTGCATTTTGGTTTAAATTTTGAATTTCACCGAAGTGCTAAGTATTTGGAAAACTTGACAATTTCAAATACTGACCGGTCTTTTCAAGAGCCATATTTAACTTGTCTTCCATCTGCAATTTTAGAGGGTCGCTACTATGACGTACATATGAAAATCGATTATGCCCCTGCAATGATAAAGAACTTAAAACATTTGCAACATGTTCTTTTCATATGTAGTTATTACAGGGATGATCCCACCAGGCTCCTTTACCCTGTAACGAGAGGTTTTCCAGGCGGATTCTTCGATTGGTATACAATATACAGTGCTACCTTGTATAAAGAAATTAATTCGTTCCAAATGATATTATGTTAAGCAAATATTCCTTCATAAAAATTTCCCAAAATAATGCATTGAAAACGGAGTAGCCCCTAATCGCAACCATTTTTATGTTGTATGGATTTGCCTCGTAGGCGATTCTGTTAAGCAAATTTCCCCTATCTCCGGAATTTTTTATGTTGTACAGATTTTATGTTATGCAAAACATTTGTTATACGAGGGTCCACTGTATCTTCTAGAAGACACAAATAAGCCCACTACAGAACTCGTTACTCTGCCCATAAAACATGAAAGAGAATTCTTGTGCTTAACTAATTTTAAGCTTCCTTTAATTATTTTTAGGAATATATACTGGAGTTTATTGGGCCTTCGGCTGTAAAATAAAATTGATTGATTGAATAAGCAGGGAAAGCAGTTTGAAATAACCAAGTCTTCAATCTTTTCTCGAAGATCAACAATGAGGGAGCCTGGCAGATCTCCAAGGGGAGTTGGTTCCAGAGTCTAGGAGCTGCAACCGAGAAGGTCCAATTCCTTGTTGTTGACTTGCAGGCCTCCCTCTGTGTTGGCACCCTCAGAGGACCTGCCTGCGATGAACTAGTGACGTGGGTAGAACTCTGGGTTAGGAGCTGCTCTGACCAATAGGAAGGTCCCAAACCATTTAGGACTTTGCCCTAAGCACATCCGATCTCGCCTGATTTCGGAAGCTAAGCAGGGTTGGTCCTGGCTAGTACTTGGATGGGAGACCTCCAGGGAATACCAGGTGCTGTAGGCACCTGGAGTAGGAACTGGCAAACCACTCCAGTATTCCTGCAAAGAAAACTCCATGGACATGGAGTCACGAAGAGTCAGTCACGACTGTAAAGACACGATACACATGTCAACATTAAGACCTTGAAGTCAATGTGGTAATGGATCGGCAGCCAGTGCAGTGCAGTCAGAGTCTGGATAATATGATCGAATTTTTAGTACAGAATCCTGCACCCATTGGAGCCTCCAGATTAACTTCCAAGTCAGCCCCACGTAGAAAGCACTACAGTAGTCTAATGTCTAGACTACCAGTGCATGGGCCAACATGTTGAAAGCACCAGGGTCCATTAAGGTGCACAGCTGCGCAATCTGCCTAAGGTAGTAATGTGTGGTATGGACCACTGGGTGTCATGACACGAAACCCCATACCTCCTAACAACCTCTCCCAGTTGTCTCATATAGACATTAAAGAGCACAGGGGAGATGATCAACCAAGAGGCACCCTACAATTGATGGAGCAAGTGGTGGAAGTCAGATACCCCAGCTGCACTCTCTGGGGACAGCTCTCCAAGGAGTGGAACCACTACAAACCAGTGCCTCCAACCCCCAAATCAGAGAGCCTCCCCAGGAGGATACCGTGGTCAACGGTATCAAAAGCTACTGAGAGGTCAAGAAGGACCAACAAGGACGATTTGCCCGTCAGACGCCCTCAACAGGTTGTCTTCCTGGGCAACCAATGCCAGTTCTGTACCATGTTGCAGCCTGAACCCCGAAAGGAATGGATCAAGAGGCCCCTGCAGCTGATTCACCACCACCCTCTTGACAACCTTGCTTATAAACATTGGCAACGGGCCTATAGCTGTCAATTTGATCTGCCATCAAATGTTAACTTCTGAATGGGCCTGATGAATGCAACTTAAGACAGGGGGGAACCAGCCCCCTCGGAGAGGCCAATTAATTATTGCCATGGCCTATTAATTAATCACTGGCCTGGCTGCTTTTATAAGCCAGGCTGGGCAAAGGTCAAGGGAGGAGGTGTTGACTGGACCATGATCAAGGGCCCTGTTCACTTCAGACAACATAATAGGTTGAAAGTTAGACAAAATAACCGGACAAGGCGATACACTGGGTGTCTCTGCTTGATTGACTGGTCCTAACTGGAGATCCAGGTCTTGGTGGATGGCATTCATTTTAGATTTTAAAAATGCCGCAAGTTGGTTGCAAGAAATACTAGAGGGAAGCCTACCATTGCAACCAACCCCGGATAGATCACGGACTATACAAAACGGTTCAGCCTGATGATTTCGTGCTTCATCTGTATGGTTGGCAAAGTAAGTTCTTCTCAAGGTCTTAAACTTAGCTGAATAAATAGTCGATGCCATCTTAATGGCCAATAAATTATATTCTGTTGCAGCCCACCTCCATATGCTCTCTAGCCTCCTTCTATTCTGCTTCAAGTCCTGCAAGTCCTGATCAAACAAAGGAGCAGCCCGGGCCCAGAGGCCAAGTGGGCGTTCAGGAGCAAGCGTGTCGATTGCACTGGCGGTGGAGGAATAGTACCCCTCCACCAAGGCATTAACAGATACGCCAACCACATCATTGGGAATCCTACACATGTCATTCTGGAAACTTAATGGGGCCATTATTCTGCGTGGGCTCCCCGTGGAGAGGGGGTGCCACTGCGAGGCTGAACTTTAGCAGGTGGTGGTCCGACCATGAAAAGGGAACTGACACAAGGTCAATTACCATCAGGCTACTATCCCTCTGCGCATTAGGGAACACCAGGTCTAAAGTGTGACCTGCCACGTATGTGGGGCTGATGCTGAGATAAGTCCAAGGAGGCCAAGATCTTCCAGAACTCAAGAGCCTGCACCTCCACATGGATGTTGAGGTCACCCAGAACTATAAGTCTGAGGAACCTCAACAGTCCCACAGAGACGAAGGATGTCAGCGCTGGGAGAGCACTGGGTTGTGGGAAGCGCAGTACACCAGTAAAATCTCTAATTCTTCCCTAGTGCCAAAAGACACACAACGGACCTCAAGACTTTAAATATGTTAGAAGCAGAAAACCTGCAAGAGAACCGGCTGACCCTCTGGATGGTGACGGAGGAAAAGGGGAGGTTAAGGAGGACTTGGAAATTGCAGAGAAATTAAATGAGTTCTTTGCATCTGTCTTCACGACAGAAGACCTTGGGCAGATCCCACTGCCTGAGCGGCCCATCTTGACTAAAGAATTAAATCAAATACAGGTTAAAAGAGAGGATGTTTTAGGTTTAATTGATAAATTGAAGATCAATAAGTCACCGGGCCCAGATGGCATCCATCCAAGTGTTATTAAGGAACTGAGAAATGAAATTGCCGCTCTCTTAATGGTAATATGCAATTTGTCTCTTAAAATGGCCACAGTGCTGGATGACTGGAGGATAGCGGATGTCACACTAATTTGGGGACCCGGGAAACTACAGACCGGTTAGCCTTACGTCTGTCCCAGGGAAGATGGTGGAAAGCCTCATCCAAGAGAAAATCTTAAAACTCACAGAAGAACACACCTTGCTGCGGGAAAGTCAGCATGGCTTCTGTAAGGGTAAGTCTTGCCTGACAAACCTTTTAGAATTATTGGAAAAGGTCAACATGCATGTGGATTTGGGTGAACTGGTGGATATTGTCTATCTGGATTTTCAGAAGGCTTTTGACAGTCCCTCACCAAAGGCTGCTGAAAAAATGGCACAGTCATAGGATAAGAGGGCAGGCCCTCTTATGGACTGAGAGCTGGTTGAGATCCAGGAAACAGAGTAGGTATCAATGGGAAATTTTCACAAAGTAGAGAGGTGAAATGGTGTGTCCCAGGGATCTGTCCTGGGATCGGTGCTTTTCAATCTGGTCATAAATGACCTGGAGACAGGGATAAGCAGTGAGGTGGCCAAGTTTGCGGATGACACAAAACTTTTCCATGTGGTAAAAACCAGAGAATATTGTGAAGAGGTCCAGAAGGATCTCTCCAAACTGGGAGAATGGGCTGCGAAATGGAAATGCATTTTAATGTGGCAAGATGTAAAGTAATGCATATGGGAGCAAAAAAAAAAAACCACAACACTTTATCTATCAACTCATGGGCTCTGAGCTATTTGTGACAGATCAGGAAAGAGAACTTGGTGTGTTTGTGGACAGCTTCATGAAGGTATCTACCCAACATGTGGCAGCGGTAAAGAAGGCCAATTCCCAAATCAAAAGAGGGATTGAAAATAAAACAGCCAACATTATTATAATGCCATTGTACAAAACGATAGTAAGGCCACACCTGGAGTATTGTGTACAATTCTGGTCACTGCATCTCAAAAAAGACATAGTGGAACTAGAAAAGTACAGAAGAGAGTGACTAAAATGATTACTGGGCTGGGGGACCTCCCTTATCAGGAAGGGCTAAAACACTTGGGGCTCTTTAGTCTGGAAAAAGGACACCTGAGGGGGGATATGATTGAGACGTACAAAATAATGCAGGGCATGAGTAAAGTGGATAGAGGGACGCTTTTCTCCCTCTCACAAAATACCAGAATTAGGGGACATACATTCAAACTGAGGGCTGGGAGAGTGAGGACAAAAGATTTTTTTTTTAAACCCAGTGTGTTGTTTGTGGAACTCCCTGCCACAAGATGTGGTGATGGCATCTGGCCTGGATGCCTTCAAAAGGGGATTGGACAGATTCCTGGAAGAGAAGTTCATTACAGGTTACAAACCATGATGAGATGTGTAATCACCAGGCTTAAAACCAGGGTACTGTACTTCGAAGACCACATGCAGGGGAGTGGTATGAAGAGACTGCTATCTAGTCTCGTGCACTCCCGGAAACATTTGGTGGGGCCACTGTGAGATACAGGAAGCTGGACTAGATGGGCCTTTGGCCTGATCCAGAATGGCTCTTCTTATATATTCTTATGACCCGGTATCGCCAATGCTGAGATCCTGACAGCCTCCAAGGAGTTTTTATACACAATGGCCACCCCCTCTCTCCCTCCCTCCATTCCACCGTGGTGCAAGATAGAATGCCTGGGTGGGCAAATGAAGAAGAGTGTTGGATCTCCCTCCACACCCACTCAGGTCTTGGTGACACAAGACAGGTCCACTTTTCATCCAGGATCAAATCCTGGATGAGTTGGGTTTTATTTGCAGCAGACCTGGCATTTAAAAGCACCAATAAGAGAGTGGAGGGCTGATTTAACTGGTTACCTTGCATCCAACAAGAGGTAGCAGCATCAGAACAGGGCACAGCTTTCAAACATCTGAACCCTATTCTCATGGATCTCATTAGGTGCTGCTCCTGCAGTATACCTACCATAACCCGAGATCACTCAGATAAGCAATGGTCCCCTGTTTTGTGGTTACTGCTTTCCCACGCTCCCTGAGATGTAAACAATAGGACAAAGAAATAGTAACTAATAATATAAGAAAACAGAACAAGTTAAAGAAAACCCAATACATTCTAATAGGCATAAAGATCCTGATTATAGAAGGAAAGAAAAAAATTAATTAATTACAACCAAAATTAAATTGGAACTAGGACAGTGAAAGAAAGGCAGAACATAGGGCTTGGAGTAATTACTTAAACTTAACTTAGGCCATAGACATTAAATACAGTGGTACCTTGTATACAGTGGTAGCTTGTATTAATTTGTTCCAAATGAAATTAGGTTAAGCAAATTTTCCTTTATACAAATTTCCCATGGGAATGCATTGGAAATGGAGTAATCGCTAATCACGACCATTTTTATGTTGCACGGATTCGTCCCATAGGCGATTCTGTTAAGCAAATTTCCCCTATCTCCAGAATTGTTTATGTTGTACAGATTTTATGTTATACAAACTATTTGTTATATGAGGGTCCACTGTATTGTAAATTAATATAGCATTTAAAGTTGCTGTTAAAGATACAAACATAATTGAGATTTGACCCAACAATGAACCCCAAATTAGTGGCACAGATGACGGACTAAGATGGTATAAAGTTCTAAATATTGTCATGCTGCTCACAACCTGATCCATGAAGCCAGGCTGATGCAAACTACAACTCCTGGTCGCTGCAAAGATGGAATCCACAGTCAAGAGCTAAGCCAGAGTCAGAAGCCGAGTAGGGACCACAGGACATCTCCTCCCAGGCATCAGCCAGCGCCACAAACAGAGGTCCATCAGCTACCTCCCAGCGAGAACGCAGCTCCGCAACAAAGGGGGTGCATTGCCGATAACTCCAATGGATGCCGAGCTGGAAAGACCACACACCATCTGCGGGGGGGGGGGGGGGAAGCAGCACTCCAGCATGGGCTGGGAGACACAACCCGAAACCTCCATGGCCCTCAACAGAGGGACACCTGGGTCGAGGGGCTCCCAGCCCAATGATCCCAGAGCCATTCCACCCAATGCCTGTGTCGTTAATCAGGCTGGCCTGAGGAGTCCCCCGGCGACACAGCAAAAATGGAAACGACTTCATTGTGTAAACTCGAACGGTGATGAAAAGCAAAATGGAGTACGAGCACCAAAAACGTCGATCCCAGGTAGAAATCACAGCACAGGTAATTCACAAATCGATCAAAAAGATGCCATAATTTAAAGTTAATTGTGCCATATGTGAGTTAAAATGCTGCCAACAGTCTCTCTCTCTCATGGGCACGTGTTCCCAAGACTTATAAAACTGTAAAGCCCATAAGAGAAAATAATCAAAAATTAGATAGGAGAGTATATAAAAATAGCAGGTGGGTAAGCATTTCTTTTTAAAGAAGTATGAATGCAGCAAGGAAATAGTAGCAACAAACCTTAGCGGCAAACTGTGGGGCAAAAAAGAAAATAAAGATAAAGTAACTAGATAGATAAGCAGGTAGAGATGGGCATTTTGTTTCGGATGGGGGTTGGTTCTGAAACAAAACATGCCAGCATAGCTGGCACCTGGAGCCCACTCCCACCCTCCAGAATGAAATCCACCAGTGTCTTACCTTGTTGTAGTTCGTGCTGGGTGAAATTTCAACCAGGAAGCAGTCTCCGATGCATCATTTTCCCCTCTCTCTCTGGCACTGGCCAATAAGACAGGGAGGCGGGACGATGTATGCCCTTGCATGGATCCTGATTGGCCAGCACCAGGGAGAGGGAAAGATGACGCATCGGGGGTTGCTTCATGGTTGAAATTTCACCCACCATGAACTACAGCGAGGTGAGACAGCGGTTGATTTCATTCTGAAGGGTGGGAACGGGTTCCGAGTGCCAGCTGTGCCGACATGTTTTATTTTGGAACCAGTGCCCTTTCGAAACGAAACACCCATCTCAGGGACCCTACCCTACCCACAATAATGGAAAATCTGCAGTATGCGGATGCTGGGTTGGGTCAGGAATGGGGAGCCTATCTGGTGCCTCCTACACTTACCTGAGGCCTGACACTGCCCCGAATGGGCCTCTGACAGGCGTCCCAGTCCTGTCGGAGGCCCCAGAAGTAATTTCCAGTGAACCGGAAGTGACTGGACCGGTTCACCAAAAATTACTTCTGGGACCTCCAACAGGACTGGGAAGCGTGTTGGAAGCCCCAGAAGTGGTTTTGGCCGATCCGGAAGGCACTTCTGGTTTTCTGGAAGTGACTTCCAGTTCGCCAGAAACCACTTCTGGGGCCTCTAACAGGTTCGGGAAACCTGTTGGAGCCCCGCTTGGGGCAGCGCCAGGCCTGGGGTAAGTGCAAGAGAACTCAAACAGGTCCATGCAACTTGCCCAAGGAGCCCTTCATTTCATATACTGCAGTCCCATGATGTACAAGGACTGCAATGTATGCAAAATGGCGGGGACGACTGTACATGACTTCTGTGCAAATCAATATCCACACTTCATGCACTTGTATGGTTTCTTTCCTGTGCGGACTCTTATATGTCTGCTAAGGTGTAATTTATCAGCAAAACATTTTCAACACACCTACCATTTCTATGGTTTCCCTCTGGTGTGGACTCTCTTATGACTCTGAAGCTGTGAGCTCTGACAAAAACATTTCCCACACTCCTGGCATTTGTATGGTTTTTCTCCTGTGTGGATTCTGTTATGCCTTATAAGGTGTGAATTTTCAAGAAAACATTTCCCACACACTTGGCATTTGTAGGGCTTCTCTCCTGTATGTAATCTCTTATGCATAACCAGCTGTGAATTCCAGGCAAAGCATTTCCCACACTCTTGGCATTGGTACGGTTTCTCTCCTGTGTGAACCCTATTATGACTCAGAAGATAGGAATTTTGAACAAAATATTTTCCACACTCCTGGCATTGGTATGGTTTTTCTCCTGTGTGGGTTCGCTTATGCCTCAAAAGGTGCGAATTCTCAGCGAAACATTTCCCACACTCTTGACACTGGTATGGTTTCTCTCCTGTGTGGATTCTCTTATGAGTAACTAGGTGTGAATTCTCAGCAAAATATTTCCCACACTCCTGGCATTGGTACGGTTTCTCTCCCGTGTGGACCCTATAATGACTCAGAAGATAGGAATTCTGAATAAAACATTTCCCACACTCCTGGCATTTGTATGGTCTTTCCCCGGTGTGGGTTCGCTTATGCCTCAAAAGGTGTGAATTCTCAGCAAAACATTTCCCACATTCTTGACACTTGTATGGTTTCTCTCCGGTGTGGATTCTCTTATGAGCAACAAGGTGTGAATTTTCAGTAAAACATTTCCCACATTCCTGGCATTTGTACGGTTTCTCTCCCGTGTGGACTCTCCTATGCCTCACAAGCAAGGTATTTCGACCAAAATATTTCCCACACTCCAGGCATTGGAATCGTTTCTCTCCTGCGCGGTATCTTTCATGCCTCACAAAATGTTGATTCTGTCCATAGATATCTGAGGAAGAATGACAAATACAGAAAAGACAGAAGTGAAGAATGAGATGTATACACGGGAGGAAAAGCAAGGTTTCCTAAGAAAGGATATGGCTGCTTAAATGCTCCTACAGATGACAAACTGTTACTTTGTACGTGTCATAACATTTTACCCTCTTTTTTCCTCCTCTATAAATTTACTGACATGTATGATGGTTTGTGTCTTCTCTTATATGTTTCTGAAAGGGCTGAAATGATAGAAATAATTTAAACCAACAAGCCTTCTATACAAAGCTAGCCTCTGTTTTTCTGGTCTTTGGAAATTTTTCACAGACAAAAATCTAGGAAAGTAATAAAGCCCTCATAGTTCATCTTATAATATTTTAACACATTCCTTGAGCTACTCTAATAAAGGGTCCTGGCTGTGCTTCTGCTTTGTTCTGTACCAGTTAAGTTTTTTTTAAAAAAGGGCAACAAACTGTAAATCTGGAAGTATGATTAAATCACATCTCTTATTAAACAAACTGAACACATTATGTTCAAAGGTTTGTTTTTCCAAATGATGCAGCTAAAGGAATCACAAAAAGGAATTACAGAGGTCAAGCACATCCCTCAAGGCCTCTGGTTTTGTCAGCCATCTTAATCCCTGAGCAGAGTTTAAATACTGAAAACTGCTACAATGAAGCCGACAGGTTCAAAACATGCTCACTAAAAGCTGCCCCTCTCCTGAACCTTCATCTCCTCAAAGGGTGATGAACGGCGATTCTCACCCTGAGTCCACATTGGAAAAAGTTGGCTATCTTGATGCTATCTGGAGCTCAGCGTATCTGGAGGGCCACTCTTCCCTCAGTTTGGCATTAAGGACCCCACAGGAACCGCACCTTCTCTGTGGCTGGTCCCACATTGTGGAACCGTCTCCCGCGCGACATTTGGACTGCGGAGTCCTTCCCAGCATTTAAGACGTTACTAAAAATCTGGCTCTATACTGCTGAATTTGGCAATCTTATTTATTTATTTATTTATTTATTTATTTATTTATTTATTTATTTATTTATTTATTTATTTTAATACTTATATACCGCCCATCTTCCGGAGGAACTCCGGGTGGTTTACAACAATAACAATTACAATAATAACAAGCTAAGTAAAAAGAAAAAAAAACAATAATAATAAAAATGAAAAACAAAATCAAGGGGGTTGATTTATTCTTTGAGCAGGGATTTGAGTTTTCATGTCCGCCCGTTTTTCTTTCGCCATTTTGCTTTGGCACTATCATTCTGACTGTTAAGTTTTTCTGATAGTTTTTCTTCTTTTTTAATTTTAGGTTCCGCTGTTGGTTGTTCATTGTTTTTATGTTTAATTTTTTTTGGAAACGATTATTATTCGTTTGAACTCCGTATTGTAGACTTTTACACTTGTTTACCGCCTTGAGTTCCCTTTTGGGAAAATCTGCCGGTAAATAAATAAATAAATAAATAAATAAATAAATAAATAAATAAAAAAATAGTGAGTGTTCAGGCACCATTGCAACACAAAAGCATCCTAGTTGCTGTTCTTGTCATTGGCCATTCTTGCAACAGTAAAGAGAGCCTGAGATCAACCAGGGAAAGGTGTGTGTGTGGGGTCTTACCAAGAAACGATACTGCTTGCCAGTTCTCCTCCATGACTTCCCAATGCAGGGCCATCTGGTAAGGATCCAGCAGGGTCCACTCTTCCTGGGTAAAAAACACAGCCACCTCCTCAAAGGTCACTGGACCCTAAATAAGGGAAGAGAAAGGAGGCCTTACGCAGGGGTTTCATACAGAAAGGCTCCTAAATGCAAAACACCATGAAAGAAAAGTGGATGGCTCTTACATTGAAACTTCCTCCTTTCTATAGGAGGAAAAAATGATCAAGGTGTACGAGTCCCTTTTGTCAATATGCTGCCTCCAGGAAGAGAGGCCTCCAAATCCTAGTGGCTGGGCGTCAAGAGGGGGTTCCCGGTGGCCTGTTTTGCCTGCCTTCAGAGCTTCCCAGAGGCATCTGGGAACCTCTGCATAAAACAGGATGTCAGGCTTCACCAGCCGTGGCTGGGATCAAACCCTGCTCCTCTTACAATTCAGGCATGTCCGAAGTACGGCCCAGGGGCCAGATGCAACCTGTTTACAAATTTCAAGTGGCCCACAGCCTCTTCTCTGCTTGTCAAGCATCCCCACTGGCTGGACCCTCCCCGGGCCAGCGGGAGACGTCAGCTGCCCGGCCCTCAGCGACCGACGTGGCAGCCGGGGGGGGGCTGCCCCCTCCCTCAGGACCCTCCCGCCCTCCAAGGGAAAGATGGCAACACGGCAGTGCGCATTTGTCTCTCCAGTGCCACCCCCTCCGAAGGCTGCCAGGAAGTGGAACGCTCTCCCTCGGAAGTGGGAGGATGGGCAGGCAGAGGGGGCTGGGCTGGGGCTCTGCCCCATCTGGCTACTTGGTACTCGCTTGCGGGCGGGATCTCCCCTCCTCAATGGCCGCAGGGTGGTGAAGCTGGAGGCAGTGCCAAAGGGGAAAGGGACAAGGAGGAGAGTGTGCCAGGCAGGCCGGCAGGCCAAAATCATCTCCCTAGTGAGCTGCGCCTTGCACAGTCCCTGCCCACCTTTAAAAAGGCCCTGAAAACCTACCTTTTTTAAAGAGACATATGACCACCTTTTTACTTTTTTAAAAAAATTGCCACCCGCGTTGTCTCTTGTGGAGGGTCTCGCCCCTCCTTATTTTATTAGCACTCACTTGCCCTTTTTTGTAATATCTTGTTGGTCTTGTTTTAACTGTAAACCGCCCAGAGTTCCGTCCGGAAGATGGGCGGTATAGAAATATAACAAATAAATAAATAATAATAAATAAAAAGGGGCCTCTGCAGTGCTGCCACTGCGAGGGTGTGGAAGCCCCCCCCCCCGTTTCGCCTGCCTGCTGGGTGCACTCTCCTCCTTGTCTGTTGGCCCTCTGGGTGGACCCACTGCTGCTGCCTCCAACTTTACCTTTCTTCTGCCTTGCCTACCCGTGCGTCCTCCCCCTCGAGCAGGTGCAGAGGAGGGCGACCAGGATGGTTGAGGGTCTGGAGGAAATGTCTTACGAGCAACGGCTTAGGGAGCTGGGAATGTTTAGCCTTTCAAAGAGAAGACTGAGAGGGGATATGACAGCTATGTTTAAATATTTGAAAGGGTGTCATATTGAAGAGGGAACAGGTTTGTTTTCCATGGCTTCAGAGACTAGGACTCGGGGCAATGGTTTCAAACTACAGGAAAAGAGATTCCATTTGAACATTTGGAAAAACTTCATGATGGTTAGAGCTGTTTGGCAGTGGAATATGCTGCCACAAAGGATGGTGGAGTCTCCCTCCGTGGAGGTTTTTATTCAGAGGCTGGGTGGCCATCTGTCGGAAATACTGTGATGGGGGTTCCTGCATGGCAGGGGGTTGGACTAGATGGCCTTGAGGTCTCTTCCAACTCTATGATTCTATTATTACTTCTCATCTCTCTCTCTCTCTCTCTCTCTTTCTCTCTCTCTCTCTCTCTCTCTCTCTCTCTCTCTCTCTGTGTGTGTGTGTGTGTGTGTGTGTGTGTGTGTGTGTGTGTGTGTGTGTGTGTGTGTGTGTGTGTGTGTCCACCACCTCTATCAGGACAAGTTTGGTGGAGAAGTGTGGAAAGCAAGCCTTGAGGAGGTGAGTTCCAGGGTGTGTGAGGTGGTTAGTTCCTGGGGCTGTAAGGATGGGAAAGGCTACACACCCATATCAGTCCATAAAAAGCAATAAAGGGGGAGGAGGGCAAAAAATAACTCCACGCCCTGAGGGCCAGCTTCCTTCTTTGAAAACAAGAGACAAAAAACAAAGGCTGTGGAGAATGGAGCTCAAACAGAGAGCAGCAGTGAGGGAGGGAGGGAGGGAGGTTGTGGCGGGAAGCCAGCAGTCCCGACCCATGGCAGGCTGATTGGTCAGCCCCCCCCCCAACAAACATTTTTCACCTCACCAAATGTGTCCCTCCCTGCAATAGGTTTGGACACCCCTGTCTTACTTGCTTTATGTCTCCCTCCAAAACAGAGACAGAGAAATACATTCAGAATGAGAAAATAGGGAGCGCAAAAGGATTCCTGCTGGCTCACATGTTCAACTTTGGAAAACCTTAAATAACTCTTGGCCGTTTCTTCAAAACAAAAGAGAAACAACATTCTTCCTCACATGGGGGAATAGGCGCGGTATATAAATGTAAAATAAATAAATAAATAAATAAAAATGGAGAATTAATTAATTAATTAATCCTCTTTTTTGTTTTGTTTGTTTTTTGCCGTCTTGCCGATGACTATTCGACTACTTTGTTGATTTGCTTTTATGTTATATATCAATTTTTATTTCTATATATTTATTCTTTTTATTTTTCTATCCTCTGCTTTGATTGATGTACTGTTTCTCTATTGGGTTGGCCTTGCCCTCTTGTGAACCACCCAGAGTTCTTTTGGGAAGACGGGCGGTATAAAAATGAACAAACAAACAAACAAATAAATACATGGAGAGGGCCATGCTTATCAAATTGCTGCATAGTTACTGACCGTTTTAAATATCGCATTTTAAAAGAAATGCATGTTCAGCCTTAATCAGGAGTCCAGTGGCTGAATAGTCCAGCTTTCAAATCCAAGTGGTCTCCTTGAACAGCTTTCTCCGTACCTGATTTGGTTCCACAGCACCACAAGGAAGAGAGGAAGGGATACTTGTCACTGGCATCCTTCTGGGCCCTGAAAGAGAGACCAAGGGGATGGGAAGGCATTTGCATCAGCTTCTCCTAGCAGATCACAACCTTCCAGGAAAGTCAGAGTAAATGACATCCTACAAGGACCAGAAGATTGAGATCTACTGAATGAGAATAACCCTCTTTATTGAGTTATGGAATCATAGAGTTGGGAGACTTGCCATGCAGGAACCCCCATCCAATGAATGAGATTAACTATATTTTTTCAGGTAAAGAAATTTCTCCAACAGTTAACAAATACTAACCATCCTACTACGGTATACTCCAAGCTCCTGAATTGGATACTGTGCCAATGCCAGAAGTTGAATAAATACAGTATTATACAACTTGCGGGGATTATTTCCTCTGCATGCATCAATCTTTTTTATTGATTTCAGAGGATTGAAAGAAGACCGGACACCACCTATGGATAAGCACATTGCAAAGCAAAGCAAAGCAAAGCGTTCTCCTTATATACCACCCCATCCCACTTCAAGTAGTCTCTGGGCAGTTTACAGTTTTAATTACAGTAATGCAGGCTACACATTGCTCCCCCCCCCCCAAGCTGGGTACTCATTTTACCGACCTCGGAAGGATGGAAGGCTGAGTGAACCTTGAGCTGGCTACCTGGGATTGAACCCCCAGGTCATGAGCACAGATTTAGCTGCAGTACAGGCATTTAACCACTGTGCCACGAGGCTCCAGATCCAACACATTCTTCTCCACAATTTTTAATAAATTGAAACAAATGTAGGAAATGTTCACCTTCTTGGCTCGACTCCACCTTGTAAAAATGAATAGAAAATCTGGTGGACCTTTGTTTCTCTCTAGCTGTTCTGGTCACTACCTTTATGTAGGGTAGATGCTTCCTCCGGGTGCCATGGCACATCTCCAACCCATAATTCCTACCTTTAAATTCAATTGGATGAGGACATTTTGTCTTTTATATCCTATAGGAAATTTTCCATTCTTGTTTTCTCACAAAAGAAAAATGAAAGACAATATACTGTGTGGTAGGGACTTGGATGATCTCATGAATATCCCTGATGAACTTTGATTGAAGTATCAAAAGCAATACAGAATAAATATTTCCAAGTTTCCCATCCAAAAAAAGATAAGTAGGAGGGATACACAGACCCTCCTTTCCTTCCACACAGGGAAAAAAAACACAATCATCCCAACACCGACACCTACCTATTATATTTGCACCTTCTTGATTGCCTTGGTTGATCTCTTGCCACCGGGGACTCGGTCTGGTGCTGAACGGAGATTTCTCTGCTGCTTGGAAACCAGAGTGGATGCCAGCAGAGATATTTCTCATCTGAGAATCCATTATAGGGAACAGGAGGAGAGAAAATAAAAGATTGAGACCAAGATTTTAGAGAAGGAGGTTGGAACTCAGGAGATATGGGACATCGTGCTCGGATTTTGGCGAGAAAAATCATTGGGAATGGGTAGAGTTTGTGCCATTTTTAGACCCCTTGGAGTAGTCATGGCCAGGATGGAGGGGTTGACAATCCCTGTCCAAAAAGTGTTCACATTCTAACACTGCACCCCCACCCCAAAACTGCTGTAACTCGATGTAGTGTCAATGCAAGAAGCAAAACTGCATTTTCGTCAGCAAACAGCCACATGGGATGGACACGTGCTTTGCTTTCAAGGGCCACGTGTGGGAAGGGGCAGCCAATCCCAGCAGAACAGCCACCACGGAGACAGGCGGAGGGGCAGCAGAAGTGGAGGGATAGCCCCTGCAATCTCCAGGTCCCTTTAGGGATTGTCCTCACCTCTGGTTCTTCCCGCTCTTGGTCTTCTGCCTGACTCAGAATCAGGAAACCTTCCGCCAGGGTGACCGCCTGGGAAGTGGTCTCAGCCCCACATTCCCTCACCCAGCTCGACATCTCCAGGGGGAGGATGGACAAGAACTGCTCTAGCACCACCAGGTCCAGGATCTGAGCCTTGGTGTGTTGCTCTGGCTTCAGCCATTGGCAGCAAAGTTGGTGGAGCCGGGTGCAAGCCTGTCGAGGGCCCTCAGCCTCCTTGAATGAGAATTTCCTGAAGTGTTGGCACTCCATGTCTGGACCGACCATCTCCTCTTCCCTTAGGACTTCCTCCACTGCTCTTTCCGCGCAGGTCCCAAAATTTTCTATCTTGATAATATCAGGGTCTCTTCCTGATCTGGGGACAGGAGTGTATTGGTCCGCCATGTTGTTCTGCCCCTAACAAGGCCTCTAATGGATCCTGAAACTGCTCTATTCCTGAGGTGCAAGGACTATCCGGATAGACCCAATGTTGGGAGCTCTGCAAATCCAAGACACACTCTTGTTAGTATGGTCAAGGTCAAAAAATACAGCACAACAGCACAGAAACAAGCCCTGTCTCCAAATGAGATGTGGGAGAATGGCAAAGCTCAGAGTAAGCCGTGTTAGACTGTGCAAGAATCCCAGGCAAAAATCAAAACAAAGCAAAGTGAAATATAAGTTACTGTATATACTCGAGTATAAGCCTAGTTTTTCAGCCCTAATTTTGGGCTGAAAAAAGGGGTCCTCAGCTTATATTTGGGTCAATACTTTTAGCCACTGAGGCAAGTTTGGGTCGATGGCTAAAAGTCATTTTAAACATTGTGCGCCACTTCTCCTGACCCCCCCATGTTTAAAATGACTTTTTAAAAAGTCATTTTAAAACAATGTTTAAAATGACTTTTAGCCATAAGAACATAAGAACATAAGAAGAGCCATGCTGGATCAGGCCAAAGGCCCATCTAGTCCAGCTTCCTGTATCTCACAGCGGCCCCACCAGATGCGTTTAGGAGCGCATGAGACTAGATATCTGTCTCCTGATACCACTCCCCTGCATCTGGCCCTTGAAGTACCCTGGTTTAAAGCCTAGAGATTACACATCTCCATCATGGTTTGTAACCCGTGATGGACTTTTCCTCTAGGAATCTGTCCAATCCCCTTTTGAAGGCATCCAGGCCAGATGCCATCACCACATCCTGTGGCAGGGAGTTCCATAGACTTACAACACGCTGGGTGAAAAAATACTTTCTTTTGTCAGTTCTTACTCTCCCAGCACTCAATTTGAGTGTATGTCCCCTAGTTCTGGTATTTTGAGAGAGGGAGAAGAGCTTCCCTCTATCCACTTTACTCATACCCTGCATTATTTTGTATGTCTCAATCATATCCCCCCTCAAGCGCCTTTTCTCCAGACTAAAGAGGCCCAATTGTTTTAGCCTTTCTTCATAAGGGAGGTGCCCCAGCCCAGTAATCATTTTAGTCGCTCTCTTCTGTACCTTTTCCAGTTCCACTATGTCTTTCTTGAGATGCGGTGACCAGAATTGTACACAATACTCCAGGTGGGGCCTTACTATTGTTTTATATAACGGCATTATAATGTTGGCTGTTTTATTTTCAATCCCCTTTTTGATAATCCCTAGCATGGAATTGGCCTTCTTCACTGCTGCCACACATTGGGGAGACACCTTCATGGAGCTGTCCACCAACACACCAAGATCTCTTTCCTGATCCGTCACGGATAACTCAGAGCCCATGAGTTGATAGATGAAGTTTGGATTTTTTGCCCCAATATGCATTACTTTACATTTGGTTACATTAAAACGCATTTGCCATTTCGCAGCCCACTCCCCCAGTTTGGAGAGATCCTTCTGGAGCTCTTCACAATCTTCTCTGGTTTTTACCACATGGAAAAGTTTTGTGTCATCTGCAAACTTGGCCACCTCACTGTTTATCCCTGTCTCCAGGTCATTTATGAACAGATTGAAAAGCACCGGTCCCAGGACCGAGCCCTGGGGCACACCGCTTTTCACTTCTCTCCATTGTGAAAATTTCCCATTGACACCTACTCTTTGTTTCCGGGATCTCAACCAGTTCTCAATCCATAAGAGGACCTGCCCTCTTATCCCCTGACTATGCAATTTTCTCAGCAGCCTATGGTGAGGGACTGTGTCAAAAGCCTTTTGAAAATCCAGATAGACTATATCCACCGGTTCACCCAAATCCACGTGCCTGATGACCTTTTCAAAAAATTCTAAAAGGTTTGTAAGACAAGATTTACCCTTACAGAAGCCATGCTGATTTTCTCTCAGCAAGGTTTGTTCTTTTATGTGTTTTAAGATTTTCTCTTGGATGAGGCCTTCCACCATCTTCCCTGGGACAGATGTAAGGCTAATCGGCCTGTAGTTTCCTGGGTCCCCCCGCCTTCCTTTTTTAAAAATTGGTGTGACATCTGCTATCCTCCAGTCCTCCGGCACTGTGGCTGTTTTAAGAGACAAGTTGCATATAACCGTTAAGAGATCTGCAATTTCATTTCTCAGTTCCCTAATAACCCTTGGGTGGATGCCATCTGGGCCCGGTGACTTCTTAATCCTCAATTTATCAATTAGTCCTAAAACCTCCTCTCTTTTAACCTGTATTTGATTTAATTCTTTAGTCAAGAGGGGCGGCTCAGGCAGCGGAATCCGCTCAAGGTCGTCTGTCGTGAAGACAGACGCAAAGAACTCGTTCAATTTCTCTGCAATGTCCAAGTCCTCTTTAACCTCCCCTTTTCCTCCCTCACCATCCAGAGGCCCAATTGGTTCTCTGGCAGGTTTTCTACTTCTAACATATTTAAAGAAGCTTTTATTATTACCCTTTATATTGCTAGCCATGCGTTCCTCAAAGTCTTTCTTTGCCTCCCTTATCATCTTTTTACATTTCTTTTGCCAGAGTTTGTTTTCTTTTTTATTTTCCTCATTTGGGGAGGATTTCCATTTACAGAAGGACCTCTCCTTGTGCTTTAGAGCCTCTCTAACTCCACTCGTTAACCATGCCGGTGTCCTCTTGGACTTAAATGAGCTCTTCTTTCTTTGTGGTATGCACTTGTGCTGGGCCTCTATTATTGTTGTTTTAAACAGGCTCCATGCACACTGAAGAGATTGGATTCTTCTAACCCTCCCCTTCAGTTTCTCTCTAACTAGTTTCCTCATCTGAGGGAAGTTTGCCCTTCGAAAATCAAGGGTTTTTATGTCTGATTTGGTTGACACTCTTCCTCCGACATGCATGGCAAAGGTAATTGCAGCATGGTCACTGTTCCCCAGAGGCTCAGTGACATTCACATCCCTGACGAGGTCCTGAGTATCACACAATATTAGATCTAGAGTTGCCTGTTCTCGGGTGGGCTCCATGACAAGTTGCTCTAAGGCACAGTCATTCAGCAAGTCGAGAAACCCTGTTTCTCTTTCTTGCCCAGAGCTCGCATTGGCCCAGTCAATGTGGGGATAATTAAAGTCCCCCATGATTACTATCCTATCCTTCTTAGCCACCTCCATGATTTCTCTCCTCATTTCAAGGTCCCCCTCAAGTTTTTGATCTGGTGGACGATAGAATACTCCAACTATCACATCACTCTTTGGACCTGGTAGTTTAACCCACAGTGATTCTATGGCGGAGTCAGACCCTCTGTCAATCTCCATTCTGCTGGATTTTATGCCTTCTTTGACATAGATGGCCACTCCTCCTCCAACCCGCCCCTCTCTATCCCTTCTATAGAGTTTATAGCCTGGGATTGCTGTGTCCCACTGGTTCTCCACATTCCACCAGGTTTCTGTTATGGCTATTATATCAATGTTATCCCTAGCTGCCAGATGTTCAAGTTCTCCCATCTTTGCTCGGAGGCTTCGAGCATTGGCGTAGAAGCACTTGTACAGTGGGTCCCGCAACAGCTGCTGCCTTGTTCTTCTCCCCCCACAGCTTTTATTTTCAGTAGACGAACTGTCACATTCCGCTATTCTGCCAGTGTTAATACTTGCTATGTCATCTCTATGTGATTCTCTACCCTCTCCAACCTCATTCCCCGAGGATGAGGTGTTCCGAACCGGATGCCACACAGCTCCTGTCGGCTTCCCCCCAGTTATCAGTTTAAAAGCTGCTCTGCTGCCTTTTTGAGGTTGAGTGCCAGCAATCTGGTCCCATCATGATTCAAGTGCAACCCATCCCTCCTGAACAGGTTTGGCTTGTCCCAAAATGTTCTCCAGTTCCTGACAAATCTAAAGCCCTCCTCTCGACACCATCGCCTCATCCACGCATTGAGGCTTCTGAGTTCTGCCTGCCTGGCGGGACCTGCACGAGGAACAGGTAGCACTTCTGAAAATGCTACCTTGGAAGCCCGGGACTTCAATCTTCTACCTAGCAACCTGAATTTGGCTTCCAAGACTGACCGCTTGGCCTTCCCGACATCGTTGGTACCGACGTGTACCATGATCACTGGCTCCTTCCCAGTTCTCTCTAACAAGCTATCTATATTTCTGGTGATGTCTGCAACCTTTGCACCCGGCAGGCAAGTGACCATCCGGTTATCATGCTCCTCACAAATCCATCCCTCCGTATTTCTAATGATAGAATCCCCTAGCACAATGAGCTTCTCTCCTGCAGCCTGGTCATCAACATGTACCTGATCTTGTATCTCATCAATAGTGATGAGGGAGAGATCCTCCGGTGGAACCACTTCTTCCTCTATGTGTGCCTCATGAGGTGTGCTGAGGGAAAGAGCTTCAAATTGATTGTGCAAGATGAGACTCTCTGAGCGATGCCTTGGCCTTCTACTCCTTTGAGTCACATTCCTCCACCCATCCACCTCCTGAGTTGGGGGAGTGACTTCCTCCTCTGAAGTGTGCCCTGTCTCTTCTTGGACCTGGATAGTCTCTTCCGCTCTGTCCAGGAACTGCTCAAGCTCCTTAATATGTTGCTGGTCCACTATGCGAGCCTCTAGCTGCTGGACCTTCTCTTCCAATAGCGCTACCAGCTTGCACTTGCAGCAGATGTAGTTCTGCACACGCTCTGTCAAGATAACAAACATAGCACAAGTACTGCAGGTAACTACAGCTGCTCCCTCCAACTCCATTTTAACTATTACAATAAAATGTATTCAAGGTCTCAAAAATGTAAACTTGCACTTTTTTTTATCTAGTAAGACTCTTTACTTCTTTTATTGTTTAGTCAAAATCTAACAGTGTAGGGGCCGCTAAAGCACCTCTACTCCAACTGCAAGCACATCAGGAAGCACTTGCCTCGGTGGTTAAAAGTCATTTTAAACATCACACACACAGCTCACAAGGGAGGAGTTGCCAGGCCCTGCTGCATTTCCCACCCTAGGCTTATACTTGAGTCAGTAAATTTTCCCAGTTTGGGGGGTTTAAATTAGAGGCCCCGGCTTATACTCGGGTCGACTTATACTCGAGTATATACGGTAGCCTTTAAGGTGCCACGTTTCATTTTGCTTTGTTTGGATTTTTGCCTGAAAGCTCAGAGGAGAGGCATCAGCAGCGTCAACAATGCTATCGCAGAGCCCTTCCCTTGACTTTTTCAGTGGTCCAATAAAAGGATTGCCTGCTTCTACACTAACACTCCCTTTCTTCCTTAATCTTTCTCTAACCCATCCATGGGTGCCTGTTGGAAGCCTGGAAAACACATCTTAAGAAAAGAAGGTAAGAAAGTGAATCCATGAAATTAAAAGTGGATCTTTTGAAATTTGAAATAAATAAATTTGAAATAAATAAATAAATCTTCATCCTTCATCTGAACATTTTTCTATGGGATCTTCCCCAAAACACCCGTAAACCCATCTTGGCTCATAATACTGTGTGTTCAATGGTGGAAAACCATGAAGGAGGAGGTAAAGGACTCCGGATTAAAAAAGCCAAAAACAGTCTCTGGGAGTTTGAGTGGGTTTTTTGGGGGGGGGGATATTTTTGTTCAGCTCGGGATAACTCTGACAAAGATGGAACCAAACTCATTAAAGAGTGTTGGGGTGCCCCAAGATCAGTTGGGCAGTGTGTGTTTGTGTGTGAGTGTGGTGCCCGCTGGGTTGGATTTTTAGGGGGTGTACGTTCCTCAGAGAAGCTCCCCTTGGGCAAAGGTCAAGTAGTTCTGATATTTCTCACACTGACTCGATAGGGATAGGGATAGGGATTCGATAGGTGCACATTGAAGACCGTCAGTGTATCATTGACTTGATTGAGTTCCATGGGAAATCAGCTGGTGTCACTGCAAAACCGATTGGTGACAAGATGCAAGCAGATGGCCTTCAGCTGGAGCACGGATGTGGCAAACGATATGACAAGGGCATATCTGAGGTATAGAAAGGCATGGGGGTTCGTGCATGGCAGGGGGTTGGACTGGATGGCCCTTGAGGTCTCTTCCAACTCTATGATTCTATGATTCTATAAGCCCTGCTTGTGCCCTGTAACACTCGCTCACTCCGTCTTGCTGGTGTGCATCCAGTTGGTGTGGGGACACAGACTGCGACCTTCTTTGGCACTGGGGAAAGGGACACACGTTTTCCCATCCATAGGCAGAAGTTCTTAAGGAACAGATGCCCAGAGATTTCAATGTAGATTTCACTATTGTTACCGAAAAATTTGGACAGATTAAAACTAAGCAATATCAAATAAATGTGAGTGTAGATCTGATTATCCATTTGACTTGAATTACGATAGTATTTTCTTATAATGCCATATATCTGCTTCATGGATGTCATGAGTTCAGTACCTGATTGGTGGACTCAAGGAGAGTTAATGGTCCACAGGTTAAGGGATGTAATACATGCCTTCTCCCTGGTGCAGGCAACACCAGCTATGCCACTACCAGAGAGATTCTTTTGCCTAAGTCACAGAACAAAGTCTTCTGCCTTTTGCCTCCTACATGTAGTCTTCATAGGGATAAAAAAATGCAATAAAGTCCCAAGTTAGTTAGATCTTTAATTCGTATGGCAGAGCACAATGCAGGATATAAAACTTCAAAAACAAAAATTAAAATACGTATAAACTGCAAAATATTAAAGAACTTAGTTCTACGGGGTTTTTGAAAAAAGTAGCATGAATAGCGAATAATTAGTGAAATTAAATTATGTATCAGCCATTTCTCCAGTGACTAAAGCCAAAGCGAGATACCTTACTCATTTAATCCTTGAACAGCCGTGCCCACAAGAGAATGTATTTCTGGCGTCCTGCAAGAACCACATCCTTCCATCCCAGTGGATTGTAAAGCTTGCAGGAGGCACCCACCGTCACCTTCAGAATTAATTGCACTGCAGAGAAGCAGAGAGGAAGCAGGCTGTGAGAGGAAGCACATGGCCAGAGGGCATAGAGCTTACTTCCTGTCCTTGCAGGAAGTAAGGGGCGGAGTTTTATCTTTAAATAGCTGCTCCCAACGGCGCGTGCAAACTAAAAAAAAAAAAAAAGTAATAATTTCTTCTGGTTAGATTTGAGTTCCCAAGCCAAGCTACTCCTGAGGAGATCCTACGCACATTAGCAAGTGCTTTAGCAGCCCCTACACTGTTAGATCTTGAATAAACAACAAAAGAAGTAAATAGTCTTACTAGATTAAAAAATTAGTGCAAGTTTACATTTTTGAGACCTTGAATACATTTTATTGCGCTCGTTAAAATGGAGTTGGAGGGAGCAGCTGTAGTTACCTGCAGTACTTGTGCCATGTTTGTCATCTTGACAAACCGTGTGCAGAACTACATTTGCTGCAAGTGCAAGTTGGTTGCGCTATTGGAAGAGAAGGTCCAGCAGCTAGAGGCTCGCATATCGGACCAGCAACATATTAAGGAGCTTGAGTGGTTCTTGGACAGAGCGGAACAGACTATCCAGGTCCAAGAAGAGACAGGGCACACTTCTGAGGATGTAATCACTTCCCCAACCCAGGAGGTAGATGTATGGAGGAATGTGACTCAAAGGAGTAGAAGGCCAAGGGATCGCTCAGAGAGTCTCATATTGCACAATCAATTTGAGGCTCTTTATCTCAGCACACCTCATGAGGCACACACCGAGGAACAATTGGTTTCACCTGAGGATCTCTCCCTCATCACTATTGATGAGATACAAGATCAGGTACATGTAGATCAGCAGGCTGCAGGAGAGAAGTTCCTTGTACTAGGGCAGGGGTCTGCAACCTTTAAGACATAAAGAGCCACTTGGACCCGTTTCCGACGGGGGGAAAAACTGGGAGCCGCAAAACCATTGCGACATCACCAGGCGGGCAGTGTGGAGCGGAGCGGCGAACCTGTCACAGTCACCTCCCGGAGCCGCAGCAAAGGTTCCAAAGAGCCGCATGCGGCTCCGGAGCCGCGGGTTGCAGACCCCTGTACTAGGGGATTCTATAATTAGAAATACAGAGGGATGGATTTGTGAGGAGCATGATAACCGTATGGTCACTTGCCTGCCAGGTGCAAAGGTTGAAGACATCACGAGAAATCTAGATAGCTTGTTAGAGAGAACTGGGAAGGAGCCAGTGGTCATGGTACACGTTGGCACCAATGATGTCGGGAAGGCCAAGCGGTCAGTCTTGGAAGCCAAATTCAGTTTGTTGGGTAGAAGATTGAAGTTCCGGGCTTCCAAGGTAGCATTTTCAGAAGTCCTACCTGTTCCTCGTGCAGGACCCGCCAGGCAGGCAGAGCTCAGAAGCCTCAATGTGTGGATGAGGCGACGGTGTCGAGAGGAGGGCTTTAGATTTGTCAGGAACTGGAGAACATTTTGGGACAAGCCAAACCTGTTCAGGAGGGATGGGTTGCACTTGAATCATGATGGGACCAGATTGCTGGCACTCAACCTCAAAAGGGCAGCAGAGCAGCTTTTAAACTGATACCTGGGGGAAAGCCGACAGGAGCTGAGTGGCATCCGGTTCGGAACACCTCATCCTAGGGGAACGAGGTTGGAGAGGGTAGAGAATCACATAGTGATGACATAGCAGGCATTAGCACTGGGAGAATAATGGACTGTGACAGTTTGTCTACTGAAAAATAAAAGCTGTGAGGGGGGGAAAAGAACAAGGCAGCAGCTGTTGTTGCGGGACCCACTGTACAGGTGCTTCTACGCCAATGCTTGAAGCCTCCGAGCAAAGATGGGAGAACTTGAACATTTGGCAGCTAGGGATAACATAGATATAATAGCCATAACGGAAACCTGGTGGAATGTGGAGAACCAGTGGGATACAGCAATCCCAGGCTATAAACTCTATAGAAGGGATAGAGAGGGGCGGGTTGGAGGAGGAGTGGCCATCTATGTCAAAGAAGGGGTAAAATCTAGCAGAATGGAGATGGACAGAGGGTCCGACTCCACCATAGAATCACTGTGGGTTAAACTACCAGGTCCCAGGAGTGATGTGATCGTTGGAGTATTCTATCGTCCACCAGATCAAAAACTTGAGGGGGACCTTGAAATGAGGAGAGAAATCATGGAGGTGGCTAAGAAGGATAGGATAGTAATCATGGGGGACTTCAATTATCCCCACATTGACTGGGCCAATGCGAGCTCTGGGCAAGAAAGAGAAACTGGGTTTCTCGACTTGCTGAATGACTGTGCCTTAGAGCAACTTGTCATGGAGCCCAACCGAGAACAGGCAACCCTGGATCTAATACTGTGTGATACTCAGGACCTGGTCAGGGATGTGAATGTCACTGAGCCTCTGGGGAACAGTGACCATGCTGCAATTTCCTTTGCCATGCATGTCGAAGGAAGAGTGTCAACCAAATCAGATAAAAACCCTTGATTTTCGAAGGGCAAACTTCCCTCAGATGAGGAAACTAGTTAGAGAGAAATTGAAGGGGAAGGTTAGAAGAATCCAATCTCTTCAGAGTGCATGGAGCCTGTTTAAAACAACAATAATAGAGGCCCAGCACAAGTGCATACCACAAAGAAAGAAGAGCTCATTTAAGCCCAAGAGGACACCAGCATGGTTAACAAGTGGAGTTAGAGAGGCTCTAAAGCGCAAGGAGAGGTCTTTCTGTAAATGGAAATCCTCCCCAAATGAGGAAAATAAAAAGGAACACAAACTCTGGCAAAAGAAATGTAAGAAGATGATAAGGGAGGCAAAGAAAGATTTTGAGGAATGCATGGCTAGCAATATAAAGGGTAATAATAAAAGCTTCTTTAAATATGTTAGAAGTAGAAAACCAGCCAGAGAACTAGTTGGCCCTCTGGATGGTGAGGGAGGAAAAGGAGAGGTTAAGGAGGACTTGGACATTGCAGAGAAATTGAATGACTTCTTTGCATCTGTCTTCACGACAGAGGACCTTGAGCGGAATCCACTGCCTGAGCCGCCCGTCTTGACTAAAGAATTAACTAAAATACAGGTTAAAAGAGAGGAGGTTTTAGGACTAATCAATAAATTGAGGACTAACAAGTCACCGGGCCCAGATGGCATCCACCCAAGGGTTATTAGGGAACTGAGAAATGAAATTGCAGATCTCTTAATGGTTATATGCAACTTGTCTCTTAAAACGGCCACAGTGCCGGAGGACTGGAGGATGGCAGATGTCACACCAATTTTTAAAAAAGGAAGGAGGGGGGACCCAGGAAACTACAGGCCAGTTAGCCTTACATCTGTCCCAGAGAAGATGGTGGAAAGCCTCATCCAAGAGAAAATCTTAAAACACATAAAAGAACAAACCTTGCTGAGAGAAAATCAGCATGGCTTCTGTAAGGGTAAATCTTGTCTGTCAAACCTTTTAGAATTTTTTGAAAAGGTCAACAGGCACGTGGATTTGGGTGAACTGGTGGATATAGTCTATCTGGATTTTCAAAAGGCTTTTGACACAGTCCCTCACCAAAGGCTGCTGAGAACATTGCACAGTCAGGGGATAAGAGGACAGGTCCTCTTATGGATTGAGAACTGGTTGAGATCCTGGAAACAAAGAGTAGGTGTCAACGGGAAATTTTCACAATGGAGAGAAGTGAAAAGCGGTGTGCCCCAGGGCTCTGTCCTGAGACCGGTGCTTTTCAATCTGTTCATAAATGACCTGGAGACAGAGATAAACAGCGAGGTGGCCAAGTTTGCAGATGACACAAAACTTTTCCCTGTGGTGAAAACAAGAGAAGATTGTGAAGAGCTTCAGAAGGATCTCTCCAAACTGGGGGAATGGGCTGAGAAATGGCAAATGCGTTTTAATGTAACCAAATGTAAAGTAATGCATATTGGGGCAAAAAATCCAAACTTCATCTATCAACTCATGGGCTCTGAGTTATCCGTCACGGATCAGGAAAGAGATCTTGGTGTGTTGGTGGACAGCTCCATGAAGGTGTCTCCCCAATGTGCAGCAGCAGTGAAGAAGGCCAGTTCCATGCTAGGGATTATCAAAAAGGGGATTGAAAATAAAACAGCCAACATTATAATGCATTTATACAAAACAATAGTAAGGCCGCACCTGGAGTATTGTGTACAATTCTGGTCACCGCATCTCAAGAAAGACATAGTGGAACTGGAAAAGGTGCAGAAGAGAGCGACTAAAATGATTACTGGGCTGGGGCACCTCCCTTATGAAGAAAGGCTAAAACATTTGGGACTCTTTAGTCTGGAAAAAAGGCGCTTGAGGGGGGATATGATTGAAACATACAAAATAATGCACGGTATGAGTAAAGTGGATAGAGGGAAGCTCTTCTCTCTCTCCCAAAATACCAGAACTAGGGGACATACACTCAAATTGAGGGCTGGGAGAGTAAGAACTGACAAAAGAAAATATTTTTTCACGCAGCGCGTTGTAAGTCTATGGAACTCCCTGCCACAGGATGTGGTGATGGCATCTGGCCTGGATGCCTTCAAAAGGGGATTGGACAGATTCCTGGAGGAAAAGTCCATCACAGGTTACAAACCATGATGGAGAAACCAGGGTACTTCAAGGGCCAGATGCAGGGGAATGGTATCAGGAGACAGATATCTAGTCTCATGCGCTCCCAAACGCATCTGGTGGGGCCGCTGTGAGATACAGGAAGCTGGACTAGATGGGCCTTTGGCCTGATCCAGCACGGCTCTTCTTATGTTCTAACCTCCACTTTTAGGTTTCCACTCTTGGTGCTGCCCTGGTTAGTTCGCACCTCTGAGTTTCATCCCTGAATTTTGCTTTTTGAATTGTTCTTTTCTTCTTCTGCTGTTTCTTTTTGTTTATCATAGATGTTTCTGATTTTTTTCTTAATGTTTGATAGTGTTTGATATTATTTTCATGTGATTGTATTATGTTTTATTTAAAAGCAAAGTGTTCTGCTTATATACCACCCCATGGATATGGAGTCACGAAGAGTCGGTAATGACTGTAACGACACAACACACACACACCACTTCAAGTAGTCTCTGGGTGGTTTAAAACTTTACAGTTTAATTACAGCATGCAGGCTACACATTGAAACCAACCACCAGTAAGCCGGGTACTCATTTTACTGACCTGGGAAGGATGGAAGGCTGAGTCAACTAGGAGCCTGCTACCTGGGATTGAACCCCAGGTCCTGAGCACAGTTTTTACCTGCAGGACAGGCATTTAACCACTGTGCCACAAAGCTCCTTACTGTTGTCCATCTAGCTCAAAGTGGCTACTACAAGCTAAATGGACAGTATATAAACCAAATCAGATTAAATAAAACAATCAAACCCTGGGGAAGGATGGGGGGAACCAAGTTCCTTAAAGGCTCAAAGGAGGGGGGCAGCAGGACAGCTTTGCAGGCTGGAGGAGAGCGAGGCCAAAGGGGGGCTCAGGAGGGAGGAGGCATCAGGGCTGCCCCTCCAGCTTCTGCTGACTAAAGTGTGTGTGTGTGTGTGTGTGTGTGTGTGTGTGTGTGTGTGTGTGTGTGTGTGTGTGTGTGTGTGTGTGTGTGTGTGTGTGTGTGTGTGTGTGTGTGTGTGTGTGTGTGTGTGTTTGGAGGTTTCTTCACTGATGCTAATGCTTCCATGTTTTATCACGCTTTCGAGCGCCAGTTCACCCCGTCAACAGGAAACGAGCCCAAACCCAGCTCATAAAACGCCTGCTTTGCTGAGCCAGCTTAAAGGGCTGCAAAAGGGGGTGAGAAGGAGATGGGGAGCCCCTGTTTTCCCCCTCCCTGTCTCCTCCTCCTCCTCTTCCTCCTCCTCCTCCTCCTTCTCACGGGGGGAGGGATCCTTTTTCCACCCCACCCCCCATCTTGGCTTTCCTGCCCAGAAGGGGCTTCCCCCCCCCGCTTCCCTCCCTCCCTTCTTCCTCTTCCTCTTCCTCCTCCTCCTCCTCCTTCCTGGGTTTTTCCTTTCCCAGCAAGATCCAGATCGGAGACTGAGACTCACCCGCCCGCCTTCTCTCTCTCTCTCTCTCTCTCTCTCTGAAGGGAGCCCAATGGAGTCCCTGTTCAAGTGGCCTCGATTTTGCTCCCAGGCTGGAAGGTCGGAGCCCAAGTGCCTGCATTGGAAAAAATAAAAATATGGAGCAAAACCTTGGACAGGGATTGTTCTTCCCTTTCCTGCCACGTGACTGAAGCCGAGCCAGGCTCCGGGCAGGACAAGTGCAGAGCCGCCCAATCGCCTCTCCGAGCGCATCGATGAGGCGCCTCGTTCTCCCCCTGGTGGGCCACTGAATCAGGCAGGAAAGATGAATTTGGTTCAAGTCTTATCTTGGTCCTGTCTCTTTCCTGGACCAAAATCCATAGAATTACTTTGAATGATTTTTAATGGTTTGCTGTTTTTATTTGTATTATATGCTGTTGCTTATTGTTCATGTTCTGCTTATCTGCATTGATTGAAACCGCCACCTGTTCAATGTATAAATCAAATAAATGAATAAATAGCCAACCATCCTTCCTGAGGTTCCTGGACACTCATGGATTTAGTTCTCTGATTTAAGGCATCTGCCCTTTAATATTTCCACATTGCTTTCAGTGTGCTTTAAGTACAAAACAGGTCCCTGCCCGAAGGAGCTTAAGATTTGTTCTTAAGCTGGGCTCTTGAGCAGTGTTTAGTGTGAGTTTGCGCTCTGGCATACTTGCAGAAAAGGCCTCTGCTTCTGAAACCTGGTTCCTGGGGGGGGGGGGGCTCGAAAATGGACAGATGGGGTCTAGGTAGGTTTGCCCCCCTCCCTCTGGGTCTTACTAGAATCATGGAGTTGGAAGAGACCTTAAGGGCCATCTAGTCCCACTCCCTACCATGCAGGAACCTCCATCAAAGATTTCTTGACAGATGGCCATCCAGCTTCTGCTTTAAAAACCTCCAAAGTAGACTGCACTGTGGGGTCACGAGAAAAGGGTGGACATTGAAATGAAAAGAACTGCAAACAAAAGGAGAATGGTTTTTCCATTGCTTCAGGGATGGAAAACTATTCACAAGCAGATACCAGCCAGAGCCATCAGGGAGACCGGGCTGGTATTCAGGGGAAGGACTTTGGGCGTTTATACACGACCCCTAAGCTCCGCTGCAAATGGCTGCAAGCTCCGGAGCTTAAAAATGTTTCCCCACCAGCTCCAGAGTTTGCAGACAATTAAGTGTGACCCCGCCCACTTTAGCGCGACCCAGCACACTTTTCTTGTACCTTCTCTTTGGAGGTGAAAAATCTTTGATGTGGTGCAACGATAGTGAGTGCGGGGCTCTCCTCGCTTCTGTTTGCTGCTTTTTGGCTCCCGCCCCTTTAAGAGCTACTTTTACAGAGACGAGGGGGTTGGACTTGATGGCCTTACAGAGACGAGAGGCAGAGCGGCATGCTTTTCTTTCTCTTTTTCTCCCTCCCTCATGCAGCCAGCAACCAGGAAGTGCGGAGGGGTGTGGGGACAGAGGAAGAGCGACGAACCCCTAAGATCTCTGGTCCGAATTTAAGTGGCCAGCGGATCTTAGGGGTCGTGTAAAAAGGCCCTTTGACCTTTTCTCATGCTGCTGTTGAATGGTCTGAATTTTTTAG